>CM040128.1:180278690-181478690 GCA_022559845.1 Amorphophallus konjac | reverse complement strand
TTTGACTGGCCGTTTATTGACACGACTTAATGCAAACCATATGAAAGAAAACAAACCATAGAAACAAACACACACACTTGAACTTAGACAAACCTATGGTTATGCAGACTATGCATATGCAATGGTGGACCAGGACACCCGAACATGTGCCCCGTATACACTAGTGGCAACCGGTGGTTGGCGGAAAGTGGGACTCCTAGACATCCTACTTTGTCCCTAGCATGCGGCTGCCCATTGGATTTGGGAGACTTGGGAGGGCTAGGAGGGCCGGATGTAGGTGTATCGGGCTTGGTGGGCGTAGGTGGCCCGGCCCGTGGGAAAGGGATGTGAAAGTGGACTTCCTCAAAGAGGTGGAGTGGAGGTTGTGGGCCAAAGGGCCCATGAAGAAAGGGATCGAAGGGATCAAAGAATGTGTGGCCCCTCGATATGGATTCCCTCATCTCAAGGTCCCATGTGTGGAATTCTAGAAGGTGTTGATGGTCACCTTCATCCATCGACGTACATGGGACTGTGTATAGTAGATAGGGCTCCTCCCTCGGGATAAAAGGAGTGAAGTCAGGCTCGGCCGGTAAGGGGAGGAGTAAAAGAACCTCCATGGTGATATGGCACACAGTGTACACGGAGGTGATAGACCCTAAGGATGGATGTGTGAAGCTACGACCTATAGGTTGGTCAAAGCCTGGTGCCAACAAGTGCATAAAAGTTAGTTGCCGGTCTAACCCTTTAAGAAGGTCATCCAATGTATCCACACGGTGACCAGACTGGAAAGTGGTGTGAAATGAATGGATTGGCACCAGAGGTAGGATAGGGTCCATAGATGGGAGGGGAGATGGGACCAAACCTATCTTAAGCCAGCTAAAGAGTGGCTCGGCTATGAGTAGCTTTCCGTTAGAAACACGGGTAGCTCTGGCTGAGAAGGCTCAAAATAAAGATCGGAGAGTGAGGCTTCTCCAACCCTTTTGTCCCCTAGAGCTCGAGATGTCTGAGTGGGACACTGTCCTGCAAAGTGGCCGAATCCCAGGTAGCGATAACACTGCTATCGTGAACCACTACGCTCCTTGATAAGTGCATCCTTACCCTTATCCTCCTGACGGACAGGGGGTATAGGCAAAGGGGCTCTCGTGGGTGGGGAACGAGGGTCCACTATGATGGGGAGGTGACCGTGGGATGGAACCATAGATGGCACCGGATTGGGACTACCGGTTGTTACCTCCTTAGGTTCGTGTTTGGTTCCTCCCTGGCTAGGAGGTAGGCAAGGGGGAAGCAGGGACTCGATATAAGCACACTTCCTATCCACTTTATCCAAAATGAGTTGGAAAGTTCGGCAATGGTGGGGTTTGGAGTAGGAGTAATGTGGTGGACTCTCCCATATGAACTCGGCTTAGTCGTGGACCTAGGCTCTTCTACATGCGCGGCGCGTTGCCTCCGATTATGGCCCAATTGGGTGGATGTGATTGGGTTGGGTCGGTTGGAGGTGACCGGGCCGGGTAGGTAGACCTTCCTAAGTTCGTCCTTCATCTCATGCCACGCCTCGATGGGCCTTTGCCTCCTAACCTCTCTCATGCGCTCAATGCTCTCCCATTTCCAGGCGGCTTTATGGATAAGCCTCTCTCGGGCAAAACTAACTTGCATGGCATCGGACATGGTGTAACATTCAAAATATTTGTCCATCGTGGCCTCCCAATTGAGGTAGTCGCCCGGATCATTAGAGCCATAAAAATCAGAGGCTTCGGGCCTACGGAAGGGGAGAGGATGGTTGCCAAGCCCATGGGTGGACCAACGGCCATATTGCCCGGGTGATGGGGATTCCATGTGAATTTGGCGGAACTACATGCTAGACATGACTATGTGGGAATGCACTAACTAGGAACCTAGACTTAACCCACTATTCGGTACGCGGCGGAGCTAAGCGATCCGAAGATCACTCGCGCAAGTGTGCGGCCTTCCCGATAGGCGTAGCCTAACGTTCGTGTCGCACCTTTTGATATACCGAGTAGAGGAATGCAAATGCAACCTTGGACTTAAATGACCCTAGACTTGAACGAAGCTCTGATACCAATTTGATGCGGGACGGATGACCGACTCGGGCTAAGACATACGACCGACTCAATGTGCGACCAGCACTAGCACACTAAGGCAAGCCGGGCGGCTGACCACCGTGGTATTCTCCTGGTGGAGACGTCTCTCAACAGCGACTCTCTTGAGCCCGACGATCGTCCCTTGCGAGGGAAACGTGGGGATCGCGGTGATTAAGAAACCACCGTCGCCTAGGGTGCTAATTCGCGCTCGGTGCTCGATTGGAGCCACGGAACGGGCGCTCACAACTCACAATCGCGGTGAATTTGAACTGGCTAACGGCCCTAATCTCACAAACGCAGCAATATAGAAAGTATACTAAACAGCAAATGTGAGGATCGGAACGAGCACGTACCTCCACGCCTAGGCGTGGGGAAGATTCCCGGCCGATTTCTGAACAACTCCGATATACAAATGCAATAAGATTACACTTTCAGAAATATTTGCCCACTCCACGTAGGGAGGTATAGGGCTACAAATGCCAATGTTGGGGTTGCTGGAACCCGGGTTTACGGGCCACACTTGCAGGAGGCGAGGAACGCGTGCCGGAGCCGCTCGGGTACGCCGACGGAAAGCCGACCCGGTTCTGCCCGCGCTGGTCACCCTGCGCAGCGAGCTTACGAGGCTTGTACGGCTAGATCCGATGCCCGATCGGAGCGCCGTTTGTTGGAGAATGTCGGCGACTAGATGTAGTATCTTCACTCCGAAGATCGCGAACAGATGCCTTCAGATCTGGGCGTAGTGACAAATCTTCTGAGGTTCTGGTTTTGTGCTCACAGAACTGCACAGAAACACTGTAAAATATTGGGAAAATGGTTTTTGATGTCGGATCGGGGCGTTCCTTGTGGGAAGTGGTAGGCGACATCCATAGGAAGAATTACTCTGAAGACCTCTCACAAGGATCTTGGCTGGATAAAGGTGGGGCAGGCTCTGAATGTCGACTCAGATCTCAGCCGGACCTGCTCATACCTGCCTCCGTGATCCCACGAGACTGTCGGTACGATCAGCACTAGTCAGGGATCGAGGCGAGATCAGTGGAGACGCGAAGGAGACTTAAAATACTACGATTGATCTTCAGGAACCAGCTTCAGATGGTGTTGGGGTCGGGCTGTAGAATTCAATACACAGTCACCTTCAATTATGGGTAGCAATCTGGGGCAGATCTGCGCGCCTCCACGATAAAAATCACCACCATTGCTCACGAACTCGGATCGACACGAAACCAAAGCTGAATCCTTGATAACTCGTAGTAGTATCAAGGATAAATCAGGTGAAGCCAGAAGATACGAGGAAGAGGGGGGTAGATGGTCGAGTCGCACGACCTGAATACTGTCCAGTCACAGGATAGGGTTGGGAGTCACACCCAAGGAGGAAGAAGTGAATCACTTACTTAATTCAATTTCTCACAAAATCTTTTCATTATATTGTGCACAAACACTATACATGCCCTTTTATAGACAATGCAAGGGGTAGGGGGAGGGGAAATTCGTGGGTTACATGGAGAGGGAGGGTTGGGTGCGCATGGTTCATGACAAGGGGACTTGGTGAAAGGGAAAGGAGGGGCAAGGGGACATGGTTGCTCACCTACCTTTGAATTTCTAGTAAAAGGGGGGTAGGTGGCAGCCATTTCCCCTTGACCAGCAGCCATTCTAATGTCCCATGTGGTAAATGGAGAATGGAAGAAAAGAAAACAAAATTTCTAGCCTAATACAACAAAATAGGGGGCGCCCCCCTTCTTCGGCTTTGAATGGGCCAAGTTTGGCCTTGGTCTTCCTTAAGCCTATTAAGCCAATATGGAACCAATATGGCTTAAGGCCATTGTAATCTAGATAGCCCAAGAATGAAGGAAGCTCAATTGGGCCTTTCATGGCTAATGGATCCATCATAATGGTCCAAGGCCATTCCTTCTTAAGACATTCTAAGGGGCTTTAACCAAAATGGCCATTTAAGGGCCTTACAAGTAGCCCAATATGAAAACACAACTATAAAGACCATTACAAGACCATTACAAGCCCAATTTTCATGCCAAATGTATCCAAATTGAAGCCAAATTATCCTCATTTGAACTGGAAGCCGATGTAGTCCGCTTGGCGCTCCGCGTATGGCACTGTCGGTTCGCCGACGTGTCACGTGATCGCCCTGGTGTCCGCACCAATTCTCCCCGGGTGGGAGGAACTCGACCCCGTCGAGTAAGGGTCCCGAACCTTACGCTCTCCGCATGTGATCAAGGCGTTGGTCATCGTGGGGCATCCTCGCCAACGCACTAGGACGTGTTAGTATGCGCCATTCCTTGTGGTGATCACCTGCTCATCCAGTATACAATCTATATGCATGCGTTGAGGCTGGAAAGGTGGACTCTCGGGTGAGGGGTCACTCCCAATAGAAAGATAAAGCTCGAAACTCACTAGGGATCACCGCGGGTTCCAATATGATACCAAAGGAAACATGGAATGTCGAAGTGACAGCATTGTCGTTCGGTAGTTCAATATCGTACGCTTTCGGACCCACTTGTTTCTTAACCCGGAAAGGGTGGGGATAGTGGACTTAGAGTGGCTTTCTGTCTCCGTGCGAAAACCTGTCAGGTATGACCCTGATCTAGATGTACTCTCCCTTTGAATCCACGGATATGTAGCATGCATCGGCTACCTCCTTATATGTGCTTTGACTGGCCGTTTATTGACACGACTTAATGCAAACCATATGAAAGAAAACAAACCATAGAAACAAACACACACACTTGAACTTAGACAAACCTATGGTTATGCAGACTATGCATATGCAATGGTGGACCAGGACACCCGAACATGTGCCCCGTATACACTAGTGGCAACTGGTGGTTGGCGGAAAGTGGGACTCCTAGACATCCTACTTTGTCCCTAGCATGCGGATGCCCATTGGATTTGGGAGACTTGGGAGGGCTAGGAGGGCCGGATGTAGGTGTATCGGGCTTGGTGGGCGTAGGTGGCTAGGCCCGTGGGAAAGGGATGTGAAAGTGGACTTCCTCAAAGAGGTGGAGTGGAGGTTGTGGGCCAAAGGGCCCATGAAGAAAGGGATCGAAGGGATCAAAGAATGTGTGGCCCCTCGATATGGATTCCCTCATCTCAAGGTCCCATGTGTGGAATTCTAGAAGGTGTTGATGGTCACCTTCATCCATCGACGTAGATGGGACTGTGTATAGTAGATAGGGCTCCTCCCTCGGGATAAAAGGAGTGAAGTCAGGCTCGGCCGATAAGGGGAGGAGTAAAAGAACCTCCATGGTGATATGGCACACAGTGTACACGGAGGTGATTGGCCCTAAGGATGGATGTGTGAAGCTACGACCTATAGGTTGGTCAAAGCCTGGAGCCAACAAGTGCATAAAAGTTAGTTACCGGTCTAACCCTTTAAGAAGGTCATCCAATGTATCCACACGGTGACCAGACTGGAAAGTGGTGTGAAATGAATGGATTGGCACCAGAGGTAGGATAGGGTCCATAGATGGGAGGGGAGATGGGACCAAACCTATCTTAAGCCAGCTAAAGAGTGGCTCGGCTATGAGTAGCTTTCCCGTTAGAAACACGGGTAGCTCTGGCTGAGAAGGCTCCAAATAAAGATCGGAGAGTGAGGCTTCTTCAACCCTTTTGTCCCCTAGAGCTCGAGATGTCCGAGTGGGACACTGTCCTGCAAAGTGGCCGAATCCCAGGCAACGATAACACTGCTGTCGTGAACCACTACGCTCCTTGATAAGTGCGTCCTTACCCTTATCCTCTTGACGGACAGGGGGTATAGGCAAAGGGGCTCTCGTGGGTGGGGAACGAGGATCCACTATGATGGGGAGGGGACCGTGGGATGGAACCATAGATGGCACCGGATTGGGACTACCGGCTGTTACCTCCTTAGGTTCGTGTTTGGTTCCTCCCTGGCAAGGAGGTAGGCAAGGGGGAAGCAGGGACTCGATATAAGCACACTTCCTATCCACTTTATCCAAAATGAGTTGGAAGAGTTCGGCAATGGTGGGGTTTGGAGTAGGAGTAATGTGGTGGACTCTCCCATATGAACTCGGCTTAGTCGTGGACCTAGGCTCTTCTACATGCGCGGCGCGTTGCCTCCGATTATGGCCCACTTGGGTGGATGTGATTGGGTGGGGTCGGTTGGAGGTGACCGGGCCGGGTAGGTAGACCTTCCTAAGTTCGTCCTTCATCTCATGCCACGCCTCGATGGGCCTTTGCCTCCTAACCTCTCTCATGCGCTCAATGCTCTCCCATTTCTAGGCGGCTTTGTGGACAAGCCTCTCTCGGGCAAAACTAACTTGCATGGCATCGGACATGGTGTAACATTCAAAATATTTGTCCATCGCGGCCTCCCAATTGAGGTAGTCGCCCGGATCATTAGAGCCATAAAAATCAGAGGCTTCGGGCCTACGGAAGGGGAGAGGATGGTTGCCAAGCCCATGGGTGGACCAACGGCCATATTGCCCGGGTGATGGGGATTCCATGTGAATTTGGCGGAACTACATGCTAGACATGACTATGTGGGAATGCACTAACTAGGAACCAAGACTTAACCCACTATTCGGTACGCGGCGGAGCTAAGCGATCCGAAGATCACTCGCGCAAGTGTGCGGCCTTCCCGATAGGCGTAGCCTAACGTTCGTGTCGCACCTTTTGATATACAGAGTAGAGGAATGTAAATGCAACCTTGGACTTAAATGACCCTATACTTGAATGACGCTCTGATACCAATTTGATGCGGGACGGATGACCGACTCGGGCTAAGACGTACGACCGACTCGATGTGCGACCAGCACTAGCACACTAAGGCAAGCCGGGTGGCTGACCACCGTGGTATTCTTCGGGTGGAGACGTCTCTCAACAGTGACTCTCTTGAGCCCGACGATCGTCCCTTGCGAGGGAAACGTGGGGATCACGGCGATTAAGAAACCACCGTCGCCTAGGGTGCTAATTCGCGCTCGGTGCTCGATTGGAGCCACGGAACGGGCGCTCACAACTCACAATCGCGGTGAATTTGAAATGGCTAACGGCCCTAATCTCACAAACGCAGCAATATAGAAAGTATACTAAATAGTAAATGTGAGGATCGGAACGAGCACGTACCTCCACGCCTAGGCGTGGGGAAGATTCCGGGCCGATTTCCGAACAACCCCGATATACAAATGCAATAAGATTACACTTTCAGAAATATTTGCCCACTCCACGCAGGGAGGTATAGGGCTACAAATGCCAATGTTGGGGTTGCTGGAACCCGGGTTGACGGGCCACACTCGCAGGAGGCGAGGAACGCATGCCGAAGCCGCTCGGGTACGCCGACGGAAAGCCGACCCGGTTCTGCCCGCGCTGGTCACCCTGCGCTTCGAGCTTGCGGAGGCTTGTACAGCTAGATCCGATGCCCGATCGGAGCGCCGTTTGTTGGAGAATGTCAGTGACTAGATGTAGTATCTTCACTCCGAAGATCGCTAACAGATGCCTTCAGATCTGGGCGCAGTAACAAATCTTCTGAGGTTCTGGTTTTGTGCTCATAGAACTGCACAGAAACACGGTAAAATATTGGGAAAATGGTTGCCGATGTTGGATCGGGGTGTTCCTTATGGGAGGTGGTAGGCGACGTCCAGAGGAAGAAATACTCTGAAGACCTCTCACACGGATCTTGGCTGGATGAAGGTGGGGCAGGCTCTGAAAGTCGACTCAGATCTCAGCCGGATCTGCTCAGACCTGCCTGCGTGATCCCACGAGAACTGTCGGTACGATCAGAACCGGTCACGGATCGAGGCGAGATCAGCGGAGATGCAAAGGAGACTTAAAAGACTACGATTGATCTTCAGGAACCAGCTTCAGATGGTGTTGGGGTCGGGCTGTAGAATTCAATACACAGTCACCTTCAATTATGGGCAGCAATCTGGGGCAGATCTGCGCGCCTCAACGAGAAAAATCGCCACCGTTGCTCACGAACTCGGATCGACACGAAACCAAAGCTGAATCCTTGATAACGCGTATTAGTATCAAGGATAAATCAGGTGAAGCCATAAGATAAGAGGAAGAGGGGGGTTGATGGTTGAGTCTCACGACCTGAATACTGTCCAGTCACAGGACAGGGTTGGGAGTCACACCCAAGGAGGAAGAAGTGAATCACTCACTTAATACAATTTCTCACAAAATCTTTTCATTCTATTGTGCACAAACACTGTACATGCCCTTTTATAGACAATGCAAGGGGTAGGGGGAGGGGAAATTCGTGGGTTACATGGAGAGGGAGGGTTGGGTGTGCATGGTTCATGACAAGGGGACTTGGTGAAAGGGAAAGGAGGGGCAAGGGGATATGGTTGCTCACCTACCTTTGAATTTCTAGTAAAAGGGGGGTAGGTGGCAGCCATTTCCCCTTGACCAGCAGCCATTCTAATGTCCCATGTGGTAAATGGAGAATGGAAGAAAAGAAAACAAAATTTCTAGCCTAATACAACAAAATAGGGGGCGCCCCCCTTCTTGGGCTTTGAATGGGCCAAGTTTGGCCTTGGTCTTCCTTAAGCCTATTAAGCAAATATGGAACCAATATGGCTTAAGGCCATTCTAATCTAGATAGCCCAAGAATGAAGGAAGCCCAATTGGGTCTTTCATGGCTAATGGATCCATCATAATGGTCCAAGACCATTCCTTCTTAAGACATTCTAAGTGGCTTTAACCAAAATGGCCATTTAAGGGCCTTACAAGTAGCCCAATATGAAAACACAACTATAAAGACCATTACAAGACCATTACAAGCCCAATTTTCATGCCAAATGTATCCAAATTGAAGCCAAATTATCCCCATTTGAACTGGAAGCCGATGTAGTCCACTTGGCGCTCCACGTATGGCACCGTCGGTTCGCCGACGTGTCACGTGATCGCCCTGGTGTCCGCACCAAGTAGCATGATGCTTGCAGATTCTACGCTCATCACTCTTGCTCCTGCCCAACCGAGTCCGAGTCAAGGTCCGCATTACCTGAAAGGTTTGGGGAAAAGAACTTGATGAGCGAACGCTCAGTAGGAATTATATCTCAAGAACTAGCAATTGGTTTAAGTAATTACCTCTTCCAAATGAAAATGCAAGTCTAGCATGTCAATCATGTAAAATAGAATGATATGGAATTGAACATGATAACGAGAGGAAATAACATGTACTATTGATCCAAGATATGGAATTTCAAGCATTAAAGATTTCAAGTATCTGAACGAGTGCCAAGTATATCCATAAAGTTTTTTTTTTCATGTCATGAGATAATGGCTATTAACAGGCAAGTACTTTGCCCATTCCGGGCCACGCAAGTCGTGTCAAGTCAATCAAGTCAAGCACGCGAGAGAGAGATAGTGGAGTGTCGTAGATTCAAGCAAGCACTTCGGTGCAATGCCACACCGTGATCAATATAACTCCCATGGGCACAAGTACTTTCGGGTGCTCCTCCCAGGACCAGATCGGGCCTTATAATGCGCGGACATTGTTACATGTAATATCTAGACAACCACTTTGGTGATAGCCATGGAATTCCAAGAACAAACTCATGTAGGATATCAAGCTAGATTCATGGATAGGTTCCACAGAATTCAAGGAAGAACATTAGATGGACAATGATAAAACCAACGAGATCCATGACATGTCGATAACCTGGGTAGAATCGGTACCTTAACTAGGTAGCCATGATAACTTGAGAGGATGACTAAACCCATCACCACTCAAGGGACATGAATCAAGCTGGGAGATTGACCCCATCTATAAGGGACTCAATCCAAGACACCACCTAGTGGAATATCATCATTCCACCGGCTAGGATTATTCTCTCATGGACCAAGATGGCACCATGAGAGGGCCGGTTTACCATAAGACATGGCAATCAAAGGTACAAGGTACTTAAGGTACAACCAGCTCAGTCGGCCTTGAGGGAATCCAAGGTTACGAGGAGACTTACGGAGGTCCCAATGACTAACTTGCCGGTCCAAAGGAACGGAATGTCTAATGGAGGGCTTGTATGTCACCGAGAGTTGAAGGGGTAATCGGTAAAGCGCCGAACAAACGTGGGACTATACTCACGGATTGGAATATAGTGCCATGTACAGGTATATATATATAAATCCACGGTTACAGGAAAAATCACGAAAAATCAGAAGACAGGAAATTGGCGCCTTAGCCAATGACTTCATTTCAATAAATAACGCCTTGGTCAGGGGCGTTATTTCACAAATTGAAGACTCTGTGAAGAGTCGTCAAATTCTGTATGTATCTTTATATAGGTAGAAAATTTCAGAATCTTGGTAAGTGACGTCTGGTCAGATGCCACGTTAAAGACATATAGCGCCCTGGTCAGGGTCGCTATTTAATCAATTGAAGACTCTATGCAGAGCCGTCAATTTCAATCGGGATATATGCATTAACATAATCAATTTTCTAGGATTTATTAAATGGCGACTTGGTAGATGTCACCTTCTATACATATAGTGCCCTTGACAGTGGCGTCATATACAGAAGAAACGACATACTTCAAGTCATCATTTTCTTTTTTTCCAGATTTCCACTATGAATAGTAGCACTTTTCCAATATAAACATTTTTATGACAACATGTATATGGACAGGTCAAGAAAAATAGCAGGATTCCAAAACTATGTTCATGCATTAAATCAGATTATTGGTTACGTAGATATTAAATTTTTAACATTCGTAATTATTAAATCACATGGGAATTGACGACCGTTTGCTGGGGCGTCAGAAAGAATTAGCGCCCTGATGAGGGTCGCTATTTACAAAATTTCCCAGAACTATCAAAACTCAGCAAAAAAAACTATATGCATGAACATAATCATGTTTTATGTTCGTTTGGGCTACGAAACTTGAGATAACCTACCTTTGGAAGATTGGAACGATGAAGATTTGATGCTGTTACGGTACTCTGTTTCAAACAGAGCAAATCGTCGGAGGAAGAAGATCTTGAAGGAAGAAGATGCCGAGGCTTATGTTGCTTGCAGGATGAAGATGGAGGAAGCCTCCACACCTCCTTCTTGGTTGCAGATGTAGGAGGAAGGAAAGGAAGAAGATCAATCTTCTTCTCGTAGCAGTCAAGCCGTAGGAGGGAGAGGAGGATGAAGACGAGCCCCGTCTTCAAACGTCCGCAGGATGAAGACGGCAGGATGAAGAAAACTCCTCCTTCAACGGCTTCACGAACCACACGTCTTCTCATTCGGCAACAGCAGTAGGATGGAGAGGGAAGACCACCGGTGATTCGACGTGGGTGTGTTTTTATAACCATGCAGGGTTCTGGAAAGTTCTATCACTTGAAATGGCAGAATTTTAAACCTACCACGTATTGTTTTCTTCCTTCCCAAACCACAGCCGCCTGCCAACTTTAGACGTTGAAAACCCTAAAGGCTCAAGCCATGCTCGATCCTGCATATAGTGGATGGTCTTCGGGTAGGGTATTTATTGAATGGGCTGGCCACATGTGGGCCTTATTGGTTTATACATGTACGTGGGTTTGGGTTTAAGTGATTTAAGCTTTTAAGATTTGTTAAAGCCTTTATATCCATATTTACACAAGTGAGGCCCATTAGTATATATACAACTCAAATAAATTCTTTTCTTTTCACTTATTTCATTCTTTTATTTCCAGGGGTGCTATAGAGCGTCTTGGTGATCCCCGGGAACATCGGTCTCTGGGTTCGGACGGCGCGCCCCAGGTTTTCCCCGCCTTGGTGTGGAGGAAGCCTCTTGCTCTAGAGGTGGAGCCTGCGAGGGTCCTCCAATCCTGTTGCGGATGATCTGCTGGCCGCGGAGAGTGAAGCGGCCTCCGGCGGTGTGCTGGGATGCATTCTCGCGGGGAGGGCTCTCTGACGGGGCACGAGACCTTCCATCCCTAGCCGCCTGGGTCCTCATGAGTTCCACGAGGACATCCAGTTTCGCGTTGAGGGCCTGGAAGGCTTTGGCGCCACCATTGAGCGGTAGCCCTACTGCCGCAGGAGGGGGTGGTGGTTCATCGGCGGGGGCGCTGGCGTTGGACGGAGGGTTCTGTGAGGCCCGGGAGGGGCCATCCCCTGCCACTACAATGGCCTTTCCCCTGTCACCGACGGACCTCCTCCCTGAGCTCCTTCGCACCATACTGGCTTCTTGTACGTTTCCCACAGACGGCGCCAGATGAAGAGGCAAGATCTCGCGCTGGTCCTGAGCGGGCAGTGGATCACCGGATAGTGAACTGTAAGAAAGGGAAACAGATTAGGGGGCCTAGGGATGAGTCCCTGGGGAAAACCCTTCGATGCTTAAGTCAGTAGAGCTATGGTGGGAGCAATATAGGGAGGAAGTAGCTTCTGCGCGAGATCCCTCTCCACCAGAAGGGTGAAGTGGTTCCTGCTCAGGAGTTTCGAGCGTGTGATTGCCCTTACCTTTCACCGGAGGGTATCCCTGGGTTAAATAGTGCGCCATCTTCTGGAGTCCTGTAAGTCGAGGGGTTTCAGGTGGGGGTTATGTCCTCGACGTGGGCTTTTATTGCCCTATCGTGGGAGCGTTATCACCTTGGGGAGCTGGAGTCCCTCACCTTTATAAATTCTTGCCCACAGAGGACTCTTAACGGCTGCATGTATAAGCAATCGTTGGCCGTACCGAGCTCAGAGAGGCCAGCCCTATCCGGGCGGTAGGCTTAGCTCGGACGAAGATGGGTCGGATTGGTCGACATGCGTCTTCTTCCCCTAGGCGGGGAGATGGCTTGGGCATGGACCTTTCCTGTGACCTGACCGATGCTCGGGCCTTCCGAGCCTAGAGGCCGCCTAGGAAGGTAGTATCCTCGAGTGAAACTTTTATTGGGCTTTCTCGCCTAAGTGGGCCCCAAGGGGCTGTCACCTGGCTGAGCTGAGCCTTGTTGGGCCCAGAGGGGCCTAGTTCGGCTGCTCTTAATTGGGCTACAGAAATCCCCCTCTCCAGCGGGGAATAGGGAACCTGTACTTCACGGTGATTTTGTTGATGGCATGACTATCAATGCACATTCTCCACGTGCCATCCATCTTTGGGGCGAGTAATGCGGGAACAGCATACAGACTCATGCTGTCCCGAACAGACCCTCTCTGCATCAACTCATCGACATGTCATTTTAGCTCGGCATGTTCCATGGGACTCATGCGATAATGAGGAAGATTGGGCAATGAGGAGCCTGGAATCAAGTCGATAGCATGCTGAATATCCCGCATGGGTGGGAGTCCCTCGGGAAGCTCCTCAGGAAAAATATCAGCGAACTCTTGTAGAATAGGAATGACATCGGGTGGGAGTTCACCCTCGGACTTCGGCTCCACCTGTCTGACCGTAATAGCAAACACAGGGCAGCCCCTACTAGCCTCCCACTCCATTTCTCGGGAGCTAATCATCATCAACCTCCTAGTCGAGGGCTGGCCCATGCCAGAGGTAATGGTCATAGCCCGGGCTGGGGATGGGGTACTGGGCCCGGGGACGGAAGGCTCCATAGTACTAGGCCCAGTAGGACCCGTAACTGATGGGCTCTTTGGCTGAGTGGGGTGGAGGGTAATCCGTCGGCCATCATGGTTGAAGGTACAGGTGTTCGACCGGCCATGGAGTGTGGCATCCCGATCAAATAACCACGGCCTACCAAGAATGATATTGCCCACCTCCATGGAGAGGACATCACACCAGATCTCGTCACGGTAGGCATGGAACTGCAGTGGGACCAAACACCGCAGCCTGATCGGAATGGAGGTGGAATCCACCCATGATACTCGATAGGGGCAAGGATGGTCCACTGGAGTAAGACCCAGACGTGAGATTACGCCCATGGAGATTGCATTGATGCAACTCCCACTATCGATAATCACTTTACACACATGCCCTCCCAGCCTACAGTATGTATGAAAGATGGTGGTCCGACGCCAGTCATCACTGGCCTGTGGCTGGGTGAGAATACACCTGACGACCCCCAAGTGGGTATCGTCCGAATGCTGGGCATCCTGGCCATCACCTTCAATCTCATAGTATTCATCAGCTAGCTCCTGATCTACTTCATAGCTGACTAACACAAGATCTGAAGAGGTGGCGTCCCTGGCCAGTGTGTCCCCAATGACAAGAGACTGGCGAGTGGGACACTGGTTGGCGAAATGGCCAAACCCATTGCAGCGATAACACTGCTGTCGTGATCCACTAGGCTCCCTGATGTGACACAATGATGGATGATGATGCTCAGATACCAAGTTGATGTGAAACTACCCCTTGGACCTAGAATAGCAAGCAGCACAACAAGTTGGTAACGTCACACTGGCGGATTCACTCGCGTAAGCACACTCGGATCCGTAGAAGGACCGGCGATGGCGGTGAGGGTCCGAGGTTGGACCTCGGGGCTCCAAGGGTTTGGCCAGATAGGATTAGATCCCAATGAGCCAAGGATGCCCAAAATCAAGGGCGACCGGCATGCCGAGGGCGAGGGTTGAAATGTCACGCTCACAACTCACCTGCGGTAATCATGCAACTAGAAGATAAATCGGGTTCGGGCACTCTCTTACGCCGACGTTACTGAGGATGCAATACTAATTAAGCAAGAGAAAGCCGGCAAAGAGTAGTGTGAGTGGCTCACCTGATCGGCGTGAAGACACCGATCCCGGTCGGAGATGAGGGCGAGCGGGGAAGTGTGGGTTCCCCGCACACTGCGCCGATGAAGCTTCAAAAAAAACCTGCTCAAGAGTACATGCACTACACCTCGCGCAGGAGGGTGATATCGGGGGTGGGAATTAATTGATTACAAACAAACACTACCTCCCGCAGGGAGGGGCGGTAAGCCGGCCAGGCGAGAAGGGTAGATTGATCGAGAAACCCACGAGGAGGAGCCGCTACTGAACCAGACTGCTTGCTGTGGTTGGCGATAGACAGGCGGTGTAGTTGCTGTAGATCTCAGCCAGGAATTTTGCCGATGACGAGCCCAGGGGGGATCTTTTCATAACAGGAACCCAAACGCTTATGATTTATGTCAATTTATTCTGACGTCATCGATGGCTGCAGTGGAGGTCTGAGTAGAGTAACAGATTCTGGGGCGGGTGGCTCCCTGTTTCTGTCTGTAACTTGCAGAAGTTGCCCCGGTCGCTCCTGGATGCAGAATCATGAACCGTCAGAGTCGCGGGAACCGTGGACAAAGCCTATACACATAAAAACTGACGGTAACACCTTCTGAGGTCGGGGTGGATAGGGGGACGCCGACGAGTGGGAACTGGTCGCTGCAGACTGCAGGAGGCAGACCCGCGCGACTGAGGGAGAAAATTCGGAACTCTGCCCCCGGATGCTGAATGAGGTTCTGTTTCTTGCTCCTGGTTGGGAACAGATGGAGGAAGAACTTTGATGAAGGACCTTCGGTCTGAATCCTCCGCCGTTGGTCGTGGTGCAGCTTCAAATCGGGCTCAGGCTAGCTGCGGAGGGAGTCTGGCGCAGTCCGGGGAGAATGGCTCTCTCGGACGGCCCCGAACTCGGAACAGGACGATTCCACCTCGCCTGAGAAGCTATCTGGACGAACTTTCCAGAAAGGTATGGTACATCCTCAGATGTCTCCGGCTGACTCCGTGGCAGCTTCAGCAAAACGATCTTGTCTCTGCCACATGCAGACTGAACAGAGTGAAGTGGATAGGGGATGAACTAGGTTGATTGGAGTGGTGGTTAATGATGGTGAGTGGGTGGGGATGAAGGATGATGGGGTAGGGGTGTGTGTGAGGGGGTGGAGTAGGGGAGAGAGAGGTTAGATGGGTGGTGAGAGGGAGAGAGGGGCGCAGCTGGGTTGGGTGTTGATGGAGGGGTCGGCCAAGGCAAGGGGGCTAGATGGAGGTGGTGGGGTGCGCAAGTTCCTTGGGGGTGGGGTAGATTTCTCCTTGGGGATATGAATGAGGGTGTGGGGGAGTGGAAAGGCTGCTTGGGGGAGAGGGAAGGTTGCTTTGGAGAATGAAGTGGTGTATGGGGAATAGGGAGGGTTGTCTAGGGAAGGTGAAAGGTTGCTTGGGAAGTGGAGGGAATTGAAAGGAGTTGACTTTGGAATATGAAAGGGTGGAGGGGGGTGAGGTGGCAGCTGAGGTGGCAGGGGGAGGGGGAGGTGAAGGTGCTGTTGCGCCCAAGGGAGGGGAGGAGAGAGGAGTGGGGTTCGCCCCTTGAAGAAAGAGAGAGAGGGAGAGTTAGAGAGAGAGGGAGAGGTGCACTTAAGTGGCTCAAATTTGCTTAATACTTCATTGCCTCAAAAGAGGGGGGTTGGGGTCCTATATATAGGAAATCCCCATTTTACAAAAAGTCCCTGTGAAAAAGGACTAATGACAGAAGACCAAGGGGTGGGGAGAGGGGCGCCCATGGGCCAAGCTAATGATATGGCCCAATAAGATATGATAACCCATTAACCCTCTTGGCCACTTAATGAAACCTTAGACATAGGTAGATAACTTACTAACTTAGGTACTTGACTCAATAAAAGGAAAATTACATGATTTTAAGACTCAAGAAAAATGTAAAAATTACATAGCTAGACTCAGGAGTTTGAGATGAAAATAGTGGCAAGCATCGGGACCCACGGGGAAATGGGAAGTGGTAAGCGATGTCCCCATCATACTCCCGGGGTGCGGAAAACTCGACTCCGTCGAGTAAAGGCTCACCGGGGGGGGGCAGCTCAGGGCGATCCTCATCCTCCAAACTCAACCTGCACCTGCGACCAGGGGACGACCCCTCATCCTCTCAAGGTGGCCCGGACACACCCTTATGCTGGCGATGGAACCCTGCTTGCATAGTATTGCCCCTCTGTGTACACGTCGGGCTCTCAAGGCTATTTTGTGGAAGCTCTCCGGGGTGTCCCTCTTTAAAGGAAGGTATAGGCTCAAAGTACTCACGAGGATTCACCGCGGTGCCCAAATAGGGTGCCGGGTCAGTCGCTTGAGAATTGGGGTATATCCCATAACCCATTAGTAAATTCAATCCATAAGCCAGGTTTGCCAAAGCTACTTTGGAACATGGAAGGTCCAAGTCCTCGTGCCCTCGATTTGAAGGTGGCCCTAAGGTAGAGCCATTCCAAAGCCACCATCGTGAGGTTGCCTTCTTGGAATTCAAGTGCCACTCGTGAATCTTTTGCCCGCTCATTATGATCGTCATCGCCCATTGCTAGATGCTTGCCTGAATGAGTATGCCTTGAGCTACGGTGCGGTGGGGGTGGGAAGTGTGTGGTATGTAATGGGGGACCAGGGCAACCAAAAGTAGACCTATCATGTAGTGATGTTATGATGACTTTGAAGAATTTGGGAGGACCGGGGCATCCATAGGTGTCCCTCTTGTGAGTGAGTGTGATGAATGATGGAGGACCCGGACAACCATGGATGCTCCTAACGTGCATAAGATGGATGATGAATAGGGGTGGACCTACATATCCAAATGTGAACCTGCCATGCACTGGACCTAGTGTGTATGTGACACAAATGAGATGACTAGCCCTACCGGATGGGGTAAAATGTTGTGGCACATGCATTCCTATCAAGATGGTCCCATCTTTTGGTGAGGGTTGGTTTTGGGGTCTCCACTCATGGGGTTCGAAGGGGTCCCAGAAAGTGGACATCTTGGGATGGGTTAATTCCTCATTTCCTAGGTGGATGTCACTCTTGGTCATGGCTCTCATGGTGTGGGCTAAGTTTTGGAATGGGTGGGTTAGGTTTGACATGGTGTGTGAGGGTAGGAAAAGGTGGGTGGTGGGTAAGGCGACTAGGTCCCATGGGTTCTTTGGCTTCCATTGGGAGGGATCAAAGGGGTCATGGAATGGGTCATCTTGGGGGAGGAACTCTTGGTCCTCATGGTCTTGGGAGAGGTAGTCTTGACTCATCATGGTAGGTTGTGGTAGGAAAATGTTGGTGTTGAGTAAGGTGGGTGGGTATAGGAAGGGATCAAATGGGTCATGGTATGGGTTACCTAGAAACTCTAGGTCCACATGTGGTGGGGAGTCATTCACCTCTATTGATATTTTTGGGAAAAAGTTGTTGGTGGGTGGGTTAGCCTTGAGAGGATGGCTGGGTTTACTTCCTGAAATGAGGAGCTCCAATTTAAGGATGGCCTTGGGCTCATCGGGTGTGGGAAGAAAGAGAAGGAGGTCGCTAATGTAGCAACCAACAGTGCAAACCAAAGTGATAGACCCGACACATGGGTGTAGAAGACCAAGGCCCCTAGGTTGGTCGACCATAGGGTTCAACATAGCCGTCAACTCCACTTGCCATGCTAGGCCTTGTAGGAGGTCTCCTAGAGTTTCCACTTGGTAAGAGGATTGGATGGTAGTGCGATAGGTGGAGAAGGGTACTATGGGGAGGTGTCGTTCCATGGGAGGGCAAACATGGGCCATGAGATCTCTAAATGGGTTCTCCTTTAGCCAACGTAATAGGGGTTCTCCTAAGATGAGCTCGGCCCCTACTAGGGAGGGTGGTGTAAGGTGAAGACCACCATGTGAAGTGTCTTCTTCTTCCTGGGCATGGGTGATTTCCATGGCGGGGGTTGGGTCCGGAGTGTTCACCACTATGGGGTCGGGTATGGGTTCTTCTACCAAGGAGGTGAGTGGGTCCACTGAGGGCGAGATGAAAACGGTTGGTGTATGGTGTACCCACGGGGGTGAGTGAGGCCGGACTTGGGTTGGGGTTGGGAGTGGAAGTAGCGGGAGGCTAGGTTTGGGTAGGATAGGAGTTGGAAGTGGAAGGTGGTTTGGGTGAGTAACCTTTTGTTGGGGAGTGGTGGCTGTCACGGGCCTAGGTGGAGTGAGGGTGGGGGCCACTTTGGTTTGAATGGTGGTGGTGATCGGGATAGGAATCATTTGGGGTGGTGGGGTTTGGGTCCTAATGGAGGCCTTGGGTTGACTGGGAGGAAAAGGGGGAGTGGGAGTGCTCCTCGGGTTATGGTCCTCACAGTAGGAGTGGGACGGTCGGGGAGCGTAGATCTTCCTAAGCTCACTCTTCATCTCTTCCCATGAGTGAATGGGCTCTTGCCCCCAAACCCTTCTGAATCTCTCTTTGTGTTCCCACATTTTCTTAGCTAGACCCCGAAGTCGTGCCTTGGCCCTGCGGACTCTCTCGGATCCATATACCCAAGTACTTTCAAAGTCCCTTTCCATGGTATTCTCCCACCTAAGATAGGCATGAGGATTAGTTCCATCAAAATGAAGGTCCTCATCTACAATGTAGTCCATGTGGAGGGGGTCAATCGGACCATGTGACCAACGAGGGGTCTGCATGATGATCGGGTGATGAATGCAATTGCCCTAGGACAAGACTTAGTAGAGACAAGTCTAGAACTTGCTCTTATACTAATTTGATGTGACACAATGATGGATGATGATGCTCAGATACCAAGTTGATGTGAAACTACCCCTTGGACCTAGAATAGCAAGCAGCATAACAAGTTGGTAACGTCACACTGGCGGATTCACTCGCGTAAGCACACTCGGATCCGTAGAAGGACCGGCGATGGCGGTGAGGGTCCGAGGTTGGACCTCGGGGCTCCAAGGGTTTGGCCAGATAGGATTAGATCCCAATGAGCTAAGGATGCCCAAAATCAAGGGCGATCGGCATGCCGAGGGCGAGGGTTGAAATGTCACGCTCACAACTCACCCGCGGTAATCATGCAACTAGAAGATAAATCGGGTTCGGGCACTCTCTTACGCCGACAGTACTGAGGATGCAATACTAATTAAGCAAGAGAAATCTGGCAAAGAGTAGTGTGAGTGGCTCACCTGATCGGCGTGAAGACACCGATCCCGGTCGGAGACGAGGGCGAGCGGGGAAGTGTGGGTTCCCCGCACACTGCGCCGATGAAGCTTCAAAAAAAATCTGCTCAAGAGTACATGCACTACACCTCGCGCAGGAGGGTGATCTCGGGGGTGGGAATTAATTGATTACAATCAAACACTACCTCCCGCAGGGAGGGGCGGTAAGCCGGCCAGGCGAGAAGGGTAGATTGATCGAGAAACCCACGAGGAGGAGCCGCTACCGAACCAGACTGCTTGCTGTGGTTGGCGATAGACAGGCGGTGTAGTTGCTGTAGATCTCAGCCAGGAATTTTGCGGATGACAAGCCCAGGGGGTATCTTTTCATAACAGGAACCCAAACGCTTCTGATTTATGTCAATTTATTCTGACGTCGTCGATGGCTGCAGTGGAGGTCTGAGTAGAGCAACAGATTCTGGGGCGGGTGGCTCCCTGTTTCTGTTTGTAACTTGCAGAAGTTGCCCCGGTCGCTCCTGGATGCCGAATCACGAACCATCAGAGTCGCTGGAACCGTGGACAAAGCCTCTACACATAAAAACTGACGGCAACACCTTCTGAGGTCGGGGTGGACAGGGGGACGCCGACGAGTGGGAACTGGTCGCTGCAGACTGCAGGAGGCAGACCCGCGTGACTGAGGGAGAAAATTCGGAACTCTGGCCCCCGGATGCCGAATGAGGTTCTGTTTCTTGCTCCTGGTTTGGAACAGATGGAGGAAGAACTTTGATGAAGGGCCTTTGGTCTGAATCCTCCGGCGTTGGTTGTGGTGCAGCTTCAAATCGGGCTCAGGCTAGCTGCGGAGGGAGTCTGGCGCAGTCGGGGGAGAATGGCTCTCCCGGACGGCCCCGAACTCGGAACAGGACGATTCCACCTCGCCTGCGAAGCTATCTGGACGACCTTTCCAGAAAGGTATGGTACATCCTCAGATGTCTCCAGCTGACGCCGTGGAGGCTTCGGCAAAACGATCTTGTCTCTGCCACCTGCAGACTGAACAGAGTGAAGTGGATAGGGGATGAACTAGGTTGATTGGAGTGGTGGTTAATGATGGTGAGTGGGTGGGGATGAAGGATGATGGGGTAGGGGTGTGTGTGAGGGGGTGGAGTAGGGGAGAGAGAGGTTAGATGGGTGGTGAGAGGGAGAGAGGGGCGCAGCTGGGTTGGGTGTTGATGGAGGGGTCGGCCAAGGCAAGGGGGCTAGATGGAGGTGGTGGGGTGCGCAAATTCCTTGGGGGTGGGGTAGATTTCTCCTTGGGGATATGAATGAGGGTGTGGGGGAGTGGAAAGGCTGCTTGGGGGAGAGGGAAGGTTGCTTTGGAGAATGAAGTGGTGTATGGGGAATAGGGAGGGTTGTCTAGGGAAGGTGAAAGGTTGCTTGGGAAGTGGAGGGAATTGAAAGGAGTTATGGCCTTGGAATATGAAAGGGTGGAGGGGGGTGAGGTGGCAGCTGAGGTGGCAGGGGGAGGGGGAGGTGAAGGGGCTGTTGCGCCCAAGGGAGGGGAGGAGAGAGGAGTGGGGTTCGCCCCTTGAAGAAAGAGAGAGAGGGAGAGTTAGAGAGAGAGGGAGAGATGCACTTAAGTGGCTCAAATTTGCTTAATACTTCATTGCCTTAAAAGAGGGGGGTTGGGGTCCTATATATAGGAAATCCCCATTTTACAAAAAGTCCCTGTGAAAAAGGACTAATGACAGAAGATCAAGGGGTGGGGAGAGGGGCGCCCATGGGCCAAGCTAATGATATGGCCCAATAAGATATGATAACCCATTAACCCTCTTGGCCACTTAATGAAACCTTAGACATAGGTAGATGACTTACTAACTTAGGTACTTGACTCAATAAAAGGAAAAATACATGATTTTAAGACTCAAGAAAAATGTAAAAATTACATAGCTAGACTCAGGAGTTTGAGATGAAAATAGTGGCAAGCATCGGGACCCACGGGGAAATGGGAAGTGGTAAGTGATGTCCCCATCACTCCCCGATCAAAGGTCCTTTCCCCTTATCCTCCCGACGGATAGGAGGTGTAGGCAACAAAGGACAAGCAACGGGTGCGGGTGCCGGTGGACGGACCGTGGGTGCTGTGGGTTGGGGACGAGGAGGGATATCCCTCGAAGGTGAAGGGCGAGGCCTAGGAGCGAATGGCTAGGGATGAGTGGGCTCTTGAGGTCGAGCCATGGGGGCCCTCGGATATGTGCCCGAAGAGCCACGGGGATCGACACTACGAATGGGAAGGGGGCCCCCAACCGATGGGTAGGTTCAAACTCGACCTCGAATTGCTCCAATTCGAGAGCAACCTGATATGCCTGTTCCAAAGTGGTGATATTACGACAGAAAAGTTCATATTGGTAGTTCGGCCACAGACCTCTTCGAAAGCGCGATATGGTCATGGTGCTCTCTTCCGTAACTCCACACCGCAAATAATACTCATCAAACTCGGCCGTGTGCTCAGTCACGGATCAATTCCCTTGGGAGAGACTTTGCCATTTGTCTATGAGATGCTGGCGATACGTGGCAAGAAGGTATTTCTGCCTCAACTTCATTTTCATGTCATCCAAAGTACCGAGCAGGGGTTGATGTCGCTGCACTAACAGGCTCTCCACATTGATCCAATAAGTTTGGGCCTGCCCATGCAACTTCATCTTAGCATACCGAACTCTTCGGTGGTCCGTCATCTCAAACCACTCGAAGTACCGGTCCATGCCGGCCTCCCAATCTAAATAGACCTTCGGGTCTAGAGACTCGTCAAATAGAGGAGGGTCTACACGCACACTCCTAAGAACGCGGTCGTCCTCATCATCACGATTTCGTCGTTGATTTTGACGATCACGACCATAACCCCCTTGTTCATTATCAGAGGCATAATCATCCACCTCATGCACTTGCTGCCTCATATCATCTGCCCCTTGAGCCCCTGGAGCAACAGGTTGCTGAACCGTCTCTTGTTGGCCATTTGTCGGCGCGGGTTGCGCCGCCACTGGGGCCCTCTCAAAGACATCAATCCTCCCTACAAGACCCTAAATGGACTGGTCCGATGCTTCAGGCCCGATCCTCTAGGGCTTTCATCCTCCCTTCTAGATGTGTTCCTACGCCATCTAGACGCATACTAAGGCCATCCATATGCGTATCGAGATGATCCATGAGGGCTCGGAACCGTCGAGGGTTCATCGGAACCACGGGCTCGGGAATCCGCCATAGGTGGTGGTGGCGAGTATTGGGTGCCTCGACGGGTGGGCTTGCAAAGACACACAGACTACGAGACACACATACTAATGGAAAGATGATGCACCTAGACTTAGCCAATATCCAGTACGTGGCGGAGGGTCGACCCGAAGATCTCCTTATGCGAGTGTGCGGCCTTCCCGATAAGCGTAACCTAACGTTCGGGTGACACCTTTTGATATACCGGGTTATTGGAATGAATGCAATTTTAAAACACTTTTTTTTGTTTTGAAAATAATGATGATCCAAGACTCGACTTAGACCGTGCAAGACTTATGCAACGACTACCCTAGACTCGACTGTCTCTGATACCAAACTGATGCGGGACGGACACGGGGACCGACTCTAAGTGATGCGGATCTCGGACTCTAAATGCGGACGCGACCGGCAACATACAACAATGGAGACACTTCGGCCCGACACTAAGAGTTCCTATGGGCTATACGTCGCTAACAGAAACGTAAGCTCACTCATCGTCCCAAGCGAGGGGAAATGGGGATCCGCGCGGTTGAGAAACCGGTAGAGTCAAGGGTGGTCGACTCACTTCCGTGCTCGGATCGAGCCACGGGACGGTCACTCTCTCGCTCACAGTGGTGACATGGACTCACGGGCTAGATTCCTATCGCACTCACAGCCGCATATGACCATATACTAAACTAGCAAACTAACGCCAAGAAGTAAGACCGTTACCTCCACACTCCCGGCATGGAGAAGACAACCCCGGCCAATTCCGTACTCCCGGTTAACAGATTTTCACAGTGGTACAAAGTTTTGACCCACTCCACGCAGGCAGGTAACAGGTCACATGTGGGGCCCGGGAGTATCAGGAAGTGGGTTGACGGGCAGCATCTTGATGTCGCTCCGTCGTTGCCGAAATCCGCATTTTAGTGCTGTCCGGATGGCGTGATCTGCGGTTCGTGGGGCCCACGTGCTACTTAGTCCTCCAGACCTGGCGGGGTGGGTCCCGATGTGATGGTGACACCTGGTGGCTCGCTTTCCTGGATGGCGGTCGGATAGGAACACCGGACGGAGGTCGGGCGGCTCTGATCTCCACTTGTCGGAAGTGCTGTCCATGGATCTGCAATCTCTGTTTTGCAGTGCGCGACCCGGTAAGATTTGCCGCTGCGACCAGCACCGATGTCGGATCGGCACACAAGAGGTACTGTTGGAAAGCTCTCTCGAAATCCTTCGACCCTCTGGGGTCCAGAAAATTCATTGGGACTGTGCTTCTGATGGGGGATTTTAGAACCGGACTGATCTCTATTTCAGATCTGGCCGGATAGAAATGAACTTTCCTGAGAGTTGACATTGACCGTGATGTAGACCTCCGAATCAGAAGATGAGCTCTTCGTGAAAGTTGTAGAGAGGAGAGAGAGAAAAACGGGGATAAGTTTTATGAAGGGTTTGGTGGAGGTTCGGATGGGGAAAGGTATTTTATACTACTGTGATGTGAAACCACCTATGGACCTATATTGCAAGCAATCAAGTTGAGCAGCGGACTCACACTAACGAGCACGATCGCGTAGCACACACGAGTGCCCGTAGGCGACTTAGCGATGACGGAGAGGGTCCAAGTCGGGACCTTGATACTCCAATGGTTGGCTAGCTTATGGAGGACCCCAAATGGGCCAGGGATGCCCTATTCACGGGCGGCCGGCATGCCAAGGGCGTAGGTTAAGTGATTGCTCTCACAACTCGCCCCGCGGTGGTCACTCAATTTGATGGCAATTTGGGACTGGTCACTCTCTCACCGCCGACGGAGTAATGCAATACTAAACTAAGCAATTAAATCCCAGCAATGAGTGGTGTTCAGTAGCTCACCTGATCAGCGTGAAGACGCAGATCCCGACCGGAGACGAGGGTGAGCGGGGAGGCGTGGGACGCACTCGCACGCCGCGTCGGTGTCGCTTTAACCTGAAAATTGAAATGCTACACCTCTCGCAGGAGGGGGGATCTCGGGGTAGGGATTTATGTGATTACAACAAATATATACCTCCACGCAGGGAGGGGCGCTCAGCCGGCCAGGCGGGGAGGGGGAAAACACAATTGGAAGCCGAGCGGTGGATGAAGTCGGTTCTGCCTGCTCTCTGAAACTGAGGAGAGTCAGTCAAAGATGTTGACGCTGCGGCCGTTCATGAATTTTTTTGAAGACGGAACCAGTGGGGATGTCTTCGTAACTGGATCAGGATGATGCCCGAATTTTCTTGATTTCTGTGGTCGCCGGTTCTGGTCGGGCCAGAGGGTTGAACAGGGAAGTAGGTTGCTGTTCTTGACTGTCGTAGAACCTCAGCAGCTGAAAGATAAGGGTACCACGGGTGCTTCAGAACTCCAATTTGAGCATGGCTGGTATCGATGGATTCTTTGTCGAGTCCTCTTCGAAACGCAAGCAACGGGGACACCAGATGATGTCGGAGTAGGCCGGAAGATCTCGAACAAGAAGGGCGAGTCGGAGCAGACTGACAAGAAACAGAACCAAGCACTTGGAGGAAGAAAATGATAACTCTTGATTCCGGGCGCCAATCAGAGTTCCGCTTGTTGATCCTGGAAGTAGACAGGTCGAGGAAAAAGTTTGTAGAATAACTCTTGCCTAGATTCATGCTAGAAATGCCGTGGAAGAGCTTCCACTCAGGTTCTGGTCCTCTACCTGAGAAGTCTTGCGCAGTTGAGGAAGAAGTGCTCTCCCGGGCAGCACGGTGCTCGGACGACGACGAAACCACCACGGCTGCGAAGGTGACTTGATGATCTTTCCAGCAATATGGGACTTGCCACCAGGTTCGATGAGGGGATGATGGGACAGCCTTTGCAACCAACAGCTTCTTTGCTGCCTCCAAATAGTGAACTGCAGGTTGATGATGATGGGGGGAAATGGGGTATATGGAGGGGGAAATGGGGTGAATAGGTGTGGGAGTGACCCCTAATTGTGAGGGGGCCTTGGAGGGGGTGTTCTAAGGTGTGGGAGAGGGAGAATGGGGTCTGTAATGGGGTGTTTGTAGTTGGTGAGAGAGGAGCTGCGAATTTGGGCTTGGAGGGAGAAGGGGGAAGGTGAGGGGGGCACAAGTGGGTGGAGGGAATGTGAGTTTGAATTTCCTTTAATGTGGGGTGATCATTGGTGGTCTTGGGGATGGGAAGAGGTGCCTTGGGAAGGTGGAGGGCTGCTTGGGGAAGGGGATGGGTAGTTGGGGGTTGGAGGGTGGGGTGTGGATTGGTGGAGGGTCTCTTGGGACTAGGGGGAAGTAATGATGGCTTGTGGGAAGTTGTAGAGGATTTAATGGAGGTAGGTGGGAGGGTGGAAGTGGTTGGGAGGAGAAGAGAGAGAGTAGGGGGTGCCCTTCTCCTTAGAGAGAGAGAGAGAAGAGAGAGAGAAGAGAGAGGAGAGGGGAATCCACCCCTTAGAGAGAGAGAGAGAAGTTTGGAGAATCCACTCCAATAAGACACTAGAACTCACTTGATTTAAATTGATCATAAAAGGTTGTTACATATGAGAGGAGTGGGGGCCTATTTATAGGCTTACATAATTCCTAAGACCAAAATGACCTTGACAAACAAGTAAATGACCAATAACTCCAAGGGAGGGGCGCCCTTGGGCCTAGCCCACTAGTTGGGCTCAATTGTCTAACAAACTGACCCATTAACCTATTAACTGACTCAAATAAAGAAAGATTACACATACAAGACCAAAATGAAATAAAAATTGCATGCTATGACTCAAGATTAATGGCCGAAAATGATGACGTGCTGATGGCAAGCAACAAAAGTATCCAAAAAAGTGAAGTGGCTGGGGATGTCCCCATCATATCGCCGGGGTGGGGAAAACTCGACCCCGTCTAGTATGGGTCCACCAGGGAAGTAGTACACCACATGCAGCTCCTGGTGTGCCACGATCTCCAAACTCAAACTGCGTCCATAGCCGTGGAATGGCGCTTCAGCTTTTCAAAGTGGCTTGGACACACCCTCATGCTGGCGATGAGATCTTGCTTGCCTAGTACTGCCGCTGTGTGCTCACGTCGGGCTCTCAGGCTAATTTGTGGTGGCACTCCGAGGGTGTCTCTCGCAAGGATAAGTGTAAGCTCTAGGCACTCACTAGGATCCACCGTGGTGCCCTTAGAGGGTGCCGGATCCGCCACGTGGGAAGTGGGGTGAATCCCAAAACCCATAAGTAAGTCCAACCCGTAAGCCGGGTTACCAAAACCTCTCGGAACTTGGCAAGGTCCAAGTCCTCGTGACCTCAAATTGGAGGTGACCCTAAGGTAGAGCCACTCCAAAGTCATCATCGCCAAGTTGCCAACTTGGAATTCCAAGTGGTGCTCATGAATTTTTGCCCGCTTCTTGTGAATCTCACCTCTTGTTGCTTGATACTTGCTTAGATGCATATGCCATGCACTATGATGCGGTGTGAGTGGACAATGTGTGGTATGCAAAGGTGGTTCAGGACAACCACATATAGACCTATCGTGTATTGATGTTATGAAGACTTTGAATGATTTGGGAGGACCGGGGCATCCATAAATACTCCTAATATGCTTAAGACTCATGATGAATGAAGGTGGACCGTTACATCCGAATATGGACCACTCATGCTTCCTACTTGACATGTGGGTGATATGAATGAATGGACCCGACTTATGAATCATGTCAAGTGGTGCGGTATGCCTAGGCACATGCATTCCTATCCTAGAGATGACTTCCATGTGCATGGGTGTGGGGTGACCCTTGAGCTTCCACTCGTATGGATCAAAGGGATCTAAGAAGGGGGACATCATGGAGTGGGGCAATTCATCAATCCCAAGGTGTATGTTGCCTAAGGTCACATGGGGAACTAGACTCCCATGGTGGGTGGGGGTAGGGTAAGGTGAGTGGTGAGTAAAGTGGGTGGGTCACATGGGGAACTAGACTCCCATAGGAAGGGATCATGATAAGGGTTACCTAGAGAGAGATACTCCATGTCCTCAAGGTCCTCACAAGGTAATGAATCATCCTCTTCTAGTGAAATGGTTGGGCCGGTGTATGGGTGTGGACGCACTTTTTATTTAATAAAATCGTTGTTTATTTATTTATTGGCGTTTATTAAGTGCGTGGGCGTGCCAGTCACAAAGTGATGATTTATTGTGCGCTCGATCTGACTAATCAGACGATTGTGTGGTTCGTGTCGGGACTGAAACCTGCCGTGCCATAAAGGTCACGGCATTATTTACATCTCCTGACTAATCAGACGTTCGCCTCCCGCGGTCCAAACGAGGCTTGCGTGGGCATCATTAATATTTCCGGTGCCGAAGGGCAGCGGGAAAGTGTCCCGGGACTATATTCCAAAACAAAGATGTGTACAGAGATAGCCGGCTATAGGCCTACGATGTGGGTCAGGCGATGACCATGGTTGAGGCGAACCCAAGGTCCAAACGCGACTCACGAAGGTCCTATTGATATTCCCACACGTGTGGTTGGGGGAAAACAAGAGCCGCCTCATTTCGTTCCGATTTTGTTGGTCATACGCGGACCATTTTACATTCGGCCAATGGTCCGTGTTTGTAGCATAAGAGACGGTGACAAATCGTACAAATACCTACCGTGAGTACGGCAAGTTTAATGCAAATGCGGGATCAGATCCCATTATATATATGTCGGTCACTAACGGACCATTCAGTATTCGGACGAAAGTCCATATTCGAAGCGTCGAAGACCACGACAAAGACATACGGATATCTGCCGTAGGTACGGCAAGCTTCATGTGGGTGCGGGATTGGATCCTGGCATATATGTCGGTCCCTAACGGACCATTCATTATTCGGACAGAAGTCCGTATTAATAGCGTCGAGGATGACGATAAAACCGTACGGATGTCTGCCGTAGGTACGGCAAGTTTAATGTGGGTGCGGGATCAGATCCCGAAAAAGACGGGTCGAGCTAACGAACTATCGGCCCGGAATAAGATCGGATCGTGGTCACGTTCGGGCGAAAGCTCCCGAGATCCAAGTCCGATCTAGTGGGGCATCATCATTTTTTTCTTCATACGCAGTCCGAGGGAAGCGGATTGTTAAGTGTGAAGCCCGAACTCGCCAACGTGCGCCCTCGCACGCGGATCGACCTGCGCGGTCAGGTCGCGGGGGTCAAGCGGGCAGCGCCCCTTGCGGGGGTTTCGGGGACAGCGCCCCCGGAACAAAAATTAACTTCTTATGAATGGTTTATATACTTCCCTTTCTTTTTATTGGCCTTAAGTTTTCTATTATTTCTTTTATTTGGTTAATGGCTTTCTTATGAAGCATGCCAGATTAAGGAGATGCCAAAGGAGAAGAGGGGCACGCCGGATAAGGCCAAGAAGGGAGGCGCGCCGGAATAGGGATCATACAAGGGGAGAAAAGGAGCACGCCGAGTAATGGGGATCCCGTAAGGGCGCACCGGAATAGGGGTTGAAATGGGGGGCGCGCTGGTTTAGTATGTCCAAGAGAAGGTGGGGCCATGGGCACGCCGGAATAGGCTAAAAAAGGGGAGGCGCGCCGGTTTGCGCTCAGGAATTCCGAAGTGGATTTGAGTGTGGAGCTAATCCGGCGCGGGGGGGTAGCGCGCCGGATTAGCCCACGCCGGATTAGGGGGCGCCGGGATAAGCTCCTGCGAGGTTTTATTTCGCTCTGTTTGATTCTTTTTGCTCTGTTCTTATTTCTTCAACTTGCAGATTAATCTGTTGATTGATTTATTCATCTTATTGATAGATTAAGCTTGTGGAAAGAGAGTTTAAGTGTTTTAGTTGTTTATTAAGGTGGATTAGCATGAAGATTCAAGTTTTTCGTTTGAAGAGTTTGTGCAGGAACTCAGAGATTCAGCTTGATTCAGGGGGCTTAGTCTATTCGTCGGTCTGTTCTCACGCATTCTCTGTTCTTACGTGTTCTTCCTCTGGCAAAATTTGGGCAGCATCTCCCCCGGACGGAGGCTTGCCAGAGAAAAAGGAGGGACGCCAAACGGATTGCTCTGGGGTGAACATCAAAACACGGAGTAAGGCCTCCGTTAACTCATGAGTCCGTGTAGAGACTCGAGGACTAGCCTTCAAGAGTCCCAGCAGCTCACGGGTGATGATTCTTTGAAGCGGGACAAGTGTTCGCCACAAGGGCCATGAATATTCATCCGTCGACGAACTCCTTCGAAGGCCATGCTACGGAGGAGCATGCTTCGAAGGGCCCTGGATGAGGAGAAGGAGGAAGGGGTAAGAAGAAGAAAGACAAAAGATCGTGTTTGCCAAAAAGGGCCTTCTGTTTATTCATCCACCGAAGGGGGGGGGGGGGAACGGCTCAAACCCAAGAGATTTTCATCTCAAAAGAGGATAAATACATTGCAGAGGGGAAAAGGAAAGTGATACATTGGCGGGGGAGGGGGGAACGGAGCACAAGCTCCTCCCCCTCCGAGCTCACCTCTCTTCTCTCACGCTCACTCTCTTCTTCTTCACCTCACGGGCACGGGGACGAAGCCTCTTCTTTTCTCTTTTCTTCTTCTTCTCTTCGATGGCCAGCCATCAGCCGAATGAACCAACCGAACATGTTCCTTCTTCAAACTTGCCATTTTATAGAATGGGCATTCAGGAGTGTTCCCGCCACTTTCACCTCGTCCGCGTCGAGGTCTGAAATCGACGTGCTACGCTGGACGCTGCCGGTTTGTGCCGTACGCTACTGCTCATCCGAGGATGGGATATTCATAGATCTACCGGGAGGATCTGCTGCTGCTGCCATCACTGCCGCTTTGCTGTCAAACGGGGTGAAGGCATGGCTTCAAAACATTAAATGCTCTCTGCGCACCGCATTTAAATGAAACAGAGCATCAAGGTTTTGATGGGATGGCATGTTTGCGCGCCGGATTAAGGTGAAATGCAAGGGAAAGGGTGCTCGCCGGTTTAACCCATGATGAAGGGGAAAAGGGCACGCCGGTTTAACCCAAGATGAAGGGGCGCACCGGTTTAACCCAAAATGCAAGGGGCGCGCCGGTTTAACAACCAACCAAGGAATAAAGAGGAAAGGGGTGCGCCGGTCTTAGTGGCGCCGTTTTAAGTGCATATCGCGCCGATTTAAGCACCGAACGGATTCCTTTCAAAGTTGAGGCCATTTATATGAATGTTGGCATTCCCGGCATGTTTCGGTTGCGATGTATGACCTCCGTAACATTCTGTTCGCAGCCTCCGAGACTCGGTCCCAGACTTTGCGTGACTTTCGGTGAGTGCCGAGACTGTGCCGGAGTTCCTGACTTTTCTGTGATTCATCTCTCGGCATGGCCGGTCGGAGCCTTGTAGCTGTATCTTCTACTTAGGGGGCTTCCTTAGCGGGTAGCGGACCACCAAGTGAGTTCTCGTCCTGATCGGGCGAGGCATGAGGTTTATTCGGCATTTCTGTCTTCGACTCGCGCTTAAATGTGTAGACGCGAATGTCGCCATGATCATCATCGTCATATTTTTGGCGTCCACAATGGGGTGGGATGGTTGGCCAAGGTTCTAGGAATCACAATGGTAGGGGAGTGGACCGGGATGAGCTCTTCATCCATAAGGAGAATGAGAAGGAGGTCACTAGTGTAGCAACCAATGGTGAAGACCGAGGTGATAGAACCATCACATGGGTGGATGAGACTAAGGCTTCTTGGGTGGGCCGTTCCTAAGATCAATAAGCAAGTCAGCTTTAGTTGCCATTCTAAACCCTTGAGGAGATCATCCCAACCCTCTACCTCGTAGTAGGATTGGATAGTGGTGTGAAAGGAGGGGAGGGCCACAATTTGGGATTGATGTCTCATGGGTGAGAGGTGTGGGGGTGAACTAAGGATGGTGGGGCCTTGCTTGAGCCATTGGAGTATGGACTCATTCACGGTGAAGGTGTGTGGCTCTTGAGGATTCTGTCTAGGAGAGGTGGGTGGAAGTGGAGGTTCTTGGATTTCATTTATGGTAGGTTGTTGATCGGGACTATCATCCATTTCCATGTGGATGGGTGTGTGGGTTTCAACTCCTAATGACAATGGGTTGGGTAGGTCTAATGCGGGGGAATTGGTGATAGTCGGTGCATGGTGCACCCGAGGTGGTGAACAAGCATGGGCTTGGGTTTGGATTGGTAAGGGAAGTAGTGAGGTATAGGTTGTGGTTGGGTTGGGGTAGGAAGAGGAAGATGGGTGGGTTAAGGGGTTTTGGAAAGATTGTTCTTGGGAGGAGTGTCCTTGTTGGGGAACGATGGAGGGGTAATGGTGGCCGGGGTGGGAGATGTTTCAACAACTAGGGACATGGGAAGATGCTTCCTTGTGGGGCATTGCTCGGCGATGTGCCCCAATTGGTGGCACCTATAACATTCGGCTCGCACTTACCCGGGGTTATTTCACTCACTTCTATCTCCATTGGGCTCTTTCCCTTTTGAGAAGAGGTGAGGTGAGGGGTGGTCAAAGGGGATTGGGTAATGTGGGTTGTGGAATGGGGTTTTGGTTGCATTGTGGGGAATTGGGGAGTTGGAGTCTTGGGTTGGTCGGGTGGGGATGGTGGAGTTGAAATGCTCCTTGGGCTTTGGTGATCCGGGTAGGAGGGGAAAACATATCCAGCCCTAAGTTGATCCTTCATGTCCTCCCATGTGGTGAGGGGAGCTTCCCTTCTAATTATCCTTAAGCCTTCAATTTTTAACCAATGAGTTTGAGCCCTTTTGGTTAGTTGCATTTTGGCACATCGAACATTCCTATCCTCAGACATGGGATTCCTCTCAAAGTAATGGTCCATTGATGCCTCCCAATCTAAATAGTCATGAAGATGAGTTCCATCAAAAGTGGGAGGTGGGGGACATGTCCTTCTATCGTCCGCCCTTGGGGCGGGCCCATTTTCTCCAAGTTGGTTGAGTCGACCTGATATGTTATCAAACCGCTCATTGGCATAGGTCAAGGGCTTCGTAAGGTAGTTGACATGGCCAGGGAGGTCATGTGTGTTAGTGGTAGGCATCCCTTGGTGGTTTGGACTTATGGAGAGGGCCGATTGGTAAGGTCGGTAAGAGGTGGCCATGCTAGTGGACAAAGAGATGCCACCGAGGACTCTAAATGTATAAACATGCCCTAGGACCAACTTGATAGAGATAAGTTGTGAACTTGCTCTGATACCACTTGATGTGAAACCACCTATGGACCTATATTGCAAACAATCAAGTTGAGCAACGGACTCACACTAACGAGCACGATCGCGTAGCACACACGAGTGCCTGTAGGCAACTTAGCGATGACGGAGAGGGTCCGAGTCGGGACCTTTATACTCCAATGGTTGGCTAGCTTATGGAGGACCCCAAATGGGCCAGGGATGCCCTATTCACGGGTGGCCGGCACGCCAAGGGCGTAAGTTAAGTGATTGCTCTCACAACTCACCCCGCGGTGGTCACTCAATTTGATGACAATTTGGGACTGGTCACTCTCTCACCGCCGACGGAGTAACTAAAAGCAATACTAAACTAAGCAATTAAATCCCAGCAATGAGTGGTGTTCAGTAGCTCACCTGATCAACGTGAAGACGCTGATCCCGGCCGGAGACGAGGGCGAGCGGAGAGGCGTGGGACACACCCGCACGCCGTGTCGGTGTCGCTTTAACCTGAAAATTGAAATACTAAACCACTACACCTCTCGCAGGAGGGGGGATCTCGGTGTAGGGATTTATGTGATTACAACAAAAATATACCTCCACGCAAGGTGGGGGGCTCAGCCGGCCAGGTGGGGAGGGGGAAAACACAATTGGAAGCCGAGCGGTGGATGAAGTCGGTTATGCCTGCTCTCTGAAACTGAGGACATTCAGTCGAAGATGTTGACGTTGCAGCCGCTCACGAATTTTGTTGAAGACGGGACCAGTGGGGATTTTTTCGTAACTGGAGCGAGATAATGCCAGAATTTTTTTGATTTTTGTGGTCGTCGGTTCTGGTCGGGCCAGAGGGTTGAACAGGGAAGCAGGTTGTTGTTCTTGACAATCGCAGAACCTCAACAGCTGAAAGATAAGGGTACCACGGGCGCTTCAGAACTCCAATTTGAGCATGGCTGGTACCGATGGATTCTTTGTCGAGTCCTCTTCGAAAAGCAAGAAATGGAGATGCCAGATGATGTCAGAGTAGGCCGGAAGATCTCGAACAAGAAGGGGGAGTCGGAGCAGACTGACAAGAAACAGAACCAAGCACCTGGAGGAAGAAATTGATAACTCTTGATTCCGGGCGCCAATCGGAGTTTCGCTTTTTGATCCTGGAAGTCAATAGGTCGAGGAAGAAGTTTGTAGAATAACTCTTGCCCAGATTCATGCTAGAATTGTCGTGGAAGAGCTTCCACTCAGGTTCTAGTCCTCTGCCTGAGAAGTCTTGCGCAGTCGAGGAAGAAGTGCTCTCCCGAGCAGCACGGTCCTCAGACGACGACGAAACCACCACGGCTGCGAAGGTGACTTGATGATCTTTCTAGCAATATGGAACTTGCCACCAGGTTCGATGAGGGGATGATGGGACAGCCTCTGCAACCAACAACTTCTTTGCTGCCTCCAAATAGTGAACTGCAGGTTGATGATGATGGGGGGAAATGGGGTATATGGAAGGGGAAATGGGGTGAATAGGTGTGGGAGTGACCCCTAGTTGTGAGGGGGCCTGGGAGGGGGTGTTCTAAGGTGTGGGAGAGGGAAAATGGGGTCTGGAATGGGGTGTTTGCAGTTGGTGAGAGAGGAGCTGCGAATTTGGGCTTGGAGGGAGAAGGGGGAAGGTGAGGGGGGCACAAGTGGGTGGAGGGAATGTGAGTTTGAATTTCCTTGAATGTGGGGTGATCATTGGTGGTCTTGGGGATGGGAAGAGGTGCCTTGGGAAGGTGGAGGGCAGCTTGGGGAAGGGGATGGGTAGTTGGGGGTTGGAGGGTGGGGTGTGGATTGGTGGAGGGTCTCTTGGGACTAGGGGGGAGTAATGATGGCTTGTGGGAAGTTGTAGAGGATTTAATGGAGGTAGGTGGGAGGGTGGAGGTGGTTGGGAGGGGAAGAGAGAGAGTAGGGGGCGCCCTTCTCCTTAGAGAGAGAGAGAAGAGAGAGGAGAGGGGAATCCACCCCTTAGAGAGAGAGAGAGAAGTTTGGAGAATCCACTCCAATAAGACACTAGAACTCACTTGATTTAAATTGATCATAAAAGGTTGTTACATATGAGAGGAGTGGGGGCCTATTTATAGGCTTACATAATTCCTAAGACCAAAATGACCTTGACAAACAAGTAAATGACCAATCACTCCAAGGGAGGGGCGCCCTTGGGCCTAGCCCACTAGTTGGGCCCAATTGTCTAACAAACTGACGCATTAACCTATTAACTGACTCAAATAAAGAAAGATTACACATACAAGACCAAAACGAAATAAAAATTACATGCTATGACTCAAGATTAATGGCCGAAAATGATGACGTGCTGATGGCAAGTAACAAGAGTATCCAAAAAGTGAAGTGGCTGGGGATGTCCCCATCATACTGGGTGGTCGGATCTAGACAGTGACAGGCAGAACTGAGTTGGGATCTGAAGTGAATTTTTAGAAAATATGAACGATATTCTAAATTCACACGAAACTTTTTGGATGGTGTATAAGGTGTACAGAACCTCCAATAAAAATATCAAGTCATTTGGGTCACGAGATGGTGGGTTCATGGATGACCTATTAGGGTTATGGTAATCTGGGTAGACTGCTTGCAGATCTGAAGCGGAGGTGGAGAACGAAAATGGAAAAATGTAAAATAAAAACTGGAAGCTCCACCAATTTTTCTAGGACGTGGCGATGACCCCTGGAACTCACCCTAAAAGTTTGGGCTCCAGATGAACTCATGGCTGAGAGCAAGAAATCCGAGATCAAGGGGCTATCCAGAGTGGACAGAACTCCGGTGACGATTGATGTGGTGCGACGGCGGCACGAAGGCGGCGGCGGCGGCGGTGACGATCTACACACCTGATAGATGAGGCTTCACACCTCTGATTCACAGCCTTCCCAGCTACAAAAGGGGGAGAGAGGAGAGAGATAGGGGGCGGCCCTTGCTCCTTTGGAGGAAATTCTAGATTTTTCTTTCATTAATTCCACTCAAAATAGAAATACAAGGCTTTTATAGGAAATACAAAAAGACTAGTTCTATCCCTAGATCTAGGGTTGGGGAGGGGTAAATGTCACGCCCCGAACAAGGCGGAAATATCGGGACGTACAGTTAGAGGCGAGCTAGCTGAAATAAAGTTGAATTACTAAACTAGATGATTAACACAAGGCAATGGAAAAGAACAAATTTATTAAACATGGAAAATCCCAATCTATTACAACATTCATCAAACTACGAAGACACTCTCAAACATAACTTCTGATGAAGTCTAGTACAACTAGTACAACCCAAAACATAACTAGAAGCAATAACAGGACGACTCCATCTATTAACTGGTACACTGAGGTGTAATCACTCTTGTCCCTCCCCATCGGTGTGGGTGTCGTCACCTGTATAGCCTGGAAAGGGGGAAACAACGGGGTGTGAGCTAACGCTCAGTAGGAGATAACAGATAGATATAAGTGGTTAACAGTTTAATTATATTTTCAAAATATCATGCTACAAAGGATAATGCAATAAAAGGATAATGATGATATAGTAAAACAAAGTTTAAAGATCTTGCAAGGTCAAGAAATATAAATGAACAGAATGGTAATACTTAAAAGGAATAACAAGGACAAGAATTTACTACAGGAGATAACGATAAAGAGTTGGCCATATCAAGACGATTCAAGTCATGTCAAGCACGTATGTAATTTCATTTCCACATCCAAGTAACAACAAGTAGAGTATAGAACAGTAACGAGTGGAAAGCAAAAAGTAGTAGGGAGTAGTAGAGAGTAGTGGACAGTCCTAGATTTAACACATGTCATAGTACTGGTGCCAAATGCCACACCTAGTCATTCACCTCCCCGGGGGTACACGTAGTGTTCGGGCGCTCCTCCCAGGACTAGACCGAGTCCTTAATTGTTTGCCAGGCATTGATTTTTTTGGATCAAAGATCCCACAAATCTAGACTTCCACAATTTATGGCCAGAATTCTAAGGTTTAAGCTATGTAGCAATAACAATTTCAAGTAGGAAGAAGATTCATTTCAGAATTTCAAGGTAAGCACAATCATCAAGAAGATCGATAAACAAATCACAATAAGAGTTACATATATAACTTTGCTGGAATAGATTACCACTTAATCAATGGATTTCTAAACTGGGATATTAAACATGTGAATTAATGGTAATCCCGTCGGATCAAGTTTTCCGGAGGTAACATGCTATTTAACGCCTTAGCGACTACTTGAAGTTGGGAAAGTAATCGTGCTATGTTACTGTAGTACAGCAGCTAACTAGCAAGTTGAATCAACATATTTAATCCTAATTTCAAGCCAAATTAATAAAATTTGGTTATATATTAAGTTAAAATGCCAAAAGGAATGATTCAAGATGATAAGCTAATGAACGTGATCACGTAAGTCGCGTAGGCACGAATAACAGGCAATTAACAGAAATTTAGTTGCATAATTAGCCAATAATTATTTGAGTTTCTATTTTACTAATTACCACTAATGACATGAAAATGAATGCATTAGAACCATTACTAAGTCATTTACTGGGTAGATAAACGGTTCTGGGTGGACCGCATATCTATCGGCTGAAACGGGACTGAAACGGGGCTGAACGGGGTGCTGGGAGTTGGGCGGCTCCCTGAGGGCCACCCATGGTCTTGGGCGGTCTGGTCTGGACCGCCCATGTGCTTGGGCGGTCTGGGCAGGGCCGCCCATCTCGGGGATGTGTGGCCAGGGCAGGGCCGCCCATCTAGATGTGCGGCCAGGGGCAGGGCCGCACAAGTTATGTGGTCCAGAATGGACCGTTTATCCTACTGGGGTGGATATGTGGTCAGTTTCTGACCGTCCAACTAGTTGTGTGGTCAGTCTGGAACCGTTTAACTCCTGACTAAGCCAGGGTCGGGTGTGAGCTGGAGTTGGACGGTCTATCGTAAGACCGCCCATCCTTGGGTGTCTCCGGTCGTCCCTTCCGCGGCCGGTGAACGCCAGGAAGATGGGGGCTTGCTAGGGTTACACAAAAATGCTAATAACTAAGCCAATTGGACTCCAATTAAGGGGCTTTTGGTATCAATGGAAAGCTAACAGGGAATACTATCTAACAGAAGTGTCAATTCCATGATTATTTGCTGTAATTAGGATTTATAACTACTGGAACACCGAAACCCTAGTTTTGGACAGGCAGTGACTAAAACTCAAAATTCTCCTACTATACTTAATAAAATTTAGAGATCTATATATCAACGGAAAGCTGACAGGATAAGGATTCCAACCATGTAAGATATGCCATATGAATATTTCATTTGGTCACTAAAAATCATGAGATAAGTCAAGTTAATGCTACTGGAACATCGACAGGACACTCTTATAAAAACTCAGGAATTCTATGAGCATGATCAATAATAATTAGGGCTTTCAACGTCAAAATGAAGCTAACATGATGTAGATTTCATTGATATATAGCAATTAGGTTGGGTCTATTATCACCTACCAGAATTGAAGATTGAAGATCAAAGCTAGAAATAAACCCGATCCAGAAATACCCTCCAAAGATGCCTCTAAATCTCCATGAATACCCAATAAAAATTGGGGCTTTTACTATCATTGGAAAGATTTCGTCGAGCTGATCAAGATACTATATTCACAAGTCTCATTTGGTTAAGGGTACCTACCTTAATCGACGGATTAAAGGGCTGGAGATGAAGAACAATGAACTACCAACACCTTCCACCAAAATGACGAATACTCCCAGATCTGGACTCCTCGTCGGCTGACCCAGCTACCAAATGAAACTAGAGTCGAAGAGCTACGTTTCTATAGGTCATGGGGCTTCTGGAGCCTTCGGAGTTGGGAGTATTTGGCGCTGCAAGTTACGTGTTAGAAACGGCGCCGGAATCCTTGACTCGACCAAAGCTATGTCGGCAGCACATTTTAGGGCTAGGTTTACCTCAAATTGATTGAGGGTAAATGTTCCTTACCTCGTGGCCTTCCATTTGCCCTTGATTTCAGATCATTTGGTTGAGTAACAAGGTCGAATTTCATGTTTTAAGTTTCGGTTAGGTAAAAGTTAGGTAAAAGTCAAATTCGGGATTAATCCTCTAATTAGACAAGGTTACGTAATTAATTTGGGTCAAATCCAGAAGACAAAATTGCTATAAAAATGGTCTTTTACCCAATTACTATTTTTACAGATTTTTCTAAGGTAGTTGAATTTTATAGGTTCTATTTTCTAATGAATTAAATATTAATATTTTGAAATTCAAACATTAATTCATTTTAATTCAATTTTTAATTGATAAAAGCTCAATAAAACTTAATAATTAATCGGGGTATTACACCCTCCCCTACTTAAAGAATTTGGTCCTCCAAATTCACTGCACTATATACGGAAAGTAGGGAAAAGATAGATCACCTAGAATAGGTCGGGATACCACTTCCGCATAGTATCTTCCGATTCCCAAGTAGCCTCTTTGGTCCCACGCCGACTCCACTGAATCTTGACCATCGATATAGAGTGATTCTGGAGTTGCTGTTGCTTCTAGTCCAGAATCTTTATCGGTCTTTCCTCGTAGGTCAGATCCTCCTTCAGCTCGAAATCCACATGATGAATAACATGAGTGGGGTCGTACACATACTTCCGCAACATAGAAATATGGAAGACGTTGTGCACGCCAGACAACTGAGGCGGTAACGCTAGACGATAAGCCATCTCGCCCACTCTATCCAGAATCTCGAACGGGCCAATATACCGCGGGCTTAGTTGCCGCGAATGCCGAATCTACGAATCCCTCTCGTAGGAGAGACCTTCAGAAATACATGCTCACCCACTTGGAACTCTAATGCCCTTCTCCTGTTGTCAGCATAGCTCTTCTGTCTTGATTGTGCCACTTGTAACCGGTCTCGGATGGTACGGATATTCTGTGACGACTCCGAAATAAGATCCGGTCCAAGCCATTGCTTCTCGCCCACCTCGTCCCAACACAACGGGGAACGACAGCTTCTTCCATACAAAGCTTCAAATGGAGCCATTTGTATACTGGACTGATAGCTATTATTGTAGGCGAATTCAATCAATGCTAAATGATCATTCCAGCTACCTCCAAAATCATTTTGTAGGCTCTCAGCATATCCTCCACTATCTGATTAGTCCTCTCTGTCTGTCCATCAGTCTGTGGATGAAAGGCCGTACTGAAATTCAAACGAGTGCCCAAGGACTCTTGCAGTCCCTTCCAAAAATGTGAGGTGAATCTAGGGTCTCTGTCTGACACAATGCTAACTGGAATGCCATGAAGTCGAACTACTTCCTTCATATACAATGCTGCCAAAACATCGACTGTCCATTTGGATTTAATAGATAAGAAGTGAGCCGACTTTGTTAACCGGTCGACAATCACCCATATCCCGTCAAATCCACCACGAGTCCTAGGTAGACCCATAATGAAATCCATGCCGATGCTTTCCCATTTCCACTAGGGTATATCAAGTGGTTTCAACTTCCCTGCCGGTCCGAGATGCTCAGCCTTGACCTGCTGACACACTAAGCATCTGCTCACAAAATCTGCCACTTCCTTTTTCATGTTTGGCCAGCAGAAGGATCTTTTCAAATCCTTGAACATCTTGGTGCCTCCAGGATGAATCGTGTATCAGGATCTGTGAGCTTCTTCAAGAATCTTGTTCATGAGTTCGGCTACATCAGGTACACAAGTTCGCCCTCGGAATAACAATCGTCCATCATCAGCCATCATGAAATCCGGTCTGTTGCTCAAGTTTCCTTTGATTTCCACTAGCTCAAGGTCATTGTCTTGCAAGGATTTAATTTCTATCATCAAATTAGGCTTAAGTTGGATTTGTGCAATCATCACCCGATCATTTTCTACATTAAGATCCAGGCTAGCTAATTATTCTAGTAGCCTCCATTCTTGTAGCATGAGACTGGCCAATTTAGCCATAGGCTTCCGACTTAATGAATCTGCCACGACATTACCTTTACCCGGATGATACTCGATAGAGAAGTCGAAGTCCTTCAAATATTCCAACCATCTTCTCTGCCTCATGTTGAGTTCCTTCTGAGAAAATAAATACTTCAGACTCTTATGATCTGAAAATACTATAAATGTTTCTCCATACAAGTAATGCCTCCAAATCTTCAGAGCGAATACAACTGCTGCAAGTTCCAAGTCATGAACGGGGTAATTTTCTTCATGCTTTCTCAGCTGCCTAGAAGAATAGGCAATCACCTTCCCATGCTGCATGAGTACACAGCCCAAGCCAATACCAGAAGCATCGGTATAGACCACGAAACCTCCGTCGCCAGAAGGTAAAGCCAATACGGGTGCAGTAGTGAGGCAATCCTTCAATGTTTGAAAGCTCTGCTGACATTCTTCAGACCATTCAAACTTATTGTCTTTGCGGGTCAATCGAGTGAGAGGTACTGCAATCTTGGAGAAGTCTTGAATAAATCTCCGATAATAGCCTGCCAGGCCTAGGAAGCTTCTCACCTCGGTCACTGTAGTAGGCTGATCCCAATTCTTTACTGCCTCCACTTTCGAAGGATCAACTAAAATACCTTCTTTGGTGATGATATGTCCTAAGAAGGGCACTTCTTGCAGCCAGAAATCACATTTACTTAATTTGGCATATGGTTGATGATCTCTCAATATCTGCAATGCCATCCTCAAATGTTCCGCATGCTCTTCTTCAGTCTTGGAATAAATCAATATGTCGTCAATGAATACCACGACCCATTGATCAAGATAAGGCCGGAATGCATTATTCATTAACTGCATGAAAGCTGCTGGTGCATTCGTTAGACCAAAAGGCATAACGACAAACTCAAAATGACCATACCTACTGCAGAAAGCCGTTTTATAAATATCATCCTCCTTAATCCTCAGCTGATGATATCCCGATTGAAGATCGATCTTAGAGAAATAACGTGCTCCCGCTATCTAGTCGAATAATTCATCAATCCTCGGCAATGGGTATTTATTTTTGATAGTAAGCTGGTTCAGTTGCCGATAATCGTTGCATAACCTCATCGAACCATCCTTCTTCCTGGCGAATAATATAGGAGCTCCCCAAGGTGAAGTACTCGGACGAATAAAGCCTTTCTCGAGCAATTCCATTAGCTGTTGCTTTAGTTCCCGTAGCTCCGCAGGGGACATACGGTAAGGAGCTCTAGAAACAGGAGACGTGCCAGGAACGATATCAATGGAGAAGATAACTTCCCGCTCAGGCGGAAGTCCTGGTAGTTCCTCCGGAAAGATATCGGAGAATTCTCGAACAATAGGAGTGTCCTTTATCTCAACTTGCCGCTTTGGTGTAGCATGGACAAAGGCTAGAAAAGCCTCGCAACCTCGCTTCAACAGCTTGTCGGCTCGAAGAGCCGAGATGAGTGGTAAGGGGTTATGGTGCTTAATTCTCGTAAAAGACAAACCAGAATGTCTAGTAAAAGTTACTGAGCTAGAACTGCAGTGAACACTGGCCTCATACTTGGCCAACCAATCTGCTCCAAGGACTACATCATAATCCTTCATATCCATGCAAACTAAGTCGGCTGGAAAGTTCCGTTCATCAATAATAACTTTACTAGAAGGGTAGTAATATTGAATAGCCGCTCCAGAACCAATAGGAGTTGATATAGCTAATGGAGTATTCATCATAATAGGTTCCACAGATAATGACTTCGCAAATCTCCGAGAAATTAAAGAATGCATTGCACCAATGTCAAAGAGAACAAATGCAGGCTTGTCAATTATAGTAAGAGTACCTTCGACGGTCCGCCATCATCAGAAATCCCAATTTCATCTGCATGCAAAGCTTGAAGCCTTCCTTGCGGCTTCTTGATAACTTGAGGTTTTGCCCGTGTAGCCTGTTCCGACAGAAGAGGGTAGTCGGGGATACGGTGCTCCCTACTCCCACATCGTAAACACGCGCCTAGCTTGCGCCAGCATTCCTCCATCTTGTGACCTGGACGATCACAATACCTGCACTTGCCCTTGAATGGAACAATAGGGCCGGGTTTCATCTCTTCATTTCTCGGCATCTTACCTTTCCACGTTCCCGATCCGATCCATGAACTAGACCCACTCATGGGCCTCTTCTTGCTAGTGCCAAGTCCGGGTTTAGGAGTTGGTTGTTCCTTCCTCATGCCATTCCCACGGATCCTCTCCGTCATCTCTAGGGTATCTTCTAGAACTTGTGCCTTTCTCACCATCTCAGAATAAGTAGGGATCTCCATCGGCGCCAGTTGATTGATGTAGTGAAGCTTCAACCCGTTGAGAAATCGCTTAGCTTTCATCTTTTCGGTGGAGATAAGGTGAGTAGCATAGCGCGAAAGCTGAGAGAACTGTGCTTCATATTCGGCCACCGATAAGCTTCGCTGCTTTAGAGCCGCGAACTCCGCCGCCTTCTTCTCTTGTATACGATCAGAAAAATATTTATCGTTGAAGAATTCCTCGAACTCTTCCCATGTGACTTGTTGATCGCCTAGAGTTGGCTTGACGGAATCCCACCAAGTACGCGCATCCCGCTCCAATTGGAAGGTAGAAAGAAGGACACGCTCTTGGTCGGTGCATTGCATGACTTCAAAAATTCTCCCCATTTCATTGAGCCAATTCTCGACCTCGTCGTAGGTTAGTCGAACCAGCAAATCTTGGCGGGTTCATTCCTCGAAAGTTCCGGTATAAGTCACCGGTGCCATGACCCGCTGCTCCAGCTTGAGCTACCTGATGTAACGCCTGAGTCAGGCCTTGAACCGTGCGCTGCAGGTTCCTCCATTCAGCACGTTCGTCTGCCATTTCAATTACCTACAAGTAGAGTAACTCATTTAGGGTTATTAAGATAGATAATACAACAATCGAGGTATTGCTCAACCCAAGTTTCTACCCAATCTCACCAGGTCAGTTTCTAGACTTTAACAAGGTTAGGGGTCTAATGCACCTAGTCTTGACCAAAACTCGGTACCTGGCGGAGATAACCGATCCGAAGACCACTCGCGCAAGTGTGCGACCTTCCCGATAGGCGTAGCCTAACGTTCGGACAACACCTTTTGATATACCGATTATTGAGATGCAAGGCAAAACCTATGACTTAGAAAAACCTAGGAATGTGAAACCTAGGGCTCTGATACCAACTAAACTGTCACGCCCCGAACAAGGCGGAAATATCGGGACATACAGTTAGAGGCGAGCTAGCTGAAATAAAGTTGAATTACTAAACTAGATGATTAACACAAGGCAATGGAAAAGAACAAATTTATTAAACATGGAAAATCCCAATCTATTACAACATTCATCAAACTACGAAGACACTCTCAAACATAACTTCTGATGAAGTCTAGTACAACTAGTATAACCCAAAACATAACTAGAAGCAATAACAGGACGACTCCATCTATTAACTGGTACACTGAGGTGTAATCACTCTTGTCCCTTCCCATCGGTGTGGGTGTCGTCACCTGTATAGCCTGGAAAGGGGGAAACAACGGGGTGTGAGCTAACGCTCAGTAGGAGATAACAGATAGATATAAGTGGTTAACAGTTTAATTACATTTTCAAAATATCATGCTACAAAGGATAATGCAATAAAAGGATAATGATGATATAGTAAAACAAAGTTTAAAGATCTTGCAAGGTCAAGAAATATAAATGAACAGAATGGTAATACTTAAAAGGAATAACAAGGACAAGAATTTACTACAGGAGATAACGATAAAGAGTTGGCCATATCAAAACGATTCAAGTCATGTCAAGCACGTATGTAATTTCATTTCCACATCCAAGTAACAACAAGTAGAGTATAGAACAGTAACGAGTGGAAAGCAAAAAGTAGTAGGGAGTAGTGGACAGTCCTAGATTTAACACATGTCATAGTACTGGTGCCAAATGCCACACCTAGTCATTCACCTCCCCGGGGGTACACGTAGTGTTCGGGCGCTCCTCCCAGGACTAGACCGAGTCCTTAATTGTTTGCCAGACATTGATTTCTTTGGATCAAATATCCCACGAATCTAGACTTCCACAATTTATGGCCAGAATTCCAAGGTTTAAGCTATGTAGCAATAACAATTTCAAGTAGGAAGAAGATTCATTTCAGAATTTCAAGGTAAGCACAATCATCAAGAAGATCGATAACCAAATCACAATAAGAGTTACATATATAACTTTGCTGGAATAGATTACCACTTAATCAATGGATTTCTAAACAGGGATATTAAACATGTGAATTAATGGTAATTCCGCCAGATCAAGTTTTCCGGAGGTAACATGCTATTTAACGCCTTAGCGACTACTTGAAGTTGGGAAAGTAATCGTGCTATGTTACTGTAGTACAGCAGCTAACTAGCAAGTTGAATCAACATATTTAATCCTAATTTCAAGCCAAATTAATAAGAATTAGGTTATATATTAAGTTAAAATGCCAAAAGGAATGATTCAAGATGATAAGCTAATGAACGTGATCGCGTAAGTCGCGTAGGCACGAATAACAAGCAATTAACAGAAATTTAGTTGCATAATTAGCCAATAATTATATGAGTTTCTATTTTACTAATTACCACTAATGACATGAAAATGAATGCATTAGAACCATTACTAAGTCATTTACTGGGTTGATAAACGGTTCTGGGTGGACCGCATATCTATCGGCTGAAACGGGACTGAAACGGGGCTGAACGGGGTGCTGGGAGTTGGGCGGCTCCCTGAGGGCCGCCCATGGTCTTGGGCGGTCTGGTCTGGACCGCCAATGTGCTTGGGCGGTCTGGGCAGGGCCGCCCATCCCGGGGATGTGCGGCCAGGGCAGGGCCGCCCATCCAGATGTGCGGCCAGGGGCAGGGCCGCACAAGTTATGTGGTCCAGAATGGACCGTTTATCCTACTGGGGTGGATATGTGGTCAGTTTCTGACCGTCCAACTAGTTGTGTGGTCAGTCTGGAACCGTTTAACTCCTGACTAAGCCAGGGTCGGGTGTGAGCTGGAGTTGGACGGTCTATCGTAAGACCGCCCATCCCTGGGTGTCTCCAGTCGTCCCTTCCGCGGCCGGTGAACGCCGGGAAGATGGGGGCTTGCTAGGGTTACACAAAAATGCTAATAACTAAGGCAATTGGACTCCAATTAAAGGGCTTTTGGTATCAATGGAAAGCGAACAGGGAATACTATCTAACAGAAGTGTCAATTGCATGATTACTTGCTGTAATTAGGATTTATAACTATTGGAACACCGAAACCCTAGTTTTGGATAGGCAGTGACTAAAACTTAAAATTCTCCTACTATACTTAATGAAATTTAGAGATCTATATATCAACGAAAAGCTGACAGGATAAGGATTCCAACCATGTAAGATATGCCATATGAATATTTCATTTGGTCACTCAAAATCGTGAGATAAGTCAAGTTAATGCTACTGGAACATCGACAGGACACTCTTATGAAAACTCAGGAATTCAATGAGCATGATCAATAATAATTAGGGCTTTCAACGTCAAAATGAAGCTAACATGATGTAGATTTCATTGATATATAGCAATTAGGTTGGGTCCATTATCACCTACCTGAATTGAAGATTGAAGATCGAAGCTAGAAATAAACCCGATCCAGAAATACCCTCCAAAGATGCCTCTAAATCTCCCTGAATACCCAATAAAAATTGGGACTTTTACTATCATTGGAAAGATCTCATCGAGCTGATCAAGATAATATATTCACAAGTCTCATTTGGTTAAGGGTACCTACCTTAATCGATAGATTAAAGGGCTGGAGATGAAGAACAACGAACTACCAACACCTTCCACCAAAACGACGAATACTCCCAGATCTGGACTCCTCGTCGGCTGACCCAGCTACCAAATGAAACTAGAGTCGAAGAGCTACGTTTCTATAGGTCATGGGGCTTCTGGAGCCTTCGGAGTTGGGAGTATTTGGCGCTGCAAGTTACGTGTTAGAAAGGGCGCCGGAATCCTTGACTCGACCAAAGCTATGTCGGCAGCACGTTTTAGGGCTAGGTTTACCTCAAATTGATTGAGGGTAAATGTTCCTTACCTCGTGGCCTTCCATTTGCCCTTGATTTCAGATCATTTAGTTGAGTAACAAGGTCGAATTTCATGTTTTAAGTTTCGGTTAGGTAAAAGTTAGGTAAAAGTCAAATTCGGGATTAATCCTCTAATTAGACAAGGTTACGTAATTAATTTGGGTCAAGTCCAGAAGACAAAATTGCTATAAAAATGGTCTTTTACCCAATTACTATTTTTACAGATTTTTCGAAGGTAGTCAAATTTTATAGGTTCTATTTTCTAATGAATTAAATATTAATATTTCAAAATTCAAACATTAATTCATTTTAATTCAATTTTTAATTGATAAAAGCTCAATAAAACTTAATAATTAATCGGGGTATTACAGTAAAAGAGGGAGTCCACAATTTATTTCTCCCATGTGATTTCAAACTAAATAAAATAAACTACAAATCCTAATAAACTATAATAGAATGGGGCGCCCCCTTGACTTATAGGTTTCCAAATTTGAAATTTTGTACCCTTTGTCCCCCCCCTTGGTCCAACCCTTCTAGAAGCCCACATTGGAAGGTTGACTGACCCCACATGGGCCCTAGAGATGAGGTGGATCAATGGGAGAAGGGATGGGGGGCCCGCAGGACCCAGGTGGTCCCAAATTACAAATAAACCCCTCTTACAATCCGAATAGAACCAAATAAACACACATTACACATAAATAAAACCCCATAAATATGATAAATGCTAAGACTCAAGGGGGAGTCTCTAGACTGTCTCCGAGCTAGATGGACACCGATGTAGCTTGAGTGGTGCTCCGTGTACGATACCGACGGCTCGCCGTTTCATGCCTCTCGATCGCTCAGGTGTCCGCACCACCAACTCCTCCGCACCTATAACACTCATGACGGGACCCAGCACCCTAATGTGCTCCACCAGTCATCGGCCCCTTTCCCTTGTCATCACGGCGGGCCGGGGGAGGTGGAAGTTGGGGTCGGGCAGGAATGGTGGGCTGCTGGGGTCGAGGGGCAGGGGCTGGAGCCTGGGGTCGAGGGGGATAATCTCTCTGAGGGGGAGGGCGGGGCCTAGGGGCAATGAAGTCCTGGCGGGTGGGTTCCTGTGTGCGAGCCATGGGTCCCCGAGGATAAGGTCCAGACGGAACACGAGGATCTGGCCCACGTTGATATGCGGGCCCTGGGCGCTGGACCGGGGTAAACTCGGACTCAAATTGCTCTAGCTCGAGAGTGACCTAATAAGCCTCCTCTAGGGTCGTCGCATGGCGAGAAAATAACTCATACTGGTAATGCGGCCACAAACCCTGATGAAAACGAGAGATGGTCATGGCACTCTCCTCCGTGACCCCACATCGCAAGTAGTATTCATCAAAATCAGTGATGTAATCCATCACAGTCCGATCCCCTTGGCTGAGACTCTGCCACTTGTCAATATGCCTCTGATGATAGGAGTCAGGGAGGTACTTTTGCATGAGCTTTACCTTCATGGCATCCCATGTCTCAACCTGGGGTTGATGTCACTGCATCAACATGCTCTCCACATTCCTCCAATAAGTCTGTGCCTGTCCTAGCAACTTCATCTTAGCAAATCAGACTCTCTGGTGGTCCGTCATCTCGTACCACTCAAAGTACTTGCCAAGGTTCCAAACTATCCTCGTTCTCGCCAGAAGGACCCTGTCATCGACGGATCTTCATCCGTCCTCAACATTGCCGTCGACGGCTCATTAGCCGCCATCTTCTCCATCCACTCGTCTCAGCCTTTGCTGATATCTTCTTCCTGGGCCAGACAATTGTCTGATGATCTTCCCAGGTCCCCTTCTCTGCTTACATACCTACGCGGGCTTCTCAACCCGCGCCAGGCTTTCAATCATGATCTGCTCTACGAGCCTCCCAATCCTCTAGCCATAACCACTTTTCTTTCTCCTCTGATTTCTTTTCACTGTTTTGTCATCAAAAATGAAAACGAAAAAAAAATGTCAATTTTCAAACTCCCCAACAACACATCTTCTTTGAGGAAACCTCCTACATCTCCCACGGGTGCATCCCCCCTTGCGGACCACCCGTCCAAGGTCCGATGAGTGACCTTTTCTACCCCTCCTCTGAGGGGTCTTCTCCTGTACATTCTACACCATCCTCTTCGTTTTCCTCTTCTTCTGTAAATAATGTCAGTCAATCTAGGAATGATAGGTCAAGGGTAGTACCTAGGAAGAAATCCAAGGGTAGGCAGATCCCTCGTCGATTCCTTCTGGATTTAGCCTCCAGGTGTCAAGCCCTCCTTGCCATCCCCCAGTTGCTAGAAAATCCCATCCGGCTTCCGGAAATAGAATGTGAGGGCGACTGTGCATTTGATGAAGGGTATGGAGTCTACGAGATCACGGATGAAGAATACCCCACTGGAGATGAGGGTGAAGAATATGAGGATGCGGCGGGCGCATACGCTAGTGGAATGAGGAGATTCGACGAGCCGTCAGTCGCCGTAGAAGAATCCACCAAAGAAGTCAACTTGGGAACTGAGGAAGACCCTAGGATCATCCTCATAAGTGACAACCTACCACCCTCTGAAGAAGAGGCATTAATTGAGGTTCTCAAGGAATATAAGGACACATTTGCATGGAGCGACGAGGATATGCCGGGTCTAGATTCAACCCTGGTCGAACACAGTTTAACCTTAAAACCAGGGTCAGTCTCGGTAAAACAAAGGTTAAGGCGTTTCCACCCTCAAATGGCTTTGAAAATGAAAGAAGAGGTCGATAAGCTCCACAAAGTCAGGTTCATTAGAGTCGTTCTTTATCCTCAATGGGTGGCGAACATTGTCCCGGTCATAAAAAAAGATGGGAAAGTCAGAATTTGTATCGACTTTCGGGACCTTAACCGCGCGTGTCCAAAAGATGATTTTCCCTTACCTCACATTGATGTGTTGATTGATAACACGGCAGGCTACGAAACCCTCTCATTCATGGATGGATTTTCAGGATACAATCAAATTCGTTTGGCAGAAGAGGATCAGGAAAAGACGTCATTCACTACCCCTTGGGGAACATATTGTTACGTGGTCATGCCGTTTGGGTTAAAGAATGCTGGAGCTACTTACCAAAGAGCTATGATGGCCATATTTCATGACATGATGCACATATATCTGGAAGTGTATGTGGATGACTTATTGGTGAAATCAAGGACCAGGATGGAACATCCAGAAGTTTTGGCTAAGGTCTTGCAGAGGTCAAGGGAGTTCCAATTGAAAAGGAACCCGAAAAAGTGTGTGTTTGGTGTATCATCGGGTAAATTGCTGGGGTTCATTGTGAGTAAAAGAGGGATCGAGATAGATCCCGACAAAGCCAAGGCTATCAGGGATATGCCACCTCCTAATAATTTGAGGGAAGTCCGAGATTTAATCGGGAGGTTGCAGTTTATTCGTCGGTTTGTGTCCCAACATTCACAAAGGTGTAGACCTCTCTACGAGTTGACCAAGCCAGGAGTAGAATTCCACTGGAATTCTAAATGTCAGAAAGCTTTTGAAGGGTTGAAGGAATATCTGGCTAGTCCACCCGTTCTCATTCCACCTAAACCAGAAAAACCTCTGATCCTTTACGTCTCAGTCTTGGATGACTCCGTGGGAGCTGTCCTCGCACAAGCTGATGAAGAAGGTAAGGAACGGGCAACCTATTACTTGTCCAAACTTCTCAATTCCTGTGAGCAGAAGTACACCATCATGGAGAAAACCTGTGCTGCCCTCGTTTGGGTAGTGTAGAAACTGAAGCACTACTTCTTGGCTCATGAGGTCCATTTGATTGCTCGAATGAATCCTATCAAATTCCTTCTGGAGAAATCCATCCTTACGGATAGGCTAGCACGCTGGCAAAGTTTTCTCTCTCAGTTCGACATCACCTACATCCAGCAAAAGGCGATTAAAGGCTATGCCATAGCCGAGCATCTCGCTCACCATCCTCTTCCCAAGTTCGATCCCGTCCAATCAGAGTTTCCAGATGAGGAACTAATATCCGTCAACCAATCAGAGGAGCCAATGTGGACACTATATTTTGATGGAGCTCTGAATTCTCAAGGAGAGGAATCGGCATCGCCCTCCTGTCGCCTGAAGGCCTCACATTCCCATTGGCATACCAACTCAAATTTCCAGTCACCAACAATATAGCCGAATATGAAGCCCTTCTAGCTGGCCTAGAACTCGCCCATTCTTTTCGTATCATTGAGTTGCGAGTCGTAGGTGATAGTCAACTCATCCTTTGTCAGGTGCTCACTAAATATCGCACTCGCGATCCCAAACTCAAGCCATACCAAGAACTCAGTGCTGCCTTTGCCAAATTGTTCACAAAACTGATCTTTGTTCATGTCCCTCGTCATCAGAATATTCTCGCCGATGCCCTCGCCTTGTTGGCATCATCCATAAGGTTCCCTCTAGGAAGATGGTTTAAGTCCATTTCCATCTACAAACTTCACGCCGATAAAATCCATTCACCATCTTCCTCACTTCATCCAATATCCTCCCCATGGCCTTTCTCCATGTGGGCATTTGACATCATTGGTCCCCTAGGTGATCCCAATTCCCTCACCAAGCAGAAATCTTTCATCCTTACTGCGACGGAATACTTCACCAAATGGGCCGAAGCCGAAGCTTACGCGAAAATCAAGGCGTCAACAGTCTACAAGTTCATCATGAAGAACATCCTCGCCAGATTCGGCGTCCCAAGCATGATCGTCACCGACAATGGGCCACAGTTCATTTCTCAGGACCTACAGGACCCCTGTAAAAGGTACGCAATTGCATTGCATGATTCATCGCCTTATTACCCACAAGGTAACGGCCAAGCGGAGGCCACCAATAAAACATTGCTCAAAATCATCAAAAAACCTGCGAGTCTAGTAAGTTTTCAGACTGGCCAGAAAAACTTATCGAAGCCCTATGGGCCTATCGCACTTCAATCCGTACCCCCACCGGGCAGACTCCATTTACCCTTACTTATGGTATGGAAGCGGTAGTCCCGTACGAGACTCTGATCCCTTCTCTCAGGGTACAATTGGACGAGGAATTTCCCCTCGACGATCATCGTAATTCACTCCTCGTCCAGTTGGAACTCTTGGATGAGAAGTGGCTGGCCGCTGCCGAACACGCGCGTGTGTATCAAAATAGACTCGCTCGCTTTTACCAAAAGAAAGTCGTTGAGAGAAAATTCAAAGTCGGTGAGATGGTCGTAAAAAGAATTTTTGTCAAACCTGGGGGTCCGCGTTCTAAGCTCCAACCCAATTGGGAAGGACCATTTGTAATTCAAGCCGTGTACCCTGGCAACGCCTACAAGCTAGTCAACGCCGAAGGGACCGAGTTATCCCACCCTTGGAATGGGCTTTATCTTAAGAAATACTACCCTTAGCACAAAACAAAAAAAATGATGAAAAGATAGAAAACATCAAAAACAAAGAAATATTGAAAACCACTAAAAATATGGAAAATTCAAAATGCCAATGCCTGGTGGTCACCATATAGTCAAGTCACTGCATCTAACCTTCATGTTAGGATAGGGCCCATTAAGGCTTGGTAGGCACCGGGTCTTGGTTTGCCAGAACCGTGGAGATCCCTGTCCGGCCACGTCGGCCTATGCTCGCTCGAAGGAAGCTAACATGTGCTCACTTATGTATTTTATTCAAAAAAAAAGTCGGTAGCATCACCTACGGTGGGGCCCCACCCAGAAGATCTCCGGAAGCTATAATCTTTATTCTTTTCTCTTCGACCAAATGAGACAGTCGGCGCCCTTAAAACGCTGAGCATGAGAAACCGAAACTCAAACCCCAAAGGCAAGAGTAGGATCCATTTCCTCGAGCATCGATCAGAGCACGAGAAGAGGGCAGTGTCCCCGCAGGCATACGAAAGGGAGCCCACAAACATCAAACGACTATATCTCCCTCACAAAAAGAAATACAAAATCAAAATCAAGAGCCTGGTCGTGACCGTGCCTGTTGCGATAAACGGAACCCCTCAAAGCAAAAGTCTGAATCCACAAAAGGGGCCGTGGAATGTAAACGCTCGAGATTTGGTCCGAAGTTGTCCGAAAGGAAAGAGTTAATGGGCCCTTATTCGCTCGCCGGGTTAACGGCTTTGCCGGTCCTCTCGGGAGGTTTATCCCCTACACTCTTCCTTCTCCCTCTAAAGATGAAGGTTCGATGGAGTTCTGAAGGGTGAAAACTGCCTAGGGTCTGTGACCTTATACACATTTGGTTGCCTACTTTGAAAAGTAAAAGCTATCGTTGCGAAGGAGTCTCCGTATTTCTGGCTGGTCAAGACCCCTGTTTACCGCCTTGATGTCTTCTTGTTTAACCTCGGGCTTAGGCCAATGCAAGCGCGTCACCTATGGGTGCGACGGTGTCTGATTCCGGGTCAGCGTCGCGTAGTTGGTCGTTAGGGTTCTAGGGTGTTCCATCATATACCATCTAGAGTTGTGAGGAAACAGACCCGGGTCGGGCAAATCTCTTACCTCAAACACCTTTTGGGTGAATCTCTATGGTCGGAAGCGACTGGGAGCCTAAGCATGGCATGACGGTATTGTCATCAGGGTAAGTCTTAGCCGGCGGGATCATCATTCGAGGGGTCTAGAGGCCCGAATCAACCTAGATGTGTATTTAGGATACCTGGGAGGTTAGTAAGAAACCCCTGTCTCACGTAGGTTAGGTGCCATTTGGGTGCTTGCCAGGCGTTAGCAAGAAAAAAATTTAAATGATAAAAACAACAAAAAATGGAAAAGAGAAAATGTACATATTTGCAAACAAAAAAAATATTTTTTATGATAAAACAAAAAAATGCCAAATAAAAAAAAAGAAAAACAAATCAATTTTGCATGATTACATTTGCGTGCAGCATCTCACTTTTAATACCGCTTGCATTCGTGTGCTTGCCTGTCGCATTTATCATCACCGCGTCTTTCCCTTGCCTTCGTTAAATAAAGGCTTGGCCCTTTGACCAGTTATCAAGAACAGTCACAGTGACCATTTGCTTATTGAGCAGGGGGCCAAGTCAGAACAGAAATTCTGATTTGTTTGTTTCAGTGATGTGTGCAGGGAATCAGGCAACAGAAGCAAAGGTGAAAATCAAACAAACCGAACCTTGTATTTTATTCCAAAAATAAAAAAAATTTCATCAAGTTCCGCCCTCTCTCTCTGCATTACTCGTCCCACTACTCTCCGGGCAAAACACTCTCAAAGGCGGTACCCAACTTCGAAAAGTGGTACTCCTACCGCTCTGTACTCCCCTTCCTATTCCCACACCCCGGCATTGATCCACGGAAGCAGCAGTGAAGCTACCAACATGAAAGCCACACTCTCGTGCTCTTCGGTAGCGCTCTTCACCATCTCTCAGCCACTGTTCAGCAAGACCAAGACTGATTCGGAGTTCGAATAGTTGGGCCTCCATGGCCCTTCGTTCCTCCCTTTCAGTCAATCTGTTGGCTCTTTCTCTCTCTGCGTCTCTTTCTTTCTCTGCACGTTCTCTCTCGCGGTCTTCCCTCTCCAACTGGAGAGTGATCCTCAGTTCCACGGCATCCCTAGAGGAGTCATCATCAGGATAACGCCGCAGTTCCCTCTTCAGTTCTGCTATCCTAGCTTCCTTATGTGTAGCCTTGGCAAGCGCTTCTTCCGTCTCCTTTTCCTGCCGAGTGTACCATCTCAGATACGCGATAAGGCATAAACAAAGAGAACTCAACACTGAAACTTTTACCTGTATATAGAGCATCCCTTCTGCCTCCGCAGCACGCTGCGTGGCGTGAGCAAGTTGCTCATGAAGCAAGTCAAGTTCTGAGGTGGGAATCCATAAGCTGGAAGAGGCACCACCTACTCCCATCGCTGGGGAAGCCGCGCCAATCTGGGCATGCTATGACCACGTGAATTAGCAGCCAACATCTGGAATCTAGGGTTTTAATTAGGAACGCACTGTACACCTACCAAGGCGCTCGTAGCTCCGCGGGCATCGCCCAACCGTTGCTCCATATCTGCCAAGCGAGTTCGAAAAGTCGCTATCATCGTATCACGGATATCCTGCAGCCATACGAGTCGGCATTTCCACCAGAAAACCAAAAAAAGGGAGAAAGAAGAAAAGAGAAAAAGGGGAAACCTACCTCCACAAGTCCCCGGGGTTGGAGCCGCTCTGCGTACTTTGTCCTATATAGACGCAAGTAGTCCTCGCTATCCCGCGCATGTGATTCTACAATCGTGCCACCCCGTTGCCAGTCCTCATACTGTTCAGGGAACCGCACGCGCCAGTCAATGCAGGTCGCCGGTCCTCGCGTCTTTCTCCCGACACGAGGTGGCGTAGCTGAATCCACCCATTCTTGAGCCAGTCCTAAAGTCCGCATAACCAATCGTAGCCGAAGTGGCTCGATTTCTTTCAGGCAGTGCATCCACAGTTCCTGTCCAAACCGGGCACGACTTGCTAGAACCCACGGCTGGTCGACATCGACCATGTCTGAGTAGGGTCTCCAGTTTACCATCACTGCAGGGAACTCCTGTAGCTCCCGCCTTAGCACCATCAGTTGGTAGGTTAGGGGTGCCGCTCTCATGATGGGTTCCCACCGCCTGGCTAGCGGCACCATCGCGGGTCGCCAATGTCGAGCTCTCCCCATGGGGAGGTAATAATAGCTCCACAGCTGCTCGGCGTAGGTCATCAGTACCTTCCAAAAACATAAAAAAAATACAAAACAAGTAAAACCAAAAATACCTGGATGAATGGTGTAAAACCACTCACAGCCATCTCACGATCCACTTCTTGGAATAGGCCTGGAAATAAGTGTGCCAGCATGGCAGCTCCCCAGGCGTAGTATCCTACTCTTTCAAGGTCTGATAGCAGCTCCAGGAAGCGACATTGGATACCGTCCCCTTTCGAGCACAGTACCAATCTCCCCAAAAGGAAGAGGAGAAATCTCCTCAAATCTATGTTGCATCTTTCCCAGTTGCCGAAATCTGTGCAGTACACGGCACGGCATCTTATTTCCATTCTTTCCATGAACTCTTCTGAGGATTCGTCATCCCACCGACGAGTGTCGGTGAGCCCTAATGCATCCATGAGGGACGCCCTAGCTACCGACCTGTTTTTCCGACCATCTAGGTCCAAACCCAGTAGCTTCCGAGCACCTTCTCGGTAATCCGCATAAGTGACCCCGGTCACTGCCTCGCCCTCCACCTTCAGGCTTGTGATCCGGATCACATCCTCCAAGCTGGGCACCATGTGCCCCCAGGGCATCAGGAATGCCCGACTCATTGGGTCCCATCTCTCACACAAGGCTTGGATCAGGACCAGGTCGAGCTCGAGCGGCTCGATCCGAAGAAAGGTGGCAAATTCCATCACGTCTAGCCTCGCCTTCTGAAAATCTAGGAGACCTCGGTATGCTGCCACTACCAACTCCCATGAGATCTGGGATTTCATCACACTCTACGCATACAGGGAATGGAGAGGAGGTTTGGTCAGAAAGAAAGGAAGAAAAAAGAATGGAAAAAAGGGCAGGAAAACTTAGCTTACGAGTTGTGATTGGGCCCTTTCGCTGAAGTGCCCTTCGAGGTCCGAAAGTCTCCTGGAACTACTACCACTGGACCTGCTTCTCTTCGAGGAGTGGGAAGATTCGCCCTCCATCCAACTCTCAGAATTTTGAACTCCTCCTCTCCCGTGAGAACTTATGCTCCTCGAGTTAGCTCTCGATATACCTGGGAGGATAAAAAGGACAAGAATTTATTGAAATGGAAGGAGTGCAGGCCAAGATTGCCTCCATCACCTTTAATAATAGCCCTCGCGATGAGGCACCTACCATGCGGTCCCGTGTGTCACTTCACCGCTCGCACAGGGTGATTGATTGGACGAAGAATATGACGACTAGACCCCTATGTTGTCTAGGGATACCCTATCAAGTTTTGGAGGACGTCCGCAAAACTTGACGCAACATCCGGGAGAAGGAACTAGGGCCGTCATTATTGACTTCGACGGCAGATTCCCGTGGTAAATGGTCACAACAAGACGCGATTCTCTGCTTGGGGTGGAGTCTCGGCAGACCCATCACATGGGAACAGTGCAAAGGAGAAGAAGTGTAGGGAAGAAGGAATGCACAAGAGAACAAACGAGCAACAGAAAATCAAATCACTCCATTCATAATTCTACATAAGCTGTCATAAACATTACAATCATAGAGAGGTGGCGGGTCCACTAGCTCGCCAACTCTTGCCATTATCTTCATGCTAGTCCCTCTAGGCGTCCCTCTCCTCTCCCCTGAGGTGAGGGTCCCTCAGAAGCCTCTGGGATCCCCGTCCAGTAACACCCGCCTCGCCTCGTGGCGTCGGCTCCACAGCAATGACTCGCTGCTCCTCCCCTGGCGTGGCAAAGAAGCCACTAGCGGCAAAGCGACCAGACTGGTGCAGTCGCTCCCCGAACTCTCGCGCTCTCTTGTAGCGCATCTCCATCCCTCCTAGTCTCTGCACGACGGCCTGAAGGCCCAGCTGGAGCTCCCTCACTTGGGCCTCCAAGGCCCTCCTCTCGGTCTGATCCCGCTGTCGCTCGGACCTTCTCTCGGCTTTCTCTCTCTCTGCCTCTCTCCTTATCATATGCAGAAGAACCCTTAACTCCAGGATGTCTGGAGAAGGTCTCTCCTCACCGCGATGTCGCAGCTCTGCTATAGTCGCCACCCAGGCATCACGCTCCTCTTTCGCCCGGGCAGCCCGAGCCACCGGACCAGCAAGTTGCTCCCGGAGGGAGGCAATCTCAAGAAAAGGGGCCGAGGAACTGGAAGATGCGCCGCCAGCTACTCCCCCCATCGCTGTCTGCTGGGCACGCTGGAACGAACAAACAACAACCTTCAGCTAAACTCCACATTTAAAAATAGAAAATGCAGCACTTAGCTTACCAAGAGCGACAGTTCCTGTTGAGTGGCGGCCAGCTGCCGCCTGACCTCGGCTAATTGGGCACGCGACCCGTCGACATCGCGCGTAGCCCCGGCTTGGGGAAGCCCCGCATAACTTTCTCTCTGCCACCGTAGGAAGTCGGCACTATCCTGCACCAGTACGCTCCGTTGCTGCCCAGGGAGGCGTATGCGCCAGTCTTCAAGCTTCGCCTTGCCGCGACTCTCCTTCCTGACGCGGCTCGGCTCGTCTACACTCGCCCACTCATCGGCCAGGCCCAGGGTCCTCGCCATGTCCTGCACCAAGAAAGAAGGGCCTCGCATCATAACAAAGAACGCGTCCCCTGTCTAGGACGCGTCCATCATTTGAGTGCAACACTCGCCGAACCCTTTCCCCCCTCGCGCGGCTCGCTTCAAAACTCAAAATGGATCAAAAGAGGAAGAGATCGGAGGACCTACCAGACCGTGTTCACCTCCCTCCACGACATCGGGCCCCTCGGGTCCCTCGGGGGCCCGAAGCGGCCCTTCCTCCTCCATGGACGCCGTTCCGTGTTCTTGCGTGTCCCTCCTCGGGCGAGACGTTCCTCGTCCCTCTCCACCTTCACCATGGTCGGGCCCACCGAACTCCATCGATCAAAAGAGGAGGAAGATGAAAAAGGGGGCAAGCGAGTTTCGGCGGAAGGCGGGCTCGTTTGCGGGTAAGGCACGGGAGAAGAAAGGCCACCCGACGCTTTAAATTTGAATTCAAGGATTAAGACGCATCCTCGCGCCTGGACGCGCCCAAAAAGGGAGAAAGGAACATAATCCCCCCGTGCAAAGTAGTTCCCTTCTGTCCAGGGCAAAAGTCTCGTGAAGCGTAAACAACGTGGTGCAAAAGAAAGTGCGGGAAAGAAAAGGGCACGCCACACGAAATCCATTTCATATAATAGTCAAAGTACATCATACAGTGAGAAGGGTGACATGTACAAGCAACTCTCTAACTCTCGCTGCCACCCTCCTGGTCATCTCTCTCCTCCCTCCTCTGCCGGGGATCCCTAGGGGGTCTCTGCGAACCCTGAGAAGCCGTGCTCCCCTCGCCCTGTGGTGGCACTCCAGCCTCGAAGGCGCAACGACGCTCCTCGGCCGAAGAAACCAGATAGCTGCCCATGGAAAAAGAACCAGACTGACGAAGTCGCGCCCCGCGTTCCTTCGCCCTCTGGTACCGCTCCTCGCTCTCCCGAAGCCTCCCCTCCGCCGTGCCGAGACTCAATCGGAGCTCCAGCAGCTGGGCCTCCAGAGCCCTCCTCTCGGTCTAATCCCGCTGTCGCTCCTCCCTCTCTCTCTCCCTCTCCTCTGTCTCTCTCACCGCCTCCCTCCTCGACAGCTCGAGGGTGATCCACAGATCCAGCACGTCACGAGGGAGCTCCTCAGCCTCCCGTCGACGCTCCTCCTCCAGCTCCACAATCCAGGGGTCACGCTCCGCCACCCGAGCGTGGCGCTCCTGCTCGGCACGAACAACACGCGCCAGGGCCTCTCGGATCTCGACCACCTGTCAAAGCACGCATGCACCGTAAGAGAACAGTGATAGAAGGAGAGCAGCCAGAAGGAGAGTCGAGGTCAGGCAAACGCTCACTCGAGCCTCGCGGTCACGCTCGGCCTCCTCAGCCCGAGCCACCGCATACGCCAGCTGCTCCTGGAGGGCAGAAACCTCTGGAGGAGGGCCCCGCGAAATGGAACCCGCTCCACCAGCCATCCCGACTGCCGCTGTCTGGTGGGCCCGCTGAAACACAGAGCGAACGACAGTTAGAGGCCAAGTATCAAAAATCCAGGTCACAAAAAATGCATCGCATAAACTCACCAGGATCTCCAACTCCTGTCGGATGGCCACCAACTGCCGCCTGGCGTCCGCCAACTGGGCCCGCAGGTCAGCGATCATGTTGTCACGAGCATCCTGCATTGCACATAAGTTAGTGCCACATGCATATACATATAGAAGGGTGAAGAATTTTCATTTCACTTACCCCTGCCATACCACCAAGGAAGAGGCGGTCCCCGTACATAGCCCGGTACCGTCTCAGGTAATCAGTACTGTCCTGTACATGGGACACCACTGGGACCCCGCCCTACTGCCAGTCCTGGTACTGTGCTGGGAAGCGCGTACGCCAGTCCACAATCTTCGCCTTCCCCTTGGGCCAGCTCATCTACATCAACCCACTCCTAGGCTAGCCCCAATGTCCTCATAACCAGCCTCAGCCGAAGCGGCTCGATCTCGTTCAGGCAATGGACCCACACGTCCCGCCTGAAACGAGGAAGACCCGCTACAACCCAAGGCTGGCCAGCGTCGCCCATGCCCAGGTAGGGTCTCCACACCACCTACATCACCATACATACATCATGTTAGTTACCATTCAGTCACATGCATAAACACAAAAAAATCATACGCATCATACCATGGCCTCGGGATACTCGCTCAGCTCCCGACGAAGTGACGCCAGCTGGTAGCTGTGTGGTGCCGCTACCATGACCGGCCTCCACTGTCGTGCTAGAGGAACGGCTCTCTTGTTCCCTTGCCTGGCCCTCCCCATCGGGAAGTAGTAATAACTCCACACCTGCATCCATCATACATCATTAGTACGAGTAATTGCATATTTAACTACGGTAAAATGCATAAATAAATTATGTACCTGGAGAAAAGGTGCGAAGCCGCTGACTGTCGTCTCCCTCTCTGAAGTCTGGGAGAGATCAGCAATCAAATGGGCAAGCAGAGCCGCTCCCCACGCGTAGTGCCCCACTCTGTCAAGGTCCGCCAGGATCCCGAGGAAGCGGCAGTGGATGCCATCCCCCTTCGTCCCCAGCAGAAGGCGGCCCAGGAAGAAGAAGAGGAACCTCCGGAGGTCTAGATCCACCAGCTCCCTCTCGCTCGGGTCCTGGGTGAAAGCTGCACGGGCATCTCCCTCCAGTCGTGCCAGAAACTCCGCTCTAGTCTCGCAAACCCGCTGGCGCAGGTCGACGAATCCGAGCGCCTCCATAATCTCCACTCGGCCAACTACCCTGCTGTCTCTATCAGTCACGCTCGTCTCTAACCACAGCAGGTCCAGGGCACTCTCTCGGTAGTCGGGGTAGGTGACCCCACTCACCGCCTCTCCGTCCACCCGTAGCCCGGTGATCTGAGCCACGTCCTCCAGTGACGGCACCATGTGCCCCCAAGGCATCAGAAACGCCCGGCTCGGCGCGTGCCACCGCTCCCTCAATGCCTGGATAAGAGGAAGGTCGAGCCGAAAGGGCTCGATCCTATAGAAAGCTCCAAAGCCCATGGCATCCACACGCGCCCTCTGAAAGTCTGGCAGCCCACGGTATGCCGCCACCACTAGGGACCAGCTGATCCGGCCCTTCATCACGCCCTGCACACCACAAAACCAACAAAAGAACACATCAACATCATGGATAGTAATAAACAATAACATTGTATATGCTACTTAGTTATTTTATTTTTATTTTTTTTAAAAAAAATATTTATTTTTCTTTGGAGGCGTCCAACTCCTAGGACGCCTCCTTTTTATTTTCTTCATTTTATTTTTAGAAAAACCCAAAAACCAAAACAAAAATAAATAAAAATATATATATATTATCATGGAGGCGTCCCATGCCCAGGACGCCTCCTTATTTTTAATTCTATTTCTATTATTATTTACGTAAATAAATAAATAAAAAAGAAAAAAAAAGAAAATATGGAGGCGTCCAGGCCCCTGGACGCCTCCTTCCCTCACCCCCGGCGTTCTCCACACAGCCTCTCGTCCGCCCTTTTAGCCCAGTGAACCAATAGAATGGAAGTCTAAGGGGCTTACCGGATCGTGCTCGTCCTCTCCCGCGTCGCCAGCATCCACTGCAGCATCCACGGCCAAAGGAGGAGCCTCCTCCCCATCGGCAATCTCCTCCGCCGCAGCATCCTCCTCGGCATCGTCCCTCAGGCTCCTCGGACGACGAGCCCGTCGTTTGCGCTTCTCTCCACCCCGGCTCGGGCCTCCTTGCTCCATTGGGACTAAGAATGGGTCGTCTGGTTTGACTGGGTCGTCTGAATGAATAGTAAATGAGCAAAGGGGGGGAGGCCAGCCCTTATATATAGAATCTACCTTCTTTGGGGCGTCCAGGCGCCTGGACGCCCCCACATTTTTTATTTTTTTTCAAAATTCAAAAAAATTAGGGGCGTCCAGGCGCCTGGACGCCACCAAAACAAAAACTAAAAAAATTAAAAAAAATAAAAAAATTAGGGGCGTCCAGGACCCCGGACGCCTCCAAAAAAAATAATAAAAATAATAATTTTAAAACAAAAAAAATAAAAACTTAGGGGCGTCCAAGACTCTGGACGCCCCCATAATAAAAATTTTAAAAAAATATATATAATAATAAAAGAGAAATAAGACAAGAGTATGTATATAATCCAAACAAAAGCACAAAAGAAAAAAAACAAAGAAAAAGAAAAATCACCAAAAAAATAATAATTAAGGGGACAAGGGTCCAAAACAACAATGCCGGATTTTATTCTATCAGAAAAGTAGAATAGGCTACATTAGGGGTTTAGGCGCCTTAGGCCTTAACTTCCCCAGTTCGGTCACATAAGCTCTCCACAGCTCGCATTCTTCCCCCACATGCGCTAAGGCCTTTCCCGCAACACTTGTCTTCCAGGGTGCTTTGACGGCCTTCGCTTCCTTCGCATCCGTTTCAGTGCCCAACTCTCTCTTTTTCAAAGGAACAATGCCAGTCGGTAGTGGGAACGAATGACGTGGAGTGCCGATCTGGAGGTAGCACCGATGCGCGTTGTAAAGGACAAACTCGGTCGCACCAATCAGTTGGAGATCAACTTCACAAGAAGGCCTCATGAGGAGATCAAGCGAAAGCAAACATGCCGGTGCGCAAGTAAAGAAGCCTTGTGTCACGGTGCGGAAGTGAGACCGCCAGTCTTCACATTTCTTCAGCCACGGAATGCGGTTCACTACAGTACCACCGAACCCTAACACGTCGGCTATGTGGTGAAGCGGGCTTTGTTGGAAAAGCTTCGAGGCCGTCGGCATTCCCTCGCGGTGGTCGAATTTGAAATGCAAATCAAGCCAGCAATTCAGGACAAGTGCACAACCAAAAGGAGGCTTACCCATGCTCGAGGCAGTAAGGCCACTATATAGGTAGGCAAGGATGGCGGGTCCTACCCTCTTTCCACTCCAGATCCCACGGATAGCACTTAGTTGGTCTTTCTCCACCATGTTGTCGGTATAAGGAAACAAGAGAGCACCCGCAAGACAAATGGTGAACCCCTTCATGATTCCTACCAAATAGTCATCGTCTGGTGACCCTCTCAGGGCGTCCATGACCCACTCTGAGAGCTTTTGGAGATCGATCCCCTTTTGAGTACGGACCTTTCGGGCTACGTCGGGTGGCATAAAGCTTCCAAGGACGCTTTCAGAAGTCTCCCGTGTCAGCATCCGCATAGCCTTCACCTTCCCGTCACTCTTGAATTTCTTCAATCCGAGCAGAAGTTCCACCTCCTCGAGGAGGATGGTCACCTCGAAGGTCGGGAAGATAAAGGTGTGGGTCTGGGGATGCCAGATCTCCACTAGTGCGCCCATAGGCACCCAGTCCATACGAATCTTGTTGTCCCTCTTAGGCACAAGCATGTGCTATGTCGCCTTGATGATAGCAATGCTATTTGGTTTTGATGATAGCAACACAGTGAGTGCTTTATGAGATTGTGTTTTGATGATAGCAACATAACTTGTTTTGTGGAGAATGCATGTGTAAGACTGATATAGTGCTTGATTTCTGATCTGTGTGTTGCTTTTCTATCTGCATGTAGTTTGATGACTAGCAAGTCTATACACTGCAGGGTAAAGCATTTCATTAGTCTATACACTCTTCATGCATGTGCATAGTCTATACATTGTGCATTTCGTTGACAAGTTTGCACACTCATGAAGTCTGCACATTGGACTCTTGATCAAGTCTACACATTCATTGTTAAGACAAAGTCTATACAACGTCAGTTCATGCATTGTCTTAGGCTAAGTGTGTACAACGTCTTAGGCGAAGTCTGTACAGCCGTGTCATATGCTCCTAAGTCTATACCTTGGTGTTGGGCATCAAAGTCTGTACATCGCCTTCAATCTTCAAGTCTACACATTGGTCTTTACTTGAAGTATATACACTGTTTCACTATTCATCGCCTTTGGGCATCAAAGTCTATACAATGGCTTTGGGTCTCCAAGTCTATACAGCCTTCTGCTTCGTCAAAGTCTGTACAGCGCACTTCATATACAAAGTCCAAGTCTGTACAGCGTGAAGTCTCACCTCGTGTTGCTTTCAGTGCCACTTGAGTCACACTTCGTGTTGTTTCCCCTCACTAACACGAAAAGATTTCGTGTCGTCTGAGCTTACGACACTTGGTGTTGATTTCCATGTTTGACAGGAAAAACTTGTATGAGGTTATACTTCGTGTCGTTTCTATTTTTATGACTTCGTGTTGTATCCTTGTTGTGGTCAGCCCGTGTCGTTTCACCTCGTGCTGTTCTCACTTAACTTCGTGTCGTGTTTCTAAGGCAGCTCGAATAGTTCTGATGAACTTCGAGTCGTTTCCCTGTAGACCTCGTGTCGTTCCTGTTTAGTAACCACACTTCGTGTCGGTTACTGTTGTTTCTTTGACTTCGTGTCGTTTTCCTTGTCTTTCGTCTTCGTGTTGTTTTCAACCCGTGTCGATTTCAGTTTTCATCTTCGTGTTGTTTTCAACTCGTGTCGGTTACTGTTTCGTCTCCGTGTTGTTTCATGTCTTCGTGTCGTGTTTCCTAGACCTCGTGTCTTTTGTATGTTGAAACCACACTTCGTGTTGGTTTCTGTTTTGTCTTTGTGTTGTTCTCTGTGTAGTGTGTGTTTCTGTCACCTCTGCACCTCGTGTCGTTCTCGTTTTACTTCGTGCGGTCTCTGCGTCTGAGTCTTCTTTGTTATTTCTGTCTTCGTGTTGTTTCGTTCTAACCTCGTCCAGGTTTCTTCTAAAACGCTGTTCTTCTGATAAGTCTATACAGAGTTGTTCTTTAAACTGATGACTTATCCGATACTCTGTTTAACAGGTGCTTTGATCGTGAAGCTTAAGGAGGGCACGTGATCCGAGGTTGAAGGACTGACAGAAAGCTGACACGTGGCCAAAAGTTCTGGGCGGGAAATGTGGAAGCCACACGCGCCCAGTGCTGCCCTCCTACTAGCTGCTGTTATAAAAGGAGGTCTTCATCCACAGATGAAGATAGATCGAGTTGGCGAGAGGAAAAGAACAGAGAGCCACGATCCAGATCGAAGCAGAAGAGCAGAAGCGGAGAGAAAGAATAGAGAGCTGTTCGATCGAGAGAAAAGAGAAGAAGAAGAAAAGAAAGAGGGAAGAAGCAGAAGAGAAAAAGAGAGAGGCAGAGAGCTCGAGAAGAGTGTGAAGAGAAGAAGAAGAAGAGAGAGAGAGAAGGAGTTCGTTCCTCAGATCTTTGGTTCAAAACCAGATCTGAAGTTGCTCATTGTTGAGCTATATTTTGTGCTTTATTGCTTCAGCTTTCCGTTGCTGTCTTGTTCTATTTTCATTTTCCTTTATACATTTCTTCAAGCTGTTTGTCAGCGGTTTGCAGAGGTGCTGCCTCTGGACAGCAAGCTGTGTTGCTCAGCGGGCAGTGGAGGTTTCCACTGGACAGCAAGCTGTGTTGCTCAGCGGGCAGTGGAGGTTTCCACTGGACAGGTAAAGCTGTAATCCTCAGCTGGCGAGACTTGGTCTCGGACGGGTTAAGCTGTATTCCCCAGCGGGTTCAAGCTGTGAGTCAGCGATGGCTAAGCTGTATTGCCCAGCGGAAGCAAGCTGTGATGCTCAGCGGTTGGCAAGCTGTGAGGCCCAGCTGATTGTTGGCAAGCTGTGTTGCCCAGCGGTTAGTGAAGCCACACTCGGGTTGAGTGTGGGGTGGATGTAGGTCTGGAGGACCGAACCACCTAAAAACCCTTGTGCATTGTGGTTTGATTTGTTCATTTGTGCTTCCGCTAGATGAATGCATAGGGGCGCTCCATGTGTCTGCTAACTGGTCGAACAGAATAGTGGATTAGCTTTCAGATTTGATAAATCTATCTAGTTAGCATCATAGTTCCTTTTTGAGCGAAATTTTATATTGGGTGAAAGGTTTTTATAGGCCATATTCATTCACCCCCCCCTCTGAATACTAGCACCGAACCCAACAATTGGTATCAGAGCGGGTCTCTGATCTAACAGATCTAACAATCTGCAGAGGATCCTGCTAACTGTTTAGTGCATTTTCAGAGTGGATGCATTGTGCTCGTTGTCTTGTTTCACCGGTTTAGTGCTTTACCTTACCCTTTTGGTTTTGCTGCATTTCCTGTCGGTTATTTTAGTAAGTTGATTCTGTTTGCCATCTGTCCAAATGGATCGTCCTCTAATTTATGATGGTTCTAACTTTGAAAATTGGCTAGGAGGCCTAGTTGTGTATGTAGATTCCATTGATCCCAAACTATGGAGTTTACTATCCAAAGGCCCACATCGACTACCCAAAGACCAGACCAAGTGGTCTAGTGAGGACACGTTTAAGAACCGTGATAATGTCATAATTCTTAATATCTTGAGAGCTGCTGTTAATACTGATGTATATTCTTTTGCTCTCAAGTGCACATCTGGAAAGGAGATATATGACAGAGTCGTCTCTGCGCATAATCAGCAAGGTGATAGCTGCTTGATGGCCAACCGGGATGATGAAGATGAGATCTCATCTCAGGTAAGTTCTGAATCAGAAGGATACTCTTTCGATGAATTAATAGAGATGTATGAAAATTTGTTAGAAGTATCCAAGAAATTGAAATCTGAGAACAAAAAGTTGAAAAAGAAATGTGATAGAATAAATCTGAAAGATTCCTGTGAAAACTGTCCAAATATGAAAAAGTCTTATGATGCATGCATGCTAGATGTTCAGAATCTTAAGAAACAAAATGATTCTCTAAAAATTGAAAAACAAACATACTTAGATAAAATGTCTGAACTTGAGAATCAACTGAATGATAAGAAAAATGAGCATCTAAAAGGCATGCAAGAACTAACTGAAGTTAATTCTGAATTGGACAAAATGAAATTGGAGAATGAGGATTTTCAAAAGAAGAATAAAACTCTTATTATCAGAATGAATGAAATCAATGAGGTTTCACAGTCCTCTTCTGCTAAATCAGATTGTAAAATATGCTCTGCTTTAAGAGAACGAAATGAAGATCTCTTTAGTGAGAATGAACGGTTAAATAAACAAATTGCCTCACTTAAAGATAATCACAAAAATCTGCTCGCTGAGAAAATTAAAGCAGAAGAAAGAGAAGATGAACTGATTAAAAAATTGAAGCACATGTCTGGAAGAGAGAGATGTGCTAACAATGAAATTCAGGATAAAAATATTGAGGAAGAAAACACTGAATTAAAAGCTGAAGTTGAAAAACTGAAGTTGTTGAATACTGGCTTGTCTGAAAGACTTCTCACTACAGAAAAAGGAAAGGCTGTCTATGATGAAAATTCAGAAAGTCTGAACAGTCTAGAACAAGAAATTGAGAAGTATAAAACTGCAAACCAAGTTCTAAGCGAATGTGTTAATTGCAGTGAAGAAGAAATAGCCAGTTATGAACTTCACATTGCTAGCTTGGAAAATAAAATTCATAATCTGGAAAATTCAACTATTGAGTCTGCCAAGATTAAAGGAAAAATGAAAACTGTTGGGAAGAGGAAGGATGATAACTCTGAAGGGGGAACAAATTGTTGTTCTGATATTGAGAAAATCACTAAAGACCAGCTATATACCACTTTTGTCCAAAGCTCTGATGTAGCTGGTACTTCAAGGCAATCCCCAAAACAAAATAAAAATGAGAAATCATCTTCAAAATCTGTCTTTCAGTTCAAAGCCCAGAAAATTGAAAAGCAAACAAAATCTGTTGAGAATAATCAGAAATTGAAAAGAAAGAGTCAAACAAAGAAGGCTAAGAATATTTCTGGTTGTACTCTGAAATTTGTTAGCTCTGCTGAATGTAATGAGTCAATGCAAAATGCTCATGCTTCATGTACTCATTCACATGCATCTAGTCAATATGTTAGTAATCATGTCATCAGGAAATCACAAGTGTCATGTTACTATTGTGGCAAGATAGGACATGTAATGGATGACTGCAGATTGTTGATTGAAGATGAGCATGCTAGTGAAGCAATGCATTCTAGGAATTCATCCGATAGAAACCATGCCATTAAGAAATCTGTTGCTTATTATTACTACTGTGGTAGGCGTGATCATCTAATGAATGCATGCTTTAAAATGAAAGAAGACAATAATTTAAACTCTAGATTTTTCACACATGCTCATGGCCCACATAGATATGAATCTACTTCAGGTCAGCATATCATCTGTTTCAATTGCAACAAGCCTGGACACAAGGCAAATGAATGCTGGTCAGGAAATCACAGGGGCAAAAATGAATCAAACAACAAGCATCTTAGATGCTTTGAATGTGGTAAGTATGGGCATGCAGTCAAGGACTGCTGGTTTGTTCAGGGAAATCATTTTAATTCCAAATTTGTAAGATTCCCTCCAAACAAAAATTTCTTGGGCAGAAATAAAGCTGGTCTTAAAGAAAAGACTCTTGTTTGTTATGAATGTGGAAAACCTGGCCACCGAGCTTCTGAATGCTGGTGGGCAGGTAATGGTAAATCAAAAATTCATGCTTACAACAGAACAATTCATGCTCATTATCATAGGTCTCATGCTGCTGTTGATATGCATCATAGGACCAGAAAATCTGCTGTTTCATGTAGATATTGTGGTAAACTTGGTCACTCTATGGACAATTATTTTCTGATGAAATTTGATGACCATGTTGCTAAGAAACTGTTTAGAACACCTGATAGGGGTAGTGCAGGACCCAAGACTGCTTGGGTCTCTGCAGGATCAACTTGATTGACTTGCTGCAGGTGTGCCTTGGAAGGAGAAATAAAAGGGGTCAACCAAGGCACTCAAAAAGAAAACCCCATGATTCAATTCAGGTCAGTTCTGAAATCTGTCTTAAATTCCATTATCTGAAATTGTGAGCATGAAAATTGTGAGTTTCATGTTGATTTGCTTGGTTGATTTTTTTAATGAACTCTTCATGTCTAGCTGATCAGTCTGCATTCCAGACTCAGCTATTGAATTCAATTCTGCATATCTGATGCTCTTCTCTTGCTATATGTTGAACTGAATTTGAATGCTTCTTTAGTGTATACAGTTAATGCACTATATAGACTCTGTGTCCATGCATGTGTTTTGTGTTAATGCATTGCATGCTTGTTATTGAATGCATACTTGGACTGATTGTATATAGACTGATTGTCATTGCATGTGTCAATGATGCTGTTCAATGCATGAAGGACTGCTTTATGTTGCATTGTCCTTGTTAACCCTGGTATATCAAATGGTATGTTACTAAAAGGCAGGGAAATTTGCCCGGAGGTTCCTACCATGTGTGAGATGGTCTTTGAGACCAGGTCCTCCGCCTAGTACCATGGGTCTAGTTTTCATGTAGAACAGTGTACTGCATCATATGTTGAAAAAAATCTAAAAATTTAAAAGGAAGATGATGCATTTGATAAATTCTCTCTCTGATTGAACAAAGCATGAATTCTTCTTGAGCATATTCTAAAATTATGAGCAGTTCATTAATTCTATTTCATGCACTTTGTCAGGGGGAGTTTGACTAATGTTGCATAGTCTGCATGTAGAACAGTCTAATGCATAGCATTTTTTTGCATCATGGTGTCAGGGGGAGCTGAGAGTTCTATTCAATTCATTGAATCCTTGGTACTTCTCATTGTCCCCTTTCAACTCATTCATATTCACTGTCATCAGATGCTATGGATCATAATGCTTATTGCTATCCTTTCCTCATTTCTTCACTAAACAACAGCTTTGCATCTGGTTTAGTACATTGAATGGTGATTATTACAACTGTTCACTTATAAGAATCACATTTACAAATTGAAAAGAACTAAATGTTTAACCTTTATAAATTGGAGAGTTAAGTGTCTGCACTTCAGAATTTGAGATAAAAGAAAACTTTTATAGCTCTTAATCTTTGTCTCATGGTAAGATTAGAAAAAGTTTTTGTAATGCCTAATGTGTTGATCTGGAAATTTTTAGAAAAGGTGAATAAGAGTGTGTACTGTTTTTCAAACAATCACTCTAAAAGAATTAAGGGCAGTAGTAAATAAGTTCATTAATGTTAAGAACTGAACATAGTGACAGAGCAATGGCTGATTGCACTGAGAAACTGTGAACTCCTCCAAAGAAGTAGAAAACTTCACATGTCATGAGGTGATTCAGAATATCTCTGTTCATAGGGTCAAATCCATAGGGGGAGTCCTCACCAAGTAACTGAGGGTACTGGCCTCTAATCAAGGTGTACCCTTAATGTCAAAAGTGAAGACTATTCCTTGTAGGTCTTGATCTGAAATAGATCTAGTAGTTTATGCCTAGTAACTGGGGGTACCTGCCTCTGATCAAGGTGTACACCTAATGTCAACAGCATGAATGCCACTGATCTATTTACTTAGTTCAGGCTCTGGAATTTGAAAAATGAAAATCAAACTGCTGTAACCCCGTGAAATCAAAAGTGAATGAGTGAAAATGATTTCCAATACATATTCAAATTGTCATTCTTGATCTTCCATGCTTAATCACATAAGGGTATTATTTCTGACTTATCTATTAATACCATGTGCCTTAGATTCATTGCTATAAATGGAATCTATAAACTCTTTTTCAGAGGTAAGATCTTTTACTCTAGATTTATCACTGTTAAACCTGAATTTTTGAAAATTGTATGTTGATGATTCTTATACTTTAACAGTTGTTTATAATCAGGCTTATTCTCTGAACCTATGATTCAGCTGTTGTCAAGTGACCTTCCTACCCTCTCTACCTTGTTTATCTGTTCATATCCCTTTTCAAAGGGGGAGCTTTTATTTAGGGGGAGAAATAATTCAGGGGAGTCTTACATTCAGGAGGAGAATGTTCTAGAGGAACTTGCATGCATAATGCACTTTGCACTCTTGGTTTTTAGTGTTTTTCTCTTTTTGAACATGTCAAAGGGGGAGAAAATCTTGTGTGTGACTCACTGTCACATTGTGTTGCCATCATCAAAAAGGGGGAGAATGTTGTGCCTCTTAGGCACAAGCATGTGCTATGTCACCTTGATGATAGTAATGCTATTTGGTTTTGATGATAGCAACACAGTGAGTGCTTTATGAGATTGTGTTTTGATGATAGCAACATAACTTGTTTTGTGGAGAATGCATGTGTATGACTGATATAGTGCTTGATTTCTGATCTGTGCGTTGCTTTTCTATCTGCATGTAGTTTGATGACTAGCAAGTCTATACACTGCAGGGTAAAGCATTTCATTAGTCTATACACTCTTCATGCATGTGCATAGTCTATACATTGTGCATTTCGTTGACAAGTTTGCACACTCATGAAGTCTACACATTGGACTCTTGATCAAGTCTACACATTCATTGTTAAGACAAAGTCTATACAACATCAGTTCATGCATTGTCTTAGGCTAAGTGTGTACAACGTCTTAGGCGAAGTCTGTACAGCCGTGTCATATGCTCCTAAGTCTATACATTGGTGTTGGGCATCAAAGTCTGTACATCGCCTTCAATCTTCAAGTCTACACATTGGTCTTTACTTGAAGTATATACACTGTTTCACTGTTCATCGCCCTTGGGCATCAAAGTCTATACAATGGCTTTGGGTCTCCAAGTCTATACAGCCTTCTGCTTCGTCAAAGTCTGTACAGCGCACTTCATATACAAAGTCCAAGTCTGTACAGCGTGAAGTCTCACCTCGTGTTGCTTTCAGTGCCACTTGAGTCACACTTCGTGTTGTTTCCCCTCACTAACACGAAAAGATTTCGTGTCGTCTGAGCTTACGACACTTGGTGTTGATTTCCATGTTTGACAGGAAAAACTTGTATGAGGTTATACTTCGTGTCGTTTCTATTTTTATGACTTCGTGTTGTATCCTTGTTGTGGTCAGCCCGTGTCGTTTCACCTCGTGCTGTTCTCACTTAACTTCGTGTCGTGTTTCTAAGGCAGCTCGAATAGTTCTGATGAACTTCGAGTCGTTTCCCTGTAGACCTCGTGTCGTTCCTGTTTAGTAACCATACTTCGTGTCGGTTACTGTTGTTTCTTTGACTTCGTGTCGTTTTCCTTGTCTTTCGTCTTCGTGTTGTTTTCAACCCGTGTCGATTTCAGTTTTCGTCTTCGTGTTGTTTTCAACTCGTGTCGGTTACTGTTTCATCTCCGTGTTGTTTCATGTCTTCGTGTCGTGTTTCCTAGACCTCGTGTCTTTCGTATGTTGAAACCACACTTCGTGTTGGTTTCTATTTTGTCTTCGTGTTGTTCTCTGTGTAGTGTGTGTTTCTGTCACCTCTGCACCTCGTGTCGTTCTCGTTTTACTTCCTGCTGTCTCTGCGTCTGAGGCTTCTTTGTTATTTCTGTCTTCGTGTTGTTTCGTTCTAACCTCGTCCAGGTTTCTTCTAAAACGCTGTTCTTCTGATAAGTCTATACAGAGTTGTTCTTTAAACTGATGACTTATCCGATACTCTGTTTAACAGGTGCTTTGATCGTGAAGCTTAAGGAGGGCACGTGATCCGAGGTTGAAGGACTGACAGAAAGCTGACACGTGGCCAAAAGTTCTGGGCGGGAAATGTGGAAGCCACACGCGCCCAGTGCTGCCCTCCTACTAGCTGCTGTTATAAAAGGAGGTCTTCGTCCACAGATGAAGATAGATCGAGTTGGCGAGAGGAAAAGAACAGAGAGCCACGATCCAGATCGAAGCAGAAGAGCAGAAGCGGAGAGAAAGAATAGAGAGCTGTTCGATCGAGAGAAAAGGGAAGAAGAAGAAAAGAAAGAGGGAAGAAGCAGAAGAGAAAAAGAGAGAGGTAGAGAGCTCGAGAAGAGTGTGAAGAGAAGAAGAAGAAGAAGAGAGAGGGAGAAGGAGTTCGTTCCTCAGATCTTTGGTTCAAAACCAGATCTGAAGTTGCTCATTGTTGAGCTATATTTTGTGCTTTATTGCTTCAGCTCTCCGTTGCTGTCTTGTTCTATTTTCATTTTCCTTTATACATTTCTTCAAGCTGTTTATCAGCGGTTTGCAGAGGTGCTGCCTCTGGACAGCAAGCTGTGTTGCTCAGCGGGCAGTGGAGGTTTCCACTGGACAGGTAAAGCTGTAATCCTCAACTGGCGAGACTTGGTCTCGGACGGGTTAAGCTGTATTCCCCAGCGGGTTCAAGCTGTGAGTCAGCGATGGCTAAGCTGTATTGCCCAGCAGAAGCAAGCTGTGATGCTCAGCGGTTGGCAAGCTGTGAGGCCCAGCTGATTGTTGGCAAGCTGTGTTGCCCAGCGGTTAGTGAAGCCACACTCGGGTTGAGTGTGGGGTGGATGTAGGTCTGGAGGACCGAACCACCTAAAAACCCTTGTGCATTGTGGTTTGATTTGTTCATTTGTGCTTCCGCTAGATGAATGCATAGGGGCGCTCCATGTGTCTGCTAACTGGTCAAACAGAATAGTGGATTAGCTTTCAGATTTGGTAAATCTGTCTAGTTAGCATCATAGTTCCTTTTTGAGCGAAATTTTATATTGGGTGAAAGGTTTTTATAGGTCATATTCATTCACCCCCCCCCTCTGAATACTAGCACCGAACCCAACAAATCTTCTCATAGTGTTTGGTGTGAATAAGGAGCCCCTGCAGATGCCACTTCGAGAGTATGGCCCTCATGCCGATGGAGATGTTGGAAGTTAGCTTTGAAAGTCATGGCAGTTTGGAAAACTTCCTCGGGCCCAGGAAGAATGGATATGGCTGGAAGAGAAAAGAAAGAAGAAGAAAGGAAGTAAGTAAGAAGAAGGTTCATGTGGAAGAATTTTGAAAAGAATCAGCTTACCATATGCGACATGATCGTCCCACTCAGATGACCCTCGAGGTCGGAGAGTCACCTGATCTCGCTGCTAGGCCTGCTCCTCTTCATAACGCGGGAAGACTCTCCTTCCATCCTGAAATCTCTAGATTCTCCTCTCTTTCCTCTCCTGAGCTTCCAAAACCCACCTTGATGCTTTTGATTGAACTAGCCTAAGGGGAGTTCTTATAGGAAGGGTAGGGCGCTACAGGACGGAACATGTCCCATCAGCGGTCAATGTCAGGATTTTGGCTAGATCTCCTTTCCATTGTGTTGTGATTCTTTTACGATTCTGTTACTTTCTGATGTTATTAATCCATGCTGGCCTGTGCAGGTTTTACTAACGGACGTCTTTGTCCTATCTCCTGTCCCACCTTTCAATGGTTGGTCCCACCATGTCATGCATCGTAGTATATGATACTTACGCTACTAGAACATGTCAAGGACCTTGCGGCCCGAACAAATCTGGAATTTGAGTTCCCCTTCAACAAAAACAGTGATGATCCCGGAAGAATTTGGGTTGTACGGATAGGCCGTTAATTTGTGGTAGCATGGGGATGACGGTTCCATTCAGTGAGTTGGTGCGCGGATAAACGGGCCCCAGCCCAGTATCAACTCACCGAATTGGTATCCTGACCCGTTCTTAACAAGTTGACAATATTATCCGTGGCTATTTTCTATTTTAGTTTGTTTTAAATTTTTCTTTAAGCCCAGCATGCATTCATATATGACTTTGATTTATTGCGGAAGATCATTCAAGTGATTCGATTGCGAAAGCCATTGTGCTTCAATTCTTACAAATTTGAGATGTTCCACTCCGAATAAAATACTGAGTTTCCTTGAAACGGCCCTACACTGCTCTTCCAAAGGAGACCCTTGTTTGGACAGACCCTCAGGTATTCCTTTACTTTTTACCTTGTTTGACCCACCTTGGCCGCAGCACTTCCACATTGGCTGGTAACCGCTCCCCAAAGGTGAAACCTCCGGTTTATGACCCAGGTACTTCCACACCGAGAAGTTGGTCTCTTTTTCGTGCCTGAGCGCACATCTCACCCTCCCTTATTTGATCTCCATCCAAGCAATCATCAAGATTTGAAAGACCTTCTTCAAAGGTTGCCTCATTGAAACTCCAGGAAAAATTCCAGACATTAACGTCAAAAGCGTGTCTCATCACACCTTGGCATCAACTTATCAGTCCGCTCCCACTTCATTTCACTCCACTTCTATACCATTCCACTACATGTCGCTCCCTTGCAAAGCAGACGCCAAGGCGGGGCAGCTGTAGATACGCCATTCCTGACGTGTCCTGAGAAAGTCTCATATTACTATACGACGCCCCGCGATGGCTTACGCATTTTGAATCACTCGAGTGCTTCCTTTTCTTGAGTCTTCTTCCGCCCTTCTCAACATCCGGAATCGTCTCGTCACGGCATTCGGACGGCATCAACACTAGTCGGACGCATTAGAGGTTCCGAAACTAGGAAGGGTGTCTGCCGGACGGCCGGCAACGCCTGAAGCGAGGACCCGGGCGGGTCTTTATGGGGGCGTCCAGGCCCCTGGACGCCCCCATTCTTTTAATTTCTTTTTCAAAGAACAAAATCAAACAAAAAATAATATATTAATGGAGGCGTCCATGCCCCTGGACGCCTCTATAAAAACAAAAATAAAAAAAATTATATAATGCCAGCTTTGGCATAGAAAAACAAAATAAAAACAAAAATATATATTAATGGAGGCGTCCAGGCCTCTGGACGCCTCCATAAAAACAAATATAAAAAATATAAAATGCCAGCTTTGGCATAAAAACAAAACAAAAATATAAAATATATTTTATTGGAGGCGTCCCGAGCCCTGGACGCCTCGATCAACTCCCTCACGGGCGCCGCCCACCGAACGACGGTTTGTCGTGTGTGAAAAAATCCAAATTATAGAGACGTCCAGACAGCGGGACGTGCCCATTTTAAAATCACGAGGCGCCGCTCACGAAACCATGCGTTGTGCCAAACCGCGTGCGGTTGTCGGTGGGGTTCGGTGGACCTGTTGGAGGCGTCTGGGGCCCTGGACGCCTCCACAAAAATACTCCAAAAAAATAGAATAAAATATTAGTTCGGCCCTGATGGAGGTGTCCAGGGTCCTGGACGCCTCCACCCTCCGGAGCCCTATAAATAGAGGCCCCCAGAACTGAGCCTGGACACCTCCACCCTCCGGAGCCCTATAAATAGAGGCCCACCCCCTCAATTCTGGGGGAGCTTCTAAGAGATCCGATAGGCTGCCGGAGCCCAGAGGCTACCGGAGTCATTTCTAACCCGTGGGGTCTTTTGTAGGTGGAGGTTCTGCCGGCTTCTCGGGTGTCCAGGCTCGCGAGAGGAAGGCTATCTTCGTCCACCGCGCTTCCACGTCGTCCCTACGCTACCGGAGCTCCGCCGGATATCACCTTCGGCTCATCCAATAAGCCTTTTCTTCCCCTTTTTCTCCATAGTTCTTTACATTCATCATACTGCATCCTCTATCTCCCTACATAAGGGCGCCGTCTCTTGCATACTTCTTGCATTCATCATTGCATTTTTCCTCCTACTCGAGTCCGAGAGGGGTTTAAAACCACACCAACCAGGTGTGTGTCAGGTCACGATCTCGTTACTTTTATTGCAAGGAATTGTTACTACACTGCCATTTTCTAATTCCGTTCGTTTATTGTCTACTGTTTTGCAAGGGTACCCAAGGAAAGTCCTCTCCGTCGGCCGGCCGAAGGGGGAGGAAGAAGCAACCCGCCATCTCCCGCTCTTGAGGTAGGCGCGATCACTTTCTTTATTTGGGGTCTTTTGGCCCCTGGCGATCACATCTTGTTCTCGAGGCCGCGGCGAGTCACTTCCCCAATGGCCGTTTAAATTCCCGTTCTTATATTCTCTTTATATTCTGTTGTATTCTGCTCATATTCTCGAGGCCGCGGCGAGTCACTTCCCCAATGGCCGTTTAAATTCCCGTTCTTATATATTATATTCTTATCTATTCATATTCTCGAGGCCGCGGTGAGTCACTTCCCCAATGGCCGTTTAAATTCCCGTTCTTATATATTATATTCTTATCTATTCATATTCTCGAGGCCGCGGCGAGTCACTTCCCCAATGGCCGTTTAAATTCCCGCTCTTTATATTCTCCTTATATTCTGTTATATTCTTATCTGCTCATATTCTCGAGGCCGCGGCGAGTCACTTCCCCAATGGCCGTTTCAATTCTTGCTATTTAATTTCTGCACCATTCCCGTCCCCCCGAGGTCGCGGCGAGTCACTTCCCGCTATGGCCGTTTAACCCCCATATCTTGCTATATTACATTTGTCCCGCTCACCCCGCCGGAGCAATCTCCCATGGTGGCCCCTTCTCTCTTCTCTTATGTGTGTGTTGCAGCAAACAAAAAAGGAGCCCGCGCGCTCCGCGTCCTCTTTGCTCCCCGAACCACGTGACGTCGCTCACACCCACCCCTTGCCATTTTCTATATAAGCCTATGTATAGTGTCATTAGAGATTTTAACGAAGAATTAAGCATTTTTGCCAAGAGCAAGCCCAAGGGCACCCCTTGTGTCTCTCCTCCCCTCTTGCAGATGGATTTCTGCCATTCCAGGGTGTGAAGCCCTCCTCTTGGTGTGACTCCAACATCTCCACCTCCGTTGGATGCGACTTCCGGCCGCCGCCTTCCGTTCGTGCCGCTAACGCGCGGCCACCGCCGCTACGTCGGAGTTCTATCCAAATCAGGATAGAACCTCATCTTCAAAATTTTATCTTTTTTTCTTGTTGTCTGTTCGAGCCCTAATTTGGAGGGTTTGTTTCCCCTATCTCCCCCAATCTCCAGTTCAAATTTCGTGCTATTTGGCCTTAGTTATATATTTTTCCCATATTTTTATTTGTCATCTCAGTAATCTGCCCTTTTGCAGATCTACGGGACAATGTCACCTATTTATATTTTTATTACCCCCTTAGAAATTTCTATAACATCCACAAAAATTACTCAATGTTCCTCACATTTCCCCCTACCTCCCATAATTTTTTTAGCCCCTGAAAAAATCATTTACACCTCGTTCAAAGGTCAGTCTCAAGAAAAACACAGTCTGCCCTGTGTGTCTGTCAGTTCGGGTCAGAAAACAAAACAATGTTACAGTCATTCTCATCTTCAATCCGTTCAGTGGATGGAGCTATGAAAAATATATGTTGTATTTCTGTGAGTTCCTTTTCCAACGGTACCAGCCACGCCTCGATCGGCCATCGGATCTGAGCACCATAATTCTCGCAGTCGAGACGCGCAAATCTGTTCCTTGTGCAGATCAGAAAAATCAGTCCGGAAATAATTCATGTAAAAATATCAAAGGTCACCTTCTGGAACGGCCACTTCAGGGAGTCGATCAGGGACATCCCGCCATCGTCCCAGCCAAGCGGCGCCTTCAGAAGACCTCAGGAGGGCGACGTTCCTTTAGAAACCGTGCCTTACTGTCCATCGAGTCAGAACCGAGTCGGACCAGCAGGCCAAGTTCGTGCCGAACGCACCTCCAGATTGATGCCCGTCAACCTAGGGTCGGTCCTCCCGGGCCCCATTTGTAGCCCTTTACCTCCCTGCGTGGAGTGGACAATAAAATTTACTGTTGTAATTAACTTTTTACCGTTATTACCAGGAGTTACCGTAACTAGCCGGGATCGTCTTCCCCACGCCTGGAGCGTGGACGTAAACTTGCTCCTCTCTCTTTACATTTGCTTATGTCGTATTCCTTCGTATATGTCGCTGCGAGTGTAGGTTTCTAGCTTGTTATACTACTATCACCGCTGCGAGAGAGAGAGATTAAGTGTACCGTCCCATGACTCGATCCGAGTTAACGCGGAAAGGCCGATACCCGAGACTCACGGCCGATTTCTCAACTGTGCCCGGTCCCACATCTTCTCTCGTATAGGGACGATCGCGAGCTAGAGTCCCAGGTCGCGTGTCCGTCCCGCATCACAAAAGCTCGTGAGCGCCACTTGAAAGTCCAAGTTGGCAACGTGGTGATGGTGACTTTGGAGTGGCTCTACCTTAGAGACACCTCCAAATAGAGGGCACGAGGACTTAGACCTTCCATGTTCCGAGTGACTTGGGCAACCTGGCTCACGGGTTGGACTTACCGAAGGGATTTTAGGATTCACGCCCATTTCCCACGTGGCGGATACTGCACCCTTTATGGGCACCGCGGTGGATCCTAGTGAGTGCTTCAAGCCTCTACCTTCCTTTGAGAGAGATACCCTAGGAGTGCCACCACAAATCAGCTTGAGAGCACGACGTGAGCACAAGAAGGCAATGCTAGGCAAGCAGGGTACCATCGCCAGCAAGAGGGTCTGCCCGAGCCACCTTGAGAGGCCGAAGAGCCGTCCCCCGGCTGAGGACGTGAGGTTGAGTTTGGAAGTCGTGGCTCGCCCGGAGCTACATTGGAGGACCTCTTCCCCGGCGGACACATACCTGACAGAGTCGAGTTCTTCACACCCAGGGGGTATGATGGGGGCATCCCTTATCCGTCCACATTTTCAAGGCTCAGATTGTTTGTCGGCATGCGCCATTGTGTTTGTGATATTTTTTTGAGTCTAGTCATGTAATTTTTATATTTTATTTGAGTCATGAACCATGTAATTTTCTGTTTATTTGAGTCAAGTACCTAGGCCATTGAGTCATTTACCTAAGTCAGATGTCACATGGTTAATTAGTCTGGTTTAATGGGTCCAATTAAGTGGGCTTGGCCCAGGGGCGCCCTCCCTTGGGCAGATGAGTCATTGGGTCATTTGTTCAGGGGTATTCTGGTCATAGGAATTATGTTAGTCTATAAATAACCTCCTCCCCTATCTCATTTGTAACTCTTGATGTTCAATTGCAATAGAAATATTTCCAGAAATTTGAGTGATTTTCTTGGAGTAAGAAGCACCCCTCTCCCTCTCTCTCCCCCCTCTCTCTCTCTTCTCTCTCTCTAGAAGGGGTGACCCTTTCTCTCTCTTCCCCACCCCAAATTTGAAATTTCTTCTCTCTCCTCCCCATTCTCTCTTCATTAAAACCCCCTTCCCCTTCCCCAAATCACCCATTTAATTCCCCTCCTTCCCAAGGTGGAATCCACCACTCCCCAAGCCACCCTCCAACCACCAACCACCCACTCCCCTTCCCCAAGCACCTCTCTCATCTCCCAAGGGAGAATTCCCCACTCCCCAACCACCCTTTCCCTTCCCCACACACCTCTTCCCATCCCCAAGGCCAGAAATTAATCCCACCCTTAAACCCATTTTCAAATACTCCTTCCCTATCTCCCTCCCAACACCAAATTCGCAGCTTCCTCTCCCTCCACCTGCTAGACCCCCTTCCAGCCCCCATTCTCCCCCTCCCTCACCTTGGTTCGCCCCCTCCCTGACCCCCTCATAGCCTGGGGTCGCCCTCACACCCATCCACCCCATTTCCCCTCCCATCTAGCCCATTTCCCACCGCTTATCTCGCTGTCACCAGAGACAGCAGCAGTAGCAGAGTTGCATCAGGTTACAGAGGCAGCCACGGCATTCCTCCAAGGCTTCAGGCAACCTAGCATATACCGGTGGATTCGTCATCCAGATAGCTTCGTAGCTGAGGTCATCTCGCCTTCGTCCGAGCTCCGATCTGCTCGGGAGAGCCATTCTCCCATGACTGCGCAAAACTGCTCCGCCAGGGAACCAGAAGCCAAGGAAAGAAGCGACCACGGCTGATCCAGGATTAATTTGGACGTGCTTTCTTGGCTGAAGTCTTCTCCTCCAAGTGCCCTACCATTTCCAAGAAGTAGGGCTCCATTTGGACTCCGGAGCAGAAAGTTCTGAATTTTTCCCTCGGAGTGCACAGGTCAGTCAATCCTGAGTCAGATCCGACCCCTCGTTACCTTTCTGGGTCTCGCGATCTACTCTGACCTCCGCAGGCAACCCCGTGGGTCTTAAATCGAAGAGGAGCCATCCACGGTCGTAACGGTTCCAGTCCCGCCACCATCGTCCCCTGGGACCGCTCGTGGCAGCCACATCTTCTAGCAGTGACAGTTCAGGGACTTCCAGAGTCAGAACCGACCAGCTCTGATCCCGACTTCGACTCGGCCACCGACAGGATCAGGAAATTCCCCAATAATTTGGGAATCATCCTAGGTCGGCTCAGAACATTTTGGCGCTATTTTCATCAACAACGGAGTTTGAGAGAGCCTTTGGCAGCATCGACAGTGCCTGCTTATCAAGCTATTCCTGAGAGCTAGCAGAACCGATGGTCTTCTTCCATTTCGACTTCTAGCAAAGTTTTCCCCACCCCGCCTGGCCGGCTGACCGCCCCTCCCTACATGGAGGTACATTTTGGTTGTAAAACTAATCCCCACCCCTAGTCCAACCCCCTTGCAAGGGGTATAGTGCATGTAACTTGAATTTTCAGGTTGAAGCTTCATCGGCGCGGCGTGCTGGTAAGCCCACGCTTCCTCGCTCGCCCTCGTCTCCGACCGGGATCAGTGTCTTCACACCGATCAGGTGAGCCTTGGTTACCCCTTGCTGATCTTTCCCTTGCTGGTTTAGTATCGCCGCTAGTGCCGTCAGACGATGAGTTGAGTGCCCGATCTCAAATTGCCATTATATGAGTGACTACTGCGAGTGAGTTGTGAGAGAGATCATTACATCCCACGCCCTCGGCGTGCTGGCCGCCCGTGAGAGTGGGCATCTCTGGACCCTTGGGGCTTCAATCCCAAGCTAGCCAATCCCCAGAGCAGCGAGGTCCCACCCCTGACCCTCACCACCATCATCGGGTTGCCTACGGGCACGAGTGTGCACTTACCGGGTGAGTCCGCTCGAGTGAAGCTACCGATCCGTTGAATTGTGCTTGCTTGATAGGTCCAAGGGGCATTGGTCAAGTGGCTGCCACCCCCAAGGTGGTTTCACATCATTATGCAATGGAGGATTAATGCTCATGGCCCTCAACTTTACTTTACTAAATGATATCACCGAATTAATCAATTTGCGTGAAATGCCCAATTTACATGCGAAGTTGAGATTAACGATGGGACATGCATAATTACCTATTTATATGCTCATAAAATGGTGCATATGTAATGAATTATCATAGAATATGGACACTAATCAAAGGGCAAGCGGATTGCTCTAGAGGACGACCCAGAGCGACGGGGGTCTAAGCGCAAAGACCCTAGGGAGCGGTTAATGCTGTCCTTGATGAAGGCTCTGACTGTCGAGAAGAGGCGACTGAAGAAGGCGAAGACCCTGTGCCCAACCGCGGAGTCCTCGGCGGGGGATGCCCATCGTCCGAGCCCTCCGGGGGCTGAGACAGAGGTGCCCGCCGTAGCTGAGAGGACCTTTGCTGAGCCCACAGGAGAGGAAGTGGAAGAGGCTGGCTCTAAAATTCCGGTCGAGGTTGCTGGGGCGCGTGGTGAGGAGGAGGAAGTCAAGGCGAGGATCCAGGCCAAGTCGAGTGGCACAGTCCCAAGTTTGGGGACATCTAGAGAGGATGTCCTGGCATTGACTCCTCCATGGAGGGCTTCTCCTCGGTAGCAAGGGCGATTCACCGTCCAGGCCTCCCTATATAATCATTACCGAGCTCTGGCTCCTCCGTCTGTTTATGAGGAATTTCAACGTTGCTCCCCTCCCATGCTTCTCGAAAGGGTCATGGAGGGAGGGTTGTTCATGTCCCAGCTAGGGGCTGAGATAACTGATTTATTTACGCGGATAGAGAGCGAAAAGAGGGCTTAGACTTGGGCCCACGCTGAGTCCGACCGAAGAATCGAGCAGTTGACCTCCGAGCTTGGGGTTCTCCGGCGGGGGGTGGCCTCACTTCGGGCACGGGATCGGGCGAGCCAGGTGGAATCTTGGTCAGTGGGCGAGCAATTGGCTCAAGCCCGGTATACGGCTGAGCTGAAGAGCAAGCTCCTGGAAGAGGAGTGTCAAGCTCTTACGGTTCGCTCAGGGCGGTGGACGGCCGAGCGGGAGGAGCTCGGGAGCACGGTCCAGGAGGCCGAGCAGGCCAAGGGATAGGCCGAAGTGGCCCGGGCTGAGGCCGAGGCGGCATTGGCCGAAGCCGAAGTGAGGGTGGCCGAGCTTGAGGTGAAGGCCGCAGGAGCTGGGGCAGAGGCGGCCGCACGATATCGAGACTCGAAAGAGTACCGAGAAGCGCTACAGTAGGCCGCCTTTGCTTATTATGAATCGGGCTATCGGCGGGGCCAGCGGAAGGGCTTCGCTCAAGGCTTTAGTCAGGCTGGCATAGGCGCAGGTCCGCGACGGGCTTGTCTTCGACCCCGGGCAACGCTACAACTCAGATGAGGAAAGTTTGCATTCTCCTTCGTCAACGTCGAGCAATGGAGGGGGGGGAGGATACCTCCGCTTTTGTGGATGGGAGATCACCAACTCCAGCAGCCTCGGGAGAGCACACGGTCGAGGCAGTTCCCACACGAGTGGGGTTAGTGCCTGGGCCGACCGTCGCCGAAGGAATTGGGGGCGAATCACCAATCGCTGAGGGTCCTCGGGCTGCCGAGCTTCAAGGTGGGCCACGAACTTCCCAAACTTCCCCTATCTCCATAGACTAGGCTCGGCTAGCCCTTGTATTTATTGGCCTCATTCCCCTTTTCTTTTTTGTTTTTTGCTGTCTGGAAGCTCTTAGTGTACTTCTTTTTACTTGGAATATATTGGCAGTAGAGATCCGCACAACTTTGAATGCTACCTACCGCATTTGACCGAATCTGATCTTTCGTACCTGTGGTTGTTGTTGTGCCCCTTGTGCCTTGATGATGCTGTGATGTTTTGATGATAGCAACATTAGTGTCACCACATAAGATTGCATGATTAATCTATGATTGAGTGCTTGATCTGTATGCCTTGATGATGATTTAACTGATGAGCATTCAGTTGCTGCTTTTGGTTGGTGCATTGTTATGTGCACTATTTTGCTTGCTGCATTGGGTTTAAACATGTCTACGCATCAGTTAAGTCAGTGCACTTATGTTTTATCTAAGGCTAGTGAATTTTTGTCAGTTCGACTGCTCAACAACCTCGGTGCATGTCACCATTCATAGGCATTAAGGTCTGTGCATTCCACTCTCTGTGCACGCAGTCTTGGCGAGTGTTAGGTCGGTGCATTGCTTATTCTGCGTCTCATGGTGGCCTGGAGTCGGTGCATGTGTGCGTCTCACACACATCTTAAGTCGATGCACATGAGCCTTCGCGGTTGGTGCAATGCAATGTTTGCTATGGGCTAGCACTACGTCGGTGCATATTCTTATTATTGTGCTCGTTTTCATGCTAGTTAGTACATAGTCGGTGCACATCACACCAAGGTCCGTGCACGCTTGCCACCTTGCATTCTCAGGTTTGTGCACGGTCTCATACTTGCATAATAAGTCAGTGCAGTTCATGCATACCGCACATACATAGTCGGTACAATTTATAGCTCCGCATTCACGACAAGTCTGTGCATATATTTGCTTTGTTAACTTGAGTCCGTGCATACATAATCTCATGATAAATCAAGTATGTGCCCACCTCGTAACCAATTCAGTGTTGTGCCCCTTAGGCACAAGCATGTGCTATGGTGCTTTGATGATAGCAATGCTATTTGGTTTTGATGATAGCAAGACAGTGAGTGCATTTGAGTGCATTTGATGTTGTATTTTGATGATAGCAATGTTATTGTGTTTTGATGATTGTAAAACAGTAAGTGCATTATGATATTGTGTTTTGAATATGGCTGCTGATATGATTGCATAGGACTGTGTCTGATATACAGCATTGAATTCATGAGTTTGCATGAGTATTGCATGATGCGTTGACGCATGGGATCATTGCGTCAACTCACTGGTCTGTCCCAGAGCTGGTCGATAAAATATGTCAACTGGTGCGTCGACGCAGTGGACTCAATGCGTTGACGCATTGGAATTGTTTTGAAAGAGCTCTTGCTTTGCTTCATACATTAGTCTTGAAGTCTGTACAGCCAGTGCACTTGCAAAGTTCATACATTGAACTGTGGCTTGCACTGTTCATGATTTGGGTAGCAAAGTCTATACACTGCAGGGTAAAGCCCAATGTCTAGGCATTACTGCATCGCTTGCATTTCAGAGTCTATACATTTGTTTTGTCATGCACATAGACTTCCAAGTCTACACATTCCTGCATTAGTGTGCTTCACGCTTTGTTCATGACTGAGAGTCTATACACTGGGCTTGAAGTGTACACAATGAGCACCTCATGTAAGTCCATACATTCATAGTGCATTGCATTGGCTAAGTATATACAACGTCAGTTCATACATTGTCTTAGGCTAAGTGTGTACAGCGTCTTAGGCAAAGTCTGTACAGCGTCAACACATTTCACTGGCTCATGTTACAGCGTCAACGCATTAAGTCTGTACACTCGACTCTCCTTTGAATTGGTCAAGTGTGTACACTCCTTCACTGTAGCTTTCACGTTTCAAAGTCTACACATCAGACTACATTATGCATGATTGACTTGAAGTCTATATAGAGTCTGCATCGTCTTGGTCATTGTCTTACTATTGAAGTCTGTACATGGTTTCACTGTTAAAGTCTATACAGACTTCAGCGTCTCATGCAGCGTCTCTGTTGAAGTCAAAGTATGTACAGCCCTTTCGCTTGGCAAGTCGATACGTCCACAATGGAACTTCGAAGTCTGTACATCTCCTTAAGCGTCTCAAGTCTATTCATTGGCTCAAGCTTCCAAGTCTGTACACTGGTTCAAAGTCTACATAACGCCTCTTTGATTCTAAGTCTTTACATTCGTTTTAAGGCAAAGTCTGTACATTGCCTTTGTGCTTCAAAACCTGTTGATTGAAGAGTCTACACATTGGTTGTTCTCACGTTCCTATAGTCTGAAGTCTCAACATTGCATATAAGCATGAAAGTCTGTACAATGGGCAAGTGTGTACATCCATCAGTGAACACATCAAGTCTATACACCGTATGTGTTCATCTGATTTTCATGAAGTCTATACATCGCTTGCCTTCATCCGATCATCATGAAGTCTTCACAGCGCCTGCCTTCATCTGAGGCTTATGAAGCCTTTGTATTCATCAAGTCTATACACTGCATTGTGCATACTTTACATTGCTTTCGCCTTCACAGCAAAGTCTATACAATGCAATGCATAAACTTAGAACTGATGACTTCGTTTCATCTGTCTGACAGGGACTGAAGAGGCTAATGAACCCCTTAACGCAAGAGGGCTGAAGACATCCAATTTCAACTGCTGGAACACACCAATGCGTCAACGCCTTGATCAAGTGGCGTGGACGCAGTAGTTCAAACAATCAAGAAAGAAGCTTACTGGATTACTCTGGTGCGTCAATGCATTCATCAAGTGGCGTCGACGCAGCAGGTTGATGGATCGACAAGGTAACCAGAGGGTGGACGCAGTTGCACAATGCGTCAACGCACTCCACACGAAATGTGAGAAGGCTGAAGCCATCTAAGTTCAGATGCTGGAACACTAATGCGTTAATGCAGCATGCTGAGAGCGTCGACGCAGCACACCCATCTGCTGAAGACTTGATCACTGGATCACCGATGCATCAACGCAACAGGCTGATGGAGTCAACGTAGCAGATGGTCGAATGTCTTTGAAGGCTGCGTCAACCCTTTGGAGCAAGTGTGTTGACGCCACCTCAACTCCAGTTGCTGAGCGTACTAATGAAGGGCACGTGATCCGAGGTGCCTGGCTCGTGAACCAGAATGCTGCCACGTGGTCCGAATTTCTAGGGCAGGAAATGTGGAAGCCACACGCGCCCAGTGTGCCTGCTGCTGCTATATATACGAGTCTTCATCCTCTATAGAAGACCGATCGAAGAAGAAGCCTGGAGGCAGAAAGAGTAACAGCAGAGCAGAAAGCTCTTCGATCCAGCAGAAGCTGAGAGAAGAAAGGGAAAAAGAAGAGAGAGCTTCCACGATCCAGCAGAAGAAAAGAAAAAGAGAAAGAGAGAAAAGGAGAACAGAGATCGAGAGAAGAAGAGAAGTGCAGTAGAGAAGAAAGAGAAAGAGAGAGAGAGTGAAGAAAGAGAGTGAGATCAAGGGAGATCTGTTCTTGATGGACCGTGGATCAAATCCAGGCCATCCAGCTCTTTAAGATCCACATTGTGCTTCATTGCTTACAGCTTTCCGATTGCTATCTTGTTCTATTTTCTGTTTTCTATTTTACATCTTTGTTCAAGCTGTTAGTCAGCGGATTGCAGAGGTGCTGCCTCTGGACGGCTAAGCTGTATTACCCAGCGGTTTGTAGTGGAGGATTCCACTGGATAGCAAGCTGTGTTGCTCAGCGGGGCGAGGAGGATTCCTCGGACAGCAAGCTGTGTTGCCCAGCGGATGTATGGCAAGCTGTGATGCCCAACTGTTCAAGCTGTGAGTCAGCGGAATCCATACTCGGTTTGAGTGTAGGGTGGATGTAGGTCTGCTGGACCGAACCACCTAAAAACCCATTGTGCAGTGGTTTGATATATTTGTGGTTTGCTTCCATTAGATGATTGATTAGTGGCGCACTAAGTGTTGGCTTTCTGGTTGAGCAGAAAAGTTGATTAGCTCTCTCAGAGTGTCTTAATCTGTTAAGTAATCAAAATTCAAATTGAGCTATAGTTCGTCTAACTTGTCTTGTTAGAGTGCTCACTGTCTGTTTGTTTAATTCCGCATCTGCTAATTAGTCTTCCGGATTTGATAAATCTGTCTAGTTAGCATTCTAAATAGTTAGTGAGCCTAATATTTTAAATGGGTGAAAGTTTTTATAGGCCATATTCATTCACGCCCCCTCTGAATACTTGTATCGAACCCAACAATTGGTATCAGAGCAGGTCTCTGATCTATCAGATCTAACAATCTGCAGAGGATCCTGCTAGTGTTTGGTGCATTTCAGAGTGTGCTTTCTATGTTCGTTGTTTTGATTCTCCGACTTAGTGCTTTGTCTTGCTTATTTGGTTTAGGTGCTTCAGTTTTTCTGTGTCTTCAGATTATTTGTAATGGAACCAAACGTGTTGAAGGCTGGCTCCAGCAAAGCAAATAGATCCAGCCACAGTGGATCATCAAGCGAGAAAATCAGCCTGTCGCGGTCTGAAATTGATGGAGACCACATTGGAATGGTGATCAGTGATTTCAGGAAACTTCTGAGAAAAAGAGAAGGAAAGCTTGATGGTGGCAAAAAGCAAACAAGGTATAATTCTAATCCTGCCAAGATTGCTGACACTAATGTTTGCTACAAATGCAGGAAGGCTGGCCACACGAAGGATGATTGTCCAGAACTATCGAAACTCAAAGGGAACACCTCGGACATTGATGAAGAAGGAGAAAAGTCCATATGCTTAATGGCCAACCGGGGAAGTGATGATGAGGAAACCTCATCTCAGGTAAGCTCCGAATCAGATGGATACACTTTTGATGAATTGATAGTAATGTATGAAGATCTGTTCAAAGTATCCAAGAAATTAAAATCTGAAAATAGAAGGTTGAAAAAGAGATGTGAACAAATTAACTCTAATGTTTCCTGTGAAAACTGTCAAAGACTAAAAACATCTCATGATATGTGCTTAGCTAATCTGAATGTGAGTAAGGAACAAATCTCTTTATTGGAAAATAAAAATGATGAACTTACTGCCAAGATTTCTGAACTAGAAGATAAGCTGAATTCATTAGGAAATGATCAAATCTTAACTAATGAACTAGTTTAGAATGAACAAATAAGAAAAGAAAATAAAGAATTAAGGTTGCTAAATTTTGCTATGTCTGAGAGACTCTTAATGCTTGAAAGAGGGAAAAGTTCAATTGAAAATGAACGTGAGAGAATGACTGCATTAATAGAAGAGATTGATAGCTACAAAGCCATTAATGTCTTAATGAAAAGATCACAGATTCTGAAACTCTCATTTCCTCTCTCAAAAATGAAATCACTGAATTGAACAATTCTCTATCTGAGTCATTTAAAAACAAAGAAAATTCAAAGGCTGCTTCTAAGAAGAAAGTCTCTGATGGAGGCAGTAAACAGGAAGAGAGAAAAAGAATGTATACAACCTTTGTGCGTAGCTCTGAGTTAGCTAGCACTTCAGCTTCTCCTTCATGTCTGCCTGCGAATCAGATAGAAAAACAAAAGAAAACAAAACAGAATAAAAATTTGTATGCTGAAATTTTTCAGGCCAAACTGTCTCATGTTAAAAGAAAGAATGTGAAATGTTTCTACTGTGGTAAATCTGGCCATGAGATGGATGTTTGCTTTGTCATGAGAGAGGATGAACTGAAATCAGATAGAATTCATGCTAGGAATTCTAAATCGAAGAAACCTTCTCATGATCAAAACAAGAGAATTCAATACTTTTACTGTCACAGAATTGGTCACTTTATGCATGATTGTAGATTAAAGAAGCAAGATGATTTGAATGCTAAAGAGCTTCATGATAGGAATCATGCATATCTGAAAAAGAAACTTCATTGCTTTCATTGTAACAAATTGGGCCATATTGCTGCAAATTGTTGGCATGCTAAGGGAAGAACAATTAACTCCAAAACTGCTATAATCCCTGTAAAAAGACATGTATTCTATAAGAATCTTGACAGAATGAATTCTTCATGTTTTGAATGTGAAAAATATGGCCACACAGTCAAGGACTGTTGACATGTTCAGAAGAATCATATTAACCCCCATGCTGTCAAATTCCATGCAAAACAATTTGTGAAATTTTCTTGTTTTAATTGTGGAAAACCTGGCCACAAAGCCTCTGAGTGCTGGGTGGCAGAGTTCAGAAAATAAAATGCCCATGCACACAACAGAAATTTTGACGTTCATGCACATGAATTTAATACTTACAATCAGGTGCATAAAAGGAACTTAAATTCTGTTAGTTATCATGGTAAGTCTGGTCAATTTGGCTATTCCTTGTCCAGCTATAAGTTGATGGGCTATGATGATAATTCTGTTAAGAGACCAGTCAGAACACCTGTTAGGGCTCATACAGGACCCAAGGCAGCTTGGGTCCCTGCAAGATCATATTGATTGATATGTTGCAGGTGTGCCTTGGTGAGAGAAAGAAAAGGGGTAATTTAGCCAAGGCACTCAAAAAGGAAGCCCCAGGATTCTACATCTCAGGTCAGTTCTGAACTTTGTTTTAAAATTCATCATCTGAATTTGTGAGAATGAAAAAAATGTGAATTTCATGTTGATCTGCTTGTCTAAATTTTGATGATCTCTTCACTGAATTCAATTCTGAATATATTTGATGCTCTTCTCATGCTGTTGTTTGCACTAAATGAATGAGATGCTAGATGCACTGCATTCTGCACTAGGCTAAACGGTTCTTTAATGTATAGAGTCGATGCATGTGTTTTGTGTCAATGCATTGCATGCTTGTTATTAAATGCATAACTTGCTGATTGTGAATGGTTCAGTTAGTACATACAGTCAATGCATGTGTCTAATGAATGCATACATCATTTGCATGACTGTCAATGAAATTGTTCAATGCATATAGGACAGCTTTGCACTGTATTTCTTTGCATGACCACTTAGGTATATAAATGGTAAGTTACTAAAAGGCAGGGAAATCTGCCCGGAGGTTTCTACCATGTGTGAGATGGTCTTTGAGACCAGGTTCTCCACCTAGTACCAAGGGTCATGTCTTCATGTAGAACAGTGCACTGCATCATATTTTTGAAAAATCTGAAAAAGGATAAAAATGTTCATGACTATGATGCATAAACTTAAATTGATTACATAATTACCTCATATTTTATTGTTGCATAGTTTGCATATAGAACAGTGTGCTGCATTGCATATCTCTTGCATCATGATGTCAGGGGGAGCTGAGAGTTTAGTTCAATTCATTGAATCCTTGCTACTTCTCATTGTCCCCATTTAGTTCTTTCATATCTTTTGACATCAGATGCTCCTGGAACTCAATGCCTATTGCTATCATTTCCCTAACCTTCACTGAACAATAGTTCTATATCTGGTTTAGTACATTGAGTTGTGATTATTTTAATTGTTCTTTTATAAGAATCACACTTACAAATTGAAAGGAACTAAAGGTTTAACCTTTATAAATTGGAGAGTTAAATGTCTACCTTCAGAATCTGAGATAAAAGAAAAACTTTTATAGCTCTTAATCTTTGTCTCATGGTAAGATTAGAAAAAGTTTCTGTAATGCCTAATGTGTTGATCTGGAAATTTCTAGAAAAGGTGAATAAGAGTGTGTACTATTTTTCAAACAATCACTCTAAAAGAGATAAGGGCAGTAGTAAATAAGATTATAAATGCTATGAACTGAACATAGTGACAGAGCAATGGCTGAATTGCACTGAGAAATTGTGATCTCCTCCAATGAAGTAGGAGAACTCATAGTCATGAAGTGCTTCAGAATATCTCTGTTCAAAGGGTCAAATCTATAGGGGGAGTCCTCACCAAGTAACTGAGGGTACTGGCCTCTAATCAAGGTGTACCCTTAATGTCAAAAGTGAAGACTATCCTTTGTGGGTTCTGATCTGAAATAGGTCTAGTAGTTTATGCCTAGTAACTGGGGGTACCTGCCTCTGATCAAGGTGTACACCTAATGTCAACAGCATAAATGCCACTGATCTATTTACTTAGTTCAGGTTCTGAAGAATTCAAAAGTGAAAATCAAACTACTGTAACCCTTCGAAAAATCAAAAGTCAATGAGTGCAAGTTGCCTCTCTTGAATTTCCTTGTTTATTCACAAAAGGGTATTATTTCTGACTTATCCATTAATACCATGTGCCCTAGATTCATTGCTATAAATGGAATCTATAAACTCTTGTTCAGGGGTCAAATGTTTTACTCTAAATTTATCACTGTTAAACCTGAATTTTTGTCAAAATTGCATGTTGCTGATTCTTATACTTTAACAGTTGTTTATAATCATGCTTCCCTTCTGAACCTATGATTCAGCTGTTGTCAAGTGACCCTCCTACCTTCTCTACCTTGTTTATCTGTTCATATTCCTTCTCAAAGGGGGAGCATTTATTTAGGGGGAGAAAAAATTCAGGAGGAGTCATACCTTCAGGGGGAGTTTATTGCTCTAGAAGTCACTTGCATGCCTACTGCCATGTTGCACTCATGTTCTTATTGTTCTTCCCTTTTCGATTATGTCAAAGGGGGAGACAATTTTGTGTGTGACTCACTGTCACTGTTTATTACCATCATCAAAAAAGGGGAGAATGTTGTACCCCTTAGGCACAAGCATGTGCTATGGTGCTTTGATGATAGCAATGCTATTTGGTTTTGATGATAGCAAGACAGTGAGTGCATTTGAGTGCATTTGATGTTGTATTTTGATGATAGCAATGTTATTGTGTTTTGATGATTGCAAAACAGTCAGTGCATTATGATATTGTGTTTTGAATATGGCTGCTGATATGATTGCATAGGACTGTGTCTGATATACAGCATTGAATTCATGAGTTTGCATGAGTATTGCATGATGCGTTGACGCATGGGATCATTGCGTCAACTCACTGGTCTGTCCCAGAGCTGGTCTATAAAATGTGTCAACTGGTGCGTCGATGCAGTGGACTCAATGCGTTGACGCATTGGAATTGTTTTGAAAGAGCTCTTGCTTTGCTTCATACATTAGTCTTGAAGTCTGTACAGCCAATGCACTTGCAAAGTTCATACATTGAACTGTGGCTTGCACTGTTCATGATTTGGGTAGCAAAGTCTATACACTGTAGGGTAAAGCCCAATGTCTATGCATTGCTGCATCGCTTGCATTTCAGAGTCTATACATTGGTTTTGTCATGCACATAGACTTCCAAGTCTACACATTCCTGCATTAGTGTGCTTCACGCTTTGTTCATGGCTGAGAGTCTATACACTGGGCTTGAAGTGTACACAATGAGCATCTCATGTAAGTCCATACATTCATAGTGCATTGCATTGGCTAAGTATATACAACGTCAGTTCATGCATTATCTTAGGCTAAGTGTGTACATCGTCTTAGGAAAAGTATGTACAGCGTCAACGCATTTCACTGGCTCATGTTACAGCGTCAACGCATTAAGTTTGTACACTCGACTCGCCTTTGAATTGGTCAAGTGTGTACACTCCTTCACTGTAGCTTTCACATTTCAAAGTCTACACATCAGACTACATTATGCATGATTGAGTTGAAGTCTATACAGAGTCTGCATCGTCTTGGTCATTGTCTTACTATTGAAGTCAGTACATCGTTTCACTGTTAAAGTCTATACAGACTTCAGCGTCTCATGCATCGTCTCTGTTGAAGTCAAAGTATGTACAGCCCTTTCGCTTGGCAAGTCGATACATCCACAATGGAACTTCGAAGTCTGTACACCGCTTGAGCCTCAACAAGTCTGTACATCACCTTAAGCGTCTCAAGTCTATTCATTGGCTCAAGCTTCCAAGTCTGTACACTGGTTCAAAGTCTACACAACGCCTCATTGATTCTAAGTCTTTACATTCGTTTTAAGGCAAAGTCTGTACATTGCCTTTGTGCTTCAAAACCTGTTGATTGAAGAGTCTACACATTGGTTGTTCACACGTTCCTGTAGTCTGAAGTCTCTACATTGCATATAAGCATGAAAGTCTGTACAGCGGGCAAGTGTGTACATCCATCAGTGAACACATCAAGTCTATACACCGTATGTGTTCATCTAATTTTCATGAAGTCTATACATCGCTTGCCTTCATCCGATCATCATGAAGTCTTCACAGCGCCTGCCTTCATCTGAGGCTTATGAAGCCTTTGTATTCATCAAGTCTATACACTGCGTTGTGCATACTTTACATTGCTTTCGCCTTCACAGCAAAGTCTATACAATGCAATGCATAAACTTAGAACTGATGACTTCGTTTCATATGTCTGACAGGGACTGAAGAGGCTAATGAACCCCTTAACGCAAGAGGGCTGAAGACATCCAATTTCAGCTGCTGGAACACACCAATGCGTCAACACCTTGATCAAGTGGCGTGGACGCAGTAGTTCAAACAATCAAGAAAGAAGCTTACTGGATTACTCTGGTGCGTCAACGCATTCATCAAGTGGCGTCGACGCAGCAGGTTGATGGATCGACAAGGTGACCAGAGGGTGGACGCAGTTGCACAATGCGTCAACGCACTCCACACGAAACGTGAGAGGGCTGAAGCCATCTAAGTTCAGATGCTGGAACACAAATGCGTCAACACAGCATGCTGAGAGCGTCGACACAGCACGCCCATCTGCTGAAGACTTGATCACTGGATCACCGATGCGTCAACGCAGCAGGCTGATGGAGTCAACACAGCAGACTTGAGTTTTGCTGGTCGAATGTCTTTGAAGGCTGCGTCAACCCTTTGGAGCAAGTGTGTTGACGCCACCTCAACTCCAGTTGCTGAGCGTACTAATGAAGGGCATGTGATCTGAGGTGCCTGGCTCGTGAACCAGGATGCTGCCACGTGGTCCGAATTTCTAGGGTAGGAAATGTGGAAACCACACGCGCCCAGTGTGCCTACTGCTGCTATATATACGAGTCTTCATCCTCTGTAGAAGACCGATCGAAGAAGAAGCCTGGAGGCAGAAAGAGTAACAGCAGAGCAGAAAGCTCTTCGATCCAGCAGAAGCTGAGAGAAGAAAGGGAAAAAGAAGAGAGAGCTTCCACGATCCAGCAGAAGAAAAGAAAAAGAGAAAGAGAGAACAGGAGAACAGAGATCGAGAGAAGAAGAGAAGTGCAGTAGAGAAGAAAGAGAAAGAGAGAGAGTGAAGAAAGAGAGTGAGATCGAGGGAGATCTGTTCTTGATGGACCGTGGATCAAATCCAGGCCATCCAGCTCTTTAAGAGCCACATTGTGCTTCATTGCTTACATCTTTCCGATTGATGTCTTATTCTATTTTCTGTTTTCTATTTTACATCTTTGTTCAAGCTGTTAGTCAGCAGATTGCAGAGATGCTGCCTCTGGACGGCTAAGCTGTATTGCCCAGCGGTTTGCAGTGGAGGATTCCACTGGACAGCAAGCTGTGTTGCTCAGCGGGGCGAGGAGGATTCCTCGGACGGCAAGCTGTGTTGCCTAGCGGATGTATGGCAAGCTGTGATGCCCAGCTGTTCAAGCTGTGAGTCAGCGGAATCCACACTCGGTTTGAGTGTGGGGTGGATGTAGGTCTGCTGGACCGAACCACCTAAAAACCCATTGTGCAGTGGTTTGATATATTTGTGGTTTGCTTCCGTTAGATGATTGATTAGGGGCGCAATAAGTGTTGGCTTTCTGGTTGAGCAGAAAAGTTGATTAGCTCTCTTAGAGTGTCTTAATCTGTTAAGTAATCGAAATTCAAATTGAGCTATAGTTCGTCTAACTTGTCTTGTTAGAGTGCTCACTGTTTGTTTGTTTAATTCCGCATCTGCTAATTAGTCTTCCAGATTTGATAAATCTGTCTAGTTAGCATTCTAAATAGTTAGTGAGCCTAATATTTTAATTGGGTGAAAGTTTTTATAGGCCATATTCATTCACCCCCCCTCTGAATACTTGTACCGAACCCAACATTCAATGCATAAGAGATTCATGCATCTTAGTCCATGAAATGTCTGTAGTCTGCATAGTCAGTGCATCCGTTAGTCTTGTGCTGCAAATAAGTCTGTGCATATGCCAGTGTGACAGTACTGAACTCGTGCATATAATACCCTATGTCTGTGTACATCTTTCGTGATTGAATGAAGTCTGTGCATATTTTATACATAACTGAAAGACACTTATGTAACAGGTCAATAGCTCATGTTCTTCAAGAAGGGCACGTGATCCAATGATGATCCTCACTCAAAGATGCTGCCACGTGGACCCTGAAGCTTCCAGATTCTGACAAGTGGCGATTGTCTCCTGAAGTATCCAGGCCAGAGCGTTCCCTCTACACTCCTAGGGCAAGAGCTCGTCAACCTGACCTGATGGAGTATATATATAGTCTGCTTCCTGCAATCAGAAATATATCAATCGAAAAGCAGTAAAAGAAAAAGAGAAAGAGAGAGATCGAGAGCAGCAGAGAAACGTAGAAGAAGAAGAAGTAGACAGGAAGAGAGAGAGATCGAGAGTTTGAGAAGAGAAGAAGAGAAGCTTCATCTAAAGATTAGTCCCCACTGGAATCTGGATCAAATCCAATCCAGTCGGCACCTTGAGAGCCATATATGCGCTTTAGTGTTTACAGCTTTCAGTTGCTATCATTTCATGTTTCTTGTTTTCCTTTTTATTGTTACTTTAAGCTGTTTGTCAGTAGAGCAAGCTGTGTTGCTCAGCTGTAGCAGAGGAGGATTCCTCTGGACGGGTTAAGCCGTCAGCCCCAGCGGTTGTAGAGGTGTGGTGTCCTCTGGACATCGAAGCTATAATGCCCAGCGGGTCAAGCTGTGTGTCAGCGGATGGCTAAGCTGTATTGCCCAGCAGAAGCAAGCTGTGATGCTCAGCAGATGTAGGTAAGCTGTGAGGCCCAGCTGTTAAGCTGTGTATCAGCAGGAAGCCACACTCTGGTTGGAGTGTGGGGTGGACGTAGGTCTGGAGGACCGAACCACCTTAAAATCTTCTATTCATCGTGGTTTGATTGTTTATTCTGCTCCGCTAGATGTATGCTCAGGAACGTTCATGATAGTATGATCTTATATCTAGTGAGAGATAGGTTTGCACACCGTGCGTTTGTTTCTGGTCTTGATAGGGTCTAGTTGATTAGATGAACTGAGTCATCTTTTTAGTTTATATGGAGTAGATCAGAAGTACAGTCTCTCTGATCCTCCTTCCATCTTTTGAAGGATGCACCTAAGCTGATTAAGGCACCCGTGGGTTTTAATTCCGCATCTCTGTTTGTTATAAGTTTTAATTGGGCATAGTTTTAGAGAGGGATTCATTCCCCCCTTTCTGAATCAATCGCACCGGTCCCATCAATTGGTATCAGAGCGGGTCTCCGTGTATTAGATCTAACGATCTACAGAGGATCCTGCTACTTCCGTGGTGCATTTCAGAGTGGATCTGGTTTTGTCGCTTTTGGTGCTTCAGTCTTTCTGAGTCGGTGTCTTGCTGTACTTTGGTTAATTCCGGTGCACTTCTCATTTCTTTCTTTTGATTAATTCATCTCTCGATGGCTCATCCACCGATCTTCAGAGGTGATGGTTTTGAGCTATGGCTGAAAAAGTTGCATCGGTATGTAAGAACAACCGATCCTGACTTGTGGAAGGTAATGACTCACGATTCACACAAATCATCAAAAGATAAATCCAAATGGATCGAGGAGGACACATTGAAAGACTCCGTCAATTCTAGAGCATTGAACATGGTAAAAGCATCAATTGACAGAGCACTAATCTCATACGTCTCATCTTGCAGGTCTGCCAAAGAAATCTTGAACAAACTGAAGGATGTCAGCTACAAAAATGATAATCGATGCATGATGGCTCAAGGAAGTGAACATAGCAGCAATCAAGATGAAGAACATGACAATGATCAGGTAAACATCTTTGAAGACTATGCCCTGGATGATTGGATTGCTGCATATAATGAATTGCTAGAGTCTCATGATCATCTAAGAAAACAATATAAGAAGATGAAAAAGAAAATTAACAAAAATGATTCTAATTCATCTTGTGAAAAGTGCTTGAATATCAATGAATTATATGATAAATGTTTATCTGAGACTCACGTGAATATGAAGCAAATGTGCTTGCTGAAAAATGAAAACCAAGAAATGCCAATAAAATTTCTGAATTAGAAAGTCAGTTAAAGCTGAAAACTAATGAACATCTGATAAACCTGGAAGAGTTGGAAAGGATTAACTCTGATATGGAGAAATTGAAAGCTGAGAATGGAGAAATTCAGAGGAATAATAAAAATCTAAAAGCTGAAATAGAGAAAGTTAACAAGGAAGGTGTGCAGGGTTCCTCTCTAAAATCGATCTGCAACAAGTGCTTGGCTCTAAAAGAACGCAATGAAGATCTGTATGATGAAAATGCGGGGCAGAGAAAATTGATTGAATCTCTAAAAGAAGAAAACAAAGAATTGTTGATTGAGAAAATTAAAGTTGAAGAAAGAGAAGACGAACTAATTGAAAGACTGGAATCTATATCCAGTAGTAAAGAAATTGAGAAGCTAACCAATGAGAACAATGAACTGAAAGAACAAAACAAAAAACTCAAGGTCCTAAATACTGTTATTTCAGAGAGGCTTCTGGCTATAGAGAGAGAAAGGTGCGCTAGTAAGGAAATTGAGGCTGGAAAACTAGAGGAGGAAAACCATGAATTGAAAGTTGAAATTGAGAAGTTAAAACAATTAAACACTGGTATGTCTGAACAACTTCTCATATTAGAGAAAGGAAAAATCGCTTACAATGAAGAGACTAACATATTGAGCAGTCTGGAACAAGAAATTGAGAGGTACAAAATTGCAAACAAAGTCCTAAGTGAATGCGTTAATTACAGTGAACAGGAGATAGCCAGTTATGAACTTCACATTGCCTTTTTGGAAACTAAAATTCAGGATCTGGAAAAATCAACATCCGAGTCTGCTAAAAATAAGAGAAAAATGAAAGCTGTCATGAAAAGTGAGGATAATAACTCAAAAAAGGGGATAAGTTGTAGTTTTGATGTTAAGGAAACTATTAGAAACCAGCTATACACCACCTTCGTACAAGATTCTGAAGTAGCTGGTACCACAAGTCAATCCCCAAAACAAAATGAAGACATGAAAACTTCTTCATCATATGTCTTTCAATTTAAGGATCAGAAAAATGAAAAATAAACAAAAGTTGTGAACAAGGGTAAACAATTGAACAAGAATGGTAAGAAAAATAAGGTCAGAAATGTCCCTACTTGTGTCTTGAAATCTGCTAGCTCTGCTGCATCTGATGGGTCAACGCATACTGCTCATAACTCATTTACTTATTCGTATGCATTTGATAAGAGTGTTTCATGCCATTATTTTGGCAAGGTAGGTCACGTAATGGATGATTACAGATTATTGATAGAAGATGAGTGTGCTAGTGAAACATTGCATTCTAGAAATTCATTTGGTAGAAACCATGCTACTAGGAAGTCTGGTGCATCATGTCACTACTATGGTAGGTATGGTCCTCTCATGAATGCATGTTTCATCATGAAACAAGATGATAAAATACATGCTAGGTCTTCTGGTAATCATCATGGTCCCAAAAGAAACACGTTTACTTCAAACCAGCACATTATTTGTTTTAACTGTAACAAACGTGGTCACAAAGCCATTGAGTGCTGGTCTGGATCTACTTGGGATAAAAATGGTTCTAAAGGTAAGCACACCAGGTGCTTCGAGTGTGGGAAGCATGGCCATACAGTCGAGGACTATTGGCATGTTCAAGAAAATTCTGTTAATCTCTATTTTGTCAAATTCTCTGCAAAACGACTTGTGAACTTTTCATGCTTTGACTGTGGTAAGCCAGGTCACAAATCTGCTGAATGTTGGCTGATTAAGAATAAGAAATAAAATGTCCATGCAAACAACGGAACATTTCATGCTCAGGTTCATAGGTCTCATGCTTCTGTTGATATGCATCATAGGACCAGAAAATCTGCTGTTTTATGTAGATATTGTGGTAAATTCGGTCACTTCATGGCCAATTGTTATATGATGGATTTTGATGACAATGTCGTTAAGAAACTGTTCATAACTCCTGTTAGGGCTAATACAGGACCCAAGGCTGCTTGGGTTCCTACAGGATCAAAATGATTACTTTGCTGCAGGTGTGCCTTGGAATGAATAAAGAGGGGTCAATAAACCAAGGTATTCAAAAATTAAAAGACCCCATGGTCCTGCTCTTCAGGTCTATTCTGAGCAATTACTTCAAATTCTGTTATCTGAAATTGTGAGTTTGAAAGGTTTGAATATCATGTTGATTCGGTCTGTGCTGAATTGAAATCATCTGAAAATTTGAAGTGCACATAATGTTTATGGTAATCTCCTTTTGATTGAATTGCATGTCTGTTTCATGAGCTTTCATCATAAAACCATGTGTTACGTTTTCTTTGTATACCATGCACTTAGTCAGGGGGAGATTGACAACTTTCGTTTAATTTTCATGCTGCTCATGTGTAGTTTTATTACATGTTGCATCTAGATAGGGGGAGCATTCCTGTTTCATCACCTCTTCACCTCTTGAACTCTTTCTATCTAGCAATCTGATCCATTATCTGCACTTAGGTGGTTCACCTAAATTCTCTACTGTCTCTACTTGCATAGTTGATCTATCTGTATTCTAGACTCAGCTCTTGAAATTGATTCTGCTCTGCATATATTTGATGCGCTTCTCTCCTACTGTTATTTTCTCTACCAGCTTGTACTTATACAACACTCACATCCTTTCAAGCTGGTCAGATTAATCTGGTTCTTGTTCCAAGAATGATAAGCTGTTTAGTTGCATTGTTTGGACTGATCTGAGATCCTTATGCTGCGTACCATGTTTTAGTCTGAATTCTCAAAAGAAATTCCTATCATATAGGTTTAAGAATGTCTACTGATTCGGATTGATATAAGTCTAATGTATTTTCAGATTTGCATTCAAATGTATTGAAAGTATCTGGATGATGAGTTTTAATAAATTTTGACCAACTGTGTCATGAATACCCTAGTCTCACCCATCTGTAATCTAAAAGTGTGATATCAAGGCTACTTTGGTAGAGACACATAGAGTGAGTATTATTTTTAAACATTAACCTGAAATGTTGACTATATGGAAAAATTGAATTCAGAATAATGACTTGGTCACTGAGAAACTGGGTTCTCTATCAATGAAATAGAGTAAACCTATGTCATGAAGTGCCATGGTTATCTCCGGTGAAAATTTATTGAAAAATCTGACAGAGCAATAACATGTCTGTGTTGAGTAACTGGGGAGTCCGGCCTCTAATCAAGGTGTCTCCTCAGGTAAAAAGACACTTCTATTGCTAACTCTGCTCTCAAAGTTGAGAGGTAATGAAAGCTATCACACTGAGTAACTAGGTCACTTCACCTAAGACGTGTTGTGCCTCATGTAAAAAGGTGTTGATCAACTTAAATTGCTCAGGAAAAATAATGTGCTAATCAAAAAAAAAAATCTTGCAAAATCAGTCAACTCATATTCTAGTAAGGGTGTTTAATCTCAATTCTGCTCTGTGTGATTCTCAAAGGAGTCATCGAGTTCATTTGAGTAAGATGGAAGATGGTTGTTCTTGAGTATTGCTTGATTAATTGGTTCACCTTTATTAAAACCTACCTCCAGATATGAGTATTGAATTTATTTCACAAATTTGGTATACATCATGGTTAAATCAATTGGGTCATGTCGGTTAATTCATAACCCCCTATGATAGGAGAGTCTTTCCTTGTGAGGACTTATTACTGTGGTACCTGCCATGCAATTTCCTCTAATCAAGTTCACCTCTGGCAACTTAATCATCATGCTAACTTACCTGTTGGATATCCTGTGCCTAGCTTGCTCTTATTTACTCCTACCCTTGGCTACATCTACTTCATTTACATCATCAGTTTTACTCTCCACACTGTTGGAATCTTCCATCTTGTTTCTGTATCCCTGACGAATGACTCTTGTAATTGGTTCTGGTTTTGTGGGCCTTTCACCTGCATTGTTCTGTCCATACAAATGTAAGGTGTGCCATAACCAATTTTGCTTCAGAATTCTTGTGGTGGTGGATTCCAGATTGATTCATTGGATAACTAGAGTTCATCCCTGTGGATACATCCTGTGCTTGCATTTTCGATTCCTTTCATGCTCTCAGGGGGAGTTCTGGGCATTATAGATATTCATGATTATGTCAAAGGGGGAGGTCTGTATTTCAAAGGGGGAGAATAGGTTCATGCATCATATTATTTTTTTCACGCAAACTACCTTCTTTTTGCTGAAGTCAAAGGGGGAGAATAGTTTGATTTGTCGAGTCCGTGTGACTCATTGTGTTGCCATCATCAAAAAAGGGGAGATTGTTGTGCCCCTTGTGCCTTGATGATGCTGTGATGTTTTAATGATAGCAACATTAGTGTCACCACATAAGATTGCATGATTAATCTATGATTGAGTGCTTGATCTGTATGCCTTGATGATGATTTAACTGATGAGCATTCAGTTGCTACTTTAGATTTGTACATTGTTCCATGCACTGTTTTGCTTGCTACATTGGGTTTAAACATGTCTACGCATCAGTTAAGTCAGTGCACTTATGTTTTATCTAAGGCTAGTGCATTTTTGTCAGTCCGGCTGCTCAACAACCTCGGTGCATGTCACCGTTCATAGGCATTAAGGTCTGTGCATTCCACTCTCTGTGCACGCAGTCTTGGCGAGTGTTAGGTCGGTACATTGCTTATTCTACGTCTCATGGTGGCCTGGAGTCGGTGCATGTGTGCGTGAGTCAGTGCATGTGTGCGTCTCACACACATCTTAAGTCGATGCACATGAGCCTTCACGGTCGGTGCAATGCAATGTTTGCTATGGGCTAGCACTACATCGGTGCATATTCTTATTGTTGTGCTCATTTTCATGCTAGTTGGTACATAGTCGGTGCACATCTCACCAAGGCCCGTGCACGCTTGCCACCTCGCATTCTCAGGTCTGTGCACGGTCTCATACTTGCATAATAAGTCAGTGCAGTTCATGCTTACCGCACATACATAGTCGGTACAATTTATAGCTCCGCATTCACGACAAGTTTGTGCATATATCTGCTTTGTTAACTTGAGTCCGTGCATACATAATATCATGATAAATCAAGTCTGTGCCCAACTCGTAACCAATTCAGTGCATAAGAGATTCATGCATCTTAGTCCATGAAATGTCTGTAGTCTGCATAGTCAGTGCATCCGTTAGTCTTGTGCTGCAAATAAGTCTGTGCATATGCTAGTGTGACAGTACTGAACTCGTGCATATAATACCCTATGTCCGTGTACATCTTTCGTGATTGAATGAAGTCTGTGCATATTTTATACATAACTGAAAGACACTTATGCAATAGGTCAATAGCTCATGTTCTTCAAGAAGGGCACGTGATCCAATGACGATCCTCACTCAAAGATGCTGCCACGTGGACCCTGAAGCTTCCAGATTCTGACATGTGGCGATTGTCTCTTGAAGCTTCTAGGCCAGAGCGTTCCCTCCACACTCCTAGGGCAAGAGCTCGTCAACCTGACCTGATGGAGTATATATATAGTCTGCTTCCTGCAATCAGAAATATATCTCTCGAAAAGAAGTAGAAGAAAAAGAGAAAGAGAGAGATCGAGAGCAGTGGAGAAACACAGAAGAAGAAGAAGTAGATAGGAAGAGAGAGAGATTGAGAGTTTGAGAAGAGAAGAAGAGAAGCTTCATCTGAAGATTAGTCCCTATTGGAATCTGGATCAAATCCAATCTAGTCAGCTCCTTGAGAACCATATCTGCGCTTTAGTGTTTACAGCTTTCAGTTGCTGTCATTTCCCGTTTCTTGTTTTCCTTTTTATTGTTACTTCAAGCTGTTTGTCAGCAGAGCAAGCTGTGTTGCTCAGCTGTAGCAGAGGAGGATTCCTCTGGACGGATTAAGCTGTAAGCCCCAGCGGTTGCAGAGGTGTGGTGTCCTCTGGAAAGTGAAGCTGTAATGCCCAGCGGGTCAAGCTGTGTGTCAGCAGATGGCTAAGCTATATTGCCCAGCAGAAGCAAGCTGTGATGCTCAGTGGATGTAGGCAAGCTGTGAGGCCCAGCTGTTAAGCTGTGTATCAGCAGGAAGCCATACTCTGGTTGGAGTGTGGGGTGGACGTAGGTCTGGAGGACAGAACCACCTTAAAATCTTCTGTTCATCGTGGTTTGATTGTTTATTCTACTCCGCTAGATGTATGCCCAGGAACGTTCATGATAGTCTGATCTTATATCTAGTGAGAGATAGGTTTGCACACCGTGCGTTTGTTTCTGGTCTTGATAGAGTCTAGTTGATTAGATGAATCGAGTCATCTCTTTAGTTTATATGGAGTAGATCAGAAGTATAGTCTCTCTGATCCTCCTTCCATCTTTCGAAGGATGCATCTAAGCTGATTAAGGCACATGTGGGTTTTAATTCCGCATCTCTGTTTGTTATAACTTTTAATTGGGCATAGTTTTAGAGAGGGATTCATCCCCCCCTTTCTGAATCCATCGCACCGATCCCATCAGTTGTCAACATATCAGTTATCTTGTACGATTTTTCTTCTAAAAATCGGAGCGCACGCCGTTCAGCCGAATCGTTGGCGTCGATTTATCACCCTTCCGCCTCCCAAAGCTTGGAATGACCCGTCTTTTCACGAGTTTCCAATGAAGGGTCCTAGGGGGATTTAATGAGGGGGCGGCTTAATTGCTCCTTGGGGAAGAGGTCCGCCTTTCCTTTGAGATCTCTTCGCGTCTGTTCGAGGGGAGGATTAATTAAGGCAAAGCTCTCCCCCTTCGACCTATAAAAGGCTCTGAAGGGTGCCGCCTCCTATTCACGCTGCGTAAGGGTTTCGCCATTTCCCCGTTCTTTCTCTACTTCCCTGGCGAAAGCATGGAAGTCGATGATGAAGATGAAGGCTCTCACGACCGATGGGACGTCTGGGCTACTTCGGCGTCAAAGAATGGACGGCGACTGGGTGGACGGCATAGAAGAATGGTTGGTGCATAATAAGGCGCTATATCGTTACTTCTGGACCTCCACCCCACCCGGAGGGGGGAAGAGCTTGGGGGAGGGAATGAGAGAGAAAGTCATTCAACAATGGCCTCACCTCTCTTCCTCCGTTGTTCTCCCTTCCTTCCCTCTCACTCCCTGGACCCCAAGGGAGTGTTCAACTCTCTCTCTCTCCCTCTTCTGCTCTTCTTCTTTCTTCCTGCTTCTTCTTGCCCGCGCCATTAATTCTTGATGGCTTCGTTATTCTTGTTTTCTACAAAGTTGGTAGCCGGTCATACAACTCTTGTTTTTGTTTTCTGATACCATCTCTTCCAAGCTGCTCGAGCAAATTAAGTCAGCCGCCTACCTATCCGAGCCAGTTTTCACACTAGGTGGAGTCAGTGGCTCAGTTTGAAGCTGCTAACTTCATCTGTGCCGAGCTATCATCTTACTTCGTATCAGTTTTTTGTTCCATATGCATTGTACCGGCTATGGCCTATCTAATGTACACTAGAACTTTTGGCATAATAAAAGCAGGTGTTGCCATCTTTGCGGATTTCTTACATATATGGAAGGGCTCACAAATAAAATTTTCGTAATGTCACAGCATTCCAAGTCCGAGGGATTGGTGTTCCTTCTATGGTAGATAATTGGTACGCTCCATTCCCGAGCATCTCGACCACTTGGTAGGGGCCTTCCCAATTAGGGGCCAACTTTCTCGCCACTTCTAGTGGTCGAGAGACTTTGGTCTTTCGTAGAACGAAATCTTCTTATTGGAATCGTATATCTCGGACTTGGGCGTTGTAATACTGAGTCATGCACCGCTGATACTCCGTAGCTTGGATCCTCGCGACCTCACGTACTTCGTCTGTACGGTCTAGGATTTCTAGTAATCTCTGCTCGTTTGGCTCGGGTGAGAAATTGATGACCGGGAGGGAAGGGGTATCGATCTCCAGTGGGAAGACTGCTTTAGTGCCGTATAGTAATTGGAAGGGAGTTTCACCTGTGGGTGTCCTCGGGGTGGTTCGATACGACCACAGTACGCTAGGCAATTCGTCGAGTCAATTACCCTTGACCTTTCCGAGCCTAATCTTGATGCCATGAAGGATAGTTTTGTTGGCGTTCTCGACCAGCCCATTAGCCTGAGGGTGGGCTACCGAGGTGAAGTGGTTGCGGATGTGTAGGTCGGCGCACTTATTCCTGAAGTAAGCATAGTCAAACTGTCGACCGTTATCGCTCAATATCTCCTGGGGGATGCCAAAACGACAGATGATCGACTTCCATACAAAACTCCAAATTACCAACTCTGTGATCTTGGCGATAGCCTCGGCCTCGATCCACTTAGAAAAATAGTCGATGGCGACAATGAGAAACTTCTTCTGAGCCTGGGTCGTGGGGAATGGGCCTAGGATGTCGATTCCCCACCAAGCGAAGGGGTAAGGCTCGGTCAGGGTCACGAGTTCCGAGGCTGGCTGGTGGACTAGATGAATGAACCGCTGGCACCGATCGCATTTCTGAACGTATGTCAAGTAGTCGCTCTGGAGGGTAGGCCACTAGTAACCTCTTCGCAATAGGATCCTTGCAATCGGCTTCCCCCTCTTGGTGCGCGCAACCGATGCCTTCATGCACTCCTCGATTGCTCGTCGTGCTCCGGGGCGTCGAGGCACTTGAGGAGGGGGCCTGCATAGTATTTTCTATAAAGGGTTTTGTCTAGAAGGATGAAACACCAAGCTTGGTACTTCAGCCTTCTAGCTTCCTGAGGGTTGGTGGGCTCTCGGGAATCGTAGAGCCACGCCACGTATGGGGTCCTCCAATCGTCAGGTGACGCTTGCACAATAGCTACAAGCTCGGTCTCCACGCGCAGTTGTGTTAATTCTTCGAGGCAGACTGACCGGGTTCCTTCTGGGCTGATAGAGGAGGCCAAGCGAGAGAGGGCATTCGCTCGGGAATTTTCTTCCCGAGCTATTTGGATCACCTGAAAACTCTCGAACGGTTGGGCTATCTCCTTTACCAGTTGAAGGTATTTGATCATCTGCGGTTCCGGAGCTTCGTAGTCGCCGTTGATCTAACTAGCTACTAGCTGGGAATCTGTGTGAATTCTGACTCGCTCAGCTCCCAGGAGTCGAGCCATCCTGGCCCTAGAAATTAAGGCCTCATACTCGGAGACGTTGTTTGACGCCGGGAAGCTGAACTTCAGAGTGTACTACAGCTCCGCTCCTTCGGGGGATTTGAGGAGAATACCGACGCCGCAACCGGTCGAGCTTAAGGACCCATCCACGAACAGGTCCCAGGTGGGGCCGAGTACTGGTTGGTCCACTACCTCAGGTGTGCACGTACTTTTGCGACAAAGTCTACGAGAGCCTGTCCCTTGATGGCTGTGCGGGGTCGGTAAGAAATGTCGTAGGCCTCTAGCTGTATTGCCCATTTGACGAGTCAACTAGAAGCTTCGGGGTGAGCCAAGATCTTCTTCAGGGGTTCGTAAGTCAGAACCACGATGGTGTGTCCTTGGAAATAGGGCCGGAGGCACTTAGCTGAGGTCGCCAACGCTAGCATGAGTTTCTCGGTTGCAGGGTACCTTCTTTCGGCCTCGAGGAGCACCTTGCTGACGTAATACACGGGTTTCTGCACTCCTTGGTCATCTCAAACCAGGACCGAGCTAACCATAGAGGGGGTTGCCGAGAGATAGAGGTATAGTGTCTCTCTGGGTATAGGTTTTGATAATACCGGTGGTGAGGCCAAAAACTCCTTTAGCTCAGAAAATGCTTTTTGACACTCGCTGTCTGAGGCGAAGGTAGCCGACACCAACTTAGGTCGTCTCAGCAACTTGAAGAAGGGCAGGCATCGTTCCACCACTCGGGACAGAAAACGGTTGAGTGCAGCGACTCTTCTTGTCAGGCGCTGGACGTCTTTGGCGCAGGCGGGTGGCTGCATATCCAGGATGGCTTCAATCTTGTCAGGGTTAGCTTCGATCCCTCGCTGGGTCACCATAAATCTGAGGTCTCCGCTAGGTCGGCGAAGTGGTCTTCGGCCACGGGTGTCTTGATGAGCATGTTGTCAATGTAGGCCTCGGCGTTCCACCCCATTTGGCCTTCGAAGATCTGGTTGATCGGCCTCTGATAAGTTGCTCCGGCGTTCTTTAGCCCGAAGGGCATATGGGTGTAGCAGTATACGCCGAGGTCGGTGATGAAGGCGGTCTTCAAGGTATCCTCAGGGTTCAACTGGATCTGATGGTACCCGAAATAGGCGTCCAAAAAATTGAGGAGCTCATTACCCGAGGTTGAATCGACCTGTTGGTCGATGCTCAGTAATGGGTAGCAATCCTTCGGAGTGACTTTGTTGAGATCGGTGAAGTCCACGCACATCCGCCACCTACCTGAAGCTTTTGGTACGAGGATGACAATGGCGAGCCAAGTCGGGTAAAGGAGCGGATGAAATAGCCCAATTTTCTTCCACTTATTAACCTGCTCCTTAATTATTGCATGTTTCTCTAGAGCGTGCTTCCTTCTCCGCTGCTGGACCATTCTCACCGATGGGTCAAGGTTGAGTTTGTGCGTAACCACCTCCCCGGGGAGTCCGAGAAGATCCTTGTCAGACCATGCAAAGACTGGGACATACTCCGAAAGGAAATATTTGTATTACTTTTAAACATCAGGGGGTAAATTCTACCCCAATTTTTACCTTGAGAGCCGGGTCATCGTTGAGGAAGATTGGCAGCAGCTGCCCACCGGGCTTTCCTTCTGCCAGCATATCCTCGACTTCCCTGAACTCTTTATTTTTTTCTTCTAGCCTTACGGCTTTGACTGAGATCACGTAGCACCTTCTATCTGTCTCCTGGTTACCTCGAACTTCCCCAGTACCGTGCTTGGTGGGAAATTTCATTTTCTAGTGATAAGTGGAGGGCACCGCCTTTATCCGGCCTAGAATACCTCGGCCGAAGATGGCGTTATAGGCCGCCATCCCTTTGACCATAACGAAGTTTTTTTTAAAAACTATGGCAATACCTAGGCAGATCCAAATATGATCTAGGCAATTTTATTAATATAACAAAAAAGGAAAAGGGATACAATAGAACCTGGGCCAAATAGAAGACACCCTACATAGAGGGGATAGGATAATAAAGAAAACCCAACCCAAAACAACCAAACCGAGCAACAACAAAGGGCATAGCCCCAATAAACAAAGACCAGCAATTGGATGAACATATCAATCTTGATTGCGAGAAGAGCTTGTAGAGCTGGATTTGCATAATGAGCGATGAGAGCGAGGACCCTCAGGCCGGGATGTCGGCCTGGAACGTTCATGGCCGTAATCGCCCACCCAAGTAGCATGAATCTGGCTGAAATTAGTGGGACGAGATGGTTCACCATAAAGATAATGGTTTTTGGATGGGTACCGAGAGTAACAGGCAGGCTCAAGGCTCCCTCGAGATAGGTAGCCTGGCCATTGAACCCACAGAGAGGGGTTCAAATTGGACAGAGTCGAGATGGGTCTTCACCCATCTTTAAGAGACATTCATATGCCAAAACATCGGGGGCGCTGCCATTGTCTACTAATAGCATATCTACATTACAATGATTTATAGTAGCCAAGATTACAAGGGCTTCGTCGTGCGGGGTGGTTACCCCTTCCAGGTGTTGGTCGGAGAACACCGGGGCCAGCTGATCGCCTGCTGTCGAAGCTTTAGGGGGCTCGGAAGCCCAGTTCGCTCGCTCGACATGGCGCTTCCTTCCTCGACTGTTGTCTCCTCCCGATGCTAATCCCCCAGAAATGACGTTGATGTGCACTCCACGGGGGCGATTGTCGATTTTTTCCGGGGGGTGGGCTCTGCGATCCTCTTGCCGCTCGGCCACGTATTGAGAGAGGTGCCCCTGGCAGATGAGGCTCTCAATCTCATATTTGAGTTGTTGACAATCTCCAGTGTGGTGGCCATGGTCGTTGTGGAACTGGCAGTGTTTTCGACGACTGCGACGCCTGGGGTCGACTTTCATCGGCTCGGGTCGGTGAAGGGGGCCTGAGTCCTTAATCTCCTGATATATTTCGTAGATAGGGGTGGACAGAGGAGTATAACGATAGAACTTACGTGGGATCTCCTTGCGCTGGCTGTCCCAATTCCTCCTCTTCCCTTGTCCAGAGGCTTGTTCTGACGGCCGCTTCCTCTCCCCCTCCTGTCCCGAGCCTGCTGAATCTCGACAGGCATTAAGGACTTCTTCACACTCCACATGGCGTAGAGCGAGAGTCACCAGGTCAGTGAGATAGAAGGGGGGTAGGGCACCAATTCCCTCCGGAGGCCTTCATCGCGGGTTCCTCCTGTCAGTGCGGTAATGGCCGAGGCTATGTCAAGGTGGGGGATGCGTAGGGCCTCCACCTTGAAGTGGTTGAAATAGGCCCTCTCCTTTTCCCCTTGTGCCTACTTAAGCGCCAGCAGCCCTGCCACCGACCTCGGAGGGCCGCTGCCGACGAAGCTTTCCTTGAATACCCGCCCGAATTGTCGGAAGTTGGTGATGCTCCTAGGGGCGAGTGCTTAGAACCATGCTTGAGCGCCCTGGACCAGCGTGGTTGCGAATGCTCGACATTTGATGGCATCAGACGCTCCGTGGAGGGTCATTAGGGCGTTGAAGCTATCGTAGTGGTCGGTCGGCTCACTCTGCCCGTCGTAAGCTTTGAAGGTTGGCAGAGAGACTCTTGGCGAGATCTCTGCCTTTAAGATGTCATCGGAGAGCGGGGATTCTTCCAAGTCATCCTTCATGGAGCTTTGCTGTAGGGCGCGAAGAGCGCGGTCCTGCTCAGTGACATGCCACTCGAAGTCTCGCAGGCGGAGGGACAGCTCCGACTGACGTCGAGACGACGTTGGGGGGCTCTGATCGTCTCCCCGACTGTTGCCCCCAGGAGTGGGTGTCTGCTTCTGTCTGTCGTGGAGGGGGCCTAGATTTTCTCCCCTGGGGGTTGAAGGAAGCCTCCTGCTCCGCCGGCGGGGGCGGTGAGGGCCCGCCGGGCCCATTGCGGATCAGACGCCCGCCTTGAAGAGTGAAGCGACCTCCAACGGTCAGTCGAGAGGCTTCTATACGGGGGGACTCGCCCGAGGTAACTGCAGCCTCTCCTCCCTAGCTGCCCAGGTCCTCATTAAATCAACGATTATTCCAGTTTAGCGTTGAGGGTTTGGAGGGCGTTTGTGCTTCCGGGGGCGGATTGTCCCCCCTGGACCAGGGAAGGTAGAACATTGACTTGATTATTGACGTTGGAGAGGGGGCCCATCAAAGAGTGTAAGGGTGCAGGTTCCCTCTCCATGGCTATTGGTGACTTGCCCTTGTCACCAGCATTCCTCCTATTGGAGCTCCTCCGCACCATGTTGGCCCTTTGTACGTTCCCACAGACTGCGCCAGATGAAGAGGGATGATCTAGCGCCGAAGCCAGAGCTATACGATGTACGCTCGTTGCCATGAATGACGAGAGTTCTGCGAGGTGAGAAAATAGATCAGGGGTGCCCAGGGTGATGCCCCTTGGGAAAACCCTCCGATGCCTAAGTCAGCAATACTATAGAGCATGGTGTAGAGGAGAGGGAGGAGGAAGAGGGGGCACGAGATCGCTCTCCACCAGGAAATGTGACTTAGAGTACTCAGACTTTGCTTACCTTTTAGGAGGGTCTCCTTGAGTTTATATAGGGTGGTCGCTCCCTTCCCGGAGCCAAGAGATCCTGAGAGATGAGGAGGTGTTGCGTCCTGGGTGAGGGATCTTCACCATTTGAGGACTCTTGCCCTCCCTTATCCTTTCGGGTTCCCTGCACTCAGGTGACACCGAGTTATCCGCTTGGACAGGCGTCTAGCTACGAGGATCACACCCCGACACCATGAGGACTCTTGGTACAGAGCTGATCCATAACATACACGAGGCACCCTTTGCTTGCGTCGGGGGTTCGAGCCTGGGGTTCTCGATCGGGGAGCGCTCGAACTTTCCCTGATCGGTTATGCCCAGCCCCCGCTTGGGCTGCCTAGGAAGTATCAGACCGAGCTTTTTGGGATTCAAAATAAGTGGGCCTATTGGTGGGGCTATCACTTGGGGGGATTCGACCTCGTTGGGTCGGGTTAGACCTAGTTGGGCCGTTCCATACCGCATGTCTTTTGGGCCGCTGACTTACCCCTCTCCACTTGCCCCCTACTCCCGAGCCAACGTTTTGGCTCGGAGAGTAGAGTATAATGGGGTCGTATTGGTGGCTTGGATAGGGAGCGTCTATTTGCGGGCCTTTTTAGTGTTGAGTCTCTCCAAGTGATTTTGATGATAACAAAACCCCAAACTTGGTTTCCGCCTCGTGCCTAGCCTAAGCACTCTAAAGCTAGCATTGTATGTGATTAAGGCAACTGTGCAAAATGACAATGCTCATCTGTTAAAAGCCGCACAAATGCATAAACTGAGTTTATTAAATTCCAAAATGAATGGTTACGTTGTTGGAACTCATGAATATAACTGAAGCAAACTTATGGTCAAGGTTGTGAGTATATTAAACCTCGTATGGGCTTGTGTAAGTCATTTCCAACTCAAGCTAAAGCACAAATTGATCATGTTTTAAATATTCCCAGAATAACTCAAACAACCTCAATTTGTTTGGTACAAAATGTGGACTCTAAAGTTCTTGCCTCATGGATATCTTTCACTAGGCCAATAACTCACTTTCTGTAGGTTTTTCTAGGTGTGGTCGACCGCCGGACAAGGCTCAGTCGACCGGTTTTCCCAGTGTTGAAAGGCTCATGACTGCAAAATTCCGGCCGACCGCCCCCTCCTGCCTGGTGAACCGCCTACTTCGCAGCCCCTATGTTTGACTTTGTTTTCACCAACGTGTTCAAGCCTCTCTTGTGGATTTTTCAGTCCTCTAGCCTCAAAATTCGCCAGAAAATATGGATCTATGTCAGGGATGTTCCTTGACCAACCCAAGACATATAAAAACACCTCTTAGGGCAAAGAAACAAAAGAGGGGGATCCAAGGATTGAAGGAGTGGCTGTCAAAGGAGAAAGAAGCTAAGGCTACTGTAACTCCATGGACAATAACTCGTGCAAGCTTTCTTCATCCATCTCCAAGCTCTTCAAGCTCCATCTGAAGCCAATCAATCTCCATTCAATAGAAGAAGCAAGCCTTGTTGAAGATCTGCATCATACATTCAGGGGGAGCCTAAATCAAGAGTTCTTTCTTTTGTGCTTCATCTATTTTTGTGTTTTGAGCTTCAAGTCTGTGTTCTTCGTAATCTGCAAACATTCATGTGTGTGTGGATTGGTTCAAATCCATGGTCATGCGTGTTGTCTTGTTTAGATCCATGTGTGTGCATGGATCTTCTTAGATCTGCGTGTGTGTGGGGATCTATCCAGATCCAGTTGTACTAGTGTGTTGAATGCTGCATCTGTCGTAGCGAGTGTGTGTGTTGTTGATCCAGTTATCGGATCGTGCTAGCTGGTCTCCGTGTGTGTGTGCGTTGGGGCGCATCCTCGTGTGTGTGTGTGTGCAGGCATCGCTTTGCATTCGTGGTTGGAGTGTGTCTCCGTGTTGGGGATTTATCCCCTTGCTGGTTTATAGTAGTGAATCCTCACCGGGTTTTGGTGAGGGGTGGACGTAGGTTGCCGTCGTGGTATCTGAACCACCTTAAAAATCATCGTGCATTGTGGTTTGAATTGTGTGGTTTGGCTCATTTCTTCTACCTCCATTCCGTGTGATTGTTAGTGCATATTGTTGTTTCGGGTTTGATCTTTCAGATTTAGCATAATCGATCTTTTATCTAAATAGATCTTTGATATATCAAAAGGTGTTTTTGAATCGACAAGATCACTGTTGTCAGGACAATAGCATCTTGCGTGAGCAGAATCCCTTGATTCACACCTCAGCCTTGTACCAAGGAACTATTGTGGAGATAGATTTTGATAAATCTAGCTTGTGGTTAAACATATTTGAATTCCTAGTTAATGCTTCATCATACTCCTTTAAATAGAAGAAAAAGTTGTTAAAAGTTGTAATCACCCAATTCACCCCCCCTCTTGGGTGTCATTGATCGCGGGACTTCATTTAGCTGCATAGTTTAGGGGTCATTTAATACGGCCATCCTGGGGGCATGTGCATGATGATGATGCCTTTGCGTTGGCTCGAGGGAGGCCCATCTTGGTGTTCGAAACGACATGTCACCTCCTCCGAGGGCCGCTCGGGCCTATAAATATCTTGTATACCTACGCCCTACATTTCCTCCGTTTAGGGCTTTTCCCTTCATCATATTCAAAATCTGAGAGGATTCATGCGCCGTGGAGATGACCAGAGGGAGCGAAAAATCGCAGAAGCCTTTGTAGAGTTGGCAGAGACCATGGCGGCGGCGATCCGTCAGGTTCCCCCTCCGGCCAGTTCTTCCGACTCTGATACATCTTCTCCTTCTCATTCTTCCATGGTGGAGCATGACATTGAGGTTGAGGTCCAGGAGTTCGAGCAGGGCATGGGGAGTTCAGGGCCCGCATCCGGCCACCATTTGCACAGCAAGTTGGGCGAGGCCGAGGTGAAGGAGATTGAGAGGCGCTTCAAGTTGCTATGGCGGTACTACTTTTCTCCGGCCAAACCTCATGAGTCCAGCCTGGACACCCGTTCGGGCCTTTTCTGCATCTTTCTTTTAGCTTGGAAGTGCGGTTTCCATCTTCCTCTCCATCCCTTTGTTGAGCAGTTGCTGAAATTCTACCAACTGGCTCCTGTCCAGTTGGTTTCCAATTCCTACACCTTCATCTTTTCCTTCATCGCCCTTTGTCGCTCGAGTGGCCTCACCACGTCTTTAGACCTCTTTCATGCTTTCTTCAAGTTGAAGGAGCAAACCCACGTCGGGAAGGGTTTCTTCTACCTCCAGGATAGGAGGGGGAGAAGTTGTGTGACCCTCTCCGATGAGGAGGGATGATCTCGCGCCGAAGCCTGAGTCGTCCGATGTACATTCGTCGCCACGAATGTTGAGAGTTCTGCGAGGTGAGAAAACAGATCAGGGGTGCCCAGCGTGATGCCCCTGGGGAAAACCCTCCGATGCCTAAGTCAACAATATGATAGAGCCTGGTGCAGAGGAGAGGGAGGAGGAAGAGGAGGCACTAGATCACTCTCCACTAGGAAATGTGGCTTAGAGTACTCAGACATCGCTTACCTTTTCGGAGGGTCTCCTTGAGTTTATATAGGGGGGTCGCTCCCTTCCCGGAGCCAAGAGATCTTGAGATATGAGGAGGTGTTGCGTCCTGGGTGAGGGCTCTTCACCATTTGAGGACTCTTGCCCTCCCTTATTCTTTCGGGTTCCCTGCTCTCGGGTGATAGCGAGTAATCCGCTTGGACAAGCATCCAGCTACGAGGATCACACCCCAACGCCACGAGGACTCTTGGTACAGAGCTGATCCATAACATACACGGGGCATCCTTTGCTTGCGTCGGGGGTTCAATCTTGGGGTTCTGGGTCGAGGAGCGCTCGAGCTTTCCCTAATCGGTTATGCTCGGCACCCGCTTGGGCTTCCCGAATGACCTTTGCTCGGCCTTCCTGGCCCACAGGCCGCCTAGGAAGTATTGGACCGGGCTTTTTGGGCTTCAAAATAAGTGGGCCCGTTGGTGGGGCTATCACTTGGGGGGATTCGACCTCGTTGGGTCGGGTTATACCTTGTTGGGCAGTTCCGTACCGCATGTCTTTTGGGCCGCTGACTTACCCCTCTCCACTTGCCCCCCAACACCTGAGCCAACGTTTGGGCTCAGAGAGTAGAGTATAATGGGGTTGTATTGGTGGCTCGGATGGGGAGCATCTATTCGCGGGCCTTTTTAGCTGCATAGTTTAGGGGCCATTTAATGCGGCCATCCTGGGGGCATGTGCGTGATGATGATGCCTTTACGTTGGCTCGGGGGAGGACCATCTTGGAGTTCAAAACGTCAGGCCGCCTCCTCTGAGGGCCACTCGGGCCTATAAATATCTCGTATACCTGCACCCTACATTTCCTCCGTTCAGGGCTTTTCCCTTCATCATATTCAAAATATGAGAGGATTCATGCGCCGTGGAGACGACTAGAGGGAGCGGAAGATAGCAGAAGCCTTCGCAGAGTTGGCAGAGACGATGGTGGCGGCAATCCGTTAGCTTCCGCCTTCAGCAAGTTCTTCCGACTTTGATACATCTTCTTCTCCTTCTCGTTCTTCCATGGCGGAGCATGACATCGAGGTTGAGGTCCAGGAGTTCGAGCAGGGCGCAGGGAGTTCAGTGTCACGCTCCGATCGCGGAAGGAACCCGGAGTGCGTGACAAGTTTATATCGATCATGTCAATCAGAGCGTTAGTGTATTCAACACAAAGACAGAGTGCGCAAAAGTTAAGATAACCTAATCCTTTATTCAATCACAACCTTAAAAGTACTTCTATTACAATCCACTTAATGAAAGTGCTAAGACTCAATAAAGGGAAAAGTACAACGATTGACTCAAAAATATAGAAAGATAAGACTAGTAGACGCTTGGATAGACGGAGAGCTCTAATCTCTTCACTCTTGACCTTCCCCATCCGATTGAGTCTCGTCATCGGACTTACCTGAAAAAATAGGGGAAAACACAGGATGAGCGAATGCTCAGTAGGAATTATATCTCAAGAGCTAGCTTACTTTAAGTAAATTACATGTTACATGAATGCAGTAAAGCTATGCATGTTTGCGTAAAATGACAAGAGAGAGAGAATATAACAAGAGATAATTGAGTAACCTAGCATGTCTTTCAAGAAATTATATCAACAAATATCAAGATATTCAAGCAAGTATATTCATCATGTCATGTCGGGAATTGGCCATCACGTTTCAAGCAAGTATATAAATACCCTTTCCGGGTCACGCAAGTCAGGTCATGTCAAGTCGAGGATGAGATTGTGGAATGTCTAATCAAGCTAGTCATGCACTTTGGTGTAATGCCACACCGTGATCATTACAACTCCCATGGGCACTAGTACTTTCGGGTGCTCCTCCCAGGACCAGATCGGGCCCTTATGTGCAGGCATTGATCGTGTATTTTTCGACATCCACTATGGTTATAGCCAATATAGAGTTTCAATGGAATTAAACTTGTAGGAACTTTAAGGTAGATCATAAGGAAAAGAATTTCAAGGATTGAATCATGATGTGTAAGGACGTACTACTAAAGTAACTGTATAACCATGATTTGCATTAAAACTAGGTGGAATAGGCTCCCTAACCGGGTGCCATGATATTAAGAATAAGCGCTCATATAGAGATGGTCGCTCGTTCTTGGACATGATAAGCTAGATAGAATTGAGGTCCATAAGTATGGCACCTGATTCATAAGGACACTAATGGCATGGTTTCCCACTCCATTAATTTTAGGGATATTCTTATGACATCAAAATAGCATATCATGAGGGCCGGTACCATGTTTCTTTAGAGTGACATGAAAATCAAGTAGTGTCATGGGTTTTGATGGTACAACCTGCTTAGTTGCCTTGAGGGAATCCAAGGCTAGCAGAGTCTTACGGAGGTCTCTATGATAAAGTCACCAATCCGGAGGAACGGAATGTCCCGCGGAGGGTTCATCTATCACCGAGAAATAGTGGGTATTCGATAAAACAACGTGAAACGTGGGACTATATTCACGGAATGGAATATAGTGCCTATACACATAACCCATTGTCAAGGGTTACAGAAAAACCACGAAATCAGGAAATCAGTCAACTGGCATCTGGGCTTGAGTCTTCATTTTATGAATTGGCGTCCTTGTCAGGGTCGTCAGTTCAGTAAATGACGACTGTTCACGCAGTCGTTATATCCAGGTCTTGTTAATATTAGAATCTATAGACATTCTAAAATTTCAGGTATTATATAAATGACGTCTTACATTAAGGCTTCAATTTCGTAAACAGCGCCCTAGTCAAGGGCGTCATATATCAAAAAGATGATAGGATGCATGTCATTATTTCAATATCTGGGAAATTATAAACATTTTTAGGAATTCTTGATTTATCACTAATTGACGCCTGCGTACAGGGGCGTTTGTTCAATTGACGACCTAGACATGGTCGTCATTTACTTGTCATATGATCAGGTACAATCACAGACATGGCTTTTTTGGTATTTCCAATGAAGAAACTAGAGACATGGGTAGATAGAGAAAAATAGCAGGAATTCACTAACATGATCATTCATTACTTAACACATCAGGGTTTATAGTTATTAACTTTTGAACATTTGTCATTATTAATTAACTAGAGAATTGACACCTGTCTTCACGGGCGTTAAAATAAAAACAACGCCTTGATCTAGGGCGTCATTTTCAGTAGAACGATGAAATCATGAAAATTCATATGGCAGTCAGTCACAGCACTAATAACCTTTATGCATGCAATTGGCCTAATATCCATAAATTTTTGCTTAACACTTGAGAAAACCTACCTTTTCGGAGTTGTAGACGATAGAAACGTGATGAGGATGAAGAATCAAGAACGATACTCTGTTTCAAACAGAGTTACTGGAATATAACAAGAGCAGCAGCTCTTATTAAACGCAACAACAACAACCCTTGTATGAAGTTGCAGAAGGGTGAAGAGCAATAACGCAGCAGCCGCGGCCCCTTCTTGGCGCAGGTAATCCGCAGGAAGAAGAGGAAGAAGTCAATGAAGAACACCCATGTTCCTCTCGTTTCCACGGCAGGTGCCGTCTGCCCTTCGAACGCAGCAGTATGAAAAAGGGAAGAAGTTGAAGAACCTTCTTGTGTTCTTCACGCATAGAGTAACAGCAGTTTGTTGAAGAAAAGAGCCTAGCAGGTTGGCTCGATGGGAAGGGGTATTTATAGGGAAGGAATACTACTGGGTTCTAGGAGTTTGATTAGAATTGAAACTTTCTACGCAGACTCCTGATTAAACTTAGACATCTACGCGTTCAACCTTTCCCTAATCAACACTTACCCAGATAACATCCTTGTTCGAACCAAACACCAACGGGTTCTGTTTGGAAATGACGCCTCATGTTGGGGCGTTATTTCAATAAATGACGCTTGTATACACAGTCGTCAAAAATTAAATGACGACTTGCTCGGAGGCGTCATTCACCTTTCCCTATTTGTTAATTTAAGGTGTAACGATCTTTTTGGATTTTTATCTTTCTTTCTTGACGTGATCTAGATGGGAAATTTTAGGGGTACAAGTTTTCCATTTTTATCTATTTTTTCATATAATTAGTTTTCCAAATTTCTTTAATTCAAAAATGGGCACTATTCATTTTAGAATAAAATAACGACTTTTATTAAGTCGTCACATTTGAAATCAACTCCTAAATCAATGGCATCAATTGCATTTTGGCATTTCTCCTTAACCTCCAAAGGATTAATATTGTATATATGTCCTATTATTTCTATCACTCTCTTATCTATATACTTTATTTGACTTTTACTAATTATAAATAACGACTTGCATTAAGTCGTCTTTCACGTTGGATACGCCTGTACGAAGAGGCGTCAATTGAGTTTTTGGCCTTTTCTTAATGCTCTTGAAAGAACCGAAATTACATATATGCTCATTCTTTTATCTTTTACATATCTTTAATGTAATTAAATCTTATATATATATCCTTCTCCCTTCTAATAATGTAATAAATGTGGAATATCTAATTTTCTAAATTAGTAATGAAATATAAATTGACATTTTCTTCGAGATTTAATGATTCTTAATTCAATTAAAATTACGTTGTGCATTAAATGTTTACATAAAAATAACATGTCATTCTTAAATTTATTATAATACAATAGTAGTGTCCATAAGTTCTTTTGTTAGACTTTTTAGGATGCAAGAGGGTCATGTACAAGGTTTGGGCCTTGTTTAATTATTATTTTTAATTTATTTAGACTTTCTAGTCCTTTAATTTATCAGGGTTGCTACACCCTCCCCCACTTAAAAGAATTTGGTCCCCAAATTCAATCGTATATAGACGTGGAGAGTGTAGAGTACATACTTTTTTAGAATAATTCTGGGAATCGTTTCCTCATAGACTCCTCGGTCTCCCATGTGGCTTCGTGTTCTGAGCATTTACTCCATTGCACGTTGACCATGGGAATAACTTTGTTCCTTAATGTTCGTACCTCGCGATCGAGGATCTTCATGGGCTTTTGTTAATAAGTGAGATCCCTTTGAATCACCAGGTCTCCATGATCAATGATATGTGACGGATCGTGCACATACTTCTTCAACATGGATACGTGAAATATATTATGAACTTCAGACAATTGAGGAGGTAAAGCGACACGGTAAGCAACCTCGCCAACTCTTTCCAGTATCTCAAAAGGTCCGATAAACCTTGGTGTAAGTTTGCCCTTAACACCAAATCTCCTTATTCCACGTCTAGATGATATCTTGAGAAATACGTGATCTCCGACTTGGAATTCGAGATCTCTTCTTCTTGTGTCAGCATAAGCCTTCTGTCTAGAATGAGCAACTTTAAGTCATTCTCTAATCAATTGAATCTTTTCAGTGTTATCCCTTACCATGTCTGGACCTAATAGTTGTTTCTCGCCAACTTCGTCCCAACACAAGGGTGATCGGCTACTTCTTCCGTATGAGGCTTCGAAAGGTGCCATCTGTATGCTTGCCTGGTAACTATTATTGTATGCAAACTCAACCAAAGGCAAGTGATCATGCCAGCTTCCACCAAAATCAATGATGCAAGCCCTGAGCATATCTTCAACCACCTGATTCATTCTTTCGGTCTGACCATCCGTTTGAGGATGAAAAGCTGTACTAAAGTTAAGTGTCATCCCCAACGAATGTTGTAGACCCTTCCAAAAGTGAGAAGTAAAACAAGGGTCTCGGTCAGACACGATTGAGATAGGTACTCCATGTAACCTGACTATCTCCTTAATGTATAATGCAGCAAGGACGTCAATTGACCATCGGCTCTTGATTGGCAAGAAATGTGCCGACTTGGTTAATCGGTCTATGATAACCCATATTCCATCATGTCCTCCTTTTGATTTAGATAAACCCATAATGAATTCCATACCGATATCCTCCCATTTCCAATTTGGAATATCAAGAGGATGTAGCTTACCGGCATGCTTTTGGTGTTCCGCCTTAACTTGTTGGCATGTGAGACAGCGAGACACGAAATCCACTATTTCTCTTTTCATATTGGGCCACCAAAAGGTCCTTTTCAAATCTTGGTACATCTTAGTCGACCCTGGATGCATGGTGTACCTTGATCTGTGAGCTTCATCTAAGATTTTTTTCTTTAGCTCTGGACAATCTAGTATACATGTTCTATTCCTGAACATCAATCTTCCTGATGCTAATTTGAACTCCGATTGTTCTTCAATTTTGTCCTTGACTTCCACTACTAATGGATCCTTATCTTGTAGTCCTTGTATTTCTGAGAGTAGATCTGGCAGTATGCTTATATGGGATAGTGTAACACACTTGTTCTCCTTGTCAAGGCTTATATCAAGCTTAGATAATTGTTCTAGCAACTTCCACTCCTGAATCATACAATTTGCTAAAATCGCTCTTGGCTTTCAACTGAGGGCATCAGCTACAAGATTACCCTTTCTAGGATGATATTGTATTGTGAAGTCGAAGTCCTTGAGATATTCTAGCGAACGTCTTTGCCTCATATTAAATTCCTTTTGAGAGAAAAGATACTTGAGACTCTTGTGATCGGAGTATACAGTGAACTGCACTCCGTATAAGTAATGTCTCCATAACTTCAGCGCAAACACTACTGCAGCCAATTCTACGTCATGGACTGGGTAGTTCTCCTCGTGCATCTTCAATTGGCGAGAATAATAAGCTATAACTCTTCCTTGTTGCATTAAAACACATCCAAGGCCAATGCCAGATGCATCAGTGTATACCTCAAACTTTTCTCCTTCAACTGGTAAAACTAAGACCGGGGCAGTAGTTAGGTGATCCTTGAGAGCTTGAAAGCTTCTTTCACATTCCTCGCTCCATTTATAACGGATCTCCTTGCGAGTTAGCCTTTTGAGTGGTACGGCTATCTTGGAGAAATCCTTAATGAATCACCGATAATAACATGCAAGACCCAGAAAACTTCAGATATCGCTAGCATTGGTCGGTCTTTCCCAATTCCGTACATCTTCAACCTTTGATGGATCTACAGATAAACCGTCCTTCGATATAACATGACCCAAGAAAGATACTTCTTCTAACCAGAATTCACATTTACTGAGCTTTGCATATAACTGATTCATCCTCAATATCTGTCATGCAATCCTCAAATGCTCCTCATGCTCTTCCTTGGTCTTTGAATAGATCTGTATATCATCAATGAAAACCACTATGAATTGATCTAGATGAGACCTGAATATACTATTCATTAATTGCATAAAGGCATCAGGGGCATTTGTTAGTCCAAAAGGCATAACAATAAATTCATAGTGCCCATACCTGCTTCTGAACGCGGTCTTATAAATGTCATCATCTTTGATCCTTAGTTGGTGATATCCCGACCTTAGATCGATCTTCGAGAAATACTTGGATCCAGATATTTGACCAAATAGTTCATCGATTCTCGGCAGTGGATATTTGTTCTTGATAGTAAGGTGATTCAACTGTCGATAGTCGATGCATAACCTCATGGATCCATCCTTCTTCTTTACAAATAGCACAGGTGCTCCCCGCGGGGAAGTGCTTGGTCTTATAAAACCCTTCTTAAGAAGTTCCATCAATTGTTCTTTTGACTCCTTGAGTTCGGCAGGGGACATCCTATATGGTGCCTTAGAAACTGGACCAGCACCAGGGACCAAATCGAAGGTGAAGGCCACTTCTCTTTGTGGAGGTAATCCAGGACAATCTTTCGGAAACACGTCCGAAAATTCTTGCACAATAGGGATGTCTTCTATCTTAGTCTCCTTAGTCTCCTTAATAGTGACAAACGCAAGGAAGGATACACATCCTTTCTTTATTAGCTTGCTAGCTCGGAGAGCCGAAATAAGAGACGACTTGCTTCGACCCTTAGGGCTAGTATAGACCAGTTCCGGAAAGTTTTGAAAGTAACTTTGCTATTACGGCAATCCACAGTTGCCTGATACTTGGATAACCAATCCGCTCCCAATATGACATCATATTCCTTTAGGTCTATATGAGGTCGATAGGAAGATTTCTTCCCTTTACCAAGACTTCACAATTTTGATAATGGTGAGTAAGGTCAACTTCGCTTCCGAGAGGAGTTGAAAGAACTAATTTCATCCATTTCGGTTTCATGGGTAATGGATTAGCAAACTTCTTAGAAATAAAAGAATGCGAGGCACCAGTATCAAATAAGACATATGCAGACTTGGAACAAACTTTCAATGTACCTTCCACTAGTCTGCCTTCATCTTGTTCTGTCTCCTTAATAGCTTGGAGACGTGCATTCTTTGTCACAAGGTGCTTTTCGTCACCAGCTTGATCATTGAGTAGGGGACAGTCGGGAATCCGATGATCACAGCTCCCACAACGGAGACAAGCTCCTAGTTTTCTCCAACATTCTTCGGCCTTATGTCCGGCCTTGTCACAGTGTTTACACACCACTTTAGAAGGTGTAGTGGTGATGGAGAAAGGTTTGGTCTTCTTGAACTTTTGCTCTTGGCAGGGAGTACCTCCATTACTCGGCCTCTTCTTGAAATTGGGTTTAAAGGAACCCGAACTAGTGACTTGTTCCTTCTTATCCTTCCCACGGATCCTATCAGATAGCTCCGTGGCATCTTCTAGTAACTGAGCTCGGCGTACTATCTCCGAATAGACCTGTATGTCCATCGGCGCTAGTTGTGTGATATATTGGGGTCTGAGCCCATTTAGGAATCTCCTAGCTTTCATCTTCTCGGTACTAATTAGATGTTTAGCATATCGAGACAACTTGGAAAATTGTGCCTCATACTCAGCCACTGACAAAGATCATTGTTTAAGTGCGGCGAACTCAGCGGCCTTCTTCTCCTGGACTCGGTCTGAAAAATATTTATTGTTGAAATGTTCAACAAACTCCTCCCAAGTAACTTGTCCTTGATCTAATGTGGCATCTACCGACTCCCACCAGCAGCGGGCGTCTCTTTCCAATTGAAACGTTGCTAAGAAGACCTTCTCTTGGTCCGTGCATTGCATAACTCGAAAGATACGTTCGGTCTCCCGGATCTAGTGCTCAGCGTCATCCGGATCAGTGGATCCCAAGAACTTAGGAGGGTTCATGTTCTTGAAGCTTTGGTGGAGATTTCCTGCTCCACGATGTGCACCTCCTTGTGCCACCTGTTGAAGTGCCTGGGTCATGCCTTGCAGAGTGCGTTGCATGTTGCGCAACTGGGCACGTTCGGCAGCCATTGTCCTACAATTACAATAACTATATTAATATGTGATTATGTTCAAAGGTTTTGATTCTAAGTTAACTTAACCCTTGGTTCTACCCAATCTCACCGGTTAAAGGTTTTAAACCTATCCTTGGACTTGGGTTTCCTAGGAATTGAATATCCTAGGCTCTGATACCACAAAAACTGTCACGCCCCGAGCGCGGAAGGAACTCGGAGTGCGTGACAAGTTTATATCGATCATGTCAATCAGAGCGTTAGTGTATTCAACACAAAGACAGAGTGCGCAAAAGTAAAGATAACCCAATCCTTTATTCAATCACAACCTTAAAAGTACTTATATTACAATCCACTTAATGAAAGTGCTAAGACTCAATAAAGGGAAAAGTACAACGAATAACTCAAAAACATAGAAAGATAAGACTAGTAGACGCTTGGATAGACGGAGAGCTCTAATCTCTTCACTCTTGACCTTCCCCATCCGATTGAGTCTCGTCATCGGACTTACCTGAAAAAAATAGGGGAAAACACTGCATAAGCGAATGCTCAGTAGGAATTATATCTCAAGAGCTAGCTTACTTTAAGTAAATTACATGTTACATGAATGCAATAAAGCTATGCATGTTTGCGTAAAACGACAAGAGAGAGAATATAACAAGAGATAATTGAGTGAACTAGCATGTCTTTCAAGAAATTATATCAACAAATGTCAAGATATTCAAGCAAGTATATTCATCATGTCATGTCGGGAATTGGCCATCACGTTTCAAGAAAGTATATAAATAACCTTTCCGGGTCACGCAAGTCAGGTCATATCAAGTCGAGGATGAGATTGTGGAATGTCTAATCAAACTAGTCATGCACTTCGGTGCAATGCCACACCGTGATCATTACAACTCCCATGGGCACTAGTACTTTCGGGTGCTCCTCCCAGGACCAGATCGGGCCCTTATATGCGTAGGCATTGATCGTGTATTTTTCCACATCCACTATGGTTATAGCCAATATAGAGTTTCAATGGAATTAAACTTGTAGGAACTTTAAGGTAGATTATAAGGAAAAGAATTTCAAGGATTGAATCATGATGTGTAAGGACGTACTACTAAAGTAACGGTATATCCATGATTTGCATTAAAACTAGGTGGAATAGGCTCCCTAACCGGGTGCCATGATATTAAGAATAAGCACTCATATAGAGATGGTCGCTCGTTCTTGGACATGATAAGCTAGATAGAATTGAGGTCCATAAGTATGCACCTGATTCATAAGGACACTAATGGCATGGCTTCCCACTCCATTAATTTTAGGGATATTCTCATGACATCAAAATAGCATATCATGAGGGCCGGTTCCATGTTTCTTTAGAGTGACATGGAAATCAAGTAGTGTCATGGGTTTTGATGGTACAACCTGCTCAGCTGCCTTGAGGGAATCCAAGGTTAGCGGAGTCTTACGGAGGTCTCTATGATAAAGTCACCAATCTGGAGGAACGGAATGTCCCGCGAAGGGTTCATCTATCACCGAGAAATAGTGGGTATTCGATAAAATAACGTGAAACGTGGGACTATATTCACGGAATGGAATATAGTGCCTATACACATAACCCATTGTCAAGGTTTACAGAAAAACCACAAAATCAGGAAATCAGTCAACTGGCGTCTGGGCTTAAGTCTTCATTTTATGAATTGGCGCCCTTGTCAGAGTCATCAGTTCAGTAAATGACGACTGTTCACGCAGTCCTTATATCCAGGTCTTGTTAATATTAGAATCTATAAACATTGTAAAATTTCAGGTATTATATAAATGACGTCTTACATTAAGGCTTCAATTTCGTAAACAGCGCCCAAGTCAAGGGCGTCACATATCAAAAAGATGGTAGGATGCATGTCATTATTTCAATATCTGGGAAATTATAAACATTTTTAGGAATTCTTGATTTATCACTAATTGACGCCTACGTACAGGGGCGTTTGTTCAATTGACGACCTAGACATGGTCGTCATTTACTTGTCATATGATCAGGTACAATCACAGACATGGCTTTTGTGGTATTTCCAATCAAGAAACTAGAGACATGGGTAGATAGAGAAAAATAGCATGAATTCACTAACATGATCATGCATTAGTTAACACATCAGGGTTTATAGTTATTAAATTTAGAACATTCGTCATTATTAATTAACTAGAAAATTGACGCATGTCTTCACGGGCGTTAAAATAAAAACAACGCCTTGATCTAGGGCGTCATTTTCAATAGAACGATGAAATCATGAAAATTCATATGGCAGTCAGTCGCAGCACTAATAACCTTTATGCATGCAATTGGCCTAATATCCATAAAATTTCACTTAACACTTGAGAAAACCTACCTTTTCGGAGTTGTAGATGATAGAAACGTGAAGAGGATGAAGAATCAAGAACGATACTCTGTTTCAAACAGAGTTACTGGAATATAACAAGAGCAGCATCTCTTATTAAACGCAACAACAGCAACCCTTGTATGAAGTTGCAGAAGGGTGAAGAGCAACAACGCAGCAGTCGCGGCCCCTTCTTGGCGCAGGTAATCCGCAGGAAGAAGTGGAAGAAGTCGATGAAGAACACCCACGTTCCTCTCGTATCCACGGAAGGTGCCGTCTGCCCTTCGAATGCATCAGTATGAAAATGGGAAGAAGTTGAAGAACCTTCTTGTGTTCTTCACGCACGGAGTAACAACAGTTTGTTGAAGAAAAGAGCCTAGCAAGTTGGCTCGATGGGAAGGGGTATTTATAGGGAAGGAATACTACTGGGTTCTAGAGTTTGATTAGAATTGAAACTTCCTACGCAGACTCCTGATTAAACTTAGACATCCACGTGTTCAACCTTTCCCTAATCAACACTTACCCAGATAACATCCTTGTTCGAACCAAACACCAACGGGTTCTGTTTGGAAATGACGCCTCATGTTGGGGCGTTATTTCAATAAATGACGCTTGTATACACAGTCGTCAAAAATTAAATGACGACTTGCTCAGAGGCGTCATTCACCTTTCCCTATTTGTTAATTTTAGGTGTAACGATCTTTCTAGATTTTTATCTTTTTTTTCTTGATGTGATCTAGATGGGAAATTTTAGGGGTACAAGTTTTCCATTTTTCTCTATTTTTTTATATAATTAGTTTTCTAAATTTCTTTAATTCAAAAACGGGCACTATTCATTTTAGACTAAAATAACGACTTTTATTAAGTCGTTACATTTGAAATCAACGCCTAAATCAATGGCATCAATTCCATTTTGGCATTTCTCCTTAACCTCCAAAGGACTAATATTGTATATATATCCCTATTATTTCTATCACTCTCTTATCTATATACTTTATTTGACTTTTGCTAATTGTAAATAACGACTTACATTAAGTCGTCTTTCACGTTGGATACGCCTGTACGAAGAGGCGTCAATTGAGTTTTTGGCCTTTTCTTAATGCTCTTGAAAGAACCGAAATTACAATATGCTCATTCTTTTATCTTTTACATATCTTTAATGTAATTAAATCTTATATATATATCCTTCTCCCTTCTAATAATGTAATAAATGTGGAATATCAAATTTTCTAAATTAGTAATGAAATATAAATTGACATTTTCTTCGAGATTTAATGATTCTTAATTCAATTAAAATTACGTTGTGCATTAAATGCTTACCTAAAAATAACATGTCATTCTTAAATTTATTATAATACAATAGTAGTGTCCATAAGTTCTTTTGTTAGACTTTTTAGGACGCAAGAGGGTCATGTACAAGGTCTGGGCCTTGTTTAATTATTGTTTTTAATTTATTTAGACTTTCTAGTCCTTTAATTTACCAGGGTTGCTACATTTAGGGCCCGTGTCCGGCGACCATTTGCGTAGCGAGTTGGGCGAGGACGAGGTGAAGGAGATTGAGAGGCGCTTCAAGTTGTCATGGCGGTACTACTTTTCTTCGGCCAAACCTCACAAGTCTAGCTTGGACACCCGTTCGAGCCTTTTTTGCATCTTTCTTTTAGCTTGGGAGTGCGGTTTCCGTCTTCATCCCCATCCCTTTGTTGAGTAGCTACTGAAATTCTACCAACTGGCTCCTATCCAGTTGGTTTCCAATTCCTACACCTTCATCTTTTCCTTCATCACCCTTTGTCGCTCGTGTGGCCTCGCCAAGTCTTTAGACCTCTTTCACGCCTTCTTCGAGTTGAAGCAGCAAACCCACGTCAGGAAGAGTTTCTTTTACCTCCAGGCTAGGACGGGGAGAAGTTGTGTGACCCTCTTCGCTTGGGATTCCTCACATAAGGGGTGGAAAACCTAATTACTCTGGGTAGGCTTTACTAAGGGTGCTTCTAGTTGGGGCTTTCCTGTCAAGCCGAACTTCCAGCCGGTATTCCCCGTGAAGCATCCGGTGATCTCCTTGGAGCTGGAGGAGGAGATCAGAATTCTACAGGAGAATCGTCGATCAACCATTGAGCTGATGACTACAGCCAACATCGAGGATGTTCCAAGCCACGCACTGCCATCCGGTGGTAAGGACCTTGGGGCTCAGCATTGCACCTCTTTGTTCTGGTTGGCTGAGCCTTTACTGATGACTTGACTTCTAGTGGGCAGAACCGAGGCGCAGTGACAATGATGAGGAGCGACCGTTGGAGCAGGAGGTCATCGAGCAAAGGGAGGCTGTTGACTCGAGCGCGCCTAGAACTTCCGAGGGTCCCTCTCCTGCCCGAGACAAGGGCAAGCAGATTGCTCGGGAGGACGACCCAGAGTGATGGGGGTCTAAGCGCAAAGACCCCTGGGAGCGGCTGATGCCATCCTCGATGAAGGCTCTGACCGCCGAGAAGAGGTGGCAAAAGAAGGCGAAGACTGTGCCCGACCAAGGAGTCCCCGACGGGGGGTGCCCGTCGTCCGAGCCCTCCAAGGGCTGAGACAGAGGTGCCTGTTGTAGCTGAGAGAAAGTGGAAGAAGCTGAGCTCACAAGAGCGCAAGTGGAAGAAGCTGGCTCCGAAATTCGCTGAGCCCACAAGAGCGTAAGTGGAAGAAGCTAGCTCCGAAATTCCGACCGAGGCTGCTGGGGCGCGCGGTGAGGAGGAGGAAGTTTGGGCGAGCATACAGAGCGAGCCAAGCGACACAAAACCAAGTTTGGGGACGTCTGGAGAGGATGTCCTAGCATTGACTCCTCCAGGGAGGGCTTCTCCCCAGTGGCAAGGGGTGATTCACCGTCAAGGCCTCCCTATACAAGCATTGCCGAGCTCTGGCACCTCCATCTGTTCAGGAGGAATTTCGACGTTGCTCCCCTCCCAGGCTTCTCGAAAGGGTCATGGAGGGAGGGTTGTTCGTGGCCCAGCTAGGGGCTGAGATAATTTATTTATTTACATGGCTAGAGAGCGAAGAGAGGGCTCAAACTCGGGCCCGCGCTGAGTCCTATCGGAGAATCAGGCAGTTGACCTCCGAGCTTGGGGTTCTCTGGCAGAAGGTGGCCTCACCTTGGGCACGGGATCGGGCGAGCCAGGAGGAATCTCGGTGGCTGGCCGAGCAATTGGCTCAAGCTCGGTATACGACCGAGCTTAAGAGCAAGCTCTTGGAAGAGGAGCGTCAAGCTCTTACAGTTCGCTCCGGGCAGTGGACGGTCGAGCGGGAGGAGCTCGAGAGCCGGGTCCAGGAGGCCAAGCGGGCCAAGGGGGAGGCCGAAGTGGCCCGGGCTGAGGCCGAGGCCGTAGCGAGGGTGGTCGAGCTTGAGGTGAAGGCAGCAGGAGTCAGGGAGGAGGTGGTCGCGTGATGTTGGGACTCGGAAGAGTACCAAGAAGCCCTACAGCAGGCCGCCTTCACTTATTATGAACTGGGATATCAGCGGGGGGTGCAGAAGGGCTTCGCTCAAAGCTTCAGTTGGGCAGTCAGGCTAGCCCAGGCGCAGGTCCCCGATGAACTTTTCTTCGACCCCAGGCAATGCTACGACTCAGATGAGGAAACTTCCGATTCTCCTTCGTCAACTTTAAGAAGTGGAGGGGGGTGAGGATACCTCCGATTCCATGGATGGGAGATCACTAACTCCGGCGGCCTCGAGAGAGCACGTGGTTGAGGCAGTTCCTACACGAGTGGGGTGAGTGCCTGGGCCGGCAGTCGCCGAAGGAACCGGGGGTGAATCACTGATCGTCGAGGGTCCTCGCCTGTCAAGCTTCAAGGGGGCCACGAACTTCCCAAACTTTACCTATCTCCATAGACTAGGCTCGGCTGGCCCTTGTATTTATTGGCCTCTTTCCCCTTTTCTTTTTTATTTTTTGGTATCTGGAAGCTCTCAGTGTACTTCTTTTTACTTGGAATATAATGGCAGTGGAGTTTCGCACAACTTTGAATGCTACTACCGCATTTGACCGAATCTGATCTTTCATACCTGTGGTTGTCAACGTATCAGATATCTTGTATGATTTTTCTGCCGAAAAATCAGAGCGCACGTCGATCAGCCTAATCGTTGGCGTTGATCTGGCGCCCTTCCGCCTCCCAAAGCTTTGAATGACACATCTTTTCGCGAGTTTCCAATGAAGGGTATTGGGGGGATTTAATGAGGTCGGCGGCTTAATTACTCCTTGGGGAAGACGCCCGCCTTCCCTCTGAGATCTCTTCACATCTGTCCGAGGGGAGATTTAATTAAGGCAAAGCCCTCCCCCTTCGGTCTATAAAAGGCTCCGAAGGGTGCCTCCTCCTCTTCACGCTGCGTAAGGCTTTGCCGTTTCCCCCTTCTCTCTCTACTTCCCTGGCGAAAGAATGAAGGACGATGATGAAGATGAAGGCTCTTACAACCGCTAGGACGTCTGGGCTGCTTCGGCGTAGAAGAATGGACGGCGATTGGGTGGACGACGTAGAAGAATGGTCGGCGCATAACAAGGCTGTAGCAACCTAGAAATTTAAATATAGAATTTATAGCAACAACTATATAATACTAGTCATGGAATAATTATGGTGAATAAAATTTTTATATAAGAAAAATAGAAATAGATAATGGGCCTTAATCAAGATCTGAATGTTAAACCTATTAGCTAAAAATGATTATAATTCAAAATATATAGTTAATGGACGTTTGAATAATGGCAGCTAGTGGGCTTTTCGTAGGTCAACCAAAGGGTTTCTGAGAGTGTATACATAAATGGGCTTCTAAGAGTATATATACAAATACTACCATAATAGGGTCTTTGAGTTATGTAAACCCCTCACGTTCGATAACTTTACTGCATGGGAAGGAAGGGTTTGGGTTAAGCAGGGAAGCAGATGGTGATGAGGAAAGGGAGAGATCGATCTAGATTATGTATGGGAAAGTCTAAAACTAGTAGGATTGGTTACGAGGGGAACTTAATTCTCATTAGGACTCTCCCTCCCGTAGGCCCATGAACCCTATAAATAAGGACCTTTCATGCGATGGCAGAGCCATCGTGCTCTGTCGTGTTGGTCCTACTGTTGCCGTGAGTGCATCGACGTCGTCCTCGTCCTCTTCTTCCTGACGCGTGCTGCTGTTGCTGTTGCTGTTGCTGAAGAAGTAAGGCTTCTTCCTCCGCCTTCCTCTTCTTCCTCGCTGTAGTCCTGTGCTGCCGTTGCATCACGTTGAGAGGAAACAACACTAGCTCCTTCCCATCTTCTTCCTCCTTTGCTACTGCTAAACGTGCAGTTGCTGTGCTGCTGCCGTGTTCATCATTGTCTTCAATGTTCTTCTTTTCTTCATCCGTTAAAGCATCATAAAAGGTAGAAAATCTCCCAAGCAAAACTCTAACTAATTATCATGGTAGATCAATAGAGCATGTAGATTATCTTCCATGAATCTTCCTGCTTGTATATAGCATGTATAAATGTGGTTTTTGAACGATCTGGAATCGTTACTGTATGAAATGAATTAGTGATCACTACAGTGGCCGCTATTTCCAAGAATCTGCGCCCATCCAAATGGATGCTAAATAATCAGCAACAGTAAGACTGCCGCTAATTCTTTTAGATAATTAATAATTACAGAACGTTTAAAATTTAGCAACTATGGAACCTTGTATCTAAAAGTCATGGTATGCATATTTCTGGAATCCCTGCAATTTTCTCTTCGATGTCATGTCCTTAGTTTTCCAAAATCCTATCTGAATAGAAAGTAGCACTGTTCATCCCCCTAATGAACAGCGACAATCGAAATAAAACAATGTCATGTGTCTGCAAGCACATCCATGCGGTGCATTGCAGCGTAAGACGTTAAAAAGGATTGTGCGACCAGAACCCTGTCGCCAATTTTAACCTGCGCCCGTGCAAGTAGGCGCTATTTCCATGATAAAAGAAATAAGAAACGAAATAGGCGACTGTGACCCAGTCGCACATCACATAACTTGCGCCCTCTAAAAGAGACGCCGTTTCCTACATTTCTTGTAAAATGTTGTTTATGCTGAAATTAATATAGAATTAGCGTCTCGCACTTAGTCGATGTTCCTAAATATATTTAAATATGATATTTGATAATTAATGAATTGGCGTCTTCTGTAAAGGCACAGTTTCCTGACTCCAAGAATGAACGCCCTTCTAGAAAGGTGCTATTTCTTGGGAATAATATAAATGTAATCACTAGAAAATCATGAATGGACGGCCAGTCAGTGGGCGCCAATTCCAATGGGCAACTACTGAATGGACGCATATTTCTGTGAGTGTTTTCCTTCGCATGTTTTCGATCCTAGACTACTGGATCTTTTGGCACTCTTATCCCACATCCGAAGATAGAGTCCCTATTTTACTTTCTACTGTTTACACCTCAACTCTTGGTGATGATTGGACCCTCCGCGGGATATTCCTTCCTTCAGACTGGTACTTTCTTCATTGAGACCTCCGTAAGTCTACGCTAACCTTGGATTTTCTCAAGACAGCCAAGCTGGTTGCACCCTAAAAACCCTGGAACCCTTGCTTGTCACGTCACTCTAAAGAAACGTGATGTTCTAGGCCTCATAGAGCGCTGCTTCTGGCCTTTGTGAGAAGTCTGGCTCTGTCTTGAATTAGCGACTAGGACATGGATGCCAAAAGGAATTGGCGGCCAGGCCAGTGGGCGCTAATCACTGAATGAGTAGCCATCATATGGACGCAAATTCTTCGTGCATGCACTGTTCACCGGAATGAGCGACCACCATAGTGGATGCTATTTCTGTAATTGGTGGCTATCTGTGTGGATGCTAATTACCCAGATTTCTAGATTGTCATGGTTTTCATATGGTTTATTGATATATCGTCATTACTATAAGTGTTGAGTGGTGGACAGCGGATCTAGAGGTGAGGGGTGAATAGATCTGCCCCTCTTTTCGCAATGCAACCCTATATATAGCTAGATAAAATAAATCGCATTGGAATATAACTAGCTTATTGAAGAACACTATGATTCGCTTGGCAAGATGAGCAACTAATATATTGATTTGAATCTAAGCATGCATCTAGAATGAAGCAATCATATAAACAAACCACAACACAAAGGATTTTATGGTGGTTCGGACTGAATCCCCAGTCCTACGTCCACCCTTCACCAAATCCGGTGAGGCTCCACTAGTGCCACGCACTGAACTGTAAATCAGAAAAACCTCCGATTGCCTTCCTACTAATCACAGGTAGGGACGTCAACACCGCAGATCGGACAACTTCCGATTGCCTTCCTACTAACCACCGGTAGGGACGATCTTCAGTTCCAAATGTTTGAATGAAATGAAAAGAGAACAAATATCAAGCTATTGAAACAAGATATGGAATATGCTAAAGAAGAAAAATCTTGTCTGAGATTGTTGGAGCTTGAATCTGATGCCTCAATGGTGTCTTCTTCCTTGAGATATGATCTTCCTTGAATCTCTTCTAGTTGATGAGGAAGACTATGGATGTAGCTTTAATCTTCCTTTTGATCTCCTTGAGTTGATGAAGAGGTTTAAGGATGCAGTTTAGATCACCCTGGAGAGCCTTGATTGCTTCTAGCTTCCTTGGAGGTTACTTGCTTCAGATCTAAGCTTGAATCACCTTGGATGGATGAAGAACTCCAGCCCGAAGCACTGTTCACGGAGGTGCTATAGTACCCGCGAATCTCCTCCTTAGCCTCCCTTGGTATCTCCTTATTCCCCTTGAAGCATTAGGGTTTCTAACCCTCCTTGTGTTGGTTTTATAGACTTAGAATGGTCCTTGGAGATCCTTCAGACCAGATCCACAATCCATGGGAGATTGGGTGACTTTGGGGTTAAACAAATACAAGGAAAGAGGCTCTTCTCGAAGTGGAAAACAAAGTCAACATTGAAGGCTCGGGGCTGGCGGTCGACCTGCAGAAGCTGGCGGTCGACCGCTACTGAGAAATGTTGTAGACGGATGGTCCCTGGAATTTCCGGTCGACCGCCACTGAGACTCGTGCAGACTGGGAGCTGCTGGCTGGGGCGGTCGACCGCCCATGTGCTGGCGGTCGTCCGCCAGTTGGGCAGACCCCGGGTTTTCCCGGGTCGGTCCGTTAACCTCTTTAGCTCCGTCGCTTGAGTCTTTTAGCAACCCGTTCTCATATATGGCATCAACCTTGACTGTCTTGAAGATTTCTATTGATTATATCGCTCCTATAATCAAAATTTTGTTCCGGGGGCTCCACCCCCGGAACCCCCCGCAAGGGGCACTGCCCCCTTGACCCCCGCGACCTAACCGGGCAGGTCGATCCTCATGTGAGGGCGCAATCATTGAGCTTTCACTTTTGCCATCTCCACTCCATTCCTTGGCATATCTGTCATGAAAGAACATCAAGTAATTTAGTCATATAAGAGTGGTAAAACATCAATGACTTATAGTGTTTAGCCATTATCAAAACCAAGAATATCAAATAACTCAAATGACCAAAGGATGATGTCGAATGACCCAAGTGACCACAAGATGACTCAATTGACCACAGGGGCACAACATTCTCCCCCTTTTTGATGATGGCAATATTGTGAGTCATTATGTGGCAGTAATATCCAAGATGGCAAAGTTTATGACATATGCGACATGTGCAGCTCAAGATCCATGATAGTGAAAGCATGTGAATGTGGATATGTATGCAGACTCAAAGCTCACAAGGTTCTCTCTCCCGTGGACTCTCTACTGTCCACAATTCACTCATCCCCCAATGACAACTCACAAAGCAAAGGACGACTCACAAAAAAATATTCTCCCCCTTTGACAGCAGCAAAAAGGAGGGATAAGATAAAGAAGGGGACTAATGTCTGAGAGACCAGAGCTGAATGAGAGTGGAGAGCAAGACATTATATGCAAACCTGAAACATAACGCGAGCAACATATATGGTTCAAAGCTAATGAAATCCGAGATCATCAACAGAGTTCGAAAAGCAGCTACATCCAAGATTTAATAGAAATGAACCAAAGGTGCTGATGTGACACAAGTATAGGGTATGCAGCAAGCAAACGCAAACCTCGGACCTAATCCGCATTCACAATCACATAGCAAGTAAAATGATAAATTGAGACCGAAACGCCGTCGCACACTCGCAAGCCCCGGGTAACTATATGATGCTAGAGGGAGGTGATGGATCAAGACCCTAACTGGTAGAGTGCCAGCAGGGCTAGGGTTATCCTTCCGAGGGTACGTGGCCCACACTTTGGGGCTGGCCGGTGCCACTTGGGGCACAAGGTCCCACTCTCTCACGATGACCACGGTGACCACGCAATGATGATGGCTCCGGGAACGGGCACTCACTCTCTTGCGCAACGGAGCTATGTCTACGGATATTAAACAAACAGACACTAATATAAATGGAGCAAAGTTTTAGAGCTCACCTGGTTGGTTTGAAGAAACCAACCCCGTTTGGAGACGTGGGCGAGCGGGGAAGTGTGATCCCCGCACACTGCGCCGATGAAGCTTGGGCTGCTAGTTACATGAACTACACCCCACGCAGGAGGGTTGAACTAGGGGTGGGGTAATCACAATTACATCAAACACTACCTCCACGCAGGGAGGGGCACTAAGCCGGCCAGGCGAGAGAGAGAGAATTCCGCCGAGGACGACGGAACGGGCGCCGACGTGGTTCTGCCCACTTGTTGTTGGAGGGGACAGGAGGTCGCTGTTGCAGTCGTAGCTTGCTCTCAGGAATTTTTCCGATGACGAGATCAGTGAGGATGGCTTCGTAACAGGTACAGGGATGCCTCAGATTTATGTCAAATTCTTCTGCCGTCGCTGGTGGTCGTGGTGGAGACTCGAACAGGACGTCGGAATCTGGGGTTGGCAGCTTCAGAATGGATGCAGCCAGATGCAGAAGTTGTACCTGGGGCTTCCGGACTCAGAATCTCGATCCGTTGGAGTTGTGGGATCCGTGGACAAGTCCTCTGCACAGCAAAACTGACGGAGACTCCTTCTGAGGTCGGGGTAGACAGGAGGGATCCGTTGAGTGGGATCTGGTCACGGCAGACAGCAGGAGGCAGACCCGAGCGATGGTGGGAGAAAATTTGGAATTCTAGCTCCCGGAGGCCGAACGGGGTTCCGTTTCTTGCTCCTGATCGGGGATAGGGAGAGGAAGATCTTTGGGGAAGAAACTTCAGTCTGGATCTGTCGCTGTCGACCGTGGTTGAGCTTCTAGTCGGACTCTGGTGCTCTGCAGCTAGTTCCAGATGCTGTCGGAGGAGATCGGCTCTCACGGGTGGCCACGAACTTGGAACAGAGTGCTTCCACTTCGCCTGGGAAGAGGACTGGGAGCCCTTTCCAGAATGGTATGCCTTGCCTTCAGAAGCCACTGTATGAGTTCGGGGGAGCCTCTGCAAGACGTGTCTTCTTCTGCTACCTGTAGTGGGGCAGGATGTAGGAGAGGGGGTGGGATGGAGGCAAGGGAGGCTAGTGTTTGGTGGAGGTGGAGAGGGTGGGGGTGTTCGTAGGTGGCAGGGGGGTTGTGTGGGAGTGGAGGAAGGGGTGGAGCAGGGGTGTGAAGAGGCAGGAGGGTGGAGAGGAAGTGGGGGCCGAAGCTAGTGGAGGTGGAGGTGGGGTTCGGCCATGGCAAGGGTGTAAGGGGGGGGGTGGCTGTTTGCGCAATAGGTGGAGGGGGCTGGAGTTTGAATGGTCTTGGGGTGTGAATGAAGGTGTGGGGGAGTGGGAAGGTTGCTTGGGGAAGAGGGAGGGGTGTATTGGAGGTGGGGAAGGTGTATGGGGAATAGGAAGAGTCACTTGGGAAGGGGAGGGAATTGATGGGGGTTAAGTGGCCTAGGGGAGGTGAAAGGTTGGAGGGGGAGGTGGCAGCTGAGGTGGAGGAGAGAGAGAGGAGGTGAAGGGGCAGGTTTGCCCTTGGGAGAGAGAGAGAAGGGGGAGGAGAGAGAGGGGGATCCGCCCCAAGGAGAGAGAGAGGGAGATTGCAATTATGCTCAATTCTTCAAATCTTCATTACTGAACTCAAGTGGAGTTGGGGTCCTATTTATAGGAATCCCAACATTTACAAAAAGTCCTTGGATAAACTACTAAAAGCAAATAAGCAAGGGGGTTGAGGAAAGAAGAGGTTGCCCATGGGCCAGGCCCATCTAATTGGGCCCAAATGACTCCCTAGCCTAACATACTTAGATAGATAATGTGACGACTTAGGACCATGACTCAAAATAAAGATAAGTACATCAAAATGACTCAAGGAAAGATAAAAAATACATAGCTAGTCTTCGGAAATCAAGCTAAACATAATGGCAATCATCCGGTCCCGTGGAGAAGTGAGAAGTGGTAAGCGATGTCCCCATCATACTCCCGGGCTGCAGAGAACTCGACTCTGTCGAGTAAAAATCCATCGTATGCGGAGGAAGCCATAGCGAGGTTGCTCTCAAGTCCACCAAAGATAGCTGGTCCTTTCCACCAAGCAAGGTAGTGCCCATCCCTTTGCTCCAGACGGCAGTAACCTGTTCATTCAATATCCGCTCCAATTGCTCACGTTGGCCCCTCTGGGTGGGTGGAACTCTCTTATGGGTAGTAACTCTCTCAAGAAGTAGAACATGCTCAACATTCTCACTAGGTGTCACCGTGGGACCCCTATATGGCACCAAGTCAGCCACATTGAATGTGAGACTTACTCCGTACTCCTCGGGGAGGTCCAACACGTAAGCGTTCGTGCCAATCCTCTTTAGGACCTAGAAGGGGCCTGATCCACGCGACCTCAGCTTGGAGACATTCCCAGGGGAAAGCCTCACAGTTCTTACCATCACATAATCACCTACGTGAAACTTCTGGCGGCGGCGGTGGGAATCGGCCGTCTTTTTATAAACCCCATTGCTTTTGTTAATGCGTTTGCGGATTTCCTCATGCAATCTTGTGGATGTTGGTTCACTAGTGGATAAAGGGGGTCCTGGACAACCAAATAGGGACATATCATGTAATGGTGTTATGTAGACTCTGATGGACCTAGGGGGACCGGGACATCCATAGATGAGACTATCATGTAAAGGAGTGTTCGATGCCGGGGGTCCTGGATATTCAAATGGGGTTCTGACTTGTGAGTGATCCCTAACATGGTTGACTGCAAAGGGGGGGCCTAGACACCCAGATGTGAACCTATCATGCATCAGTCCTAGTGCGTGAGTGACACAAATGAGGTGACTAGCCTGACCACATGATGTAAAAGATTGTGACACATGGATTCCTATCAAGATGGTCCTATCTGTGAGATTTGGGGGTTTCCACTCATGGGGATCAAAGGGGTCCCAGAAAGTGGACATCTTGGGATGGGTAGATTCCTCACTTCCGAGGTGGATGTCACCCTTGTGTTAAGTACGGACTGAATAGATCTAGAGGGGGGGTGAATAGATCTAGCCCCTTTTTCAATTTATAAATCAACAATCGATTAGACCTTAAGCAAGCTATGGGTTGCAACGATAAAACTGATAGCTATAGCGACAGCAAGCAATAATAAGAGCACACACCACACGAAAAATCACAAGACAGGATTTTTAGGTGGTTCAGTCTCTTCCCGAGACTTACGTCCACCCCTTGCTCAACTTGAGCAAGGCTTCACTAAATGAGAACTTCTGATCTCACACAAACACCGCTGTCACACAGCTTGTTCCTGCTGACACACAGCTTGACTCCGCTGCCTCACAGCTTGACTCCGCTGCCTCACAGCTTGACTCTTGATGTAATGAAAAGATAAATAGAAAAAGGTGTAACAAAGCTGAACATAGACTTTTGAAGCAGAGTAATTAAAGAGTTCAGCTTGGGACTCAATCACATAGGTAACAAGGCAAGACTCCCTGTAGGACTTCCAGCAGGATGCCTTCAGCTGCCTTGTTGCTGGAACTTGCAACGCCTTGAGCCAGGTCTTCTTTCTGCAGCACCGAAGAACACTTCTGTCTTCTGCTGCTTCTTGATTGCCGGAGAGCCACTCTTCCTTTTCTCTTTCAGAGTATCTTCGTGGGTGTCCTTTTCTTCTGCTCTATGTTCCACACCCCGCTCTCTTTTTCTTCTCCTTTTTGCACCAGTTCTTATTAAGCACGAAGCTGTTTCCCACGCAAGTGCAAAACCTGTTGGATTACTCGCTAAAAACAGGGAGAAGATTAAATAGAATCTTAGAAAAGATTTGACCGGTTCTTAGCAAGATTCTCTCCTTGAATCCCGTGCGGAATCTTATCATCTGAACCGCCCAACAACCTGCAGCTTTTTCTCAACAGAAACTGAATTCGGTTGGATTTTGGTTCTGGACGCGGTTTCGCCTGTGGTCGACCATGAGCTTGTCACTGGTCGACAAAGAACAATGTCCAGACGACTGGTTCTTCAGGCTGATGCTCGTATCGCTCATTGTTGACAATAGCCCTGTCGCTGGTCGACAAGGGGCAATGTCCAGATGTATGGTAATTCTGTCTGATGCTCTGTCTGTTCCGTGGTCGACAACGAGCAGACCTTTGGTTGACCACAGAAGTCTGTACAGCGGAAAAGTAACTGGTCAACCACCGAAGTCTGTACAGAGGAGAGTCTGTACAGAGGAAAAGTCTGTACGGAGGAAAAGTCTGTACAGAGTTGGATTCGCTTGTATTGCTTCGTGGTTGACAACGGGCAGGGCTCTGGTCGACAACCAGAGCGCGTACAGAGAAAACATAGCTTGAACAGTGTTTGGTTGGATTCGTTGGTCGACAATGACTACTACTCTGGTCGACAAGAAACCTTGACAACTTCCTCTGATCTGTTGACTTCATTAGTACTTCAGTATACCTGAAATTACTTGAACTATCAGATTTGCATTGAATTAGTTAACCACATCTTTTGTCATCATCAAATTATCATGAGTCCATTACTTTATATTGAAAGAGCAATTAAACATATCCTTTGTCATCATCAAAACTAAAGGGATGCACAACATTCTCCCCCTTTTTGATGATGACAACCATGAGTCATTGTGACAAACCATGCAATTATTTAAGCCAGACAATTCATTTGATATGTTATTCAAAGATATGTTATTCAAAGACATCCATAGAGAAGGTAAGATGACAATAACATAACCATAAGTAGACTTGGCATTATTTGGCACAAGGACAACAAACTCTTTCTCCCCCTTTGTCAACAGCAAAAAGAGGGGAAATCAAAAAATAATCACTCCGAACAGGATGTGAAAGGAGGTGGTGGAGCAGAATGAAATGCGAAGACTCCTGGGTGTTTATCCTAGGGTAGAGAAACAGCTTGATGAAGAAAACGAAGGGTCAGGATTTAATCAGCCGAATTGAATTTTGGGGAAATTGATTGAAGTGTACGCCCGTTCCTTAATGAAGCATTTATTTAACCTATCCATTCTTAGCAGAGATCACCTTGTAAACAAGTAGAGTGGGCCTTGTGGTTCATTGAATTTGAAGGTATTGTACCAATAAACTTGCGCCCCATATCTAATTTTCCTCCATATGACTTCTCAAACTTATAATAGATTTCATGAGGCTGTTTGACTAACAGTGCGAGCTGAACAGTGTTTTTAGCTTTTCTTTGCATGCCATGCCTTCGGTCAACCATTTTCTTCTGTCGTTTGAGTAATTTTGAAATTTTCTTTTTGGAATCATTTTGAAGGCTGTGGTCAGGTTTATCACATGCTTTTCTACACGAGGAGACACGCTTTTTACACGCCAGAAACCTCGGCTACTTAGCATGCCTAACCATTCCACTTTTAACTGGGACACACCTTTTATCCGTGAAGATATACGTTTATCAGACGCCAATATCCCCAGTTACTCAGTATGCCCAATCTCAATTATTTTTGATAGTAGCAGAGATAGATTGATTCTTCATGACACACATGCCTCTCACTTATTTTTTATCCATTTTTTTTTAAGATGGGAGGCAGTAGTTTCTCAGAATCCAATCCATTGCTCTACCATGGAGACAGAGTTATGGCGTATCCCACGTGCATTCATGCTATATTTTTGGATTTAATTTAACTGTTCAGCACGGGCACAGTTAGAGAAACCGACTTACTACTAAAAATCATAAGTCTTCAAAAACATGTGACAGAATCATAGTTATGGTTTGAATTTATTGAAGTAGTACAGTCCAAATCTTCATTACTACACTCAACCTCTACTCTTATTGATCACCTTGGTGATTTTATTGGAAGATATGGTTAGGTTATTCAATGTTTCATCAAGGAATGAGTTTACACTTTTACTCCCCCTCAATTTGTGAATCCATGCTGAATCAAAAAAAATGTTGGCCAGGATGAGATAGACAGACACAGGGAATGGAAAGTATGAATGATGATGAATGAGTGAATATGAATCTGAGTCCAAACAGTTTAACCAGTCCAGAAGATTCCCTACCAGAACTAGTGTCAACCAGGAACCTGTCTAAAGTGGACATTTGCTTCCGTACAGATCCATTGTCGACCATGGGACTGTCTGTTGTCGACATCTGCGCAGCCACAGAACCTGTCCAGTATCCTGTCCTGATGGCGTTGTCGACCACTGCCCGGTCGTTGGTCGACCACCAGAGCTAAATAGTAGCAGTACCAGGAGCTTGCAGGCTTGCTTCAGTAATCAGTTGAACTCCCAACCTTACCAGTAGCAGATACTTAGCTGACATAACTATTTGCAGAAATGATAGAGAGTCATAAACAACGACTGATTTTCTTTTCTTTCAAACAGATTTAGTTTTTCATGCATGGCACTTATCCATGATTCAACCTTTAAGGTTTTCACTACAGATTTGGGCTCTATTTGGGACACAAGAGCAAGTTGATCTAGTTCATTTATTAAACTAAATGAGATATGAGGGGATTCTTCAACAATTCTTCAACAATGGAAGGTAGAAAATTGTCTGATTTGATTAAACTAAATTGGGCACTGATCCATCTTCACTACAGATTTGGGCTCTATTTGGGACACAAGGGCAAGTTGATCTAGTTCATTAATGGTCTTGAGCTGAGATCTAGTCTTCCTAGGATCATGACTACTACCAATAATGTTATCCAAGGGATGATCTCTAAGAAGTCTTGAGTTTTCAAGATTGTTACCTGAGTTGACCTCTCCTTTGGTTTGGTCATTAGAATTACCTTGATTTCTTTCTTGATTCAGTTCTTCTTCATTCTCCATCGGTTTTTCTTTGCCATCCTGAAATTCCCCATCTTCTTCTTCCTTGCTGACCTGTTCATTTTTGCCAAAATCATTAATTTCATCAAATGAAATATGAGGGGGTTCTTCAACCACTTGATCTCTGGTGTTAAATACCCTATAGGCTCTTGATCGATCAGAATAGCCCAAGAATATTCCTGAGTTGCTCTTAGGTTCAGATTTGTCCAAGACTTTCTTATCATTGTTATGAATGTAACACCTTGCACCAAAGATTCTAAAATGAGCTAGGGATGGTTTCTTACCTTTGAATATTTTACATGGAGTTTTTGCACTAAACGGTCTTACCACTTGTTGTGCATGACTGCCTGACATTCCTGCATCACAAATTACACAGAAACTTTTGGACCCCAATGGTACCCGGGTCCAAGATAGCTTGTGAAATCATGAAACTGCTGTAACAACATCTTGGGAACCCAAACTTTGTTAGAACAGTTTGTCTTTTCGATTCTTAACTTGTTCAGGTTGTGTTCCTTTTGATTTAATGTTCCTCTATGTTGAGTCCATTTTCTTAAATTCCAATTTCCATTCTGTTTCAGCTGAGAGAAGTTGTGGGTTCTGTTTGTATGTCTGGTCGACATCTGGTATGTCTGTGGTCGACCAGGGTTTCTCCCGAAGCCAGTACCTGTTCTGGCAGACCCTCTGGTCGACATAGGAGGAATCTGTTGTCGACCAGCCTGTTTCCAGACACCTTGTTTTACAGGTCTGGGTTTATTAACATGATTTAATGCTCTGTTTGTCTGGTTACTTCTGTGAATTTGAACTTCTCGTCTGATATGGCTGTTGTTTTTAAGCTGATGTAGATTGACCATTTTCCCTTTAGAATTCCTCTCTTCCTAGGTGACATTAGTCTGTTTAGAGGAACTTTCAGCTATGTCCTTTTGTTTGTTTTGATATAGGTTTATCAGGGGGCCTTTTCCTTTTGTGTCAGCTTTTTCATTTAACGTTTTTAGTTGAAATTCCTTTTTAGCTGTTGGGTTGTATCCTAACCCCTCTTTCTGAAAATTTACTTTTATTCCTAACACCGCGTTCAAGTTTTCTTCACCCTTAGTCATTTTTTCCAATGTTTCCTGTTTGTTTTTTAGTTCACTTTGGATTCTTTCTATTTCTTTCAGACGTTGACTGTTTTCTTCCTTGAGTGAGTTGTTTCTTTCTTGAGTTAACTTAGTTTGCTGTTCATATTCTTGAGTCTTTAGTTTTAACTCATCAATTGTGTTTTTTAGTATCTCATTTTCTTCCAATAGTTCTTTGACATTTTCTTCATCTGTCTTGTGTTGATTCAGCTTATTTTGCAAGGTGGTGATTTCCAATTCTAGTTTAGTTCTGTTAGTAATTAGGTTGCTGTCATCATTGAGCTGATTAACTTTCTTCTTCAACCTTTTATTTTCCTTTCTTGTTATTTCATATGTATCAAGTAAGTCTGAATAGGCTTCTTCCCAATCTGAACTAGAAAAATCTTGAAAAGGGGAGGTTACCTCAAGATCGTTGCTGTCTCCTTTGGCCATTAGACATGTGTTTCCTTCTTCTTCTTCGGAGGTTGTTTCCTCTTTGCTGCTTTCCTCCTCCTCGCTCCATGTGCTTATCATTGCCTTTGGTCTCTTGCCTTTCCACTTGAAGCTTGATTTCTTAGGAGCCTCTGGACATTCAGCCTTCATGTGTCCTGATTTTCTGCAGTTGTAGCAGGCAAGTTTGTTAGATGAGGCTTTAGTTTTGTCAGACTGAAACTGGGGTGACCTTCTTACCATGCCCTTCGGATTTTTAAATCCCTTACCTTCCTTCCGCAGAAACTTTCTGAACTTTCTTGTTAGCGTGACAAGCTCACCAGTTTCCTCACCTGTGCTAGATGAGTCATCAGTGTCAGATGATTCAGAGGTGCCTATTTTAGTTTTCAGAGCTAGTTGTTTCTTTTTCTTGCCCTCTTCTTCCTTTCCTTTTAGATTGACCTCATAGGCCATTAGGGAACCTACTAGTTCATCCACAGTCATAGTAGTGAGGTTCTTTGAGTCCTCAATGACTGTGGCCTTGGTATGCCACATAGGAGTGAGGGACCTTAAAATTTTTCTCACTAGCTCTTGCTCCTTGTAGGTTTTCCCTAGACTCTTTAAGCTATTTGTTAGTTGCACTAGTCTAGCATACATATCAGAAATGTTTTCATCAGTTTTCATTCTAAACATTTCATATTCTGAGACTAACATATTTGCTTTTGTCTCCCTTACCTCTGACGTACCTTCATAGATGACCTTGAGTCGATCCCACATCTCCTTGGCTGTTGCACATTGTAAGACTCTTGAGAACTCCGTGGGATGAAGTGCGCATTGCATTACATTCATAGCTCCCCAGTTGATGGTTGATTTTCTGACATGTTCTCTGGTCCAGGTATCCTCGTCTTCGGGCAGATCATAGGGTCCGTGGCTCACTACTCTCCACATCTCATGATCTTGTGCTCTCAAGAACACCTGCATACGATTTTTCCAGTATGAGTAATCATTTCCATCAAAGTATGGTGGTCTAGTCACTAAGTGTCCCTCAGCCATTAGACTTCTAGAGTTCAGTCCGCTAGGTCTCTCCTGGTTGTTAGACCACATTTTCGGAGAGTCTAGCTCTGATACCACGTGTTAAGTACGGACTGAATAGATCTAGAGGGGGGGTGAATAGATCTAGCCCCTTTTTCAATTTATAAATCAACAATCGATTAGACCTTAAGCAAGCTATGGGTTGCAACGATAAAACTGATAGCTATAGCGACAGCAAGCAATAATAAGAGCACACACCACACGAAAAATCACAAGACAGGATTTTTAGGTGGTTCAGTCTCTTCCCGAGACTTACGTCCACCCCTTGCTCAACTTGAGCAAGGCTTCACTAAATGAGAACTTCTGATCTCACACAAACACCGCTGTCACACAGCTTGTTCCTGCTGACACACAGCTTGACTCCGCTGCCTCACAGCTTGACTCCGCTGCCTCACAGCTTGACTCTTGATGTAATGAAAAGATAAATAGAAAAAGGTGTAACAAAGCTGAACATAGACTTTTGAAGCAGAGTAATTAAAGAGTTCAGCTTGGGACTCAATCACATAGGTAACAAGGCAAGACTCCTTGTAGGACTTCCAGCAGGATGCCTTCAGCTGCCTTGTTGCTGGAACTTGCAACGCCTTGAGCCAGGTCTTCTTTCTGCAGCACCGAAGAACACTTCTGTCTTCTGCTGCTTCTTGATTGCCGGAGAGCCACTCTTCCTTTTCTCTTTCAGAGTATCTTCGTGGGTGTCCTTTTCTTCTGCTCTATGTTCCACACCCCGCTCTCTTTTTCTTCTCCTTTTTGCACCAGTTCTTATTAAGCACGAAGCTGTTTCCCGCGCAAGTGCAAAACCTGTTGGATTACTCGCTAAAAACAGGGAGAAGATTAAATAGAATCTTAGAAAAGATTTGACCGGTTCTTAGCAAGATTCTCTCCTTGAATCCCGTGCGGAATCTTATCATCTGAACCGCCCAACAACCTGCAGCTTTTTCTCAACAGAAACTGAATTCGGTTGGATTTTGGTTCTGGACGCGGTTTCGCCTGTGGTCGACCATGAGCTTGTCACTGGTCGACAAAGAACAATGTCCAGACGACTGGTTCTTCAGGCTGATGCTCGTATCGCTCATTGTTGACAATAGCCCTGTCGCTGGTCGACAAGGGGCAATGTCCAGATGTATGGTAGTTCTGTCTGATGCTCTGTCTGTTCCGTGGTCGACAACGAGCAGACCTTTGGTTGACCACAGAAGTCTGTACAGCGGAAAAGTAACTGGTCAACCACCGAAGTCTGTACAGAGGAGAGTCTGTACAGAGGAAAAGTCTGTACGGAGGAAAAGTCTGTACAGAGTTGGATTCGCTTGTATTGCTTCGTGGTCGACAACGGGCAGGGCTCTGGTCGACAACCAGAGCGCGTACAGAGAAAACATAGCTTGAACAGTGTTTGGTTGGATTCGTTGGTCGACAATGACTACTACTCTGGTCGACAAGAAACCTTGACAACTTCCTCTGATCTGTTGACTTCATTAGTACTTCAGTATACCTGAAATTACTTGAACTATCAGATTTGCATTGAATTAGTTAACCACATCTTTTGTCATCATCAAATTATCATGAGTCCATTACTTTATATTGAAGGAGCAATTAAACATATCCTTTGTCATCATCAAAACTAAAGGGATGCACAACACCTTGGTCATGGCTCCTATGGTGTGGGCTAAGTTTTGGAATGGGTGGGTTAGGTTTGTCACGGTGTGTGAGGGTAGGAAAAGGTGGGTGGGGGTGGGTAATGAGACTAGGTCCCATGGGTTCTTTGGCTTCCATTGGGAGGGATGGAATGGGTCATCTAGGGGAGAGAACTCTTGGTCCTCATGGTCTTGGGAGAGGTAGTCTTGGCTTAAAATGGTAGGTTTTGGTAGGAAAATGATGGTGTTGGGTATGGTGGGTGGGTATAGGAAGGGATCGAATGTGTCATGGTATGGGTCACTTAGAAACTCAAGGTCCACATGTGGGTGGGGGTCATTCACCTCTATTGAGATTTTTGGGCAAAAGTTGTTGGTGGGTGGGTCAGCCTTGAAAGGATGTTTGGGTTTTCTCCCTGAAATGAGGAGCTCCAATTTAAGGATGGCCTCGGGCTCATCGGGTGTGGGAAGAAAGAGAAGGAGGTCGCTGGTGTAGCAACCAACCGTGCAGACCGAAGTGAAAGACCCAACACATGGGTGTAGAAGACCAAGGCTCATGGGTTGGTCGACCATAGGGTTCAACATAGCCGTCAACTCTACTTGCCATGCGAGGCCTTTTAGGAGGTCTCCTAGAGTTTCCACTTGGTAAGAGGATTGGATGGTAGTGTGATAGGTGGAGAAGGGTAGTATGGGGAGGTGTTGTTCCATGGGAGGGTTGACATGGGGCAGGATAGGGTGAACCGGACTTTCCTCTAGCCATTTAGCCAGGGGCTCACTTATGACGAGTTCACTCCTATTTAGAGAGGGTGGTGTAAAAGGTGAAGTTCTTCCCTTGGTTTGGGCAAGGGTTTCCACCAAGGTGTGGAGCGGTTCTACGGTGTCCACCACTATGATGTCGGGTGTGGAAGTCATGGGTTCCTCTCCCAAGGAGGTGGGATGGTCCTTTGAAGGTGGAGTGATGAGGGTAGGTGTGTGGTACCCCCGGGGTGGGAGGTAAAGGGGAACTTGGTTTGGGGTCGGTAAGGGGAGAAGTGGAGGCCTAGGTCGGGGTTGGATAGGGGTTGGTAGTGGAAGATGGATGGGTTGAGACGGACTGGGTTGATCAGTTTTGGGAGGGAGGGTGGTGGCCATCATGGGCCTAGGGGAAGTGGACATGGGGTCCACATGGGTTGGAATGGTGTGGGTGGAGTGAGCCATGATGCTTTCTCCTCTTGGGATGGGAACTTCTTGGCCTAACCCATGGTTTTGGGATTCATATTCTTCTTCCCATTCGGGGGAGGCCTCATATTCCTCAACCTCAATCTCATCCCTTTGTGGTGTAGGGGTCTTGCTCTCTAAGGAAATGGGAAGGCCTTTTGGCGATGGGGTGGTGTAAGTTGGACTTATTTGGGGTGGTGGAGTTTGATCCCTGAGGGAGGTGAAGATCTCCTTAAACTCAATTCTTAGTTCTTCTAGCGAATCTTGGGGTCTTTTGGGTGGTGGAGTGTTGGTCCTAGTGGAGGTTCTAGATAGACTGGGCGGAAACGGGGTAGTGAGAGTGTTCTTCGGGTTGTAGTCCTCATGGTAGGAGTGGTCGGGTCGGGGAGCGTAGGTCTTCCTAAGTTCCTTTTTCATGTTATCCCATGAGTGAATGGGCTCTTGCCCCCAAACTCTTCTGAACCTCTCTTTGTGTTCCCACATCTTCTTGGCTTGTCCCCGAAGACACCCTGTGGCCCTGCGGACTCTAGCATGTCCATAGATCCAAGTCCTATCAAAGTGTTTATCCATGGTAGTCTCCCATTTTAGGTAGGCATTGGGATTAGATCCATCAAAACTAAGGTCCCCTTCTAGGATGATGTCCATGAGGAGAGGGTCAATCGGATCCTTGTGGAAGGCCATGTTGGGGGGACTTGACCAATGGGGAGTATACATGATGATGCACGGGGTGGCCCAATGAAGACTCTAAAAGCTTATGCGCCCTAGGACAAAACTTAGTAGAGACAAGTCTAGAACTTGCTTTGATACCAATTTGATGTGACACAAGTATAGGGTATGCAGCAAGCAAACGCAAACCTCGGACCTAATCCGCATTCACAATCACATAGCAAGTAAAATGATAAATTGAGACCGAAACGCCGTCGCACACTCGCAAGCCCCGGGTAACTATATGATGCTAGAGGGAGGTGATGGATCAAGACCCTAACTGGTAGAGTGCCAGCAGGGCTAGGGTTATCCTCCCGAGGGTACGTGGCCCACACTTTGGGGCTGGCCGGTGCCACTTGGGGCACAAGGTCCCACTCTCTCACGATGACCACGGTGACCACGCAATGATGATGGCTCCGGGAACGGGCACTCACTCTCTTGCGCAACGGAGCTATGTCTACGGATATTAAACAAACAGACACTAATATAAATGGAGCAAAGTTTTAGAGCTCACCTGGTTGGTTTGAAGAAAGCAACCCTGTTTGGAGACGTGGGCGAGCGGGGAAGTGTGATCCCCGCACACTGCGCCGATGAAGCTTGGGCTGCTAGTTACATGAACTACACCCCACGCAGGAGGGTTGAACTAGGGGTGGGGTAATCACAATTACATCAAACACTACCTCCACGCAGGGAGGGGCGCTAAGCCGGCCAGGCGAGAGAGAGAGAATTCCGCCGAGGACGACGGAACGGGCGCCGACGTGGTTCTGCCCACTTGTTGTTGGAGGGGACAGGAGGTCGCTGTTGCAGTCGTAGCTTGCTCTCAGGAATTTTTTTCGATGACGAGATCAGTGAGGATGGCTTCGTAACAGGTACAGGGATGCCTCAGATTTATGTCAAATTCTTCTGCCGTCACTGGTGGTCGTGGTGGAGACTCGAACAGGACGTCGGAATCTGGGGTTGGCAGCTTCAGAATGGATGCAGCCGGATGCAGAAGTTGTACCTGGGGCTTCCGGACTCAGAATCTCGATCCGTCGGAGTTGTTGGATCCGTGGACAAGTCCTCTGCACAGAAAAACTGACGGAGACTCCTTCTGAGGTCGAGGTGGACAGGAGGGATCCGTTGAGTGGGATCTGGTCACGGCAGACAGCAGGAGGCAGACCCGAACGATGGTGGGAGAAAATTTGGAATTCTAGCTCCCGGAGGCCGAACGGGGTTCCGTTTCTTGCTCCTGATCGGGGATAGGGAGAGGAAGATCTTTGGAGAAGGAACTTCAGTCTGGATCTGTCCCTGTCGACCGCGGTTGAGCTTCTAGTCGGACTCTGGTGCTCTGCAGCTAGTTCCAGACGCTGTCGGAGGAGATCGGCTCTCACGGGTGGCCACGAACTTGAAACGGAGTGCTTCCACTTCGCCTGGGAAGAGGACTGGGAGCCCTTTCCAGAATGGTATGCCTTGCCTTCAGAAGCCACTGTATGAGTTCGGGGGAGCCTCTGCAAGACGTGTCTTCTTCTGCTACCTGTAGTGGGGCAGGATGTAGGAGAGGGGGTGGGATGGAGGCAAGGGAGGCTAGTGTTTGGTGGAGGTGGAGAGGGTGGGGGTGTTCGTAGGTGGCAGGGGGGTTGTGTGGGAGTGGAGGAAGGGGTGGAGCAGGGGTGTGAAGAGGCAGGAGGGTGGAGAGGAAGTGGGGGCCGAAGCTAGTGGAGGTGGAGGTGGGGTTCGGCCATGGCAAGGGTGTAAGGGGGGGGGTGGCTGTTTGCGCAATAGGTGGAGGGGGCTGGAGTTTGAATGGTCTTGGGGTGTGAATGAAGGTGTGGGGGAGTGGGAAGGTTGCTTGGGGAAGAGGGAGGGGTGTATTGGAGGTGGGGAAGGTGTATGGGGAATAGGAAGAGTCACTTGGGAAGGGGAGGGAATTGATGGGGGTTAAGTGGCCTAGGGGAGGTGAAAGGTTGGAGGGGGAGGTGGCAGCTGAGGTGGAGGAGAGAGAGAGGAGGTGAAGGGGCAGGTTTGCCCTTGGGAGAGAGAGAGAAGGGGGAGGAGAGAGAGGGGGATCCGCCCCAAGGAGAGAGAGAGAGAGAGAGGAGATTGCAATTATGCTCAATTCTTCAAATCTTCATTACTGAACTCAAGTGGAGTTGGGGTCCTATTTATAGGAATCCCAACATTTACAAAAAGTCCTTGGATAAACTACTAAAAGCAAATAAGCAAGGGGGTTGAGGAAAGAAGAGGTTGCCCATGGGCCAGGCCCATCTAATTGGGCCCAAATGACTCCCTAGCCTAACATACTTAGATAGATAATGTGACGACTTAGGACCATGACTCAAAATAAAGATAAGTACATCAAAATGACTCAAGGAAAGATAAAAAATACATAGCTAGTCTTCGGAAATCAAGCTAAACATAATGGCAATCATCCGGTCCCGTGGAGAAGTGAGAAGTGGTAAGCGATGTCCCCATCAGGTGCATATCATGGCAGTGTTTAACCTTCCCTTATCTTATATATCCATATTCAATAACTACAAAGGGAATAACACAAAAACTATTATTGAGGCTTGTTTACGATGGGTTTTATTCATTAATTATTATTCTTATATATATATATATATATATATATATATATCTTATTTCACGTGTCGATCAACCAATTAACTAACTGGTAAATAACTGACTGATTGACGACGCGAGCGTGCCAGTCACGTACATGATAAGTTTATTATGCGCTCATTCTGATCCGTGTCGGGCGAAAGTGAGGTTCGGTCGGGACCAGCAGTCCGCCATACCATAAAGGCTATGGCGTTAAGTACATCCCCCGCGAGGAGGGAACACCTTTGATTAATTACCGAGATAGTGGGCTGTCGAGGCCGGAATAAAAGATGTGACGTTATGAACATGACGGAATCATACGAGATGCGTCTATCTATCATGCAAGAGAGGCATGGTTCATTGAATTGGAGTCCCTTGGTACGTGGCGGAGGACGTAGATCCGAAGACCACCATCGCGCATAGCGGAGACGTCCGATCGGGCGTAACTCGATCTTCTATCAACGCTATTTGATATACCTAAGGGTCTATGCAAGCATGCATGCATGATGTTCATGACTATACTAAGCATGGCAGTAGAGTTGTAAGAATAAGCAGTGCTCAATCACGTTCATTAATTCCCGTAAAAAGGGAGGGAAATGGTAACACAAGCGCGATAACGAAAGCAAAGTACTAATACACATGATAGCCAACATGATAGAAAGGTTATTCGGGGCATGAACAGCCCTTGCCTTATCCAATCTACTGTTAATTAGGGTTGCCAATCTCAACCACGGGAGGTCAGGATCGCCTCGAGAGCGAGCAAAGGATTAGAACATCATAACGACTTGAAACGGCGTGATCACATGAGAGATAGCTTCCACGGGGCGGTAAAACGTAGGTAAAGAGGTTACTCCGGCGCGGCCAAACGTAGGCAAAGGGGCTAATCCGAAGTGGCCTTGACAACTAGCTAATACGGCGCGAAGGGCACGGGGCGCGCCGGTTTAGGGCGCGCCGGGAACGTGCTAAATAAAAATTGGAAGTCATGAGTCTAGGGTTAATCCGGCGCGGGGGGGTACCGCGCCGTATTAAGGCGCGCCAGATTAGGGCCGCGCCATTTTAGCTTATTTTTTTGATGAATTTAGAAACCATTCAACTTGTTGGAATGCTTTGAAGGTTTAAAGGTTCAATTGGGCTTATTGCCTATTGAAATAGAGTCCAAGGCTCTTCGGGAGCAGAGTCATAAGTCAGTGCGAGGTTCAAACTCGAGCACTGAGGTTCCTGGACTCAGAATGATCATTTTATTATGGCCAGCTCCACGGAAATGAATGTATGTCCAAATCCTGCCAAAAATTAGGCAGCATCTCCCCTGAACCTGAAAGGTTGCAGGGAAGGAACAGGGTCATGCTCACTTATGGAGTAAGCCCCTAAACCGCCGGTCTGCACGGTGGCAGCCAGTAAATTCCCAACGGATAGGATACCCCGAGGACTGGCCTACGAGGGGCACCAAAGCTCTGTGGGTGAGGGTAGAGGGATGAGGCATATGATAGTGGAAGCACCACCCCGAGGACTAGCCTGCGAGGGGTGGGCAACCCACAGCCTGTAACACATCCCTTAGAAAGAACGACCATTAGGGAAGGAAGCTCCGAGGACTAGCCTGCTAGAAGCACACATCCCTTGGTCACAATCGGACCTCCGAATTATTGAGGCTAAGATTATTGGGTTAGAAACCCTATTATTATCCGCTGTGGCCTCAAGGGAGCATCTACCATTGAGAGGTAGAGCCCTCGATCACCCAGCATCTCCGTGAAACAATGGGGAATGTCCCCCTCCCCGGATGATTAAGGTTAAACCGGCAGAATCTCAGGACGGCTCAACGGAAGCAGACCAGAAACCAGTGAAGTGAGGGGGGGTTCGGTGTAGGCAGATTGCCATACACAGGGTTGAGGCATCGATGCCGGCGTGATCGGGCTAGCATACCCTGAAGAACAGGCAACTGGCCACGACGCGGAGGGATAGTTGATGCATAGAAGAGATGAGCGAACTGTAGAAGCATATGCTCGAACAACTAGAACGCAACATTCAGACCGTAGACTTTGCCATCCCGGAGGTGATTCCCACCCCCATGAGCAACAGATCGGTGCAAAGGGGAGGATTAAGGGAAGTTAGGCCCCGTATCACAGCGGAAAGAAGCATGTACATGAGCACAGCTCTGTCCACAGGGAGGATGCAGAGATCGTCAAACGAAACGTAGAAACGTTTGATAGGTCAGACCCGGGGAGGGGTCATCTCTGTAGCCCGTGGTAGCCCAGGGCATGTTCGGAGCCGAGGAAATCAGGTTCGGAAAGCAGGAAGAAGTAAACGCGCGAGTGAGAAAACACACAGATGCATGGGTTAAGATAGTAGTGGCAAGGGGAGACACAGTGTCGAGCGCTCAATCATCCAGCACACATATCATTATCACCCCGTGAACAGGGGGTTAACCAATGGATTACAAATCCGACATCGGCACCGCCATTCGGTCGTCGTTCACTAGTTGCAGAAGGCTTTACAGAGGAAGCACAAATGAAAAAAAAAACATATGGCGAGGAGGGGGGAGGATTGGCTCATATCATCACCATCCTTCACTCCTCTCGCTTACATTCATCGGAGAGAAAGCAAAGAAGCGGAGCCGAAGAACCACGACTCGGGCACCCACCTGTTCTAGAAAACAGAGTGTCGGAACGCTTTCCTCCTCTCTCACTCCGAAGGGCTGTAGATGAGAACGAGATATGGCCGCTGGAGAACTCTCTGAGAGACTCTGCTTCTTTCGCAAGAAATAAGCCCTTTCTCCCTTGAAGACGACTGACCCTCTTTTCTTTTCCTTCTCTTTTTTTCTTTTTTTTTTGATCCGGTCCCCTTTTGATTCGAACAGCCATATATATATATACACCGGTTTGAGATTTCATCCGGCGTAGAGATTGGCGCGCCGGGGAAGGGCCCTCTGCATCCTTTGCGCGCCGGCACAAGAGGGCGCCGGATAAGGGGTTCTTGTGCGCCGGAATGGGGGGCGATGGGTGGAGGCGCGCCGATTTAGGGCGCGCCGTGCTAGCACCCTTCGCACGTCACGAATCGGCCGGTGAGTCCGGGGATGATTTCGGGGATCACCGTGAACATTTATCTCGCCACTGCTCTTTGAAATCTTGAGGAGCCGCCTTGTTGAAGCTCTCAGGCTGACGTACGGCCCTCCTTGGAGCTTCCAATGACTTTGGTTTGATTTCGCGGGTCTTCCGCTGACACGGCTCTTGGCACTATGATAAGTGCTGCTGGCTCGGTCTGGCTTGTGCTCAAAGCTCCTTAGAGGGTGGGATAACACCCGGGATAGTTCCACCCGAGCTGGGTGATTATTCGGCCACTAAGGGGCCCATCTGGGTGGAAGCCGCACCCGTGCCAGGTGATCGGGATCTTCTGTCGACAGAGCTTTCGGTCCTCCGTCTCGGAGAGCCAGGGGGACTCTTTCATCTTTAGGAGAGCCTTTTATGAGGTGGGTAGCCACTGGGTAGACCGTCGTCCTTGATCGGACAACGGGTGTAGTGTATGCGGCACGACAAAGTCGATGCCGGTTCATTGGGCAGGCTTGGCCACACTACCGGTTGGTTGTGAGTTCGTCTCGGCTCTCCTGAGGTGAAGTCCCCATGCTCATACGGAGTGACTCGAGGTTCTGGCAGCTTGAGAAGTCTTCAATATGTTGATCTTTATCGGCTTCCGTGCTTCAGCGGGCCGGGTCCTTCGTCTTTGTGGCTTGGTCACCGACGATCATATTTTGGGTGCCAACAAATGCCCCCCAGACGTGGGTGTTGCGAGCAAGGCATGAGTGCAGCAAGGCCGACGGATGAATTTCACCCGGAATGATCTCCTCTTCGGTTGACAGGAGCTTGGGACGGCCCTTAATCTGGCACGGACGTTAATCCGACGCCGTTTGCATTTTAATACAGTGCAGGGTTGCTTCGGCGTGCCCTTGATTTTTAGATGTTAGTCCGGCGCGCTTCTGGCCCTTTGGGTTTTTAATACGGCGCGGCCCTGGGTGTTTGCTTGCTAATCTGGCACGCCTTTTCCATTGACGCGTGAATTCGGCGCAGCCAATCCCGGCGCGCCTTTTGCTTACGGGTCCTTTAATTCGGCACGCTAAATATTTGCCTCTTTTTGATGGACTTCATGTATTCCGGGGGATGCCCCGCGTAACATGTACTCTTTATTCCGTAGAATGAAAATCTTCATTTTGCTGTCAAATGATGACTCCATCTTGTCATTATTCTTCTTTTTTTTTCTTTCCATTCGCCAGTTGATTATAGTCCGAGTGTGTGGGTCATGAGGGCAGGAGAGTGCTCATGCCTTCAACAAAGGGGTGAGGTGTTCGCTCCACCGCGCCGCGACTATTCTCAAGACTAAACAACGGCCTGTGCGAGTCGAGAGTCCGGAGGACCCAAACGGGTATACGAGAGATGAACACCAAAACAGATAGTGAGCGACCTTGCCGATAGTGACAAGGGTTGGAAAGGGTAGACGGTCTTACCGATGATGACAAGAACCGGAAATGGTAGCGACCGATCTTGCCGATGGTGACAAGGGTCGAAAAGGGTAGCGACCGATCTTGCCGATGATGACAAGGGTCGAAAAGGGTAGATGGTCTTGCCGATGATGCCGAGAACCAGAAAGGGTAGCGACCGATCCTGCCGATGATGACAAGGGTCGAAAAGGGTAGACGGTCTTATCGATGATGACAAGAACCGAAAAAGGTAGCGACCGATCTTGCCGATGATGACAAGGGTCGAAAAGGGTAGACGGCCTTACCGATGATGCCAAGAACTGGAAAGGGTAGCGACCGATCTTGCCGATGGTGACAAGGGTCGAAAAGGGTATACGCCTTGCCGATGATGTCAAGAACCAGAAAAGGTGGCGACCGATCTTGCCGATGATGACAAGGGTCGAAAAGGGTAGACGGTCTTGCCGATGATGACAAGAACCGAAAAAGGTAGCGACCGATCTTGCCGATGATGACAAGGGTCAAAAAGGGTAGACGGTCTTGCCGATGATGCCAAGAACCGGAAAAGGTAGCGACCGATCTTGCCGATGATGATAAGGGTCGAAAAGGGTAGATGGTCTTGCCGATGATGCCAAGAACCGGAAAAGGTGGCGACCGATCTTGCCGATGATGACAAGGGTCAAAAAGGGTAGACGGTCTTACCGATGATGCCAAGAACCAAAAAGGGTAGCGATCGATCCTGCCGATGATGATGAGGGTCGAAAAGGGTAGACGGTCTTGTTGATGATGACAAGAACCGCAAAGGGGTAGCGACCAATCTTGCCGATGGTGACAAGGGTCGAAAAGGGTAGACGGTCTTACCGATGATGACAAGAACCGGAAAGGGTAGCGACCGATCTTGACGATGGTGACAATGGTCGAAAAGGGTAGATGGTCTTGCCGATGATGATAAGAACCGGAAAGGGGTAGCGACCGGTCTTGCCGATGGTGACAAGGGTCGAAAAGGGTAGACGGTCTTGCCGATGATGACAAGAACCGAAAAGGGGTAGCAACCGATCTTGCCGATGGTGACAAGGGTCGAAAAGGGTAGACGGTCTTGCTGATGATGACAAGAACCGCAAAGGGGTAGCGACCGATCCTGCCGATGGTGACAAGGGTCGAAAAGGGCAGCGACCGATCTTGCCGATGGTGACAAGGGTCGAAAAGGGTAGACGGTCTTGCCGATGATGACAAGAACCGAAAAGGGGTAGAAAATAAACGCATATAGGTGGGACATCGGATGGAGACTCCGCCTCGACCCTGTAAAGGGTCCTCAGGACGGAGGATGGATCATCACTATTCATTCCTGATTTATAATTTCCCTTTTTTTCTTTTTTTTTATTCACATTACTGACCAAAGCACCCTTTCGAGTTTTCGTCGAAGCCAGCCCCCTCTTGCTTTTACCCACGCGCCCTCTCGGGTCTTCACGTGGCGGGGTACCCGATTTTACCTGCGACGCCCATTCAGGTTTTCGCCACAGCTGGGTTATAGCCATTTTTGCACTTGTCTAATATAGGAGCAAGTCTCGCGGGGTATCTTTATTTTTAACCCCATTTTTCTTTTCCTTTTTTTTTGAATCTGGAGTACAGAAGAACTTGACTGCTAGAACGCCGACTGACCCTGCCGATGATGACAAGGACTGGTCCCTGGTTTAGTTCGTCGACACTGGTTAAATGCCGAAGCAAAGGACATGGTTCATTAACAAGGACGTAAGATCCGAGTTAAGGGTAGAGGTTGACCGATCTCGCCAATGATGACGAGGGTCGAACCCGGGTTTATTCATCAGCACAGGTCACATACTGAAGCAAAGGTAGGATTATTAACAGGGACGGAAGGTCCAAGTTAGGGATAGAGATCGACCGATCTCACCGATGATGACGAGGGTCGAACATGGGTTTGTTCATCAGCATGGGTCACATGCCGAAGGAAAGGTAGGATTATTAACAGGGACAGAAGGTCCAAGTTAGGGGTAGAGATCGACCGATCTCGCCGATGATGATGAGGGTCGAACATGGGTTTGTTAGAGCATCTTCGGTGGGATTTTTGATGACTGTCCCTTTTGGAGTTTCGTCGGGGGGAGAACAAAAGAGGAATTTTTTAAATTACCACTTTACCGACTTAAGCGCCCTTTCGGGTTTTCGCCGAAGCCGGCCCCCTCTTGCTTTTACCCACGCACCCTCTCGGGTTTTCGCGTGGCGGGGTACCCGATTTTGCCTGTAGCGCCCTTTTGGGTTTTCGCCACAGCTGGGTTATAGTCATTTTTGGGCTTGTCCTAATATAGGAGCAAGTCTGGCGGGGTATCTCTATTTTTAACCCCATTTTCTTTTCTTTTCTTTTCTTTTGAGGATATAAAAGGCGGTAGGTCGAAGTGTGATGTCTGACCCTTGGTTGATAGTAGACGGCTATTGGCTGGAGCATCGGGCCTCGCACCGAGCAGAGCAGTTCATTCGTTAGCGAGGGCTGAATGCTAACGCAAAGGAATGATCTTTCGCCGATTCGGGCGTAGGACCCGTAATGGCAATCTGGTATATTCTTTTGAGAGCTCGGCCAGGGTGGAGTGCCACTAGACCAAGGAAAGGTAGTTCGATCAGGGCGGAGTGCCACTAGACCAAGATAAGGGTAGCTTGGCTAGGGCGGAATGTCACTAGACCAAGATAAGGGTAGCTCGGCCAGGGCGGACTGCCACTGGACCAAGGAAAGGTAGCTCGATCAGGGCGGAATGCCACTAAACAAAGATAAGGGCACAACTGTCATGAAAGAACATCAAGTAGTTTAGTCATATAAGAGTGGTAAAAGATCAATGACTTATAGTGTTTAGCCATTATCAAAATCAAGAATATCAAATAACTCAAATGACCACTGGATGATGTCGAATGACCCAAGTGACCACAAGATGACTCAATTGACAACATGGGCACAACAATAAGTTTTATCCTTGAACACTATACTTCATGAAATCTACCCTAATGTTCCTACATGCTTGATCCTTGGAACTCTATGGCCATTAATTGAAGTGGAATCGGTCTAGAATATAAAAGGGGCTATGAGTCTAAATAATTGATACTCAATGCTAGATAGAAAAGTGACGGGGTCCGGATCTTATCCCATGGGCGAGGTAAAGTCCAAACGTGTGCCGATATCATGATTGATCAGGTGTGGCATTCCACCAACCAAAAGCAAGATTGACATATGATCTTCCACAAGTGATTGCCATGCTCATTGTTTGATTGTTTGAACTCCTGAATGTATATGGCCAATCTTATAAAGTGATAGTTACATGTCATGCTCTTATGGAAGCGAGTGCCTTATTGAAAAGCTTGCTATTGTCTCCTCTTGAATGTGTTGAGTCTCTCCAGATGATTTTGATGATAACAAAACCCTGGTATTACAACCTAAGTAATAACTTACTTAAACCACTTTCAAAGTTTTCCTTAATCATGCAAATGCCTAAATCTACCATGTTTCAAGAAATGCCCTAGATAAGTTCAAGCAATTCATAGTGAATGAAACAGGATATGGTCATACGATAATTTTCTCATGGATTATGATTCATTGGCTAACTCCATTGAAATTGCAAGTTTTCCAGGTGGCGGTCGACCACCGGTCAGGGGCCGGTCGACCAGTTTTCCCAGCATTGAAAAGCCTTATTCCTGTAAAATTCCGATCGACCGCCCCATATAGTCCGGTCGACCGCCAGCTTCGAGGCATCAATTGTTGACTTGTGTTCTTCAATGTGGGAAGCCCCTTTCCTTAGGTTTATTTAATCCCAAAGTCACCAGACATGCCATGATTTGTGGATCTGGTTCCTGGCTTGTCCCTTGACCATCCAAGATCTATAAAAACATCACTTTGGGGGTCAAAAACCCTAATTAACTCAAGGAAGCTTAAGGAGGCTATCAAGGGGAGAAAGAGGAGTGCTACTGTAGCTCCCTGAACAGTGCTGCATCCAAGAGTTCTTCATTCAAGAGCAAGGTTTTCAAGATCATGTGCAGGCCATTCAAGTGATGATCTAGTTGAGGAGAAAGCTTCATCCAAGATCATCTTCATCTATTAAGGGGGAGCTTAAATATGAGTTTTTCATTTTATGTTTCCCCCTTGTTTTTCATCAAGCTTCAAGTGTGTGATCTTGTACATTTAAACACTTGTGTGTGTGTGTGTGTGTGTGTGTGTGTGTGTGTGTGTGTGTGTGTGTGTTTCTTCTTATTTTCACATCTTTTCGTGATTCGGTGCTTGTACACCTTCGTGGGAGTTCCAAACTCCTCACGTGTGTGTGTGTGTTTTGATCTTGTAATCCTTTACAAGATAGTGTGGGAATCCTCACAGATCGTGAGGGGTGGACGTAGGTTGCCGTTGTTGCATCTGAACCACCTAAAAATCATTATCCATTGTGTGGTTTGTTCCTTTTCTTCTATCCCCATTCTGTGCAGCACACGCGTAGATTATTTTGGTTGCATTGTTTGAGTTAGATCTAGTGTAATTTATCGTTTTCATATTAGATCTTGGGTATATCAAAAGGTGGGTTCAGATCGGCAAGACAAACCTTGTCAGGAAGATAACATCTTGCGTGAGTAGAATCTCCGGATTCTCACCTCCGCCATCGTACCTAAGATCGGTTGAGTGTGATAGATTCTATTAGATTTCAAAGTTTTCATATAGATCTGAAATTCATTACAGCTATTATTCACACTTGTTTGAATTGGACAAAAGTTTGTTAAAAGTTTATATACACCAAATTCACCCCCCTCTTGGGTGTCATTGATCACGGGACTTCAATTGGTATCAGAGCTAAGGCTTTATTTCTTTCAGATCTAACGATCTAGAGTAAGATGCAGATCAATGCAAACAAGGGTATGATGTCACGCCCCGAGAGCGGAAGATACCCGGAGATGCGTGACGAGTTTATATCAATCATGTCAATCAGAGTAGTAGTGTATTCGACACAAAGACAGAGATGTGCAAAGGTAAAGATAACCCAATCCATTCATTTCTTCATAATAAATAGTCTATTACAAACCCAATACTCTATTCAAAAAAAGAAAAGTACACATTTGACTCAAGAAATATATAAAAGACTAGATGACACTTGGAAAAGCTCTAGCTCTTTCACTCTTGATTCTCCCCATCCGATTGACTTCCCTCATCGTCGGACTTACCTGAAAAGTAAGGGATACACGGAGTGAGCGAACGCTCAGTAGGAAATTATATCTCAGGAACTAGCAAGGGGTTTAAGTAATTACATCTTTCATGAATGCACTATAGCTATGCATGCTCGCATAAAACGACAAGATAGAAAAAGAATATAACAATAAGGTAACAAGGAGAACTAGTCATGAACATTCAAGAACTTATATCGAATGATATCAAGATATTCAAGCAAGTACTTTATCATGTCAAGATGAAATTTGGCTATCACGTTCACACACCCAAGTAATTACCCTTTTTCGGGCCACACAAGTCATGTAATATCAATTCAAGAACAAGATTTGTGGAATGTTCAATCAAGCTAGTCATGCACTTCGGTATAATGCCAATACCATGATCAATCAACTCCCATGGGCACAAGTACTTTCAGGTGCTCCTCCCAGGACCAGATCGGGCCCTATATGCGCAGGCATTAGTCATGTATTTTTAACATCCACATTTTTGTGTATAGCCATCATGGAATTTCAATAAGCAAGCTTGTAGTCATGTAAGACAACTTTGAGAGATTAGAGTCCAAAAATATGACTTTTGACACCAATAGGCGATAATAACGGTACAATCACACTTTCGATAAAAAAACTAGGTGGAATTGGTTCCCCTTAACTCGGGTACCATGATAAGTAAGTAGAGACACTCTTTTATATAGAATTGAGGTCCATATGAATAGCACCTCAATGGCAAGACGTCCTCATCCTTCATATACAATTGAGGTTCACAAGAACACCAAGTTTAATATAGAATTGGGGTCTACAAGAACAGCATAACAACGGCATATTCTTCCCCGTTCATTAAGATAATTCTCATATCATACCCATGGCATGACATGAGGGCCGGTATCACCATATTTCTATAGAGGGACATGGCAAAGATTGTGTAATGGGTTTTTATGGTACAACAAGCTCATTCGGCCTTGAGGGAATCCAAGGCGGCGAGGAGTCTTACGGAGGTCTCTATGACTAACTTGCTAGTCCAAAGGAACGAAATGTCCAATGGAGAGCTTGTATGTCAATGAGAATTGAGTGTGTAATGCGATAAATCATCGTAGAAAATATGGGACTATACTCACGGAGTGGAGTAATAGTGCCAATATATATGTATGTATGTATAATGAAACCCTCGGATAACAGTAATCAGGAAAAATCAGTAGTGCAGAAAATAGCGACTTTGGTAAAGTCATTTTTCAGGAAATTAACGCCTTAATCAGGGGCGTTTATATTAAATTTGACGTCATGTGTAGAAGTCATCCTTTCAATATTTCTAATTTTGCATAATATTAGAAATCTGGAAATTTTCATAAAACGCGCCCTGGACAGGGGCGTTAGTTTACAGAAAGTGCCCTGATATGGGGCGTCAGTTCAATAAAAGACGACCTGGACAAGGTCGTTAATTCACAATTTTTATAATTTCGAGACGATGAAATTTTTGGAAAACATGATATAGGGTCAGGACTAGAAAAATAGCAGGATTACAAGAGATTGATCATGCATTAATCTAGAATCATGTTTGAATTGATATATAATTTTTAAACATGGTATTTAGTAATTATAAGAAATTGACGTCCGTGTGCAGGGCGTCAAATATGAAATCAACGACCTAGTCAGGGTCGTTTCTTGTAATTTAGCGCCCTTGATAGGGGCGTTTCTTTCAAAAACTCTTTAGAAACTAATCAAAACGCATGAAATCTATATGCCTGTATTAACAGATGATGTTATAATTATTAATGTGCTAGTTTGGGCTACAATCCCTGAGAAAACCTACCTCTATGAAGATTTTGAACGGATGCAGGTTCTGGGAAGAAAAGAACGATACTATGTTTTATAAACAGAGTATTCTGAAGCTTTTGAATTCAATATCAGCAGCAAGGCAGAGGAGGCATGAATAGACACAGTCGTTTGTTGATGAAGAACCCACGTTCTTCAGTAGATTAAGAGCTCCTCGACCTGTAAGTGGAAGAAGATGAAGAAGATTTATTCTTCATACTATCCTATCGGAAGAGAAGGAAAACCAAAGGAAGAACCCACCTGTTCTTCACGGACGGCAGTCAGATTCCCTATAAACAAAAGAGGATGAAGAATCAATTCATGTTCTTCACATAATAGTAAATAGAGAAAGAAATAAGGAAGAACTGTTAGTTCTTTACCTACCGTAGCAGAGACGATCGACCAAATAGCTTTCTAGGGTTCGATCCATCAAGGTATTTATAGGATTTTGGAAATCCTACTAAGGTTAGTGTTCGATTGGAAGTAACACTTCCATGATAGAGTCATTACTACATTCGAACTCTTTCTCATAGTTATCAACTTACCCTGGATAAGTTCCTGGTTCGAACGAAACTGGAATGGAATTAACGCCTTATGCTAGGGCGTCGAATTTTAAATTGACGCCTTGACGTGCGTCGTTTCTTGTTGAAACGCGTCCATGTAAAGGGCGTTACTCTTTTTATTGTCTTTTTATGCCTTTTATTTATTTTGGCCGTCTGAAATTTGACGCCGTGAAACATGGGCGTCCTTTCTTAAAAACGCGCCTTAGATGAGGGCGTAGCGCCTTTCTCCAAGGCGTTAATTTCATCAGGGCTTTGTTCTTCTTGTTTCAACCTTTTTCATTTGTTCACTTAATCTTTTAGTTTATTTCAATTTATCTAAATTTATTTCTTCTAATTTTATATGGGTTGCTACATATGATGCCTGAGGGTCATTCCATCCATCGTCCTCCATATTTCGATGGCTCAAATTACTCCTATTGAAAAAATAGAATGCATGTCTTTCTGAGAGCCCAAGAGTATGAGATCTGGAGGGTTATGGACAAGGGTCAGTATAAACTCTCGGATGATGAAGAAATATGGGCACCCGAGGAAATTGAGAAATGCATTGTAAATTTTAATGCTATGAACATTATGCAATGTGTTATACATCCTAATGAGTTTTCTCGTGTTTCCATGTGTAGTTCAACAAAGGAGATGTGGGACAAATTATGGCTTATCTATGAAGGAACCTCTGAGGTCAAAGAGACGAAGGCCAACCTACTCGTCAAAGACTACGAGCTATTCAAGATGAAACCTGAAGTATCTATCTCTGAGATGTTCGCAAGGTTAATTGAGATTATGAATGGTCTCAAGAGTCTCGGAAAAGAATATACCAATTCCGAGCTCGTGAGGAAAGTGTTGAGATCTCTCCCATTCGCGTGGCACACCAAAGCTACTGTCGTTGAAGATTCAAAGAATCTATCCACACTCTCTCTAGATGAGCTCATAGGGTCGCTCATGACCTATGAAATAAACATCAAAAGAACTGCTGAGGAGGAAACCAAGAAGAAGAAAACGGTGGCACTGAGAGCCCACCAATCTGATGATGATTCCCAAGAAGAGGAATCCAGTGAAGGGAGCAATGAAGAAGAAGACCTTGCCATGCTAACCCGTCAAGTGAAGAAATTTTTGAGAAGAAAGAATAACTTCCAAGGAAACTTCAGAAAAGGGCAAAGAAAGCCTATTCAAACCAAGGGCGAGCCAAGCAAGCCCAACAATGCCATTTGCTATGAATGCAAGAAACCCGGGCACATGAGAGGAGAGTGCCCAGATCTGAAGAGGAAATTCAAGAAGGACAAGCTTAAGAAGCCCAAAGCCATGGTCGCTACATGGAGTGACGAAGAGGACGAACCGTCCGACGAGGAGCTACAAGAGCTAGTGGAGAGCCTGTGCCTTATGGCATACGAGGATGACGCAACAGAGGTAAATTCTGATCCTGATTTTATTTCCAATGAAAAATGGGAGTCAGAATATGAAAAGATGTATACAAAATATAGAAAAATCAGATCTGAAAATAAAACTCTTAAAAAGAAAATTGATGATGTATCACATGAGGATATTTTTGTTAAATTTGGAAAACTAGAACAAGAATGGTTTGAGTTAACAGAAGAAAAAGACACTTTGCTTCAAACGATTTCAGATCTTGAAAATGCCAAAGAGGAGCTATCATGTAAAATGTCTGAAATTGAAAAAGTCTGTGAAAAGCTCAATAATGAAAAAGAAATTCTGACATCCTCCATTTCAAAAATTGAAAATAAAAATGTGAGCTTGAATAAAGAGGTGACTGACTTGCAGTTCACTCTCTCTAGGTTTGTTAAAGGAAAACAAAACCTAGACAATGTGTTGGGAGTTAAAACTAACTTCCGGAAAGAAGGATTGGGGTACATACCCCAGAACAAGAAATCTTTTGAGCACAAGATTACTACATCTTATGTGCATGAAAAAGGAAATGATTGTGCTTCATGTTCACACTCTAAGCCAATACATGGTCAACCAAAACCACACCAATTCCCAAGAAGGTCCTCAAATGTCAATTGCTTTCATTGTGGTCGTTTTGGTCATGTTATTGCTCATTATTGGTTTAGACAAAACTCACATAGAAATCATGCTGCTTGGACAAAGAAATAATATGTGCAGAATTGGACTAACTCCTATGGACCCAAATTCGTTTGGGTACCAAAAATAATTGCACGAGAATGTTGTTTCTTGCATATATGTCTTGAAGCCAGGGGGAGTAAATGGTACCTGGACAACGACTGTTCAAGGCATATGACAGGGGACAAAAAGGTGTTCTCAACACTGCAAGACAAGGATGGAGGTTCAGTTACTTTTAGAGGCAAGGACAAAGGTAAAATTATTGGAATTGATAATATAGGTAAGAATTCTGAAACTCTTATTGAGAATGTGCTGTTGGTAAAGGGCTTAAATCACAATCTTTTGAGCATAAGCCAGTTATGCGACAAAGGATTCAAGATTGTTTTTGATGAAACCCATTGTATTGTCATGAACAAGAACACAAATGAGATCAAATTCATTGGAAAGAGAAATAACAATGTCTATACTGTTGATATTGATGATGTCTCTTGTGATGATGTGTGCTTAGTAGCAAACAGTCATGAAAATGCATGGCTATGGCACCGAAGATTAGGTCATGCTAATTTTGGAGTAATCTTCAAGTTGTCTAGACATGATTTAGTGAATGGATTGTCAAAATTAAAATTTGAAAGTGATAAAATCTATGAGGCTTGCACAAAAGGCAAGTAAACACGCATATCTTTCAAAAATAAGAATCCTGTCTCTACCTCCCGGCCTTTGGAATTGCTGCATCTTGATTTGTTTGGCCCAACTAGGACATCCATCTTAGGAGGGAAATTCTATGGCTTTGTGATTGTTAACAATTACTCCAAATTTACATGGATGTTATTTCTATCCAATAAAAATGATGCATTGATAAAATTTAAAGTGTTTTACAAGAAAACCCAAAATGATAGAGGCTAACTTATCACTACCATCCAAAGTGATCATGATGGTGAATTTAAAAATCATGAGTTCAGCAATTTTTGTGAAGAGCAGGGGTACACGCACAACTTCTCATCACCAAGAACGCCCCAACAAAATGGAGTAGTGGAGAGGAAAAATAGAACATTGATAGACATGGTGTAGACCATGTTAAGTGAAAATTCTCTACCAAAATATTTTTGGGCTGAGGCGGTAAGTACAGCGTGTTACATCATCAACAGGGCGATGGTAAGGCTCATTTTGAAGAAAACTCCTTATGAGCTCTACAAGGGTAAGAAACTAAATATTTTTCATCTTAAACCTTTTGGATACCCATGTTTCTTCCTGAACAATGGTAAGTCCAACCTAGGTAAGTTTGATGAGAAAAGTGACAAATAAATTTTCTTAGGCTATGCACTTAACTCTAGAGCCTATCGATTGTTTAATAAGAGGACTTTGGTTGTTGAGGAAAGTCCTCATGTCATTTTTGATGAATCTGAGCTAAAGCTGACAAATCAATCTATTAAAATTATGGATGCAGATGAAGATCCCAGATGTTCCAATGATGCCAAAGCCAAGGATGAACCAACTAAAAGGATCCCCAGCAAGAGTGAAGAGGATGTAGATCCTCCAATTGAAATGCTTCAAGAGCAACAAGTGCAGCACCTCGACTTGCCCAGTTCTTCCATATTCCTGAAAGATCACCCCGCTAAAAACATCATAGGTAATCCTGAAGATGGGGTAAGAACTAGATCTTCACTAAGGCAAGTAGTAGAAGAGGATTTGATAGCTTTAATTTCACAAGAAGAGCCTAAGCATATTCATGAAGCTCTTCAAAATGAATCCTGGATTTAGGCTATGCATGAAGAGCTACACCAGTTCGAAAGGAACAAAGTGTGGACTCTCGTGCCACGTACTAAGAATCATCCCACAATTGGAACCCGTTGGGTTTTTAGAAATAAATTAAATGATACAAGATTGGTTGTTAGGAACAAGGCCCGGCTTGTAGCCAAAGGGTATAGCTAGGAGATGTGTATTGATTTTGATGAGTCTTTTGCACTGGTTGCTAGATTAGAGGTAGTCCGGATTTTACTATCCTATGCTTGCTCTTTGAACTTCAAACTATTTCAAATGGATGTTAAATTTGCTTTTCTTAACAGTTACATCAATGATGATGTTTTTGTAGAGCAACCTCCAGGTTTTGAAGATTCAAAGCATCCAAAGCATGTGTACAAGTTGTAGAAGGCCTTGTACGGGTTAAAGTAAGCACCAAGGGCATGGTATGAAAGGCTCACTTCATTCCTCATGGAGAATGGTTTCAAAAGAGATAAGGTTGACCAAACACTCAGGTAAAGACATATTAGTAGTTCAAGTATATGTGGATGACATTATTTTTGGAGCTACTAACAATGTCTTATGTGAAGAATTTGTAGAAATCATGCAAGGAGAATTTGAGATGAGCTTAATGAGTGAACTAAATTTTTTTCTTGGATTGCAGGTGAAGCAAACATCCGAGGGCATTTTCATCAATCAAGCTAAGTACACACTGGAGCTGTTAAAGAAATTTAGGATGGCTGAAGCGAAACCTTTATCAACTCCAATGGCCATAACCTATATGGCCTCGAAGTTAGACAAAGATGAAAATGGTAAATAGTAGATCCTACACTGTTTCGAGGTATGATCGGATCACTACTGTATATCACAGCATGTCACCCTGACATTCAATTCAGTGTATGTCTATGTGCACGCTTTCAGTCATGCCCTAAATAATCACATCTAATGGCTGTTAAACACATTTTTTGATATTTAATTGGCACCATAGACTTTGGGTCGTGGTTTCCCATTGTTAGTTCATTTGATTTGATTGCTTACACAGATGCGGATTATGCCGGATGCATTGTAGATCATAAAAGTACTAGTGGGTACTGTCAGTTTCTTGGTGGGTGCCTAGTCTCATGGGCCTCCAAGAAATAATATTCAGTAGCTCTCTCAACGGCCGAGGCTGAATATGTAGCCGCCGGAAGTTGCGGAGCCCAAGTACTTTGGATCAAAAATCAATTGCTTGATTTGGATGTTGAAATGAAATGTGTGCCAATCTTGTGTGATAATACCAGTGCAATCAGCTTATCAAAAAATCATGTTCAACATTCTAGGACAAAGTACATTGACATTCAACATCATTTTCTGAGAGATCATGTAGGAAAAGGGGTCTTTGAATTAAATTTCATTGACACACACAATCAACTAGCTGATATTTTCACCAAACTCTTAAACCGGGATCAATTTAGCAAGATAAGAAGAGAACTTGGGATGTGCAAGGGTGAGAGCATACATACATAGGTCTGCACTTAGGATAAGAATTGCATTTGCAAAAACTCATATGCATCAAGGGTAGATTAACATGCATATTGTATACATCTACTTTTAATACCTTGTGTGTTCATATACACTCCTGCATGCTTGAATGTATTTATACATATAGCCCTCCTTGAAAAGCATTTCTAGGGCCAGATATTCCTTGGTTAAATAAATGTGGACCCAGTGATGCCAGACCTAAAGCAACTTCTGAGGGGGAGTTAGAGAACTTTCCTCAAATCTCCATCTCTTCTCCTTCTCTCCACTTCATAATGACGGTTCCAATCAGACGGTCGGATGATGGCCCCCCCATATATTTACAAAAAAGGAGAAAAAGAAACAACAAAATACAAAAATGGGGATTCTTGGGGCTAGCGGTCGACCGCCGCTCCCACACCGATCGACCGGTGGAGGCAAACCGACCCAGCCGAACCCTCAACCAGACCATCTTATAAGGGGTCTTAACACCCTATTCTCTCATTCTATCACCTCCACTCTTCCTCCAACACTTTTCCCTAACCCTAGAACCACATATCTCCACCTCCCAAGCCCCTAAACCTTATCATTCCTCCACCTGCACAAGATCCAGTGTGTTCGTCACGGTTTTGGGACGAACTCCATTCGGCCGTTCGTGCATTCGTGAAGCTACTTTCTAGGTTCCAGGTTGTGGAGAAGGCTATTCCAAGCCCTAGGAGTGCCCTTTTGGTCCATCTTCCTCCCCTGGGTTGAGATTGATTCTTCAAGGGTTTCTCGATGAGTTTTCTCGTTCAGGATGGCACCTCGACAGAGTTCTCGACGTCCTGCCCAAGGGGAACCAAGTGGTCAGAGACGAGAGGCGCTGGCTCCTCCACCATAGCGAGCACCTGCACCTCGTCATGCACCTCGGTTGCCTCCCCGTCCTATTATTGACCCTCGACTAGTCGACTTCAATGAGTTGAACGAGATTTTGCCCAATTTATGTGTTGTATATGCCGTGCATATGTGTTTGATGATAACTAAACTTTATGTTTGCTTGCACATATTTGCTTGCACATGTTCTTGATGTCAGTGTGCATTCATGTTGTTGTTCAAATATGGTTGAAATGGCTTTTGAGGCCCAAACATGTTGGTTAAATGCATTGCTATATGGTCTTGATTCTTGGTTGAAATTGTTGGTTTTCCAAGAGGTTTCATAGTTTCTAATGTGAACAAAGCCTTTGTGCATATAATGATATATTAACTTTGACCATCTTGAATTGTAGGATCAAAACATCATGGTGGTCACTTGGAAGGTAAAACAACGTGTGGATAAGCACATTGCTATCTGCAATCTAATACAAGTGGTAAACCATGTCTACACTCTTCACGAACCCTTGGTAAAGCTATGGCATTTCCTTCAAGAACACTTGGTAAGGCTATGGCATTCTCAATTCTGGTAAAGCAAGTAAAATCGACTTGCCTCCATGGGAAGTTGATTTGGTTTGATGTGAAAAGGTTCTCTATGCTTGAACATTTGGATTTGATTATTGGTGGATCTATTGACTTAACCTTGATCAATTGATTCGAAGCTATGATATGCAGGCTTTCAAAAGTTTCTCATGCATATCTTTTCATGTGCTCTTAATGGGTTAAACTTGTTCCTTGCATTTCCACAAAGAGTCATTTTGAAATGAGATTTCATTAGTCTTGTGCATAATGTTGAATGCATTCCGTGCATAATCAAAGCCAGATTAAAACTAAAATGCATGAATTGAATGAGGATATGAATCTCAAAAGGATCATGTTTCAAAAGCCTAGAATAAGTCCAAACCAACTCAAATTGAATGGAACAAAGTGTGGTCTTACAGTATATTCTATAATGATATGATCCATGGACTGAACTATGTTGTTTTGCAGGATTTCCAAAGTTCGGTCGACCTGGAAGACTGGTCCGGTCGACATGATTTACTAGCACTTAGAAATCTGGAATTTTATAGATTTCGGTCGACCGCCAACCCAGGGCCGGTCGATCGATTTTACCAGCAACAAAATCTTCAAAACCTGTAAAATTCCGGTCGACCGACCGCATACCTCCGGTCGACTGATCGCCCCGATGCAGCCATCTTTGACCTTGTTTTTCACCAACGTGTTCAAGCTTCCTTTGTCGACCTTTCAGTCCTTTAGCCTCCAAATTGGCAGGATTTGTGGATCTATGTTTGGAGGGTTCCCTGACCAACCCAAGACATATAAAAACACTTCTTAAGGGTAAGAAACCCTAAGGGGATCACAAGAAGGATTGAAGGAGAGGCTGCCAAGGGAAGGAAGAACCACTGTAGCTCCGTGAACAGTAATTCGTAGAAGATTTCTTCATGCATGCTCAAGCTCTTCAAGATCTATCTGAAGCCATTTAATCTCCATTCAAGTGAAGAAGGAAGCCTTGTTCAAGATCTGCATCATACACTCAAGGGGAGCCTAAATCAGGAGTTTTCTCAACTGTGTTTCATTTATCTTTATGTTTTGAGCTTCAAGTCTTGTTCCTAGTAATCTGTAAATATTTGTGTGTGTGTGGATCGATTCAAATCCGTGGTAGTGTGAGGTTGTCTAGTTCAGGTCCTTGTGTGTGTGTGGATCTATCCAGATCTGGTTATTCTAGTGTGTAGAGTGTTGCATCTGTCGCAGCGTGTGTGTGTGTTGTTGATACGGTTGTCGGATCGTGTTGGGGACTTCATCTCTGTGTGTGTGTGTGTTGGGGCGCATCCCCGTGTGTGTGTGTGAAGGCGTCGCCCTGTGTGTGTGGTTGAGTGTGTCTCTGTGTTGGGGATTTATCCCCGTGCTGATTTACATCAGTGCAGCCTCACCGGGTTTTGGTGAGGGGTGGACGTAGGTTGCCGTCGTTGCATCCGAACCACCTTAAAAATCATTGTGCATTGTGGTTTGAATTGTGTGGTTTGGCTCATTTCTTCTACCTCCATTCCGTGTGATTGTTAGTGCATATTGTTGTTTCGGGTTTGCTCTTTCAGATTTAGCATATTCGGTCTTTTATCTAAATAGATCTTTGGTATATCAAAAGGTGTTTTTGAATCGACAAGATCACTCTAATCTAGACAATAGCATCTTGCGTTAGTAGAATCCCTGGATTTACACCTCCACCTTGTACCAAGGAACTATCGTGGAGATAGATTTTGATAAATCTAGCTTGTGGTTAAACAGATTTGAATTCCTAGTTGATGCTTCATCATACTCCTTTAAATCGGGCAAAAATTCCTTATAAGTTGTAACCACCCAATTCACCCCCCCCCCTCTTGGGTGTCATTGATCGCGGGACTTCAATTGGTATCAGTGCTAAGGCTCGATTTTTCATAGATTTAACAATCTAGAGAGATCCAGATCAATGACTACCAAAATGTACACCTTGAATTCTCCACCGGTGTTTAATGGTTCTAACTTTGATTTATGGTTAGGAAGAATGTGTTGTCTAGTTAACTCATACGATCCTAAGCTATGGAAGCTTATTTCACATGGTCCTTATGAGTTGCCTAAAGACAAATATATCTGGACTGCAGATTATAAGTTCAAACATGATCAAAATTGCTTGGTTCTAAGTTTATTCACTACCGCAGTTAATGTTAATAGTTTTCCGTTTGTCTCCCGTTGCACCTCCGCAAAGGACATATTGGATGTCTTAGCCGGCTTCCAGGAAGAGCATGAAGACAAATGTCTTATGGCAGGCACGAGTGATCACGGCAGTGATTAGCAGAATGGATCACCCTTGGAGGTAAATTCAGATTCTGAAAATATATCTCTTGATGATCTATAGGTTGCATACGATGAGCTTGCAAATAAATATAAGAAGTTAAAATCTGAAAATAAAAAATAAAAAATGAATGTTGAACAAAATAATTATGATTCCTCCTATAAAAAATGCTCACATTTAAAGGAATTAATTGAGGCTCATGTCTTCGACATTGAATTTCACAAAGATTAAATTTCCTCATTGAGAAATGAAAATAAAGAGCTAAGAGAGAAAATAAGTTCAATGGACAATGGTCAAAATGAACTTGTTCATGATAAAAAGTTTGCAAGAGAAAATGAGAAACTGAAGGAATTGAACATGGCCATTTCTGAAAGATTGTTGGTTCTAGAAAAAGGAAAATCTGTGATTTTGGATGAGTGTGAAGATGTGGATGAAATAAAACAAGAAGTTGAATGTCTTAGGAAAACCAATGATGTGTTGAATGTTAGTCTTGCTACTTGTGAAGAAGAAATCACCAACACTCAGCTGCACATCACATCTTTAGAAAGTGAAATCCAGGACTTACAAAATTCACTGTCTAGATTCGTGGATGGTCAAGAAAACCTAGACAAATTGTTGGGGATGAAAGTGAACTTTCAAAGAGAAGGGCTGGGATATAATCTTGTGAACAAAAAGAAATTTAAAAATAAGTTATACACTTCATTTGTTCATAGCACATCTATACCTAGCACCTCCAAATCAAACTCCCAGCAACACACTATGCCTCGAACTCAACAAAATTTGAAAAATAGTGTGAATGTCCCAAATGTGCATGCTAGAAACATTCATGTAAAACCCTATGCATCTAAGAAAAGAAATATTTCTTGTCTCTACTATGGAAAACTTGGACACACGATGTATGATTGTTTCATTATGAAAAATGATGACTTGAGTGCTTGTAGAAATAGTGCTAGTATCAAAAATGCAAAGCAATCATTTACCATAAAATCTTCCATGCATTGTAATCACTGTGATAATAGAGGTCATACAATTTCACACTGCTGGTTACTAATGAAGAAAAAGAGTTTTCATTCAACACATCATGCTCGCATACACAAACTGGTCGAGCCAATGAGAAGAAAAAAAGTGATGCCACGTGCTTCCTCTCATTTCTCTGGCAAATCTGGGCATGTTAAGCATGATTGTTTTCTAAGGAAAAGTGATGAATTGAATGCTGTCAAAAAGTGGAAGCCACATGCAAATTTTCGTTCTAACCCACAAGGACCCAAGATGGTTTGGGTACCTAAGAATGTAAATTGAGAAATCTATTTTGCATGTGTGCCATGAGAATATAAAGTGTGAATATGTTTTCAGTTAAGAAGGTAAGGCACACGGGCCAAGCGACATAAGTCAGGTTAAAATAAAAACTAAAAATTAAAATCTGAATACTCAGGTGATATCCCTCTTACTCTCTTCAGTAATTGTGCCGTGTCTTGATTCATATTGTGCTGAATAGTTATGTGATCATGCATATGTCTATGTGCTGAATAGTTATGTGATCATGTATATGTCTGTGTGCTGAATAGTTATGTGATCATGCATATGTCTGTACATGCATTTCATCCGCAGTTAGTTGCATATCTCTGTGCATATCACTTGTCACATAGCATATTGTTTAAGAAGAGTTTGGAAACCTTCAAATTAACCTTCACTGCATACATTGAATTTAACATATGCCTTCACATCCTATGTTGCAAAAGTTCAACATTATGAACTCATGTCATAATGCATTGCAATTCTCTTCTCTTCATCACATCCATGACTGCATAGTATATCGAATGGTGACATGTGAAAAGACAGGTTAAGCTTATCTGAAAACTATCACCATGCGTGAGGTGATCTTCGGATCTAAGTTCTCCACCCAGTACTATGAGTCAAGTACTTAAAGGCTGCATATGGTATTAGAATTTTACTAAACATCTCACAGCCTTGCACACATTGAGGGGGAGTCACCAGATTCATCATATGAACTTAGTATTTAGGTTCACACCTGAGTTATGCATTAAGTCTAGAGCTTCTTAAGGGGATGTTAGTTGTTAAGGGAACTCTTCATGTCATTGTTAATAAATCTGAATCAAAATTGACAAATCAAATCTCTTCAACTTTGGATGTAGATCACACTCCCAAAAATTCAAGTGATGTTGGGCCAGCCACGGCCAAGCTTGATTCAACTGAAGGAGTATATTACAAGGATAAAGATGATGTGAATTCCCTCAACTGCTACCAGGAGATGGGTAGTGACTTTGATGAATCTATTGCACCAATTGCTTGATTAGAAGTAGTCCGGACTCTCCTATCATAACACCTGATCACTGAACCTTAACATCATCTTAAAATGGATGTTAAAACTGTCGTCCCTAATGGGAACATCAAGAGGATGTTTTTGTAAAACAACCTCCAGGATCGACTCAACATCCACAATATGCGTACATGCTACAGAAAGTCTTGTACGGACTGAAGCAAGCACCAAGTGCATGGTATGAGAGGCTCATCTCATTCTTACATGAAAATTGACTCACGACAGGTAAAGTTGATCAGACACCATAAACAAAAATTCAAGTAAAGACATACTAGTGGTTCAGGCTTATGTTGACGATATCATCTCTTGAACTATTAACAATGTTTCATGTGATGAAGATGTCTAAATCTATTTTTGAACAATTCTATATTGGAACTGTATGTTCAATGGCTAATTTGAACTTAACTGCATTTCTGGTATATCAAATACTGAGTAGTGAAAATGTGGATTACGTCCACCTGGAAACTCTCACTATGCGTGAGTTGGTCTTTGGACCAAAGCTCTCCGCCTTGTACCAGAACTCAAAGAAATCGAATGATTGGCTTTGAATGTATTTTCTGATGCTATTCTATGCTCCTTTGTTAGCTAGCCCCATGTCATAAGAGAACACATTGCACTTTAACTAAATTTTTCTGAAATTCTTGTATTTGTCAAGAGGGAGTCTTGCTAGCTAAACAACTTGAAATGAATGCTGTTTCATTTTCTATTGACTGAGTGATCTCCAATTGTAACATGCAACATGCTTATGATGAATTGCTTCAAATTTTCTGAAGTTGATCCTTAATGATGTGAAAAGTTCAGCAATGGAAATGTCAATTCCTGAATGGCTTGTGAATGTCTTCAAAACTTTTGAAAAGTGATTGAAAATCTGCTCTTGAACCATTTCTGAAAATAAATGGGTTGCATTACTCATTTCTGATCTTTTCTGCACCCTTGTTCATAAAGGCCACGTGATGAAAAATGCTTGTTGTTCATCTTTCAAAATTGAATGCCCTCTTGTGTAATCTAACAAATGTTCTGAAAATCAAGCCTTCTCATCTTGCTTTTACAACTTGTATTCCATTCTCATATAGTTATAAGTTGCATGCATTAGAATTCAATGCATTAGGTGCATTTAGATCATCCAAATGAAAAACTGAAAAATTGTAATTTGCATCCATGCTACGCCTTGCATCTTGCATTGCATTTAGGACATTCAAATGAAATCTAAAATTTTACATTCATAATGCATTCTGCATTTTAAATTACACATCGCATATCTTCTAAATTGTGTGCTTGCATGTTACTATATGCTATTCACCCCATCCTTGAAACTTCTATGACCTTATATTTTTCTTGCTACATAATGCTGTATTTGAGTCATCATTGGAGTGTTAATTGTCATACACTCAGGAGGAGTAAACTTTTGTTAAGCGCATCTATTTAGGGGGAGCTGCAATGTTATGTGTTCATAATATTTTCGGTGTACATGCTGAATCAAATTCGTACACATCATGCACAAAATGTGAAAAAGAGTGTTTAAGATAAGGATATAGGAATTTCTTTTCAACACTCTAGAGATATTAAACTTGCTGCATATATGTTGAAGAGGCAGTCGAGAAAAAGCTACATGTTAGTTTTTGAAGAAAGAATTTGAAAAGAAAGATAGAGCAATGCTTAGTCTCACTGAGTAAAATGGATGCACATCACCTGAGACGTGATGTGGTTCATTTCTGAAAAGTGTTGACTAAAGTACCTCTGTTCAAAATGAAGTGAAATGGTTCAATATTCTGAGTAACTGAGGATTCTAGCATGAGCTCCATGTGTCTACTCACGTAAAAAGGAATTATTTGAACCTGATCATTCTTAGAAAAATTCTGATTGTCTTTGTGAAATCATTGCAAAATTTGATATAAAAAATTATTGAGATAGAGCGTAGCCTCCAATACGATGTTCTCAAAATTAAAGTGCAGTCTGTAAAATGTCCCCTTGTGTTGATCTAAAAATCTGAATATCCATATTGCAACTATCGTTTTTCATGTTACTCACTTACACACTTAGAAATTTGATTTAATATGTATTCAAAAAAATTGATTGACTGCATTGGCTATTGCATGACTCTTAGATGCGATTGCACAACCTCCTAGGTGCTATATATGATCATTTCGGTTGTCATGACTCTCATGCACCTTTCTATACCTATTCCCTTCTTAAATGAGTAAGGGAGAGATATGTTACATGTATATATATATATATATATATATATATATTCTTAGTTGCATTATGTGCATTTCATATGTCATCATTTGTATGCATCTAACTTCATGCATTTCCAAAGAAAATTAAAAATTTGAAAATCAATGAAACTCCTGAAATTGAATGGACTTCAAATTCCTTCCATTTGCTAAATGGGTGTTTGGCCTTGAATGGCATCTACTTGATTTGTGAATCTTGGCATGCACATCTTTAGTCCGCATACCTTCCTGTCTCCATAATCAATAATTGGAATCAATGAATCAACATGTTTTGATCACCGTATCCTTGCCTTGCTATTGTCTCATTTGAACTTCTGAAGTGGGATCTTATTGATTTATGAATCTACTTGCTGAAATTTGAACTTAATTGCCTTCCTCCCACTTTTTGATCATGTTAAAGGGGGAGAAGAATATGATCTTGTCTATGTCAGTCATAAAGTTTGTCATCATCAAAAAGGGGGAGATTGTTGTATATATCTTGCATATGTTTTTGATGATAACTAAACTTTATGTTTGCTTGCACATGTTTGCTTGCACATGTTCTTGATGTCAGTGTGCATTCATGTTGTTGTTCAAATATGGTTGAAATGGCTTTTGAGGCTCAAACATGTTGGTTAAATGCATTGCTATATGGTCTTGATTCTTGGTTAAAATTGTTGGTTTTCCAAGAGGTTTCAAAACCAAGAGATTTCATAGTTTCTAATGTGAACAAAGCCTTTGTGCATATAATGATATATTAACTTTGAATATCTTGAATTGTAGGATCAAAACATCATGGTGGTCGTTTGGAAGGTAAAACAACGTGTGGATAAGAACATTGCTATCTACAATCTAATACAAGTGGTAAACCATGTCTACACTCTTCAAGAACCTTTGGTAAAGCTATGGCATTGCCTTCAAGAACCCTTGGTAAGGCTATGACATTCTCAATTCTGGTAAAGTAAGTAAAGTCAACTTGCCTCCATGGGAAGTTGATTTGGTTTGATGTGAAAAGGTTCTCTATGCTTGAACATTTGGATTTGATTGTTGGTGGATCTATTGACTTAACCTTGATCAATATATTGGAAGCTATGATACTCAGGCTTTCAAAGGTTTCTCATGCATATCTTTTCATGTGCTCTTAATGGGTTAAACATGTTCCTTGCATTTCCACAAAGAGTAATTTTGAAATGAGATTTCATTAGTCTTGTGCATAATGTTGAATGCATTCCGTGCATAATCAAAGACAGATTAAAACTAAAATGCATGAATTGAATGATGATATGAATCTCAAAAGGATCATGTTTCAAAAGCCTAGAATAAGTCCAAACTAACTCAAATTGAATGGAACAAAGTGTGGTCTTACAATATATTCTATAATGATATGATCCATGGACTGAACTATGTTGTTTTGCAGGATTTCCAGAGTTCGGTCGACCTGGAAGACTGGTCCGGTCGACCTGATTTACCAGCACTTAGAAATATGGAATTTTATAGATTTCGGTCGACCGCCAACCCAAGGCCGGTCAAACGGTTTTCCCAGCAACGAAATCTTCAAAAGCTGTAAAATTCCGATCAACCGACTGCCTACCTCCGGTCGACCGACCACCCCGATGCAGCCATCTTTGACCTTGTTTTTCACCAACGTGTTCAAGCTTCCTTTGTGGACCTTTCAGTCCTTTAGCCTCCAAATTCGGCAGGATTTGTGGATATATGTTTGGAGGGTTCCTTGACCAACCCAAGACATATAAAAACACTTCTTAAGGGTAAGAAACCCTAAGGGGATCACAAGAAGGATTGAAGGAGAGGCTGCCAAGGGAAGGAAGAACCACTGTAGCTCCGTGAACAGTAATTCATGGAAGATTTCTTCATCCATGCTCAAGCTCTTCAAGATCTATCTGAAGCCATTTAATCTCCATTCAAGTGAAGAAGGAAGCCTTGTTCAAGATCTGCATCATACACTCAAGGGGAGCCTAAATCAGGAGTTTTCTCAACTATGTTTCATTTGTCTTTGTGTTTTGAGCTTCAAGTCTTGTTCCTAGTAATCTGTAAACATTTGTGTGTGTGTGGATCGATTCAGATCCCTGGTAGTGTGAGGTTGTCTAGTTTAGATCCTTGTGTGTGTGTGGATCTATCCAGATCTGGTTATTCTAGTGTGTAGAGTGCTGCATCTATCGCAGCGTGTGTGTGTGTTGTTGATCCGGTTGTCAGATCGTGTTAGTCTCCATGTGTGTGTGTGTTGGGGCGCATCCCCGTGTGTGTGTGTGTGTGTGTGCAGGCGTCGCCCTGCGTGTGTGGTGGAGTGTGTCTCCGTGTTAGGGATTTATCCCCGTGCTGATTTACAGCAGTGAAGCCTCACCGGGTTTTGGTGAGGGGTGGACGTAGGTTGCCGTCGTTGCATCTGAACCACCTTAAAAATCATCGTGTATTGTGGTTTGAATTGTGTGGTTTGGCTCATTTCTTCTACCTCCATTCTGTGTGATTGTTAGTGCATATTGTTGTTTCGGGTTTGATCTTTCAGATTTAGCATATTCGGTCTTTTATCTAAATAGATCTTTGGTATATCAAAAGGTGTTTTTGAATTGACAAGATCACTCTTGTCAGGACAATAGCATCTTGCGTGAGTAGAATCCCTGGATTCACACCTCCACCTTGTACCAAGGACCTATCGTGGAGATAGATTTTGATAAATCTAGCTTGTGGTTAAACAGATTTGAATTCCTAGTTGATGCTTCATCATACTCCTTTAAATCGGGTAAAAATTCCTTATAAGTTGTAATCACCCAATTCACCCCCTCTCTTGGGTGTCATTGATCGCGCGACTTCATTATGTGCTATCTTTGAGATTCAACCAGGTTGGACAGATTTTGTCACTAGATATATCAGATACTATCCCAATCTAGTGCAGCAATTTTATGAAAATCTAGTTGAAAGGAATGAGGAATTATTTACATTTGTTCGAGGTGTTGAGCTTCATATTACTCCCGATCTGTTTGAGCGGGGTTTAGGAGTTGCGGCTAGAGGAGCCAACACGGTTTTTGGTCATGGTGCTGTTGAGGAAACTTTTCTTGCTATGACTAGTTGTGATTACGTGCATGGTGTCAGCAATTTAATCGTATTGAATGCAAATCATTTTCCACCATTGCAGCGTATATTGCACCATATGTTTGCCTCCCTCATTTATCCAAAGAGTGGCAACAGAAATGAAGTGTTAGAGGTTCACAGGTTCTTGTTTTACAATGTTATGAATGGGATACAAGTCAACATGGGTCGCCTCATGACGACTCTCATTGGATCTTGCCGAACCAATTTGCGGCGATCCCTGCCCTATGCTTCACAGTTAACCGGCATATTCATCTATGCTGGGATCAATTTGGCAGATGAACCATTCATTTATGTTCAACAAGATGATATATATAATAAGCACAAGATTTTCACAGATATGGTGTTGGGTCCCGTAGTGCAGGAACACGGATCTAGAGGGGGGGTGAATAGATCCTTCTACTAAAAACTATGTCCAATTAAAAACACAACTAGCACACAGCGGAATTTACAAGATTGATATGATTAAGGAAATTAATCTTAAACAAGTTTAAACTAGATTCACTCAATCTAACCGAGCTCACACGATTGCACAAACAGATAGAATAGTGAACACACAATCATACGAATCAAACCACAAGACACGAGGATTTTTAAGGTGGTTCGGGACCACGACGGGCTCCCTACGTCCACCCCTCACCAAACCGGTGAGGCTTCACTACACGCTACAAAATGTAGCAACACGGGGACGAACCCCAACACACACACGCTGCTTTCGCAGCAAACCACACACGAGGCCTTGCCTCAAACTACTGCCACAGCACACACACACACACACACACACACTGGGGAACACACCCCGAACAAATTCCTCATACGGAGTCAAAACTCCATCCACACACACGTAGGACAATGCCTACACAACCACACGGAAGTAAACTCCCAACCACACATGGGGAACACACCCCAAGTTACGCCCGACCACACACGCGGATATACTCCGCACAAGTCGACACACGTAAATCAACCCACACACTCGGAGACCCCTTTCTCCGAACACCCACACAAAGTATTATCTCAAATGTATATGAACCAAAAACACATATATGTTATGACCCTCCAAACAAATTATAGAGATGAACACTAGACAGATGTGTCAAGTATAAGGCTCCCCCTTCTTCAACAAAATCTGATTCTCCTTGCTCGTTGACAGATGATCATGATTTAGACATCATCTTCTTCGCCTCCTCGAGATGCATGTCTTTTCCTTCTTCCAATTTCTTCTTCACCTGAAAGAACAGATAGAAATGATAAGCTCAAACTTTAAGCTAATCTCAAACAAGACAATAGAAGTGAACGGTTCAGAGATCCCCCTCTTCATCTTCATCCTATACAAGGATCACATGAGCATTAGGATTGTTGAATCACACAATTCGCAGCTCATATATATGTATGCAAGAGAGAGTGGATATAAGATTTATAAAACCATCCAAAGATGTCTTAAGATAGATATTCAAGCTCTATCAACAACAATATTGAGAAATCAGAATGAAGAAGATGTTGCAGTGATTAGAGCTCCCCCTTTCTCTCCTTTGAACATATTTGAATGCTTCTGAAGTATGGAACCCGTTCTTGAAGAAGAATGATTGATTCTTGCATGGATGATGCTTGTATCTTGATTTTCTTCGTAGCTTGTGGCAGAGGAGTGGATGAGGACGTGAAACCTTGTTCTTCCCTTCATACACAAGCTCAGAAGATCATGGGAGAAGCCATGGAGCTGCTACTTTCGACCTGCACTCACAAAGGTTAGAAGAAAATGATTTTCAGATATAGCATCCTCTTTCTTAGGGTTTGCAACCCAAGAGATGTATATAAATGATTAGAACGGCCAAGGGACAGCTTGGAGACCAGATCCACGAATTACGGAGACATATAGGACATTAGGAATTGATTGGTAGGACTTTTAGGGCAAGAAAACGGCGGTCAAACATGGTTGTTGGACGTTCGACCGGAAGGGGTCGACCCCAGGGTCGACCCTCGGGCACACAGAAGCCAAACAGAACCAAAAATTTGGTTCTGGGTTACATGGGTCGACCCCAGGGTTGACCCTTTCAATGGGTCGACCCACAGGGTCGACCCTCGTGTTCCCAGAACTTAAAACAGAACCATGTATTAGGTTCTGGGTGGCAGGGGTCGACCCTTTCAGGCTGGTTTCATCATATAGGTTCTGTTTTGAATAGAACCTGAGAGGGTCGAACCCATGGGTCGACCCCTTCTAGTTTGGGCCTGAAAAACAAGTAAAAACACCATCAAATCAATGGGAAACAATTGATTAAATATAACCATAATCCCATGAAGATCAACCATGATTTTTCATCCTGAAACACTTTGAAGAATGAATATAGTTTGAAGAGTGTATACACTTTGAATTTGTGCTAGCAGCCAACGTACAGACTTTGAGTCTGTGCAATCAGCCAACGTATAGACTTCGTGTTACAGGATGTATAGACTTGCTGATGTATAGACTTGCTGGCTGTATAGACTTGCTAATGTATAGACTTGCTGGTTGTACAGACTTGCTGATGTATGCACTTGATGATGTATAGACTTGCTGCTGAAGGATGTATAGACTTGATGTGCCTGCAACCAATGTATAGACTTGTTAGTATGCGGATGTATAGACTTTGCATATGCATGAATGATTGTACACACTTGCTGTATGCATGAAAGAGTGTACAGACTTTGTGTTGCGAACACATGCTATACAGACTTTGAATGTATAGACTTTGTGTTATGCAATAGACAATGTATAGACTTTGTGGCATGCAATGTATAGACTAGATGTTGCGAACTGTGCACATGCATGAACAATGTATAGACTTGGTGGCATGCAATGTATAGACTTGATGTTGTGAACTGTGCAAATGCATGAATAATATATAGACTTGGTGGCATGCAATGTACAGATTTGCCAGCATGCAATGTATAGACTTGATGTAGCAATGTACAGACTTTGTGTCTAATGCCTGAAGCACATGATGTAATGTACAGACTTGGAAATGCTGAATGCACAAGATGATGTACAGACTTGGTCTTGCGACCATGGCTATACAGACTTTGAAGAAATGCATGCACAAGGAATGTACAGACTTGGTCTTGCAATGTATAGACTTTGTGTGCTTGAAATGCAGACAACAAGTGTACAGACTTCAAAATAAAGAATGTACAGACTTGCTGTAATGAACAATGCCCAAATGCAGTGTATGGACTTAGCGTGAATGCGAGAAGACGCTAAGTGAGACGGATGTATAGACTTTATGTGCAATGCAAAGGCTGTATAGACTTTATGTGTGGATGACCAGACAATGTATAGACATCATATGTAGACAAGACCTCATATGCAATGTTTGTGCTAACCTCAAAGCATGTATGTGCCTCGTGCTAACCTCAAAGCACGTATGAGCCTTATAAAATCACAATACATCCACATGATGATAAGCCTTAGAGAACAGTTTATGAACATTTCCACAACCATTTCAACCTTCATACACATAAGGACATGAACAACCATTCTCGCACACGACCAAACAACAAAGGCATTTTGTAATAATCAAAATCACAATGCACAACAATCTCCCCCATTTTGATGATGACAAAATATTATGCTATAATGCTCTCTCTCCCTGTCACGCCCCGAGAGCGGAAGATACCCGTAGACGCGTGACGAGTTTATATCAATCATGTCAATGAGAGTATTAGTGTATTCGACACCAAAATCAGAGATGCGCAAAAGTAAAGATAACCCAATCCTTTATTCCTTCATAAGAATATGTCTATTACAAACCTTTGAAGTACTAACTAAAATAAAGGAAAATACAAGGTTGACTCAAGAAAATATGAAAAAGACTAGATAACACGGAAGAAGCTCTATCTCTTTCACTCTTGATTTTCTCCATCCGTTTGAGTTCCCTCATCGTCGGACTTACCTGAAAAGTAGGGAAACACTAAGTGAGCGAACGCTCAGTAGGAAATTATATCTCAAGAACTAGCAATGGGTTTAAGTAATTACATCTTTCTTGAATGCACTATAGCTATGCAAGCTCGCATAAAACGATAAGATAGAGAGAGTGTATAACAATAAGATAGCGACGAGAACTAGTCATGAACTTTCAAGAACTTATATCAAAAGATATCAAGATATTCAAGCAAGTGTATTCATCATGTCATGTTGGAATTTGGCTATCACGTTCAAGCACGCAAGTATGAAATTACCCTTTTTCGGGCCACGCAAGTCATGTAATATCAAGTCAAGTACAAGTACAAGATTTGTGGAACGTTTAATCAAGCTAGTCATGCACTTCGGTATAATGCCAATACCGTGATCAATCAACTCCCACGGGCACAAGTATTTTCGGGTGCTCCTCCCAGGACCAGATCGGGCCCTATATGCGCAGGCATTAATCATGTATTTTAACATCCACTTTTACGTATAGCCAATATGGAATTTCAAGAATAAAGCTTGTAGACATGTAGGATAAACTTGGATAGAGTAGAGTCCAAAAATATGACACTTGACATAGAATGGTGATAATAACGGTACAATCACGATTATCGATAAAACTAGGTGGAATTGGTTCCCTAACTTGGGTACCATGACAAATAAGTATGGGCACTCTTTATATAGAATTGAGGTCCACATGAACAGCACATCAATGGCAAGATGTCCTCATTCTTAATATATAATTGAGGTCCACAAGAACATCATGTTGAATATAGAATTGGGGTTTATAAGAACAGCATCAAATGGCATGATAACCTCATCCCATTAAGAGAATTCTCATGATACACACTTTGCATAACATGAGGGCCGGTATACCATGTTTCTATAGAGTGACATGGCAAAATAGTGTAATGGGTTTATATGGTACAACCAGCTCAGTCGGCCTTGAGGGAATCCAAGGCTGTGAGGAGACTTACGGAGGTCTCTATGACTAACTCGCTAGTCCAAAGGAACGGCATGTCCAATGGAGAGCTTGTATGTCAATGAGAATTGAGGGTAGTGCGATAAAAATATCATGAAACATGGGACTATATTCACGGAGTGGAAATATAGTGCCGATATATATATATATATATATATATATATATATATATATATATATATATGAAACCCTTCGGTTGACAGTAATCAGCGTAAAACAGTAATACAGAAAATAGCGACTTAAGCTAAGTCATTAATTAGCCAATTAACGCCTTACAGAGGGGCGTTTATTTACAAATTTGACGACTTATACATTAGTCGTCCCTTCAATATTTCTATTCTACAGAAAATCAATATTCTGGAATTTTAACAAAAACGCGCCCTGGACAGGGGCGTTACTTTTCAATTAGCGCCCTGGTCTGGGGCGTCAGTTCAATAAGAGACGACATTGTGCAGGTCGTTAATTCAACAATTTTTCTAAATTTCAGATAATAAAATTTCAGGAACAATTTATATAGTCAGGACCAGAAAAATAGCAGAATTCATTCAGGATGAACATGCATTAGATTAGGTTCATGGTTTCATAGATATAGAATTTTAAACATGGGTATTTATTAATTACATGTAATTGATGACTTCTGGGCAGGGCATCAAAATAATAATTAGCGCCCTAGTGTGGGTCGCTTCTTTAAATTAGCGCCCTTGCCAAGGGCGTTTCTTTTTGAAATTACATAGAAACCATCTGAAACCACAATAAAACTATATGCATGCACGACCGATGATATTATTAAGATCTTAAGCTAGTTTGGGCTACGATCTTGAGAAAACCTACCTTGATTAAGATTAACTGGTGAACTGATGAAGGTTTGGAGAAGAAAACGATGCTCTGTTCTCGAACAGAGATAACTTGAAGGAGATGAAAGAGACAGAAGTCCTTGGTCTGATGCAGCTGAAAGTAGGTTCCCCACCGATACAGAAGATTTGCCGTCTGTTCAGCAAGGAGGAAGGAGAGGAAGACAACAGTCTTCACGTCCCTCCTGCAGGGAGAATATGGACGAGGCACTCGTTCTTCGGTCAAAAGGATGATCGTCTTCACAACACAGACAACCTGTATAGGAAGATGAGGAAGGAAAAGAACATCAACGTTCTTTCAACACACACAGCCAGAAATAAAGAGGAAGAACATTACTTGTTCTTCACGTCGATGACAGCAGCAGCAGATCGCCAAATAGCGATCAAGGGTTGATTTAGGAGGGTATTTATAGGAATTTTAGAATCCTAATAGGGTTAGAGTTATATTGGAAGTAATACTTCCATGATAAAATCCTTACTCTTTTCCATCTTCGATGTAGTTATCCAGAACTTGCTCTGGATAGACTCCTGGGTCGAACGAAACTCGAACTGAATTCACGCCTTAGGCTAGGTCGTGTGTTTTAATTGACGACGTTGTCCTAGTCGTTACTTATTAAAAATGCACCCACGGTGAGGGCGTTTCCTTTCCTTTCCTTAATTTTATTTCCCGTCGTTTGAAATTTGACGCCCTAGTGTGTAGGCGTCCTTTTTAAATTAACGCCTTAAACAGAGGCATTTCCTTTTGAATCAGCGCCTTGATAAAAGGCGTTATTTTCCTCTTGATTAATGATTTACTCATTTAGGCTCCTTGTCATCTATTTACTTATCTTTTATTTTAATTTGATTTATTTTAAAAATCTTATTTTTATCAGGGTTGCTACACCCTCCCCCACTTAAAAGAATTTGGTCCCCAAATTCAATAGTATATATATATTTTGGAGAGTGTAGAGTATATACCTCTTAGAATAATTCTGGGAATCGCTTCCTCATGAATTCCTCGGTCTCCCATGTAGCTTCATGTTCGGAGTTCTTATTCCATTGTACCTTAAGCATGGGAATAACCTTACTCCTTAGGGTACGTACTTCATGATCTAGTATCTTCATAGGCTTCTGCTCATATGTGAGATCCTTCTGGATAACTAAGTCTCCATGTTCAATAATATACGATAGATCGTGCACATACTTCTTCAATATAGATATGTGGAATACATTATGCACATCAGACAATTGAGGAGGTAATGCGATGCGATAAGCAACCTCGCCAACTCTTTCCAATATCTCAAAAGGTCCGATGAACCTTGGTGTAAGCTTGCCCTTAACACCAAATCTCCGTATGCCACGTCCAGGCGATATCTTGAGAAATACATGGTCTCCGACTTGGAACTCAAGATCTCTCCTTCTCATGTCAACATAAGTCTTTTGCCTAGACTGAGCAACTTGCAGTCTTTCTCTAATCAATTGTATCTTCTCAGTGGTATCCCTTACCATGTCTGGTCCTAATAGTTATTTTTCTCCAACTTCGTCCTAGCATAAGGGTGATCGGCAACTTCTTCCGTATAAGGCTTCGAAATGTGCCATTTGTATACTTGCCTGGTAGCTATTATTGTATGCAAATTCCACCAACGGCAAGTGATCATGCTAGCTTCCATCGAAATCCATGATGCAAGCTCTGAGCATATCTTCAACCACCTAATTAGTTCTCTCGGTCTGACCATCCGTTTGAGGATGAAAAGCTGTACTAAAGTTAGGCCTTGTTCCCAACGAATGTTGTAGTCCCTTCCAAAAATGAGAAGTAAAACGGGGATCTCTGTCAGACACGATTGAAATAGGAATACCGTGTAATCTGACTATGTCCTTGATGTATAATGTAGCCAACACATCGACTGACCATCGGCTCTTGATTAGCAAGAAATGCGCCGATTTAGTCAATCGGTCAATAATAACCCATATTCCATCATGTCCTCCTTTTGATTTAGATAAACCCATGATGAAATCCATACCAATATCCTCCCACTTCCATTTAGGGATATCTAGAGGATGTAGTTTTCCAGTAGGCTTTTGGTGTTCCGCCTTGACCTGTTGGCATGTGAGACAGCGCGACATGTAGTCCGCTATTTCCCTTTTCATGTTGGGCCACCAAAAATTTCTTTTCACATCTTGGTACATTTTGGTAGATCCAGGATGAATCGTGTACCTTGATCTATGAGCTTCATCTAAGATCTTCTTCTTTAACTCGGGACAATCTGGTATGCAAGTTCTGTTTTGGAATAACAACCTTCTATCTGATGCTAATTGGAAATCAGACTGTCCTTCTAGTTTGCCCTTGATTTCCACTAATATTGGGTCATCATCCTAAAGTGCTTGTATTTCAGTTAATAGGTCTGGATGAATGCTTATATGAGACAATGTGACACATTTGAAGTTCGTGTCCATGCTTATATTGAGCTTAGAGAATTGCTCCAGCAACTTCCATTCTTGAATCATACAATTAGCTAACAGTGCTCTCGGCCTTCGACTAAGGGCATCAGCTACTTGATTACCCTTTCCAGGATGATATTGTATATTGAAGTCGAAGTCCTTGAGATATTCTAGCCAACGCCGTTGCCTCATATTTAGTTCCTTTTGAGAGAAAAGATACTTGATTCTCTTGTGATCGGAGTATACAGTAAACTGTACTCCATATAGATAATGCCTCCAGATCTTTAGTGCAAATACTACCACGGCTAATTCTAAGTCATGGACGGGGTAGTTCTCTTCATGCTTCTTTAATTGTCGAGAAGAGTAAGCTATAACCTTTCCTTGTTGCATTAGAACACATCCGAGGCCAATGCCAGAAGCATCAGTGTATACCTCGAATTTCTCTCCTTCCATTGGTAAAGCTAAGACAGGAGCTGTAGTAAGATGATCCTTGAGAGTTTGGAAGCTTCTTTCACATTCCTCACTCCATTCGTAACAGATCTCCTTGCGAGTTAACCTCGTAAGTGGTACGGCGATCTTAGAGAAATCTTTGATGAATCGCCTATAATAGCCAGCAAGACCTAGGAAACTTCGGATTTCGCTAGCATTGGTCGATCTTTCCCAATTTCTTACAGCTTCAACTTTTGATGGATCTACTGATAAGCCATCCTTTGATATAACATGTCCGAGAAAAGTCACTTCCTCAAGCCAGAATTCACACTTGCTGAGTTTTGCATATAATTGGTTTGCCCTCAATATTTGTAATGCAATCCTTAAATGTTCCTCATGCTCTTCCTTGGTCTCGGAATAAATCAATATATCATCAATAAAGACCACCACGAATTGATCCAAATAAGGCCTGAATATACTATTCATTAATTGCATAAAGGCAGCAGGGGCATTCGTTAGTCCGAAAGGCATAACAACAAATTCATAATGGCCGTACCTGCTTCTGAATGCAGTCTTATGAATGTCATCATCCTTGATTCTTAACTGATGATATCCCGACCTAAGATCAATTTTGGAAAAGTACTTGGATCCTGAAATTTGATCAAACAACTCATCGATTCTCAGCAGTGGATACTTGTTCTTGATAGTGAGATGATTCAACTGTCGATAGTCGATGCATAACCTCATGGATCCATCTTTCTTCTTTACAAATAATACAGGCGCTCCCCATAGGGAAGTACTTGGTCTTATGAATCCTTTCTTAATGAGTTCCATCAATTGCTCCTTTAACTCCTTGAGTTCAGCAGGTGACATTCTATACGGTGCCTTAGAAACTGGACCCGCACCAGGAACTAAATCGATGGTGAAGGCCACTTCTCTTTGTGGGGGTAATCCAGGCAAATCTTCCGGAAATATGTCCGAAAATTCTTGTACCACCGGAATGTCTTCTATCTTAGTTTCCTTAGCCTCCTTAATCGTGACGAATGCAAGGAAAGATACACATCCTTTCCTGATGAGCTTGCTAGCTCGGAGAGCCGAAATAAGAGGGGTTTTGCTTCGCCTCTTGGGGTTAGTAAAGATCAGTTCTGGAAATTCCTCGAAAGTGACCTTGCTACTGCGGCAATCGACCGTTGCCTGATATTTAGATAACCAATCCGCTCCTAGTACGACATCATACTCCTTTAGATCTAAACATATAAGATCAATAGGGAGATTCTTACCATGAACCAATACTTCACAGTTCTGGTAATGGTGTGTAATATCAGTCTCGTTTCCTAGAGGAGTATACAAGACTAATTTTATCCATTCCGGTTCTAAGGGTAATGGATCAGCGAACTTCTTGGAAACAATTGAATGTGAAGCACCAGCATCAATTAAGACATATGCAGACTTGGAACAAACTTTCAATGTACCTTCTACTAGTCCGCCTTCTTCTTCTTGTTCGGTCTCCTTAATTGCGTGAAGATGAGCATTCTTGGTTACTGGGCGCTTCCCATCCCCGGCTTGATCATTAAGTAATGGGAAATTAGGAATTTGATGATCGCGACTCCCATAGCGGAGACATGCTCCTAGTTTCCTCCAGCATTCTTCTACTCTATGGCCCGCCTTGTCACAATGCTTGCACACTATATTTGATGGGGTAGTGGTGATGGAGAAGGGCTTGGTCTTCTTAAACTTCTGATCTTGTGAGGAAGTACCTCCATTGCTAGGCCTCTTCTTGAAGTTGGGTTTAAAGGAACCCGAACTTGTGACTTATTCTTTCTTGTCCTTCCCACGGATTCTATCAGATAGTTCCGTGGCGTCTTCTAATAGCTGAGCTCGGCGCACAATTTTCGAGTAGACCTGGATATCCATTGGCACCAACAGTGTGATATATTGGGGCCTGAGCCCATTTAGGAACCTCCTAGCTTTCATCTTCTCAGTGCTAACTAAGTGCTTATGTCACGCCCCGAGCGCGGAAGATACCCGGAGATGCGCGACGTGTCTATATCAATCATATCAATCAGAGTGGTCGTGTATTCGACGCAAAGACAGAGATGCGCAAAATAGCAAGATAACCCAATCCTTTATTTCATAATGGATAGACTATTACAAATCTAATACTCTGTTTAATAAAAAGGAAAAGAATACATATTTGACTCAAGAAACTATAGGAAAGACTAGACGACACTTGAGCAGCTCTATCACTTTCACTCTTGAACATTCCCATCCGATTGACTTCCATCGTCGTCGGACTTACCTGAAAAGTACAAAGGGACAAACGGAATGAGCGAACGCTCAGTAGGAAATTATATCTCAAGTACTAGCAAGGGGTTTAAGTAATTACATCTTTCATGAATGCAATAAAGCTATGCATGCTCGCATAAAACGACAAGATAGAGAGAATGTAATATCAAGAAATAAGATGAACTTAATCATGAACTTCCAACAAGATGACAAGTGTATTCAAGGTATTCAAGCAAGCACGTTTAACAAGTCATGTCAAGAACTTGGGCTATCATGTATCAAGCAAGTAAATTACCGTTTTTCGGGCCACGCATTTCATGTAAAGTCAAGTACGATTCAAGTACAAGATGTGTGTGGAATGTCCAATCAAGCAAGTCAAGTACTCGGTATAATGCCAGATACCTTATCATTTTAACTCCCATGGGCACAAGTACTTTCGGGTGCTCCTCCCAGGACCAGATCGGGCCCTATATGCACAGGCATTTATCATGTATTTTTGACATCCACTCTTGTTTATATAGCCAATATAGAGTTTCAATATTCAAGCTTGTAGACATGTATGACAACTTTGACAGAATAGAGTCCAAAAATATGACAAAGGACATAGATTGGCGATAATAACGGTAAAATCACGATATCAATAAAACTAGGTAGAATATGGCTCCCTTAACTTAGGTCCCATGACAAATCAATATGGACATTCTTTATATAGAATTGAGGTCCACATAAACATTAGATCAAGCAAGATACCCTCATTCTTATCATAGAATTGAGGTTTACAAGAACGACATGATATGGCATGATATCATCATCCCATTAAGAATTTCTTATGATATACTCTTTGTATAATCATAAGGGCCGGTATACCATGTTTCTTTAGATTGACATGGCAAGGATCGTGTAATGGGTTTTTAGGGTACAACCAGCTCAGTCGGCCTTGAGGGAATCCAAGGCTACGAGGAGTCTTACGGAGGTCTCTATGACTAACTTGCTAGTCCAAAGGAACGGAATGTCCAACGGAGAGCTTGTATGTCAATGAGAGTTGAGTGTGATCGATGAAACAACGTGAAACGTGGGACTATACTCACGGAGTGGAGAATAGTGCCGATATATATATTATATAACATATGAAATCATCGGTTAACAAAAACAGGAGAAAATCAGTTTTACAGTAAAATAACGACTTAGGTCAAGTCGTTTCTCAAGTAATTAACGCCTAACAGAAGGGCGTTTACATATTTCTATTTTACAGAATTTTCAATAATTTTATTAATTCATGAAAAACACGCCCTAGTCAGGGGCGTTAGTCAGGTAATTAACGCCTAACATAAGGGCGTTTACATATGTTCCGTTTTGCAGAATTTTCATTATTTCAATAATTTATATGAAACGCGCCCTGGACAGGGGCGTTTCTTCAGAGTTGACGACTATACAAGTAGGCGTCTCATTATTTAAATATTTGACAGAATATAAATAATTTTCAGGATTTATTTAAAACACGCCCTGTAAAGGGGCGTTACTGTTTAATTTTATTTTACAGGATATACATAGTTCAGGAATTTACAGAAAACGCGCCCTAGAAAGGGGCGTTTCTTTTCAATTTACGCCCTGTGATGGGGCGTTAACAGGTGTAAAACGACGTTGTCAAGGTCGTGAATTCAAGGAATTTATAATATTTCAACAAATAAATTTCCAAGACAGGAGACATGATCATGACAAGAAAATTAGCAGGAATTTACAGGTAGAGTCATGCAAGATATTAGAATCGATATTTCATATTTATTGAATTTTAAACAGGATCAATTATTGATTACATGCGATTGTTCATGAAATTAACGTCTGTATACAAGGCGTATACTTTTAATTAACGACCACTGTGATGGTCGTTTCTTTTAAAGTAGCGCCCTATTCAAGGGCGTTTCTTGAAAAATTTACAGAAAACGTATTTAAACTACATGCAAACTGTATAAATATATCATGCATGGTGCTTCTTATATTTATTTTTAGTTTGGGCTACGAGACTTGAGAAAATCCTACCTTATGATCTGGATGAAGGAGATGAAAGGGCTTTGAAGCTTCAACTGCAACTTAATAGAAGAAGAACAATCGTTCTTCCGTCAACCTGGAGAGGAAACGAAGAATATTAATTCTTCTCATGCTACGTTCATAAGAAAGGAACAGAAGAAGAAAATAGAAGAACATATGTTCTTCACGTACCTGTGCAGTTCGATCGTCCAAATAGGTTTAGGGTTGTTCGATCAAGACTATTTATAGGATTTTGGAGTCCTAACAAAAGTAGTGTTTGATTGAGGGTAACATATCCCTAATAGAGTCCTTACTCTACTAGACACTTACTAGATTAGGTTAATCTTTCCCTGGATAAGCTCTGGGTTCGAACGGGTCACGAACTGAATTAACGCCTTTGGTCAGGGCGTTTATTCTTAAATTAACGACCTTGTTCAGGTCGTTTCTTAAGGAACGTCTTGTATAAGGGCGTTCCTTGTTTTTGAAACACGCCTAAGACATGGGCGTTTATTTTACTTGCCTATTTGGTCGCGTGAGAGTTGACGACCACATGCGTGGGCGTCCTTTCTTTAGTCACGCCGTATGTAGAGGCATTTATTTTTAAATTAACGCCTTACTCAGAGGCGTTATTTTTAATTTACTTTATTTTTTCTGTATTACTTCTGTACTATGTATGTTTTTACTTTTATTTCAATATTCATTTATCAGGGTTGCTATAGCTTAGCATACCGAGATAATCTAGAAAATTGGGCCTCGTACTCGGCCACTGACAAGGACCGTTGCTTCAGTACAGCAAATTTTGCAGCTTTCTTTTCCTGTACTCGGTCCGAAAAATATTTAGCATTGAAATGTTCAACGAATTCTTCCCAAGTAACTTGGTCTTGATTTAAAGTAGCTTCTATTGATTCCCACCAGCATCGGGCATCCCTTTCCAACTGAAAGGTGGCTAATAAGACTTTATCTTGATCCATGCACTGCATAACACGGAATATACGTTCCGTCTCCCTGATCCAGTGCTCTGCGTCGTCCTGATCAGTAGAACCCATGAATTTAGGCGGGTTCATATTTTTAAAGACTTGGTGGAGACTCCCTGCTCATTGTGCTCCTCCTTGTGCTACTTGTTGCAGCACTTGAGTCATGCCTTGAAGTGTACGCGGCATGTTACGCCATTGAGCACGTTCGGCAGCCATCGCCCTACAATTACAATAACTAGATTACTACGTGATTTCATTTAGAAGCTAGCATTTTTATGTTAACTTTAACCCTTGGTTCTACCCAATCTCACTGGTTAAAGGTTAAACCTATCCTTGGACTTGGGTTTTCCTAGGAATTGAATACCCTAGGCTCTGATACCACAAAAATTGTCACGCCCCGAGAGCGGAAGATACCCGGAGACGCGTGACGAGTTTATATCAATCTTGTCAATCAGAGTATTAGTGTATTCGACACCAAAATCAGAGATGCGCAAAAGTAAAGATAACCCAATCCTTTTATTCCTTCATAAGAATATGTCTATTACAAACCTTTGAAGTACTAACTAAAATAAAGGAAAAATACAAGGTTGACTCAAGAAAATATGAAAAAGACTAGATAACACGGAAGAAGCTCTATCTCTTTCACTCTTGATTTTCCCCATCCGTTTGAGTTCCCTCATCGTCGGACTTACCTGAAAAGTAGGGAAACACTAAGTGAGCGAACGCTCAGTAGGAAATTATATCTCAAGAACTAGCAATGGGTTTAAGTAATTACATCTTTCCTGAATGCACTATAGCTATGCAAGCTCGCATAAAACGACAAGATAGAGAGAGTGTATAACAATATATAGCGACGAGAACTAGTCATGAACTTTCAAGAACGTATATCAAAAGATATCAAGATATTCAAGCAATTGTATTCATCATGTCATGTTGGAATTTGGCTATCACGTTCAAGCACGCAAGTATGAAATTACCCTTTTTCGGGCCACGCAAGTCATGTAATATCAAGTCAAGTACAAGTATAAGATTTGTGGAATGTTCAATCAAGCTAGTCATGCACTTCGGTATAATGCCAATACCGTGATCAATCAACTCCCATGGGCACAAGTACTTTCGGGTGCTCCTCCCAGGACCAGATCGGGCCCTATATGCGCAGGCATTAATCATGTATTTTAACATCCACTTTTGTGTATAGCCAATATGGAATTTCAAGAATAAAGCTTGTAGACATGTAGGATAAACTTGGATAGAGTAGAGTCCAAAAATATGACACTTGACATAGAATGGCGATAATAACGGTACAATCACGATTATCGATAAAACTAGGTGGAATTGGTTCCCTAACTTGGGTACCATGACAAATAAGTATGGACACTCTTTATATAGAATTGAGGTCCACATGAACATCACATCAATGGCAAGACGTCCTCATTCTTAATATAGAATTGAGGTCCACAAGAACATCATGTTGAATATAGAATTGGGGTTTACAAGAACGGCATCAAATGGCATGATAACCTCATCCCATTAAGAGAATTCTCATGATACACACTTTGCATAACATGAGGGCCGGTATACCATGTTTCTATAGAGTGACATGGTAAAATAATGTAATGGGTTTTTATGGTACAACCAGCTCAGTCGGCCTTGAGGGAATCCAAGGCTGCGAGGAGACTTACGGAGGTCTCTATGACTAACTCGCTAGTCCAAAGGAACGGAATGTCCAATGGAGAGCTTGTATGTCAATGAGAATTGAGGGTAGTGCGATAAAAACATCATGAAACATGGGACTATATTCACGGAGTGGAAATATAGTGCCGATATATATATATATATATATATATATATATATATATGAAACCCTTCGGTTGACAGTAATCAGCGTAAAACAGTAATACAGAAAATAGCGACTTAAGCTAAGTCATTAATTAGCCAATTAACGCCTTACAGAGGGGCGTTTATTTACAAATTTGACGACTTATACATTAGTCGTCCCTTCAATATTTCTATTCTACAGAAAATCAATATTCTGGAATTTTAACAAAAACGCGCCCTGGACAGGGGCGTTACTTTTCAATTAGCGCCCTGGTCTGGGGCGTCAGTTCAATAAGAGACGACCTTGTGCAGGTCGTTAATTCAACAATTTTTCCAAATTTTAGATAATAAAATTTCAAGAACAATTTATATAGTCAGGACTAGAAAAATAGCAGAATTCATTCAGGATGAACATGCATTAGATTAGGTTCATGGTTTCATAGATATAGAATTTTAAACATGGGTATTTATTAATTACATGTAATTGACGACTTCTGGGCAGGGCGTCAAAACAATAATTAGCGCCCTAATGTGGGTCGCTTCTTTAAATTAGCGCCCTTGCCAAGGGCGTTTCTTTTTGAAATTACATAGAAACCATCTGAAACCACAATAAAACTATATGCATGTATGACCGATGATATTATTAAGATCTTAAGCTAGTTTGGGCTACGATCTTGAGAAAACCTACCTTGATTAAGATTAACTGGTGAACTGATGAAGGTTTGGAGAAGAAAACGATGCTCTGTTCTCGAACAGAGATAACTTGCAGGAGATGAAAGAGACAAAAGTCCTTGGTCTGATGCAGCTGAAAGTAGGTTCCCCACCGATACAGAAGATTTGCCGTCTGTTCAGCAAGGAGGAAGGAGAGGAAGACAACAGTCTTCACGTCCCTCCTGCAGGGAGAATATGGACGAGGCACTCGTTCTTCGGTCAAAAGGATGATCGTCTTCACAACACAGACAACCTGTATAGGAAGATGAGGAAGGAAAAGAACATCAACGTTCTTTCAACACACACAGCCAGAAATAAAGAGGAAGAACATTACCTGTTCTTCACGTCGATGACAGCAGCAACAGATCGCCAAATAGCGATCAAGGGTTGATTTAGGAGGGTATTTATAGGAATTTTAGAATCCTAATAGGGTTAGAGTTATATTGGAAGTAATACTTCCATGATAAAGTCCTTACTCTTTTCCATCTTCGATGTAGTTATCCAGAACTTGCTCTGGATAGACTCCTGGGCCGAACGAAACTCGAACTGAATTCACGCCTTAGGCTAGGTCGTGTGTTTTAATTGACGATGTTGTCCTAGTCGTTACTTATTAAAAACGTGCCCACGGTGAGGGCGTTTCCTTTCCTTTCCTTAATTTTATTTCCCGTCATTTGAAATTTGACGCCCTAGTGTGTAGGCGTCCTTTTTAAATTAACGCCTTAGACAGAGGTGTTTCCTTTTGAATCAGCGCCTTGATAAAAGGCGTTATTTTCCTCTTGATTAATGATTTACTCATTTAGGCTCCTTGTCATCTATTTACTTATCTTTTATTTTAATTTGATTTATTTTAAAAATCTTATTTTTATCAGGGTTGCTACACTCCCCCTTTGACATAATCAGAAATGGGGGTCATGATGGGGATACCATGATGGCAGTAAGACCATTTGAAACCAATTGTTGAAATTCAAATGTGGAAATTGGAAATGCAAATGGGGACAATATGGTCATGAAGAATGCAAGATGACAAAACGATATGCAAATGCTCACAAGTTACAGCAATTGGAAATAGTGTATGGCATGACAATAATGAGCACGCAAACAAGCACTCAAACACCCATAAGGTATTGACTCATGCAAGTCCTGATGAGTTAAGCAGATAGGATCACATGCAAAGCTCCCCCTTAGACAACGACACATAAGATGATTGGCTTTGATTTTCAACTTTTTAGATTTTTAGTTTTCTTGTGAAATGCATGAAACATGATGTATGAAAATGATGAGACACGAAATACATACAATGTGATCAAGCAGATATCTATAGATACATGCAACATAACTCCTTCACAAGAAGAGATACCAATTGATTTACAGTGAGGGGATAGGTGTAGGAAAAGTACAAGTGAGTCATTAAGTTCAGAACGCTCATGATTACACCTAGAGGATTGTGCAGATAAATAGGAGAAGACGTACAGCAGGTCATGCAATTAATCAAATTTTCAAAATACCTATCAAATCAAATTACCATGTGCAAGTGAGTAACATGAGAATGAAGTTTAGCCATATGGATAACCAGATTTTCAAGTAAACACAATAGTAAGTATACAAACTGCATTTCAATCTAGAGAATAGCGTATTGGAGGCTTCGCTCTACCTCAATCAAATATATCATCAAAAATTTTCATATTGACAATCTGAATTTTTCTAAGAAGGATCAGGTTCAAAATAATTCCTTTTTACGCGAGGAGACACATGGAGCTCATGCCAAAATCCCCGGTTACTCATAATACTGAACCTTGTCACCTCATTTGAACAAAGATACTTTAGTCAACACTTTTCAGAAATGAACCACATCACGTCTCAGGTGACATGTGCCCAATTTACTTAGTGAAACTTAGCATTGCTCTGCCTTTCATTTTAACCATTTTTTTTATGTGGAGGCAGACATCTTTTTCCTCAACTGTCTCTTATCATCCATGCAGCAAGTTGAATTACTTTAGAGTGTTGAAATAAAATTTCTATATCCATATGAATAACACTCAAGTTCACATTAAAGTGCATGAAGTGTACGAATTTGATTTAACATGTATGGAGAAATTTTAACTTAAAACAGGATAGTGTAGCTCTTCCTATGTAAATGTAATAAGCATGAAATACTCCCCCTGAGAGTTTGACATGAAGCACACTTATCAAGACTCAGATGCAATATTATTTAACAATGGAGTATTCGGTCGTAGAAATTTCAAAGGAAGGGGTTGAATAGCATATAATAGCATGCAAGCATACAGTGGAGATATGCATATGCAATGTAAAATGAAAAAGATATGCAATTTTAGTTCTTGAATTGTTGGCCCCAAAGATATGAGACTGATTGTTGGAAGACTTCGTTTTGACATTTATGCAACATGAAATGTTCAAAATGATGCATTTCAAAGTATGCACTATATGTATGCTGAAAATACCAACTTTGCAACAAGACACACCATGAGCTTCATCTTCCAAAAGTACTATGTGAATGATATGCAAAGAGTGATATGTAAATATTCAATGTGATGTAAGATTTCAGATTTCACATGACACTGTATATGCACCTAATGCATGACACGCATTACCAATTGTTAAAATGTGACGACACAATTTTATTTTGAAAAGAGAATTCAGAAAATGCATTCAAAGCATCAAAATCATCACATGTGAACTTTTCCTTGAAAACATTTACTTTTATCCATAAGGATGAGTGGCACATTGGTAAAGATCATGGAACATTGATCACTTTCAGTCCTCAAGATGTTCAGCCATAAACACAATATCATCATGCTGAGAGAATGGAAAAATATCATTTTCAAAATTTTCAGCATGTAAAACTCCCTCATAATCAATGCATGATTTCAGAAAATTCATTTAAGTTTGCTGCCATATGCATAGATGATTCATGGTACCGGGCGGAGACATATTCTCACGCATGGTGATAGCTTTTAGACAGGCTTGACCTACCCTTTCACATGTCACCATTTTATATACCATGTAATCATTGAAATGATGATTAGAAGCAAATGTATTCTCATTTGACATCGGGGTTTTAGCAAAAGGGTATTCAATGGCTACACTCTCATATATGCTGCTCAGATGTTTCAATACCATTCAGCCAAGCATTCATTATCCACATTGTCAAGAACAACCAAGGGGTATTCAAACCTTCACAATCACTGTCTGTCAAGATATGGCATTAACATCAAGACCATAGAACTTCAGCCAAACACTTTATTTTCTCACCTTTACCTTGTGTTACCTTTATTGACATCTTAAAATTCTTTGCTTTATTTTGCTTGTGTAATCTTCATCAACATGCTCCTTTCTTTCTCTCCATGATTTCAAGGGTTGATGGTCATAATCAAACAAATCAGTGTCAATTCAAGGACAAGCCCATGTTAACCAAGGCATCAGACCAGAACTGGCCAAGTCGACTTAAAGCCTTCCTCTTGGCCTCAAGGTAATCCTGCAACAAAGTTCTCATTTGGTTGTTTTGGGTACCCAAATCTTCTGGGGTCCCGAATGGTTAGTTGCACCTCTAGTGGGTGCCTTCCACAGTTTTTGGGCATGCATATCATCAAAATACATTAAGGAACAAATATGCATGGTATGCCCAAACTCACCACAATAATGACAACAACCAAGAGACTTCACAGAATTCTCATAAACATGATAATCAAATCTCTGTGATTTAGCATGAATGTTATCATTATAAGCATGGAAATGTCTCTTCTTCACAACAGGATGAGCATGAAATTTCTGTGGGTTGGCAAAAGTATAATTATTTTTGACTTTGAAATTCTTTCTTTCATTTGCTTGCCAACACTATGACACACGGTGTCCTAGCTTTCCACATTTAAAACAAGCAACCCTTTTTCTTTTGGAAACGAGTTCATTTTTGCATGCTTTCAAATCATCCGATTTCATAATGAAACAATCATTCATCAAATTACCATGCTTACCATAATAATGACAATTGACATTAGTTGATTTTGGAGCATGGTTTTTGTGACTTTTGTGAGCATGAATCCTATTGCTCCTAGGTTAAGCCTGAGCCTTGGGATTTGATTTCTCAACACAAGAAGCATTTGACATATTTGAGGTACATGAAGCATGCACAAAAGATATTTGAGTCTTTAGCCCAAAAGCTTTCTTTTTGGTGGGTTCATACCCAAGACCTTCTCTTTAAAAGTTTACCTTGGTCTCCAAAATCTTGTTCAGATTCTCTTCCCCATTCATAAATTTACACAAAGAAGCATTCAGATCAAGAATTTCCTTTTCAAGTGATGAAATATGCAGTTCATAGGAAATGATCTCATTGTCACAGGAAATGACTTTTTCATTCAATTGGGCATTGATGGTTTTGTAGCTCTCCATCATTTGTTCTAGCACATGCATCTTTTCAGAATCATCAACAACCAAACTTTTCTCTTTTTCAAAAGCAAGTAATTTTTTAGACATGGTTGTGTTTAGATGTTTCAGTTTTTCATTTTCAGATTTTAACAAAATATTTTCTTTTTCAATAAACTTCATGCTGCCTTCAACCAGAGATGTCTGAATCAATATAGCACTGTTTTCCTTTTTAAGTTCTTCATTTTCATTTTCAAGTTTATCATTCATAATCAATCATTGCAAATATCCTGATCAATTGAATTTGATTCCATTTTGGTTCTTAGATCTTTTTCAGTTTTCTCCAATTGATCAATTATGTTCTTGAGGGCAACATTTTCATTTCTCAAACAAGCAATGGCTTTCTTGTGACATTCAACATCATGCTCTAAAAGTTCATTGAAGTTAATAAGCTCAGAACATTTATCACAAGAACCATTTTCATAGACCAAGTTTTCAGATTTCTTTTTCAATTTTCTGTTTTCTGACTTGACTTTCTTATATTATTTTTCCAACTCATCATAAGCTTCAACAAGATCATCAAGAGTAGATTCTTTAGAATCAGAATTTACCTCTTCTGCATTTTTGTCACTTTGTTGATCAGCATCATCGGCCATGAGATATTTTTACCTTTCCTTTTCTTGAGCTTTGATCAACCGGTCCATAAGCTCCTTTGTCGTCCTACAAGAAGATACAAATGAAAACTTGTTAGTACTTACAGAAGCTTTTAATAAACTCAAAGCAGTAGCATTATCACGGTTAATCATTTTATCCTGATTAGACCACTTGGTCTCATCTAGAGGTAATGTGTGTGGACCATGAAAAATCAATTTCCAAAGACTAGGATTAATAGCATTAATCACCATACACAGTTTGCCTAGTCATGAATCAAAATTCAAACCAGTGAAGATTGGCAAACAGGTCATTGATATATGTTCAGTAGAAAAATTCATGATTGTTGAATGCACTGGGATCACTCTGTAGATCGCAAGATCTAGGGACAACAGAGCCTCGCTCTGATACCAATTGTTGGCTCCCGTAGTGCAGGAACACGGATCTAGAGGGGGGTGAATAGATCCTTCTACTAAAAACTATGTCCAATTAAAAACACAACTAGCACACAGCGAATTTACAAGATTGATAGGATTGAGGAAATTAATCTTAAACAAGTTTAAACTAGATTCACTCAATCTAACCGAGCTCACACGATTGCACAAACAGATTGAATAGTGAACACACAATCACACGAATCAAACCACAAGACACGGGGATTTTTAAGGTGGTTAGGGATCACGACGGGCTCCCTACGTCCACCCCTCACCAAACCGGTGAGGCTTCACTACACGCTACAAAATGTAGCAACACGGGGGTGAACCCCAACACACATGCTGCTTTCGCAGCAAACCACACACGAGGCCTTGCCTCAAACTATTGCCACAGCACACACACACACACACACACACACACACACTGGGGAACACACCCTGAACAAATTCCTCACACAGAGTCACAACTCCGTCCAAACACACGTAGGACAATGCCTGCACAACCACACGGGAGTAAAATCCCAACCACACACGGGGAACACACCTCAAGTTATGCCCGACCACACACGCGGATATACTCCGCACAAATCGACACACATAAATCAACCCACACACTCAGAGACCCCTTTCTCCGAACACCCACACAAAGTATTATCTCAAATGTATATGAACCAAAAACACATATATGCTATGACCCTCGAAACAAATTATAGAGATGAACACTAGACAGATGTGTCAAGTATAAGGCTCCCCCTTCTTCAGCAAAATCTGATTCTCCTTGCTCGTTGACAGATGATCATGATTTAGACATCATCTTCTTCGCTTCCTCTAGATGCATGTCTTTTCCTTCTTCCAATTTCTTCTTCACCTGAAAGAACAGATAGAAATGATAAGCTCAAACTTTAAGCTAATCTCGAACAAGACAATAGAAGTGAACGGTTCAAAGATACCCCTCTTCATCTTCATCCTATACAAGGATCACATGAGCATTAGGATTGTTGAATCACACAATTCGCAGCTCATATATATGTATGCAAGAGAGAGTGGATATAAGATTTATAAAATCATCCAAAGATGTCTTAAGACAGATATCCAAGCTCTATCAACAACAATATTGAGAAATCAGAATGAAGAAGATGTTGCAGTGATTAGAGCTCCCCCTTTCTCTCCTTTGAACATATTTGAATGCTTCTGAAGTATGGAACCCATTCTTGAAGAAGAATGATTGATTCTTGCATGGATGATGCTTGTATCTAGATTTTCTTCGCAGCTTGTGGCAGAGGAGTGGATGAGGATGTGAAACCTTGTTCTTCCCTTCATACACAAGCTCAGAAGATCGTGGGAGAAGCCATGGAGCTGCTACTTTTGACCTACACTCACAAAGGTTAGAAGAAAACGATTTTCAGATCTAGCATCCTCTTTCTTAGGGTTTGCAACCCAAGAGATGTATATAAATGATTAGAACGGCCAAGGGACAGCTTGAGACCAGATCCACGAATTAGGGAGACATATAGGACATTAGGAATTGATTGGTAGGACTTTTGGGGCAAGAAAACGGCGGTCAAACATGGTGGATGGACGTTCGACCGGAAGGGGTCGACCCCAGGGTCGACCCTCGGGCACACAGAAGCCAAACAGAACCAAAAATTTGGTTCTGGGTTACATGGGTCGACCCCAGGGTTGACCCTTTCAATGGGTCGACCCATAGGGTCGACCCTCGTGTTCCCAGAACTTAAAACAGAACCATGTATTAGGTTCTGGGTGGCAGGGGTCGACCCCAGGGGTCGACCCTTTCAGGCTGGTTTCATCATATAGGTTCTGTTTTGAATAGAACCTGAGAGGGTCGACCCCATGGGTCGACCCCTTCTAGTTTGGGCCTGAAAAATAAGTAAAAATACCATCAAATCAATGGGAAACAATTTATTAAATATTACCATAATCCCATGAAGATCAACCATGATTTTTCATCCTGAAACACTTTGAAGAATGAATAGAGTTTGAAGAGTGTATACACTTTGAATTTGTGATAGCAGCCAACGTACAGACTTTGAGTCTGTGCAATCAGCCAACGTATAGACTTCGTGTTGCAGGATGTATAGACTTGCTGATGTATAGACTTGCTGGTTGTATAGACTTGCTGTTGTATAGACTTGCTGGCTGTACAGACTTGCTGATGTATAGACTTGCTGGCTGTACAGACTTGCTGATGTATGCACTTGATGATGTATAGACTTGCTGCTGAAGGATGTATAGACTTGATGTGCCTGCAACCAATGAATAGACTTGTTAGTATGCGGATGTATAGACTTTGCATATGCATGAATGATTGTACACACTTGCTGTATGCATGAAAGAGTGTACAGACTTTGTGTTGCGAACATAGGCTGTACAGACTTTGAATGTATAGACTTTGTGTTATGCAATAGACAATGTATAGACTTTGTGGCATGCAATTTATAGACTTGATGTTGCGAACTATGCACATGCATGAACAATGTATAGACTTGGTGGCATGCAATGTATAGACTTGATGTTGCGAACTGTGCACATGCATGAACAATGTATAGACTTGGTGGCATGCAATGTACAGACTTGCCAGCATGCAATGTATAGACTTGATGTAGCAATGTACAGACTTTGCGTCTAATGCTTGAAGCACATGATGCAATGTACAGACTTTGAAATGCTGAATGCACAAGACGATGTACAGACTTGGTCTTGCGGCCACGGCTGTATAGACTTTGAAGAAATGCATGCACAAGGAATGTACAGACTTGGTCTTTCAATGTATAGACTTTGTGTGCTTGAAATGTAGACAACAAGTGTATAGACTTCAAAATAAATAATGTACAGACTTGTTGTAATGAACAATGCCCAAATGCAGTGTATGGACTTAGCGTGAATGCGAGAAGATGCTAAGTGAGACGGATGTATAGACTTTATGTGCAATGCAAAGGCTGTATAGACTTTATGTGTGGATGACCAGACAATGTATAGACATCATATGCAGATAAGACCTCATATGCAATGTTTGTGCTAACCTCAAAGCACGTATGAGCCTCGTGCTAACCTCAAAGCACGTATGAGCCTTATAAAATCACAATGCATCCACATGATGATAAGCCTTAGAGAACAGTTTATGAACATTTCCACAACCATTTCAACCTTCATACACATGAGGACATGAACAACTATTCTCGCACACGACCAAGCAACAAAGGCATTTTGTAATCATCAAAATCATAATGCACAACATATGGGATATTATTGGGGTCCGGATGGTGAGCTCCGTCGTGATGTGCCCGTTTATGGGGAAGATTCAGTCAATGAAGGAGAACAAGAACAAGAGCAGTAGGAGGATCCAGGGGAACTACCCCCTCCAGTTCAGGCTGAGGACAAGCCTCCTCGACCTTCACCTCACCATATGGATCCGGAGATGCCTCCTCCATCAAAGTACCATTGTGGAGAGTCTTCTACTCAAGGGGCCGGACAGCATCCTTGGGTAGACTATGAGACTTTTGACAGGCGGTTTACTGGGCTGGAAACTCGGGTGGATGCCTTTGGTGAACAACTCTCTACCTTTGGGGTAAATATTACAACCATGGGCACCATGCTGGAATCTTTACCACAGCATCCAAACTCCTTCTCCACAGCTTTGGATTCCCTAGCCACTCAGATACACACTCTCTCCACCAACATGACCACCCTCACCCAGAGCCATGAAGATTCACGTGAGGCTTTTCGTGCTATGAACCGCATTCTCTTGAACATGCAGCGCCGTGTGTCACGCCCCGACGCAGAATATCGGGACTGGCAGTAGAAACAAGTAATAATAATAATAATATGTTGATTTCTAGACATGATGTGCTAAAACATAAGGATTAACCACGAACATAACTTCCTTAATTAAATAGCAATTTCATAATCCATGAACCCATTTACATAACCATCTTAAACAACCTCAATAAACTTCCATCATAACATCCACCAGACCACATTATATTGACTAACTTCACATTACAACTCTTTGAACCACATTCTAAAACACAACTAAACATAGACAATTATCTCTAGTTCCACAGCATCTATTTGGCTCGCTCCATGATCAACACTCTTGCCCGTTCCCATCGGATTGCGAGTCCTCACCTGAGCTACCTGAAAAGGGGGGAACAACTAGGTGAGCGAACGCTCAGTAGATAATAACAGGCAAGTTTAAGTAATTAACCAATTAATTACATTAAATGCGCGGAAAGAAATAACGATATAACGAAATGACATAAGTAGAAGAGGTACAAGATCATGAATAAAATGAAACTGGAAATCGGCTAACAAGCAAGATTTAACCAAGTCAAGATAATTTCAAGTAAGAGATCACTGTCATAGACATCACGCTAGTCATGCACTCGGTGCAATGCCTCACAAGGTCATTCAAACTCCCCGGGACACAAGTACTTTTCGGGCACCTCCCAAGACAAGACCGGGCTCTTACGATGCGTTGGCATTGATTTGTTGGATTTAAGATCCCAAGTTATGTCTAGACATTATTCAAGTTTAATGGCCAAGATTCAAGATATGGAACTTACCTAAAAATTTTAAGGGTAAGTTGAAGAGATACTTTGACCAGAAAGTTCAAATTATCAAGAACCAACAATTCCTTGGATTCAACATGAAAAATTATGGAAATCACTTCTGGATGATAAGCGGTCAGAACAGGGGTGCTCACGCAATTGTACGGCCATATATGGGCCGCACATCGAGGATCTGGGCTGAGAACAGCTACCATGAATTCAAGGAATAAACGGACCATTGTGGGCCGTTTAAAGAAGAACGGTCCTAAATGGGCCTTTTAACTATAATGGACGGTCAAGAATGGGCCGTGCAGGGCCAGAAAGACATGAAGCCTATGAATAAGATAAACGGGCAGTATTGGGCCATTTCAGGGACAAACGGTCCAATAGGGTCCGCTCATCTGGGCTTGATTTAAATAACTAGAACCCACCTAATTTATGCTCCGGGCTGCCATAGGTGGGACATAATTGAACCAAGGTCCAGCCCACTCTCCACTGGTCAGCCTAGGGCTTATTGGGCCAATCAAAACAAGTTTTTGGTCGAAGATAGAACAACGTTAATCGACCAACAAAATTGGCACTAGGCCAGGGATGAACAGTTCATACTGGGCCGCCCACTGAGTTGAACGGTTCCTTTCCGGCCGCGTAAGACTCAGTCGGTCCAAGTGATCCGTGACTCACAACACGATAATCCAAGCAATTCGATCGCGTATACAGGTTCAGGTCTTGATGGTACAACCTGCCCGGCGTCCTAGTGAGAATCCCAGGCTCGCGGGGGCTTACGGAGGTCCCGTAATGAAGGTCCTAGTGCGACGGAAGGAATATCCGGCGGAGAGTCCCAACCATTACAAGGAATTGGGGCTAATAAATCAGCAGAAACCAGTAATGCGGTCAGTCAATTCTACCGGAGTAAAATGACTGTCAAACAATCCTAATAAAATTTTTAATTAATAATGAATCATGATCGATATTAACATTCTTTGAAGAAGATGATCCAAGGTCAAGATGAATAAATCAGCAAGAGTTATAATCATTAACTGTTATAATTTTCCAGGGATTTTTATGCATGTTGCTACTTACATTTAACCACTAACCTACTATCATAAATCATGCGATAAAGATAACTTCATCAATTCTATAAAGATGGACGGTCCAGTAGGGACCTTTCATCCTCCTCGGTGGTCGCACGACAGGCCGTTTATCCCCCTCAGGTCAGAAGACCTGCTGGAGATGAGCGATCTGTAATGAGCCTCTGGAAGAGACGAAAGGTCAATAACTGACCACCTGATAGAAGGGCGACCTAGGTCCTGCCGCGCTTCCCAGAAACATAATACGAATCACAACACATAAACGGTCAGTAATATGCCACCTAACCAGGTTGGGCGGTCTATCGTGAGGCCGCGCAAGTCAGAAACAGTCAAGCCCCCTTTCGCCTTGCCCGCCTCCGGCGAGTTGGCTAGGGTTACAATAAATTACAAAATACGCATAGCACAGAGCATAATAATTAGGGCTTTTGGATTCAAAAGAAAGAGCACGAAAAGTTTTACAATATAGCATGCTCGATTTAATCTTTAGTGCCTGCAATCCCTACTTAAACGAGATGAAACAAGTATAACCCTAAATATGACATGCTTCTACTAAACCCTAAAATTCTCACAGGGTACTAAATAACTTTTAGGGCTTTCGCATCTAATAGAAAGAGCACTCGATGCTGGTTCTAACCATATATGATACTTAAGGTTTGACTTGTTATAACCTACCTTAATTGGAAGAAGAAGGAAGAAGAAGGGATGACGACGTGCTAAGAACACCCCGCCGGTGATCGCCGGAATCCGCCCTCGTCCACGATCCTCGTCGGCCGCCACAGCACCCAAACAAAACTAGGGTTCCTAAGGGTCATTTTTATAGGTCACACAAGGTCTAGAGCCTTCTATTCGCGGAGATAGAGTCCAATCAAGTTGGACATGTGTGAACCGCGCGGATAGGGTCAGCCGCCGCCTTGTAATCCAAAATTCGCTTTCTAGGGTTAGGGTTTCGGGGGGGACTAAGAGGGAAAATGATCCTCTCATCCTAACCTTTCATTTGGATCCGGTCTCATCCTAAATGATCAGGTATTAGGCTCAAATTTCGCATTTTAAGGTCCAATTAAATTAAGTGTAGATTTGGGCCTTAATCAGTTAATTCGGCCTAATTACGAGTTTTATTTGAGCTGGTCACAGAAGGCACTATTATTAAACATTTTATCCTCTACAAGATTCTAAATTTTCCAGATTTTTACAAAATGGTCGAAATTTAACTTATTATATTTATTAAGGATTTTCTAATTAATCTCTCATAAATTTTTATTTGTTAATAAATCGGGGTATTACACCCTCCCCCACTTCAAAGGATTTGGTCCTCCAAATTCACTACACTTAACACGATAGGGAGTGGAAACTCACCTAGAACAAGTCGGGATACTATTTTCGCATAGTATCTTCTGACTCTCAAGTAGCTTCTTCGGTCCCACGCCGACTCCATTACACTTTAACCATAGGTATGGACCGGTTCCTGAGTTGCTGCTGCTTACGATCCAGAATCTTAACAGGTCTTTCTTCAGAGGTCAGATCTTCCTTTAACTCAAGATCCGCATGCTGAATGACATGAGTGGGGTCATATACATATTTTCTCAACATCGACACATGGAAGACATTGTGTACTCCGGATAACTGAGGTGGTAGTGCCAAATGGTATGCAACCTCCCCCACTCTTTCCAAAATCTCGAATGGACCAACATATCTTGGACTCAGCTTGCCTCGAATGCCAAATCTTCGAATCCCTCTCATGGGAGAAACCTTTAGAAACACATGTTCACCAGCCTGGAATTCCAAAGCTCTTCTTCTACTGTCCGCATAACTCTTCTGTCTTGATTGTGCTACTTGCAACCGGTCTCTAATAATACGAATATTCTTTGATGGTTCAGAAATAAGATCCGGTCCCAGCCATTGCTTCTCGCCAACCTCGTTCCAACATAATGGGGATCGATAGCTTCTTCCATATAAAGCTTCAAATGGAGCCATCTGAATACTGGACTGATAACTATTGTTGTAAGCAAATTCAATCAAGGCCAAGTGATCAATCCAACTGCCTCCAAAATCAATCATGCAGGCTCTAAGCATATCCTCCACAATCTGGTTGATTCTTTCTTTCTGTCCGTCTATTTGTGGATGAAACGCAGTACTGAAGTTCAGACGGGTTCCCAAAGATTCTTGCAAACCCTTCCAAAAGTGCGAGGTGAATCGGGGGTCTCTGTCAGACACAATACTGACTGGAATACCATGGAGTCGCACAACTTCCTTCATATATAAAGCTGCTAAAACATCAATAGTCCACTTAGATTTAATGGACAAGAAATGAGCAGATTTTGTCAACCTATCAACAATAACCCATATTGCATCAAATCCGCTACGAGTCATAGGTAGACCCATAATGAAATCCATGTCAATACTCTCCCACTTCCATTGAGATATGTCCAGTGGTTTCAACTTCCCTGCAGGTCTGAAATGCTCAGCCTTAACTTGTTGGCACACCAAAATTTAATCACAAATTTTGCAATTTCCTTTTTCATATTCGGCCACCAGAAAGATCTTTTCAAATCCTTAAACATCTTTATACCTCCAGGATGAATGGTATATCGGGATCTATGAGCTTCCTCGAGGATCTTGTTCTTAACTTCGGCCACATCAGGTACACAAGTCCTTCCCTGAAATAACAATATGCCAACATCAGCTATCATGAATTCAGGTCTGCTACCCAAGTTCTCCTTGATTTCTATCAACTCTGGATCATTGTCTTGCAAGGACTTGATTTCTGTCAATAATTCTGGTTTAAGCTAAATCTGAGCAACCATAACTCGGTCCTTGTCAACATTTGTATCTAAACTAGCTAATTGCTCCAGCAATTTCCATTCTTGCAACATAATGCTTGACAATTTAGCTATTGGCTTGCGACTTAAAGCATCTTCTACCACATTACACCTCCCGGGATGATACTCTATGGAGAAGTCAAAATCCTTTAAATATTCTAACCATCTTGTTATTTTAGATGGACGCAGTCTATTACCACTGAGAGTGGATCTAGAGGGGGGTGAATAGATCTAATGTCTAATTTTCAAACACATATAAGGCTCTAATGCGGAATTTAAGCCGATCTATAATATCTCTAACTAGAATGCTGGATCTAAACAGAAGCGAATCAAACTGTAAAGATAATCAGGAAATTCAATCACACACCAGTTCATAGACAATCGCACAAACACAAGACACCCAAGATTTTTAGGTGGTTCGGTCAGGAGACCTACGTCCACCCCACACTCAACTAAGAGTGGCTTACTGCTGCGCAACACAGCTTGCGTCCGCTGGGCAATATAGCTTGGCCTACAACCGCTGAGGAACACAGCTTGTTGTCCGAGACCAAGTCTCACCTGCTGAGGAGTTACAGCTTAACATGTCCAGAGGCTGCACCTCTGTAAACCCGCTGGGGAATACAGCTTACCCGTCCAGAGGTAGCACCTCTGCTAATAGCTGACTCACAGCTTGAAGAAATAATTTTGGAAAGCAAAAACAGAAGCAAATGAAAATGGGAAAACCCAAAAGAAATGTAGCTCAGAATGAGCAGTATCAGCTCTGGTATCTGAACCAAGAGACTGATCTACAAGCTCTCAAACTCTCTCAACTCATCTCTCTCAATCTTCTCTTCTTTCTCTTTTTCTTCTCTCTGCTTTTCTTCTCTGTGGATCTCGGTGGCACTCTGCTGCTACAGATGTTTAGTTTCTCTGTTCGGACATCACCACTTGATCTGCTTTCTTCAGGTGGAAAAGGCTTCATATATATACCAGCAGCAATTTGGATAAGGCGTGTGGCTTCCACATTTCCCGCCCAGAGAATTCGCCAGATCTGAAGAAATTTCGACCACATGGCAGCATCCTGGCTGGGCTGCTTCCACGTGTCATAATCTGGGCACCTCGTCCTTCCTTGGATCACGAGCCAAGTCATCAGTATCTGCAGATGGTCCCTGTCAGACATTCGAAAGGAATTATCAGTTTAAGGATTAACTGATGTACAGACTATACATAGACAGAGCTGAAGCAATGTATAGACTTCATGAAGCAGAGCTGAAGCAGTATAGACTCAGTGAATGCGAAGTAATGCAGTGTTCAGACTCTATGAATGCGAGGCTATGCGTTGTACAGACTATGTGAATACAGTGCTATGGCCTGTACAGACTCTACGCATGCAGGGCTTATGCCATGTTCAGACTTTGTGAATACAATGATGTGCAATGTATAGACTCTGTATATGCAGAGCTTAAGCCCTGTACAGACATCAAATATGCAGAAGTAAACGTGCATCAATGTGTAGACTTAGCAAAACAAAGTGTGAACAAAGCAACACAATGTGTAGACTTCGATCGTAATTAAAGACAGCAATGTAAAGACTCTGCATTGTATAGACTAGCTGAAGTGTAATGTGCAGCCATTGTATAGACTTTGTGAATGCGAAACAATGCCATGTACATACTTTATATATGCAACGCTAGAGCATGTATAGACTTCATATATGCAGTGCTAAGGCATGTGCAGACTTCATATATGCAAGGCTGAGGTGTGTACAGGCTTAGTGAATGCAACACTGAATCATGTACAGACTTCACATTCACTATGCAGACGTTGGACAGACATGCTAATATGTAACTTAGAATGCATCAAGCAAAGTGTGTACATTGAAGATATGCTCAAGAGTGTATAGACTTGATCAGACATCAGAAGCACAAGTGCTCAAGAGAGACGGTGGATGTACATACTTCAACTCTCAACTGAGACGGTGGATGTACAGACTTTAACTCTCAACTGAGACGGTGAATGTACAGACTTTGCATGAGACGCTAGACGTTGTACAGACTTGGAGACAATGCATGCTGCAGTGTATAGACATAGCATTAAGCAAGGCAATGTATGGACTTCAAGTCATGAGACGCAAGTTGAGACGATGGATGATGTACAGACTTCAAGTCCACTTTAGATGCTGAGTGAGACGGATGATGTACAGACTTCAATGCGTGCTTGCAACACGATGTACAGACTTCAATATGCAGACTTAGTCCGATGTACAGACTTTCTAACACACTATTGTACAGGCTTTGCTAGCCACAATGTGCAGACTGCACGATGTATAGACTTGCAAGTCCTACGTAGGTAAAGATGCCAGTGTATAGACTTGCGAGAATATAACGTAGGTAAAATATACCAATGTATAGACTTGCGAGTTGCAACGTAGGTAAAGATACCTAATGTACAGACTTGCTAGTGTGCATGCCACAATGCAGTGTATGGACATGAGTGTGCGTGCAGTGCTGCAATCGATGTATGGACTTGTGTTGACGCTGCAGGACAACTGCCAATGTATAGACTTCACAAGTGCAAGCAATGCGGTAATGTATGGACTTTGAACTTGTGCATGCAATGTATAGACTTGCTACCCTGCGAGTCATGCAGTGTATGGACTTGCTGTGCCTGCGACGACTGCGATGTACATACTTGCTAGCCTGCGAGCCATGTAGTGTATGGACTTGCTAGCCTGCGAGTCATGCGATGTATGGACTTAATGTGTCTGCTGCACAAGAAATGTCTAGACTTAAGAATTCATGGATGAATAAACTGAATAGACTTGTGACTCATACTGATTGCTATCATCAAAACTATAGATCATCAAAACTACAGGGGCACAACACATCTTCTCTGCCTCATATTGAGCTCTTTCTGATAAAATAAATACTTCAAACTCTTGTGATCTGAAAATACTGTGAACGTCTCTCCATATAAGTAATGCCTCCATATCTTCAAGGCAAATACTACTGCTGCTAGCTCCAAATCATGGACATGATAATTCTCCTCGTGCTTTCTCAACTACCTAGAAGAATAGGCTATCACTTTCCCGTGCTGCATCAGTACGCAACCTAAACCAATTCCCGAAGCATCGGTGTACACCACGAAGCCTCCTTCTCCAGATGGTAAAGCTAAAACAAGGGCAGTCGTTAAACACTCCTTCAAAGTCTGGAAGCTTCTCTCACAATCCTCCGACCAGTTAAATTTATTCTCCTTGCGGGTTAATCTCGTTAAGGGTACTGCGATCTTGGAGAAATCCTTAATAAACCTTCGGTAATATCCTGCTAGGCCAAGAAAGCTTCTTATTTCTGTTACATTAGTAGGCCTATCCCAATTTTTCACTGCCTCTATCTTAGACGGATCCACAGAAATACCTTCTTACGTAATGATATGCCCTAGAAAGGACACCTCATGCAGCCAAAATTCACACTTGCTAAACTTGGCGTATAACTGATGATCTCTCAATATTTGCAACGCCATCCTCAAGTGCTTAGCATGTTCTTCCTCACTCTTGGAATAAATCAGAATGTCATCAAAAAACACCACGACCCATTGATCAAGATAGGGCTGGAACACATTGTTCATCAACTGCATAAAAGCTGCAGGTGCATTCGTTAGTCCAAAAGGCATTACAATAAATTCAAAATGCCCGTACCTGCTACGAAAAGCCGTCTTATAAATATCCTCTTCCTTAATCCGCAACTGGTGGTAGCCTGATCGAAGATCAATCTTAGAAAAATACTGAGCTCCTGCTATCTGATCAAATAATTCATCAATTCTTGGCAATGCATATTTATTCTTGATAGTCAGCTGATTCAATTGCCGATAATCAATACATAACCTCATCGAGCCATCCTTCTTCCTGACGAATAATACTAGAGCTCCCCACGGGGATGTACTTGGACGAATAAACCCCTTCTCAAGTAATTCCATTAACTGCTGCTTTAATTCCCTCAGCTCTGCAGGAGACATACGATAAGGAGCTTTAGAAACAGGGGTCGCGCCAGGAATTAGATCAATAGAAAACACAACTTCCCTCTCTGGTGGAAGTCCTGGCAAATCCCCAGGAAAAACATCCAAAAAATCTCGAACAACAGGAATATCCTTAATCTCGATCTTCTTCTCAGAGGTCACATAAATAAATGCTAGGAAAGCCTGACATCCTCTCCTCATCAACTTATCAGCTCGGAGGGCCGAAATAAGTGGCACAGACTTATGGTGCCCAACCCCTATAAAAGAAAGTCCAGGGTGTCTAGAAAAAGACACAAAACTGGAACTACAATGAACATTGCCCCCATGCTTAGCCAACCAATCCGCTCCTAGAATTACATCATAATCTTTCATATCCATACATACTAATTCAGTCGGCAAATTCTGTTCATTAACCATAATCTTGCTAGAAGGATAAAAATATTTAATCGCTGATCTAGAACCAATAGGAGTTGATATCTCTAGTGGGGAATCCATCAAAACCGGCTTCACAGCTAATGTCTTTGCAAAATTCTGAGAAACAAATGAATGAGTAGCATCGGTATCGAAAAGAACAAAAGCTGGATTTCCATGAACAATGAGAGTACCTTCAATAAGTCCACCCTCCTTGGTGGTGCCCGCGTCGTCCTCTTGTAGGGCCTGGAGCTTACCCTGTTGCTTCTTGTTGCCTTGAGGCTTAGTCGGGGTAGCTTGCTCGGATAAGAGAGGACACTCCGGGATACGGTGGTCTCTACTTCCACAATGTAAGCAGGTGCCCAGCTTGCACCAGCACTCTTCCATCTTGTGACCAGGACGGTCACAATACTTTCATACACCCTTAAATGGAACAATAGGACCAAGCTTCTTGTCTTCATTCTTTGGCATCTTCCCCTTCCATGAACCAGACCCGCCATTGGGCCTTTTCTTGCTATAACCAGGCATAGCATTCCCGGGACCAGTAGGTTGCTCCTTCTTGACGTTCTTCCCACGGATTTTCTCCGTCATTTCCAAGGTATCTTCTAAAACTTGGGCTTTCCTCACCATTTCTGCATAGGTCTGAATCTCCATCGGCGCCAACTGGTTAATATAATGCAACTTCAGTCCATTAAGAAAACGTTTCGCCTTCATCTTTTCTGTGGAAATCAAATGAGTGGCATAATGAGAAAGTCTAGAGAATTGAGCTTCATATTCCGCCACAGATAAACTCCGCTGCTTCAGAGTAGCAAACTTAGAGGCTTTCTTCTCTTGGATTCTGTCAGAAAAGTACTTGCTATTGAAGAATTCTTCAAATTCCTTCCACGAAATTTGCCTATTACCGAGGGTTGCCTTTACTGACTCCCACCATGTCCTAGCATCACGTTCCAACTAGAAGGTTGTTAAAAGCACATGCTCCTGGTCGCTGCATTGCATCACCTTAAAAATCCTCTCCATCTCTTTAAGCCAGTGCTCGGCTTCATCGGGATCAGTTGAGCCTCCAAAACGTGGGGGATTCATCCCACAAATATTCCTATGTAAATCGCCGACGCCATGATTCACCGCTCCACCCTGGGCCACTTGTTGCAAAGCCCGCGCAAGTCCTTGGACCATTCGCTGCATGTCTCGCCACTACCCACGCTCAGCTGCCATCGAAACGTCCTGTACGAAAATAATTTTTCTTAAGTTCACTTTGAAAAAAAAGTTTAGAGTTGATTATTAACTCAACCCAAGTCTCTACCCAATTCTCACTAGGTTTGGTCCTTTGACTCATAACAAGAGTATAGGTTCTACGACAAACACTTAGAATCCTAGAACTTAAATAACCTAGGAATATTAGAAACCTAGGCTCTGATACCACCTAACTGTCACACCCCGACGTGAAATATCGGGACTGGCAGTAGAAACAAGTAATAATAATAATATGTTGATTTCTAGACATGACGTGTTAAAACATAAGGATTAACCACGAACATAACTTCCTTAATTAAATAGCAATTTCATAATCCATGAACCCATTTACATAACCATCTTAAACAACCTCAATAAACTTCCATCATAACATCCACCAGACCACATTATATTGACTAACTTCACATTACAACTCTTTGAACCACATTCTAAAACACAACTAAACATAGACAATTATCTCTAGTTCCACAGCATCTATTTGGCTCGCTCCATGATCAACACTCTTGCCCGTTCCCATCGGATTGCGAGTCCTCACCTGAGCTACCTGAAAAGGGGGGAACAACTAGGTGAGCGAACGCTCAGAAGATAATAACAGGCAAGTTTAAGTAATTAACCAATTAATTACATTAAATGCGCGGAAAGAAATAACGATATAACGAAATGACATAAGTAGAAGAGGTACAAGATCATGAATAAAATGAAACTGGAAATCGGCCAACAAGCAAGATTTAACCAAGTCAAGATAATTTCAAGTAAGAGATCACTATCATAGACATCACGCTAGTCATGCACTCGGTGTAATGCCTCACCATGTCATTCAAACTCCCCGGGACACAAGTACTTTTCGGGCACTCCTCCCAGGACCAGACCGGGCCCTTACGATGCGTTGGCATTGATTTGTTGGATCCAAGATCCCAAGTTATGTCTAGACATTAATCAAGTTTAATGGCCAAGATTCAAGATATGGAACTTACCTTAAAATTTCAAGGGTAAGTTGAAGAGATACTTTGACCAAAAAGTTCAAATTATCAAGAACCAACAGTTCCTTGGATTCAACACAAAAAATTACGGAAATCACTTCTAGATGATAAGCGGTCAGAACAGGGCTGCTCAAGCAATTGTACGGTCATATATGGGCCGCACATTGAGGATCTGGGCTGAGAATCAGCCACCATGAATTCAAGGAATAAATGGATCGTTGTGGGCCGTTTAAAGAAGAACGGTCCTAAATGGGCCTTTTAACTATAATGGACGGTCAAGAATGGGCAGTGCAGGGCCAGAAAGACATGAAGCCTATGAATAAGATAAACGGGCAGTATTGGGCCATTTCAGGGACAAACGGTCCAATAGGGTCTGCTCATCTGGGCTTGATTTAAATAACTAGAACCCACCCAATTTAGGCTCCGGGCTGCCATAGGTGGGACAGAACTGAACCAATGTCCAGCGCACTCTCCACTGGTCAGCCTAGGGCTTATTGAGCCAATCAAACCAAGTTTTTGGTCGAAGATAGAACAAGGTTAATCGACCAACAAAATTGGCACTGGGCCAGGGATGAACGGTTCATACTGGGCCGCCCACTGAGTTGAACGGTTCCTTTCCGGCCGCGCAAGACTCAGTCGGTCCAAGTGATCCGTGACTCACAACACGATAATCCAAGCGATTCGATCGCATATACAGGTTCAGGTCTTGATGGTACAACCTGCTCGGCGTCCTAGTGGGAATCCCAGGCTCGCTGGGGCTAACGGAGGTCCTGTAATGAAGGTCCTAGTCCGACGAAAGGAATATCCGGCGGAGAGTCCCAACCATTACAAGGAATTGGGGCTAATAAATCAGCAGAAACCAGTAATGCGATCAGTCAATTCTACCAGAGTAAAATGACTGTCAAACAATCCTAATAAAATTTTCAATTAATAATGAATCATGATCGATATTAACATTCTTTGAAGAAGATGATCCAAGGTCAAGATGAATAAATCAGCAAGAGTTATAATCATTAACTGTTATAATTTTCCAGGTTTTTTTTTGCATGTTGCTACTTACATTTAACCACTAACCTACTATCATAAATCATGCGAGAAAGATAACTTCATCAATTCTGTAAAGATGGACGGTCCAGTAGGGACCTTTCATCCTCCTCGGCGGTCGCACGACAGGCCATTTATCCCCCTAAGGTCAGAAGGCCTGCTGGAGATGAGCTGTCTGTAATGAGCCGTTGGAAGCGACGAACGGTCAATAACTGGCCGCCTAATAGAAGGGCGGTCTAGGTCATGCCGCACTTCCCAGAAACATAATACAAATCACAACACATAAACGGTTAGTAATATGCCGCCTAACCAGGTTGGGCGTTCTATCGTGAGGCCGCGCAAGTCAGAAACAATCAAGCACCCTTTCGCCCTGCCCGCCTCCGGCGAGTTGGCTAGGGTTACAATAAATTACAAAATATGCATAGCACAGAGCATAATAATTAGGGCTTTTGATTCAAAAGAAAGAGCATGAAAAGTTTTACAATATAGCATGCTCGATTTAATCTTTAGTGCCCGCAATCCCTACTTAAACGAGATGAAACAAGTATAACCCTAAATATGACATGCTTCTACTAAACCCTAAAATTCTCGCAGGGTACTAAATAACTTTTAGGGCTTTTGCATCTAATAGAAAGAGCACTCGATGTTGGTTCTAACCATATATGATACTTAAGGTTTGGCTTGTTATAACCTACCTTAATTTGAGGAAGAAGGAAGAAGAAGGGACGACGACGTGCTAAGAACACCCCGCCGGTGATCGCCGGAATCCGCCCTCGTCCACGATCCTCGTCGGCCGCCACAGCACCCAAACGAAACTAGGGTTCCTAAGGGTCATTTTTATAGGTCACACAAGGTCTAGAGCCTTCTATTCGCAGAGATAGAGTCCAATCAAGTTGGACATGTGTGAACCGCGCGGATAGGGTCAGCCGCCGCCTTCTAATCCAAAATTCGCTTTCTAGGGTTAGGGTTTCGGGGGGGACTAAGAGGGAAAATGATCCTCTCATCCTAACCTTTCATTTGGATCCGGTCTTAGCCTAAATGATCGGGTATTGGGCTCAAATTTCGCGTTTTAAGGTCCAATTAAATTAAGTGTGGATTTGGGTCTTAATTATTTAATTCGACCTAATTACAAGTTTTATTTGAGCTGGTCACGGAAGGCACTATTATTAAACATTTTATCCTCTACAAGATTCTAAATTTTCTAGATTTTTACAAATGGTCAAAATTTAACTTATTCTATTTATTAAGGATTTTCTAATTAATCTCTCATAAATTTTTATTTGTTAATAAATCGGGGTATTACACCGTGACTATGATAGGGATCAACAACTGACCCATATTCAGAACCGCCTTCAGCATCACGACCACTTACTTGGAGACATTCGGCAGCGCCTTGGCTATGTGCCTCTTCCTCCACCAGACGCCTAGCCTCCTGTAGATGACCATTGAGGACGTTTTTTAGTTTCCTCCCTCCAGACTATGTCCTTTCGTCTTGTGTCTTTTGGGTCTATTTTCGTCAATCCTGCTCCCTTATTTGATGATGCCAAAGGGGGAGAAGTAGTTATGTAGGTTTTATATATATTCTATGCATGAATGGCCTTATGTTTGTATGAATGATCATTGTGAGGATCTTTTGTGAGTCATTGCATTTTGTGTTTTGCCGCATGTGTCTAGAGTCTTGCATTCACTCTCTCAAGCATCAATGTACCTTGTAATGAAATGATAAAATGAATGCACTTGGTTTTTGATATAAAGTGGTTGGCTCTTATTTCTCATTTCCCATCTATCTTGGCAAACAAATTGTCGAATGGATTGAATATATTGAATGGTTTGCGCTGCCTTGTACGATGAAGAATCTTTGTGTCAGTGCACTTCCCGTACGCAATGTGGTTTTCAAAGCATTCCATTACTCTTGTAATCTAGAGTTTTGTCATCATCAAAAAGGGGGAGATTGTTGAGTCTCTCCAGATGATTTTGATGATAACAAAACCTTGGTTTTACAACCTAAGTAATAACTTACTTAAATCACTTTCAAAGTTTTCCTTAATCATGCAAATGCCTAAATCTACCATGTTTCAAGAAATGCTCTGGATAAGTTCAAGCAATTCATAGTGAATGGAACAGGATATGGTCATATGATAATTTGCTCCCGGATTATGATTCATTGGCTAACTCCATTGACATTGCAGGTTTTCCAGGTGGCGGTCGACAGTCGGTCAGGGGCCGGTCGACCGGTTTTCCCAGCGTTGAAAAGCCTCATTCCTGTAAAATTCTGGTCGACCGCCCCATATAGTCCAGTCGACCGCTAGCTTCGAGGCATCAATTGTTGACTTGTGTTCTTCAACGTGGGAAGCCCCTTTCCTTAGGTTTGTTTAATCCCAAAGTCACCAGACATACCATGATTTGTGGATCTAGTTCCTGACTTATCCTTTGACCATCCAAGATCTATAAAAACATCACTTTGGGGGTCAAAAACCCTAATTAACTCAAGGAAGCTTAAGGAGGTTATCAAGGGGAGAAAGAGGAGTGCTACTGTAGCTCCGTGAATAGTGCTACGTCCAAGAGTTCTTCATTCAAGAGCAAGGTTTTCAAGATCATCTGTAGGCCATTCAAGTGAAGATCTAGCTGAGGAGGAAGCTTCATCTATTAAGGGGGAGATTAAATCTGAGTTTTTCATTTTGTGTTTCCCCCTTGTTTTTCATCAAGCTTCAAGTGTGTGATCTTGTACATTTAAACACTTGTGTGTATGTGAATCTACGCAGATCCGTGTGTATGTGTGTGTGTGTTTCTTCCTTTTTTCACATCTCTTTGTGATTCGGTGCTTGTACACCTTCGTGGGAGTTCCAAACTCCTCATGTGTGTGTGTGTGTGTGTGTTTTGATATTGTAATCCTTTACAAGATAGTGTGGGAATCCTCACAGATCGTGAGGGGTGGATGTAGGTTGCCGTTGTTGCATCCGAACCACCTAAAAATCATTGTCAATTGTGTGATTTGTTCCTTTTCTTCTATCCCCATTCTGTGCAGCACACGCGTAGATTATTTTGGTTGCATTGTTTGAGTTAGATCTAGTGTAATTTATCGTTTTCATATTAGATCTTGGGTATATCAAAAGGTGGGTTCAGATCGGCAAGGCAAACCTTGTTAGGAAGATAACATCTTGCATGAGTAGAATCTCCAGATTCTCACCTCCGCCATCGTACCTAAGATCGGTTGAGTGCGCTAGATTCTATTAGATTTCAAAGTTTTCATACAGATATGAAATTCATTACAACTATTATTCACACTTGTTTCAATTGGACAAAAGTTTGTTAAAAATTTGTATACACCCAATTCACCCCCCTCTTGGGTGTCATTGATCGCGGGACTTCAGAATGACTTTGCAATTATCTATTGTCACGTCCATGTTCCTTTATAGTTCATGAAATTTGCCTCCGATTCATTTATCTATCTCGTGCCATTATAGCTCTTGATTATTATAACTTGCATGATCTGCATATTCATGTTAAATTGTTAATTACTTAAAGCTAGCTTGGAGCTTAAGATATAAGACCTACTGAGTATTCGCTCACCTAGTATTTTTCAATGTTTTTCAGGTAATGATAATAGTGATGGCGAGAACGATCAAGAGGGACAAGGGAACGAGTGAAGAGAGTTCCGACAAATCTAGATGAACCTCCTTGTCTTGTTGTCTTTTGTCTTATGTCGAGTCTAGTTTGAGAGTCCATTGTAACCTTCTTTTATTGAGTTCTTTATTTGGAGTCGAAATTGTAATAAACTTATATTTGAAATGAAATTATATTTTGTTCGATTATATCTTATCTTATGGCTATGCTTTGATTAACATGACTGTTTAACTGCCACGTTCCGAGCAACATGCACTCCGCTACTATCGGTTCGGGGCATGACAAAGGCGTTATTCCGTTAATTCTGGACCTCCGCCCCACCCGGAGGGGGAAAGATCTCACGGGAGGGAATGAGAGAGAAAGTCATTCAACACCATGGCCTCACCTCTCTTCCTCTGTTGTTCTCCCTTCCTCCCCTCCCACTCCCTGCACCCCAAGGGAGTGTTCAACTCTCTCTCTCCCTCTTCTGCTCTTCTTCTCTCTTCCTGCTTCTTCTTGCTTGCGCCATTAATTCTTGATGGCTTCGTTATTCTTATTTTCTACCAAGTTGGTAGCCGGGCATACAACTCTTCTTTTTGTTTATTGATACCATCTCTTCCAAGCTACCTGAGCAATTTAAGTAAGCCGCCTACCACTCCGAGCCAGTTTCCACACTTGGTGGAGTCAGTGGCTTAGTTTGAAGCTGCTAACTTTGTCTGTGCCGAGCTATCAGCTTACTTCGTATTAGTTTTTTTTCCATATGCATTGTATCGGCTATGGCCTATTAGATGTACACTAGAACTTTTGGTATAATAAAAGTAGGAGTTGCCATCTTTGTGAATTTCTTACATATATGGAAGGGCTCAAAAACAAATTTTTCATAATGTCGCAGCATTCCAAGTCTGAGAGATTGGTGTTCCTTCCATGGTAGATAACCGGTACGCTCCTTTCTCGAGCATCTCGACCACTCAGTAGGGGCCTTCCCAATTAGGGGCCAACTTCGCCGACGCTTCCAGTGGTCGAGAGGCTTCGCCCTTTCTTAGAATGAAATCTTCCGGTTGGAATCGTCTGTCTCAGACTCGGGCGTTGTAATAACGAGTCATGCGCCGCTGATACTCCGTAGCTCGGATCCTCGTGACCTCACGTACTTCATCTGCCAGGTCCAGGTTTTCTAGTAATCTCTGCTCGTTTGACTCGGGCGAGAAATTGATGACCCAGAGGGAAGGGCTACCGATCTCCAGTGGGATGACTACTTCAGTGCCGTACACTAATTGGAAGGGAGTTTTGCCCGTGGATGTCCTCGGGGTGGTTCGGTACGACCACAGTATACTAGGCAATTCCTCGAGCTAATTACCCTTGGTCTTTCTGAGCCTGGTCTTGATGCCTTTAAGGATAGTTTTGTTGGCGTTCTCGACCAGCCCGTTAGCCTGAGGGTGGGCTACCGAGGTGAAGTGGTTGCGGATGTGTAGGTCAGCACACTTATTCCTGAAGTAAGCATAGTCAAACTGCCGACCGTTATCGCTTACTATCACCTGGGGGATGCCAAAATGACAGATGATCGACTTCCATACGAAACTCCAAATTACCGACTCTGTGATTTTGGCGATAGCCTCGGCCTCGATCCACTTAGAAAAATAGTCGATGGCGATGATGAGAAACTTCTTCTGAGCCTGGGCCGTGGGGAATGGGCCTAGGATGTCGGTTCCCCACCGAGCGAAGGGGTAAGGCTTGGTCAGGGTCACGAGTTCCGAGGCTGGCTAGTGGACTAGATGATCGAACCGCTGGCACCGATCGCATTTCTGAACGTATGTCGAGCAGTCGCCCTGGAGGGTAGGCCACTAGTAACCTCTTCGCAACAGGATCCTTGCAATTGACCGCCCCCCTTGGTGCACGCCACAGATGCCTTCATGCACCTCCTCGATTGCTCGTCGAGCTTCCGGGGCGTCGAGGCACTTGAGGAGGGGGCCAGCGTAGGATCTTCTATAAAGGGTTTCATCTAGAAGGATGAAACACTGACCTTGGTACTTCAGCCTTCTAGCTTCCCGAGGGTCGGTGGGCTCTCGGGAATTGCAGAGCCATGCCACGTATGGGGTCCTCCAGTCATCTGGTGACGCTTGCACAACATCTACAAGCTCGATCTCCACGCTCAGTTGTGTTAATTCTTCGAGGAGGACTGACCAGGTTCCTTCTGGGCTGATAGAGGAGGCCAAGCGCGAGAGGGCGTTTACTCGGGAATTTTCTTCTCGAGCTATTTAGATCACCTGAAAACTCTCGAACGGTCGGGCTATCTCTTTTACCAGTTGAAGATATTTGATCATTTGCGGTTCCTGAGCTTCGTAGTCGCCATAGATCTGACTGGCTACTAGCAGGAAATCTGTGTGAATTCTGACTCACTCGGCTCCCAGGCGCCGACCCATCCTGGCCCCAGAAATCAAGGCCTCGTAGTCGAAGACGTTGTTTGATGTCGGGAAGCTGAACCTCAAAGCGTACTATAGCTCCGCTCCTTCGGGGGATCTGAGGAGAATACCAGCGCCGTAGCCGATTGAGCTTGACGACCCATCCACGAACAGGTCCCAGATGGGGCCGAGTACTGGTTGGTTCGCTACCTTGGGCGGGCACGTACTCTCTACGATGAAGTCTGCAAGAGCCTGTCCCTTGATAGCTGTGCGATGTCAGTAAGAAATGTCGTAGGCCCCGAGTAGTATTGCCCATCTGACGAGTCGACTAGAAGCTTCGGGATGAGCCAAGATCTTCTTCAGGGGTTTGCTAGTCAATACAACGATGGTATGTCCTTGGAAATAGGGCCAACGGCACTTAGCCGAGGTCACCAACGCTAGCACGAGTTTCTCGGTTGCGGGGTATCTACTTTTGGCCTCAATGAGCACCTTGTTGACGTAATACACGGGCTTCTGCACACCTTGGTCATCTCAAACCAGGACGGAGCTGACCATAGAGGGGGTCGCCGAGAGATGGAGGTATAGTGTCTCTCCGGGTATAGGTTTTGACAATACCGGTGGTGAAGCCAAAAACTCCTTTAGCTCAAAAAATGCATTTTGACACTCGCTGTCCGAGGCGAAGGTAGCCGACACCAACTTAGGTTGTCTCAGCAACTTGAAGAAGGGCAGGCATTGTTCCACCGCTCGGGATAGAAAACGTTTGAGTGCAGCGACTCTTCTTGTCAGGCGTTGGACGTCTTTGGCGCAGGCGGGTGGCCGCATATCAAGGATGGCTTGAATCTTGTCGGGGTTAGCTTTGATCCCTCGCTGGGTCACCAGAAATCTAAGGAACTTCCCAGACTTAACTTTGAAGGCATACTTGGCCGGATTGAGCTTCGTATTGTACTTCTGGAGGGTGTTGAAGGTCTCGGCCAGGTCGGCAAAGTGGTCTTCAGCCGCAGGTGTCTTGACGAGCATGTCGTCAATGTAGGCCTCGACGTCCCGTCCCCTATGGCCTTCGAAGATCTGGTTGATCAGCCTCTGATAAGTTGCTCCGGCGTTCTTTATCCCGAAGGGCATACATGTGTAGCAGTATACGTCGAGGTCGGTGATGAAGGCGGTCTTCACGGTATCCTCAAGGTTCATCCAGATCTGATGGTACCCGGAATAGGCGTCCAGAAAACTGAGGACTCATTACACGAGGTTGAATCGACCAGTTGGTCGATGCTCGGTAATGGGTAGCAATCCTTCGGAGTGGCTTTGTTGAGATCGGTGAAGTCCATGCACATCCGTCACCTACCTGAAGCTTTTGGTACTAGGACGACATTGGTGAGCCAAGTCGGGTAAAGGAGCAGACGAAATAGCCCGGTTTTCTTCCCCTTATTGACCTACTCCTTAATTATCGCCTGTTTCTCCGGAGCGTGCTTCCTTCTCCGCTGCTAAACCGGTTTCACCGATGGGTCAAGGTTGAGTTTGTGCGTTATCACCTCCCTGGGGAGTCCGAGAAGATCCTTGTCAGACCATGCGAAGACTGGGACATACTCCGAAAGGAAATCTTTGTATTGCTTTTGAACATCGGGCTGTAAATCTGTCCCAATTTTTACCTCGAGAGCCGGGTCATATTTGAGGAAGATTAGCAGCAGCTCCCCACCGGGCTTGCCTGCTGCCAGCTTATGCCCGACTTCCCTGAACTCTTTATTTTTTCCTTCTGGCCTTACGGCATCGACCGAGATCACGTAGCAGCTTCTAGCCGTTGCTTGGTTACCTCAGACTACCCCAGTACCGTGCTTGGTGGGAAACTTCATTTTCGGGAGATAAGTAGAGGGTACCGTCTTTATCCAGCCGAGAATACCTCGGCCAAAGATGGCGTTATAGGCCGACATCCATTTGATCATAATGAAGTTTGCCATAAACGTAATGGTTTTTGGAGGGGTACAGAGAGTAACAGGCAGGCTAAGGGCTCCCTCGGGATAGGTAGCCTGGCCATTGAACCCACAGAGGGGGGTTCGAATCGGACGGAGTCGGGATGGGCCTTCACCCATTTTTAAGAGACATTCATACGCCAAAACATCGGGGGCACTGCCATTGTCTACTAATATCCTATCTACATTACAATGATTTATAGTAGCTGAGATTACAAGGGCGTCGTCGTGTGGGGTCGTTACCCCTTCCTGGTCTTGGTCGGAGAACACCAGGGCCTGCTGATCACCTGCTGTCGGAGCTTTAGGGGGCTCGGAAGCCCGGTTCGCTCGCTTGGCGTGGCGTTTCCTTCCTCGACTGTTGTCTCCTCCCGAAGCTGATCCCCCAGAAATGACGTTGATGTGGACTCCACGGGGGCAATTGTTGATTTCTTTCAGGGGGGTTCCGCGGACCTCTTGCCGCTCGGCCACGTATTGAGAGAGGTGCCCCTGATGGATGAGGCTCTCGATCTCATCTTTGAGTTGCTGACAATCTCTAGTGTGGTGGCCGTGGTCGTTATGGAACTGGCAGTGCTTTCGACGACTGCGGCGCCTGGGGTTGGCTTTCATCGGCTCGGGTCAGTGAAGGAGGCTTGAGTCCTTGATCTCCTGATATATTTCGTAGACAGGGGTGGACAGAAGAGTATAACAATCGAACTTACGTGGGAGCTCCTGGCACTGGCCATCCCAATTCCTCCTCTTCCCCTATCCAGAGGCTTGTTCTGACGGTTACTTCCTCTCCCCCTCCTGTCTCGAGCCTGCCGAATCTTGGCAGGCATTAAGGACTTCTTCACACTCCGCATGGCACAGAGCGAGAGTCACCAGGTCAGCGAGAGAGGAAGGGGGGTGGAGCACCAATTTCCTCTAGAGGCCTTCGTCGCGGGTTCCTCCTGTCAGTGCAGTGATGGCCAAGGCTACGTCCAGGCGGTGGATACGCAGGGCCTCCACCTTGAAGCGGTTGATATAGGCCCTCAGCTTTTCCCCTTGTGCCTGCTTAAGCGCCAGCAGCCCTGCTATCGACCTCGGCGGGCCACTGCCGGTGAAGCTTTCCTTGAATACCCGCCCGAATTATCGGAAGTTGGTGATGCTCCCGGGGGCGTGTGCTCGGAACCATGCTTGAGCACCCTGGACCAGTGTGGTTGCGAACGCTCGACATTTGATGGCATCGGACGCTCCGTGGAGGGTCATCAGGGCATTGAAGCTATAGTAGTGGTCGGCCGGGTCGCTCTGCCCGTCGTAAGCTTACAAGGTTGGCAGAGAGACTCTCGGCGAGATCTCTACCTTCAAGATGTTGTTGGAGAGCGGGGATCCTCATCATCCTTCGTGGAGCTTTGCTGTATGGCACGAAGAACGCGCTCATGTTCGGCGAAACGTCGCTTGAAGTCCCACAGGCGGAGGGACAGCGCCGGCTGACGTCGAGATGGCGCTGGGGGGCTCTGATCATCTCCCCGGCTGTTGCCCCGTTGCTCCTCGACGTGGCCGTCTGCTTCTGTCTGCCGTGGAGGGGGCCCAGATTTTCTCCCCTGGGGGTTAGAGGAAGCCTCCTACTCCGCCGACGGGGGCGGTGAGGGCCCGTCGGGCCCATTACGGATCAGACGCCCACCTTGAAGAGTGAAGCGACCTCCAGCGGTCAGCCGAGAGGCTTCTATATGGGGGGACACACCCGGGGTAACCGTAGCCTCTCCTCCCTGGGTGCCTGGCTCCTCATTAAATCAACGAGGATATCCAATTTCGCGTTGAGAGTATGGAGTGCGTCTGTGTTTCTGGGGGCGGATTGTCCCCCCTAGACTGGTGGAGGTAGAACGTTGACTTGATTATTGGCGTTGGAGAGGGGGCCCGTCAAAGAGTGTGAGGGCGCAGGTTACCTCTCCATGGCTACTGATGACTTGCCCTTGTTACCAGCGTTCCTCCTGCTGGAGCTCCTCCGCACCATGTTGGCCCTTTGTACGTTCCCACAGACAGTGCCAGATAAAGAGGGATGATCTCGTGCCGAAGCCTGAGCCGTCCGATGTACGTTCGTCGCCACAAATGATGAGAGTTCTGCGAGGTGAGAAAATAGATCAGGGGTGCCCAGGGTGATCTCCCTGGAGAAAACCCTCTGATGCCTAAGTCAGCAATACGATAGAGCGTGGTGCAGAGGAGAGAGAGGAGGAAGAGGGGGCACGAGATCGTTCTCTACCAGAAAATGTGGCTTAGAGTACTCATACTTCGCTTACCTTTCCGGAGGGTCTCCTTGAGTTTATATAGGGGGGTCGCTCCCTTCCCGGAGCCAAGAGATCCTGAGATATGAGGAGGTGTTGCGTCCTAGGTGAGGGCTCTTCACCATTTGAGGACTCTTGCCCTCTCTTATCCTTTCGGGTTCCCTGCTCTCGGGTGACAGCTAGTTATCCGCTTGGACAGGCGTCCAGCTATGAGGATCACACCCCGACGCCACGAGGACTCTTGGTATAGAGCTGATCCATAACATACACAGGGCATCCTTTGCTTGCGTTGGGGGTCCGAGCCTGGGGTTCTCGGTCGGGGAGCGCTCGAGCTTTCCCTGATCGGTTATGCTCGATGCCCGCTTAGGCTTCCCGAATGACCTTTGCTCGGCCTTCTTGGCCAGGAGGCCGCCTAGGAAGTATCGGACCGAGCTTTTTGGGCTTCAAAAAAAGTGGGCCCATTGGTGGGGCTATCACTTGGGGGGATTCGATCTCGTTGGGTCGGGTTAGACCTAGTTGGGCCGTTCTGTACCGTATGTCTTTTGGGCTGTTGACTTACCCCTCTCCACTTATTATTTTCGCGAGTATGGATAAGAGTATATCCGTCATGGGTATAGATATACCCGCGGATATCCGTATCCATCTATAAGCGTAAGTCCACGTCCACACTCAATGAAATGTGAGATTTATGAGAATTGGGAAAATAGAAATCATGTCAATTCTTTTATTTCCAAAGTAATTTTTATGTTTTATAAAAAATATCCATATAATTTTAGTAAGAAGTCCAAACTCATAAACCTAACACAGCGGACAACGAGTTGAGTTCATGTCAAAATCATAGGCCTAACATGCACAATGAGTTATTAAGTACGAGTTTGGATCGGGTATGGGTTCGGGTGCACTAAATCTATATCATATCTGAATATGAAACGGGTATTTTAAACATACCCAAATCTGAATCTATATTCATTTATTCGGATATTATCTGATCCATCATGGGTCAGGTGATGCGGGTAATCAGATTTCGGGGTATTTTGACATCTCTAGGGGTAATATCTCTGAGTGTGAGTGATCTGTTGAGCTCACAGTCCACCACCGTCCTCTACCTCCGACCTCCAAACCATTTTTGCACAATAATAATAATAATTATTATGTCAAATTAAGATATTTTAAGAATTGATTGAATTTGCTAAAAATTGAACTCAACAACATCTGAAAATCATAAGGCAGTCAGTCAGTGGATTGGGCCCGATGTTATTATTATCTCCCATCCTTAAAATTGATTTGGAAATATTCTCTGGCATTTACCCCCCCCCCCCCCCCCGCCTCCCCTCGTCCGTTAATTAATAAGGCCCTGTTTGATAATCGAGTGGGTTTGATGGCGAATACAACGCTCGCCCCCTCCCACTCGGTTAAGTTGTTCGACCCATTTAGGTCGAATGACTTAACCGTGTAAACAGTCTTTTTTGTGTCATGGGGACCCGATTAGAATGGGTTTCACCATTTGTTATCAAAGTTGGTTATTATTTCAACCGGGGAATACGCTGTGGAACCGATAGAAATCGGCGGACGTCAAAACCTTGTCCGACCTTATTCTTTTGCGAAAGTGGCCCTAAATGATCGGTGGCCTTTTTTTCAAGGCATAGCCCGAGAACATAATCATCCCTTATAAATACCATCCATGATTAATAAATAATTAGGCAGTACGCGGAGTGGACACGATGATACATGGTCATATTTTGCCGCTTGTCTGTGGAGCAAAGCGGGACTACCCTCCAATAGTTAAAGAGTTAAACTAATCACTCCTCTCGTGCTCAAACAACGTTCTCGTTGCTCGGCAACAACAACGAACGATTATCGGCATCACTTGGGTGGGCTTCTTCACTTGTTCGGGGTTCGTACCTCAAAGTTTACTTAAAAGTAAAGATCGGGCCACCATCTCATCTCATGGGTCAACAACAGTGGCTTGTGACACAGGTGGGCTTATCTATCCTTTCCCCGTTGCAATTCAATAATGCGGGTTCTCTTTTGGGGGATTGTGGAACTTTTAAAATCTTCTCATGTACACGGTTCCTGTAGGGGAGAGATTTTTTTCATGGTTTGTGAGTAATTTTGAGAAGAAGGTGTGAATCATGATAACTGGATTACCATTTAGCGTCATTGAAGTCTTCCCATCCAGCGAGTTCCTTGGATATCCTCCCTCCATTTCTTGTTTTCTTTGCTTCTCCCTTGGGAGTGATGCTGCTGATCACACACTCATTAGCTACACCAATTTACTATAACGACCTCTTAGGCTTCCAATGTTTCTTTAAAATGCTTTGGTTGATCACTGATTTCTAGCTAGCGTTACCAGGTTAATCCTTTTTTAGTTGAACTGCCTTCATATTTATTTCGATGGACAATTCTTTTATGTCATTTGAGAGGGCCTCACTCAGCAAGATGTACCTTGGGATGAGGTGTATGTAGCTCATATTATTATGCATGACTGTGTAGGCGCCCAATTCTGTTCTTGCCGACTAGACAAGACCAAGACAGGAGAATGGATGGAAAGAGTGTGATGGGCAAGCAAGGAGAAGAGAGCAGCCAAGGATCTCAGATTGGTGACGATGGGGCCTTTAAGATGGCTTGAAAAAAAAAAGAGGTAAATAAAAGGACATTATTGGGCACATGCTCGCAGGAAGGAAGTTTGATGTTTGCTCTGTAATGCAGCAGGGCACAGGAAGCTGGGTTCTGCAAAAGAAGAAAGGAATGTGTATATCCACGGCTGGCAAGGCATTGCTTCCTGTGATGGTAGGGAGAAGGCTGCAGAGGAGATGTGTAAGGTGTTGGAAGAGGTTGTAGGCATTCCCTGGCCGCCTAAGATGGTGAAGAGGATAAGAACACCAGAGATGTGTGTGTGGTGTTGGAGGTTGGGGAAGTGGAGCATAAGAGGGCTCAGATATTGGAGTTCCTATGGAGGGGATGGCCTAGGGACAATGGCTGGTTGATTAGAGAACTACCCTTCCTATTCACAAACCCAAGGCAAGGTGGGGAGAGAGGAAGGAAAGCACTCCTTTTGGCAGGATGATAGCTAGATGTCCTTTTGTGGTGAGAGAGAGAGATGACTTAGTTAGAAGCATAGGGTGCACATTTGGGAACCATGGGAAAGTCCTACTTGAATTCCCCTTTCCCCTGAATCACTTCTGCGAAAAATTGTGCACGTTTAGAAACTAAGCCAATTTAACTTCTCCATGTGGAAGGAGAAAAACAACTTCACCTGGAAGGAGAAATAATAGAAGGGCACCATTGCCCTTTCCCTAAAAATCATGCAATGATAAAATAGTTTTTTTGATTAAAAAAGAATTTTTTTACATAAAAATCATTGTTAGATGCAAATTTCTAACAAAACCATTCCTTAAAATGCTAATGCATTAGCATGCATATCACTAAGTAAATCTTGATTACGTAGAAATGCCATACGGGCTAACATCCGTCGGAGAAAATATGAATATTCCATAAAGATTCTAATATTCTCGTTAGATGAGCGTAGAATGACCCAAATGCCCCTCATTCATACATCCTAATTAATTTAAGGGATTTTGCAAAGGGACGATTGTTTCCTCCCATCCCCTCCCCGCCGCAGATCTAACTCACAGGTGAAACTTGCGATAAAGGAGGAAGCGGCTAGCAGGTTCTTCATCTCCTGCGGGCAGGTTGTCTTCTCCAGTCGACAAGGTCATTGTTCAAATCTAGCATGCAAGGTCTTCTTCTCCAGCCAGGAGGGGTCGACAGCTTCTTTCTTGTACCGGATTCACCACTCCGCCATCCTCTAACCTTCTTTTCACGCACTCTCTTTTCCTTTGCACTAAACCTGAATATGAGCCATAGTTCATCTATTGGCATTTCTTTATGACCACCTATATACAAGCTGAACCTCCCATGTATTTTTGTGACCGACCATTGTAGATCTATGGGAGAATCCATAAAGAATTTAAAAAATTAAATTAATAAGGGTAAAAGAGGGGGGGAAAGGAGGGAAAGGAGAGCATGAGCGGATACTAGATGGAAATGTGATCGCCAGAGACCGCAGGCCTCCAATGATATGAACAATTAATAACAAGGAGGGATCATGAAGAATACCATTTAAGCGCGGGGATTTGTGAGGTCCAACCTTCTCTTTCAATCTACCGGCCGATGAAGAGAGCTTTTCTTTGATGATTACCCTTGCAAAAAATAATAAAAACAACCGACAAGAGAAGATATGGTTAGAAATTAAGATGTGTATAGCATCAAGTTCTTAATAAGAATAAGCATGGAAACTTGTATAAGAACACACCTTATTAGTGTTGGCCTTTAAAACCCCTATGCAAAAGGGTAGGAAAAATATGATGTGATGAAAGGAGGGTGCAAGTGTTGCACAATTGAAAGATCTCAACGTGGTTGAGATGAAAAGAGTAAAAGAAGAGAGAGATATGATGCATGTACTAAATAAAATGCACGAAAGAAATAAAAGAGATAAAGGGAAAGAAGATAGGCTTATTATTTTTTCTCCATGGAAGGGGGAGCTTCAAAAATCTTCAAGGGAGGAAGACGCTCCAAGGATGTAACTTGCAACGCGTGGGAGACTCCATCCTTGAGCCTTTAGTCTAGCAACACCTCCCCTCCAATCAAAGAATCAGCCTTTACAACCAGGGAGATGGGGGTTCTATTTATAAAAGACAAATTTGTGGGTTTAATTCCATGAAAAATAGAAAACCATATTTTATTTGAATTTGGAGAGAGAGATATTTGAATTAAAGTAGCGTCAGGAGGGAAGGCGCCAATTCCAGAATTAAATATGGAAAGTTCAGAAATTATCAAAATTACAAGCAAATTCACGTCCACCAAGACTAACGCGAATTAGAAATTTTACGAATTTTGGTAGGATTTAAAATTTTAAAAATAGGCAAAGAAATACGCGTTCACATGAATGGACGCGAATTCAAATAAACGTCAGTACTGGCAGACGTCATTTCTTGAATATTTTTTGAAAGTCAAAAATTACAAAAAATTGGAAAGGTAATCCGCGTCCCCATGGATAGACGCAAATTTGGATTTTGACTAATTTGATAATTATTTAAAAGGGCCAAAATATCGAAAGAGAATTAACGTCAATGTGGTGGACGCCAATTAAAGAATTGGCAGCTTTGTAAAGAGGTGTTAATTCAAGGTTTGAGCTGAGTTAAATGAAGGAAAGAATTAGTGTCCGCACTTTGGTCGCTAATTAAGAATTGGCACCTTTCCGTAGAGGCGTTAATTCTTTATGAAATACGAAGTTTGCTCAAACACGGGGAAGAGAAGAATTCGCGTCGACCACGGCAGATGCGAATTAGAGAATTTGCACCTTTTCGGAGAGGCCTTAATTCAATAACAAACATGAACTTTTGACCAAAATATAATAAAGGGCATATGCGTCCAGCATCCCAGACGCGTTCAAAGAATGGGCAACCTTCCACAAAGGTGTTAATTCATGATTTACAATGGATTTTTGGCAATTTGGAGACTAAAAAAATTCGCGTCCACCTGACTGGACGTGGATTAATTGACTCAATAATAGACATTAATTCTTCATAAAGGAATTGGCGGTGACGGTGTCGGACGCTAATTCTTTTGAAAAGAATTAGCGTCCAGGGGTCTGACCCTAATTCAAAATAGCTCAAAAAACTAGAGAAAAATCTAAAAAGGGGGGAAACCATAGGGAAAAATATGGGAAAGCTGAATATTCAAAAAAAGTGAAGAAAACCAGTCAAACAAGTCAATTTGAGGGTCAAATTGAGATATCACAACGTGACAGACGATGTACTCAAGATGGTGTCGATTTTGGCGTGTCTACAACTATGTCAGACATTCAACTCTACTCGGGAAAGATGTCACAACCCAGGATCTGAGTACCGAAAAGGAACTGGCGTAACATGAATCCTCGCCCGCTACCTGATAAGTGTTTAATTGTCTATTTTTATGCATATCACATACATCTTTTTTGGGCTTTAATGAAGATAATTATGCAATTTTACGTAAAGATCTTGGTCTTAGATAATATGGAGAATTTTCTAGAATTAATGGGACTTGAGACACTTTTAAAATAAGAGAATTGCATAATTAAGTTTTAATGAAATCATTAGAATTTTGTCAAAATTTGGTTGCTCAAAATTTATTGTGAATGAAAAAAATTGGGAGGACAAATGATAAAGTATGTTTTTCATTGATTAAACTTGGTTGAGGGGCCTTCATATATTTTTTTATATATCTTCTCAACCTTGTGAACAGGAGCCCCCCCTCTCTTGCATGATCGCAATAGGCCAGGGGCGTTCCCCTTCGTACGTGCGCATCCAACGTGGCTGGCCCTCAGCATGGCAGCTCTCGTGTGAATATGCAGGGCGCACAGCGCCAAGAGACTTAGCATGCAGGGCGGACAACAGTGGCATCTTGCGGCGAGCTCCATGTAGACATAGCAAGAACTTGCATGATTGTATAGGGAAACGACCAGATCTCCTGGGAAGCTTGCGGGATTGGATGGGAGCAGATGGCAGGGCATTCAGATAGCGTGCATGGAGATGGTAGGGTATTCAGTCAGTTGCATGGGGAGTGGCTATGCAAGTAGTAGGACGGTAGCAATGGCAATGTGGCAGGAGCAATCCCTCTGGCGAGATACATTTGCAGGCATGCAATCAATGGCATAATAGGCTTTGAGAGCTTCAATGGCAGAGTAGGCCATTGCATGGGAAGTCGGCGATGGCAGAGCGAGATCCAGGAATTCATGGCGGCTATGCACACGGCAGGTGTACCTCCATGCCATGCGCCTATAAAACCCAGTGTTTCCCCCCCTAGCGGGGCAATTTTTTTTCTCCCCCTCCCCCTCCGGGGCCTCTCTTCCTCTAACCCTCCTCTCCTTTCTCCCCGACAGTGCCTCTTAGCTAGAACTTCTCTCTTCTCCTCTCTCCTTCTGATTCTTTCTCCTCCCCCTTCTCCTTTCCCCTCTCTCCCTCTTTCTCTCTTCGCAGGCACCGCCTGCAGCTGCCCTCTCCCTCCTCACTTCTCCATCTTCTCCTCTTCCTCCCTTCCTCTTCATGGGTTCCACCTTCTCCTTCTCCTTCCCCTCTCCTTTTCTACCTCTCGCACCTCATTCGTGGGCCGGCCGGCGCCCCTGTTCTAAACAGGGGCACCGCCGATTTCTTCACTCTCTCCCCCCACTCCTCTTCTCATACCTCTATCTCTCCCCTTCTCTTCCCTTTCACCTCTGCTCTCCCCGTTGTCATCTCTCTCACCTTCTCACACATAGGCATCGCCACCACCGGGGTCTCCCCTCCGTAGTGTTGACTCCCCTCTCACACTCTCTCCCTTTCTCTCCCACAGACACTTGCACCACTTCCTCTTCTTCTATTCACACACCGCACTCAAACACACACACACACACTTCACGTAGCCCCTCCCCTTCTCTCCCCTCTCTCTCTCTTTCTCATCTATCTCCTCCCTTGCTTCCACTCTTCTGCACACCACACCGGACAGACCTCCCCCCTCCTTCATCTTTCACCTTCGCACACACCTTCTCACACACGCACGTTGCACTATGGAGTCGACTCCCCCTCCTGTGGAGTCAACTCCCTCTCCATTCCCTCTCTTTCTCTCTCTAACACACATACACCCTCTCACCCTCTCACACACTCTCTCGATCTTTCTCTTCACTCTCTCTCTCTCTCTCTGTCTCACCTTTCTCTCTCTCACACACACACATAGTTTTTATTTTTTTTCCTTCTTTTATTTTATGTTAATTTAAATCCCACCTTCCTCTCCCTATTTCTCTCTCTACACCTCTCCTTATTTCTCTCTCTAAATTTCTCTCTCCAAAGGATTCCTCCCTCACGACGATGTACTCTCCGACATTGGGCGTCACTCAAAGGCACAAGAAGTGTTGACATCGACGTCTTTGTCTCACCGGCTACATCCCCTCCCTAGTTCTTTAATTTTCAGTTTTAGTTAGATTTTATTCCGAGTTTGTACTTGTTATTTTCTTGAACATCTATGCATTGTAATCTTTTATTTTGGAGCATTAAGAAATAGTTAGTGTCATTGTCTCTCTAAGTTCTTGGCTCTCTCTCTCTCTCTCTTCCTATTTCTCTCCTTTACCCCTCTAAGTTTCTTTAGATAGATTTTAATCTTGTGCTATTTTAATTGTTTCCATAAAAAAATCCTTCCAACAACTTCGTTTGTTTTTCTTAAAAATAAAAGAGAAATAATATTTTCAACCTGAAAAAACTCTAGCCTCCTCGTGAGATCGACCCGTATTCATCACTTAAAAATCTTAATTTTGTTATGTGAGTATGGAAATTTTGAAATTGAGTCCACGGAATTTTAACGACGAGCGTTTGTGTTTCATCAATTTTTAACGTCGTTGCCGGGGAGGCTTGTGATTTTTGAGTTGAAAATTGTGTTTCTCTTTTGTATATATAGGAAAACAAAAACAAAAAAATCAAACCAGAAAATTGAAAAAAAAATCTGTCAGAAAAATCTGTCGCAGAAAGCTGAAGCGTAGGTGCAGAGAACATAATTCAAAAATTCCAGAGAAAATAACTATCGCAGAAAGTCTGAGAAGTGTTACAGAAGGTTTGAGAAGAAAATCAAAAAATAAAAAAAGATAAAAAAGAAAAAATCAGAAACATTGAGAGGTTCTCCTTCCTTTCCTTAATCTTTGAATTGAGTCATTAAAAAAAAGAATGAGGGATTGTACATCAAGTAACTCTTCAAACTTATCCCTCTCATTTTGTCTTTTATTACATTTTTATGGTTAGATAGGAGCCACACAAAAAAAAACACACTTGAACTCAATAAAATCTTCATCTCAAAATTAGAAACTATACCGTCCATGTTTTAGGTCATGCATCATTTATGATAGATTTTTTTTCCTTCTTGTTTAATTTTTGTTAATTATATTTTGGAGATCGCGAGAGGCAAGGTATGTTCTACTTATCTTATCTTGAGCACGCATACTTGCATAGAACCCCTTATTTGAGATTTCTTTGTTGCATATCATTTCAAAAGATCTTAAGGGCAAAACCCATAAGCAAGATAAGGTGGAGATTTCATCACCCTTCCTTAGCCCACAAACCATATTCCCCTTGCATCTTTGCATGTCCTAAGTCTTAAATAAAATTCAGTAGACATTGGCCCTAGGTTCACACTGCGGCTCTTGTGCTCTTTGGATTTACCCTCTTGTGAAAACTAGTGCCTAAGGCAAGATGGTCGGGCGGTAAACGTCTTAAGTGGGCTAGTGGTTCTTTAATTAGGTCCCTACGAAAGTAGGGGGAGTCTCCCACTACTCCACCCCTTACCTGACTGGTGAAAATATTGAAGGTGAACTTAAGTTACACTTTAGTCATTTTGTAAAACCCCATTTGTAAGTCTAGGTCACATTTAGGTCGTTAGGTAATTTGTGTGTTAACTTGTTTGTGTTTGCATAAAAATAAAAAAATAAAAAATAAACAATCTGTCTCTTCTCTCTCTCCGTCCTAGTTAGTGTTAGTAAAAAAAAATTCATTTCCATGGATCGGGTTTTTAATCAAATTAATTACTTGACCCAAAATCAAGTCATTCTAATGGGCCCAAGCTCCCTTACACCACCTACCTTTCAAGATGATCACACATGGGCCCGGCCAGCCCATTATGTAGGTGAGTACCTGACCCAATATCCATCTTTCACCCAATCTTACCCGACCTTCAATGAAAGCCCATATCCTTGGTCGGCCCAACAAGAGAACTCCACACCCATGGCAACCCAATATCCTTATCCTCCCCAAAATCATGACCAATTTGCTCAATCTTATTTAGGGGACCGTAGGTCATTCCTCCCTCAGGATCAAGCTTCAACATGTCAAAACCTCCCTACACCTTCTTGCACTTCTATCTTTGAGTGGGGAGATCAAAAAAATTTCTCTTAGAAAAATCCTCAATATCAAGCTCCATGCCCTCCCGAGCCAAATTTCTAAACCCAATTTGATCAAAATCAATATGGAGAGCATGACACATACTTCCCATCATCTTATTATCCACAAGAAGGCTATCCTTATCAACACGATCCTCAACACATCCATTCTACCCCTCCATACAATGGTCCCAACAATGAAGAAAAATTCAACCAATTGACTCAAATCATCTTGTTTAATCAACAAGCCATTGACTCCCTCAAAATCAAATTAGACCAACTCACAAGAGCCACATATGAATTGTCGATGAACCAATTACCTAACCCCCTTGATGCAAACCTTGAAGATCAATTCCCTCAATTTACCCAACATACTTATGCTTGCCAACAACCCAAGGTTCCTCTACCGAATGAAACTCTTGACGTAGATAAAGAGGGAATTGTGGAAGAATTTTATCAAAGAGAGTATGGGGTGACTAGCAAGATGGCTTACTTGATTAAGGAGTTGTGGGGGATGGGATTCTATTTCTTTCTTTCCGAACTAGGTTGTTCGTTCGTTATTATGCGTAGGCGTGCCAGTCACGTATGTGACAAGTTTATTATGCGCTCGATCTGACTTGGTCAGTCGATTATGAGGTTCGTGTCGGGACCAGAAGTCCGTCATACCATAAAGGCTATGACGTTAATTACGTCCTCTAAGAAAGAAGATAACCCTTGATTAATTGCCAAGAGAGGATGCCTCGAGGGATGATACGAAGGCATAGAGAATACTGACTAAATGCACCAATGGATGTCGTGGAATGAAGTCATTTGGTTGACCATTCATGCAAAATGCAACGAGTTCATTAATTAGTTAACTGATGTAACTAAAGGTTCAGTCGTGCTCATTTAGATAGCAATGCATGCTAATGCAAATGCACGTTCATGATTTCAAAATGGATGCTTGGCATAATTGAAGACATTGAAACCCTTTTTATTCATTTGTTTGACCGGATTTATTGGATCAGTTAGGGCTATAACATTAACCCCCTGTTATTAAAGCAATTATTTATTTATTTAATACATACCTCACAGTCTTTGATGGGGTTGATGTATGAAGAAGGGTCAGTGCATGATTTGAAGGGGTCTGTGCATGCATGAAGTAGGGGCATGTTTGAGGTCAATGCATGAATGTGCATCGAGTGGGTTTGGTTGATGCATGAAGAAGGGTCGGTGCATATGTGAGGTGAGTCGACACACATGTGGGTGAGGTCAACACATGCATTAGGTTGGGATAGTGGCTAAGTCAGTGCATGAATATGCATGGGACAATGGCTAAGTCAGTGCAGGGTGTGCACGGGGTAGTGGCTAAGTCGGTGCAGCTTTCTGGGATCGAAGCATGAAGAAGGGGATGAAGTCGGTGCATGTATAGATGGAGTTAGAGAGTTTATTTAGGTCCCAAATGCCCTACAAACAAGGCAAGTCCAGACCTATGCGAGGTTCCTACTCGAGCATGGTCGAAAGCAGACTTATCACTGTAAATTCATCACAATTTAGACTAATTGCTCAATCAAAAATTGGGCAGCACCTCCCCATACCCAGAGGGTTGCGGGGGCGAAGTGGAGATGTTCCCATAGTATCTGGAGTATGCTCTTTAAAGCCGGGAGTGCCAAACGGTGACCGGCGGACTTCAATGGAGGAAAAACCCTGAGGGCTAGCCTACGAGGGGCATCAACACTCCACGAGTCGAAAATATTTTCAAGGGACGGTCGAAATGGGAGGATACCTTGAGGGCTAGCCTACAAGAGGTACCTTCCCACGACCGCCACCATTCCTGAGGGAATGTGGATTTAATATCAGATTAAGAACCCTATTGATGTTCACCTGGTAGTTCATAGGGTACATATCATCAAGGGACTCGACCCTATGGTCCGAGGGTGATTGAAAACGTCAATGGGGAATGTCCCCTCTCCCCGGCCACCAAACTCATCAAGGAAAGCAAGAGTACACAAGATATATGCAGAATGCATTCGACAGAACTGACCATGAAAGTCATATGCATATGAGTATGTAGGGCTAATGGGGTTAGCTGGTTAGTTGGTTAGTTGGTTAGCAGATTAGCAGGTTGGCCTTCGGAAATCATAAACTAAGATGAATCGACTGGAGAAGGTAACCATTCATACATTTGATGTGCAGGGTATAGGGAATACGATGATTCAAGGGAACCACGCGTCCAGATTGTAGGGACATTCCCATCCTCCTCAACCCACGACTAGGGACAGAAGGAGTAAGAAAGGGTTGGTCCCGGGGCTCAACCAGAGAGGCATAGACATGTATTCTCTGGTCATTGAACCCTCCACAAAGGCGATGGGAGCATGATACAGGCATATCACTGGAAAGCGAGCCCCGGGTAGAGCGGTGATGATGTTGATATTGCCCAGAGAAACACTAGGGCATATTCGGCATTGGAAAATCAAAAAATCACACACAGAGTATAAGGGAAGGGATTGCAATCGGATAATAAAGATAATTCAAGCATGCATCTACCCATTCATTCAAACCCAAAGGGAAGGCATCACATAGAAGATCAAGTACAACTGCGGCTCGGCGTTGTCGCACGAAACTGACCCTTGGTTTGGGAAAGGAAAAGAAATAGAGAGAAGTAGAGAATAGCCGCTAGAAGAAAACCTAGGGGCTCATATCATCGCCCATTTCATTACATCGCTCCGCGGAGCTATCCTAGTAGAAGGGGGGAAGAAAGACAGAAGAAGAAACCCAGACGCCTTCCGCCAACCCACCTCAGTCTGCAGCAGGGAAATAGAGTATCGAAATGAAACGGGCTCTTCGCTCACCCTTTCTTCCTCTCCAAGCTTCTCTTCTCTCCTTCTGTTTGGCTCTCTATATTTTTGGCTCGTCTCCCGTCTCCCTTCTCCTCTCTTTGCATTCGACGCAAGGGACATATATATAACAAAGCCCTCACCATGGCTTGACCCGGGGCGGGAGCAGTGCGCCGGGTAAGAGGTTGCCCTTTGCGCGCCGGGAAGAGGGCGCGCCAGATTTAAGGCCGCGTGGGATTTAAGCTGTTTCATTGTGTGTGCTCGATACGAGTCCGACATCGGGCCCCAGACTGGCTCTGGGAGTCACGGTGATCCTTCATCTTGCCCTGGTCTATGAAACCATGGCGTGAAGCATTGACAATGATTTTAGGCCACTTAACGGCTCCTTTCGAAACCTCATGAATCTTCGGCTCAGACACGCGGGCTTTCCGCTGACGTGGCTTTCGGCACGGTGGTTCGTGCTGCAGGCTCAACTTGTCTTGCATTGGTAGCCTTCTCGGGGAGTGGGATACTACCCGGAGTGCTTTCGCCTCGATTGGGCGATCATTTGGTCATTAATGGGCCTCGTTTGTTGAGAAGCCGTAGCCATGCCAGGTCGTCCGAGACTTCTGCCGACGGAGCCTCCGATTCCCTGGTTCTGAAAGGGCCAAGGGTGCTTTATCACCTCGGGAGAACTTTCTTTCAGGTGGTGATCCACCAAGTACGCCCTTGTCCTTGGTCGGACAACTGATGTTGCTCGTGCGGCACGACCGAGTCGATGCCGGTTCATTGGGCAGGCTTGTCGGCACTACCGGTTTGTTGTGGATTCTTCTCGATTCTCCCGAGGTGAAGTCCCTGGTGTTCATACCGGGTGACTTGAGGCTCTGCCAGCTCGAGAAGGCTTCGGTGCATTGGTGTCCTTCGGCTTCTTTGCTTCAGCGGGCCGCATCATTTCTGTCATTTAGGCTTGGTCGCCATCGAGCATATTTTGAGTGCCAACAAATGCCCCCCAGCCGCGGGTGCTGCGAGCAAGGCACGAGTGAAGCGGGACCAGCGGATGAGCTCCGTTTGGGCATATTTCCCGTCTGGATGACATAGGCTTGGAATGGCACTTAAACCCGGTGTGGTGGTTAATCCGGCGCGGCCATGGGGCTTTGGTTAATACAGCGCGGCCCCTTTGAAGGGAAGGGGGCCTAATACGGCGCGCTATTTAGCGCGCCGGATTAGCCTAAGGCTCTGAATTTTGAAATTTTTCGGGCGGGAGATGCTAAACCCGCACACCCTTTTAGCACGCCAGATTAAGCCCATGGAAAGCCCTTATAAAGCCCTTGCCTCCTTCTCTTTCTTCTCACTTCAACTTCATTTGAAACTTGATTTTATCTCTCTTCCCTTCCCCTCCGAAGCGTGGCGGCGATAGTAGAGGGATGTGAGTGAGGATTTGGGATCTAACCCCTTGTTTTCCATGCCCCCAGGAGGCTCCTTGTGGGCTTGTCCTCGGAGCTGCACCCCCGGGTGTCTTATTCGACCCTGACGTGACGCCCACGGCCCTTTTCAGGGATCATCACTTAGTGGACGAGTTCCCGCTTCGCTCTGGCAAATGCCCGAGCTAGGGAGACTATCGGATTTTTATCAGAAAGACTTTGTCTTCAACAACTGCTTTCTGACTTTGTTTGCTTTCTTTCATATTTGTTTTGATGCAGATATCATGGCATCTGATTCTTCTTCCTCCTTCTATGCTGTGGTGACGTGGAGGGATGTTCATTCTTTGGATAGAGGCCATGGCAAGCTAGCCATAGTGGCAGAGTCCTCTGATTCGGAGACCGAGATGGTGGACACAGACCGCCTGCTGATCATTGGGAGCGACTCTTTCAAGTATGAACACCCTGACGTCTGTAGAGTAGATCATCCCAAGGACAAGCACTTGATGTCTTTCCTGAAGCTGTTCAACCTATAGGAAAAGTGGGATCTGTTCCTTGTTCGGAAGGCTGAGCTAGCGCTGCTTGAGGGGCGGGACAGCCTTACTAATTGTGTTGTGAGGGGAAGACCCATATATCTGCTTGGTGAACCCAGGAAGTGGGGTGTTGTGCTGGGACTTCTAGAGCTATCTTCACAAGACGGGCTGTTGACCAGGGCCCCTGAGTTTGTTCCTGCCAGGTGGAACTAGACTACGGGTCGTGTAGACTAGGAGAAGCCGTCATTTGGTTTGTTCTTGGCCGCGCTAAAGTGGGGTTATCGGGATGAGCCGTTCTTGTTAGACTGCTTAGCAGTTTGGTTCAAGCACCAGATTTTTGTGGGGTGGTTTGCCGATTTGAAGGCCACCGGTGCCCACGCTTTCAGGCCAGGTGCAGAAGAATTCACAGATTTTGTCTTGTAGCACTATGTACCTATCTTGATTCGAGCAGGTGTATATCATAGTGTATATGCATCAAGACACTGCCATCCCATCTCAAAGGGTCTCTGCTGCGGTATGATTGAGGTGTTCTATCTGGAGTACAACACCTTCTACACTTCAGAAGGAGAAACATCATTGGACCTTTGGAGTCTCTCACAGTTAAGCGGCCTCCCGATTGACGACAAGCCGTATGAGGAAGTCTACTGGCCAGATTGGCTGAAAGATCAGACGGACGGTGAAGGGCGATATTTGACTGGCTTCACCTACCGCTATCTGATGAAGGCATATCATATCCTTTGCCATTCTTCTCATGATGCAAAGGGGGTGCGAAGCCCGGAGAGAAGAGGCGTGTGCGGATGGGCACATGGCTCCAATATTTCTTCCGAGGGGAGCAGAAATACACAGAGTTTCCCTTGGTAGTGCCAACTCCCGTTCAACGGAAGAAAAGGGTTCGGCGACAAGCTGCTTTCCCTTCGACTTCGGAGGGAGGACAACCAGGAGGGCCCAACCCTAGGGGTGTTGACAGAGTTACTCATTGCGCTACGTTCTTGACTTATTGGATTTGCTCCTTCGCTCTCCCGCAAGGTGACGAGAGTGTGATGAGGGCAGAGGCTATCTATCCTGCCTGCTTGATGGCCTAGGGCATGAAGCTCTCGCTTTGCCCGGTTGCACTATGTTTAATATATAAACTACTGGGAGACTTGCATCGCTCGCGCCTTCCCAGGAATCTTTGGAGAGTTGGCCTGCTGTATTTCTTTAATGCCTGGGTCTGCACTCTCTTCCCGGAGGCTGCTCCTCGGTCGCTTCAGTCGGCGCAGTTGGTTCCCAGGATGATAGAATTTGCCAGTGTTGAGCCGACCCGAGTGGCAGACCAACTCTTTGCTATTCGTGGAAAATTGACAAAAGCTCCACTGGATTCCCCGGGAGTTCTGCACTTTTGGAGTCGGGCTGCTCACTCTAGTCCATTGGTGAACAGGATGAGGGAGTGCCGTTTCGGCGAGGTGGAGGAATATGTTCACCCCATTTCTGATGCCAAGTGCACGAGGCCAATTTTGAAGTCAGAGCTGATTGATTGGGCGCTGTCCATAAGGCCGAGCATCCTGGTTTTCCGCAAGAGTGGCATTTTATGGATGGAGCCTTATTATCCTTTCCAATTCAGTCAGAATTTTGGCTATGATCAGCATATTCCAGCTACCTCCACTCAATTTGCACTACCGAACAGGGCCCGAGCTGGCCAAGTGTCGAACGATGAGGCCCGCATATGGTGGGACTATTTTCATTGTCGAGAGGCAGCTTCATTCAGAGTTCCAGCCCCTGCACGCTTTCCCCGTGTAACTCCAGAGTACGTCAAATGGTGGAATGCGCGCACGGGCTTCTATAGGAACTCGAGGAGAGAATGCTGGGCCGTTGTAGAGGGCAAATTTTTGGATTCCCAGCCGGTGCCTGCTCTGGATATCGACTTAGCTTATTTGAAGAAGTTGAAATCCCGGACAAACACTGTAGTGGCGGACTATCTGGAGGCGCATAAAGCTGCCAAGCAGAGTTCATCCAAGATCGAGCTGAAACTGCTGGAGATTAGCAAGGATGGTTTCTTGAAGACACTTCAAGGCATATGCCACGTGAGTGGCGAGCGACTGATCATCCAACAGATTCCTTTGCCAATGGGGGAGCCGGTGCCTTCTACAGCTTCCTGGCGTCCCGAGAATGATCGGCTTTATCCCTACAAGACTTTTATCAGGAAAGAAGATGGATGGCTGGCGCTTTACGAAGGCACTCCCTGGTTGTTCGCATTACTGTGTTCCCATGGACTTTCAGTGGGTGGCCCTAGTGAAAGCATATTGGGCCAACCCGTTCTTCTTTCTTTCAAGTATGCCGACGGATGGGGGCTAGACCACCTCAGCCTGTATTATCATATGTCTTCGTGCAACCATGCGGACCTTGCGTTGCTGGCTGAACAGTATGAGGTGGTAGGGGACATATGCTGGTTGATTCGCGAAGCCGCCTCCAGGGACAAGGAGCCTTCGTTGTTCTACTGGCCACTTTCTCCCTTTTATACGGGACCAGTAGGTATCTCTCTTTCTTTTGTCTTCAGCTTTGGGCTTTCCTATTCGCTGTTGTGTATGTCATCTCTTTTCTTTCGCCTTCGCATGTGCACAGTTCGGCTTTCTTCAGAGGAGAACAGACATTTTAGGGAGCTGGTAATAAAAGCTCAGAAGCTAGCATATTTTGAAGTTCCGAAAGCCACCCTGACCACGACACCACTTCCTATGGGTGATTCAAAAAAGTGGACGAGGTCCCAAGTCCAGGAAGCAGTTACTCGAGCGAAGCGGGCTCGTCGAAAGAAAATCGTAGACCCAGCGCCAGCGGTTGCCCTTCCGAGAGTGGTTTCATTTGAAGAATTCGAGGTCTCCCGCCCCTCAACTCGTGTAACCCGAGGTATACCTCTCATCTTGTGCCCCACCATCATCTTGGCAACATAGGTCAATTCTTATTCTTGCAAACACAGCTGCTTCGCCTGCAATGGCTGCGCAAGCGGCTACCATCTCTGCGGGAGTCGAAGAGGGAGAGGATGTAGTGCAGGCAGATCTGCCCTCCCCCACGCCCATCCATGAGATAGAAGGTTATTGATGATCTATCCAGCTGCAGATTTCTATAGTTTACTATCCCCTGGGCTTACAAGGGTGCTCCCTTTTTTTCAGCTTCAGTCAAGATTTGACCATCTTCTCCCCCTATCGTGGAATCAACCGAGGGAGTTTCTGCGGAGCCAGAGGTAATTCCAGGAAGTCAATTTACTTCTGAAGCTTGCTCGCTTGTTATCCCCATCACAGAGTTAGCCGAGCAGGCTCTTATCGAGCAAGAAGCTCCGGCGGGAGGCCTTTCAAGTGAAGGAGCACCGGCTTTGAGAGAGAAAGAACCGGTGTTGGTTCAAAGCTCATCCTTGTCGGAGCAAGCGGACTATGGCAGTGGCTTGAGTGATGAGGATTTCCCCTTGACGGGAACAGAGACCGAGGATGCTGCGGTGTCTTCCGCCTATGAGAGCGACTTTGCAACTTTTAGTCCTCCACGGCTAATGCTGAGTACCTTCGGTAAGAGAAGGGCCAGAGGTGACGGAGATGGTAGCTCCCGTTGCTATAGACTTGAGCTTAGTGCCGGCTGAGGTAAATGTTGCGTCATTTTTTTAGTCTCGTGCTTATTCTCGTCTGGCCATCTTGCTGGCCTTCTGAGGTCTTTATGCTCTCTTTCTCTTGCAGGCTTCTGCTGGTCAGGCCGAGGTCACCTTACCGATGATCGCCGTGAAGATACCTCTGTCGCCTCTCTGTGTAGATTCGCCATTGTTCCCGCTGGTCTTGAGGCCAATAGCCCTGTGGTATCCGAAGGATTATATCATGGTAGCGGGCTCGGAGGCGCCGGGGATGGCTATCGGGTCTGAACCGTCAGCTGTGACTTTGGAGCAACAACAACTTATCATCTCTGATAAGCCGCTTCAGAGTGAAGAAGGCCTCCCTGGGGCAGAGGAAGGCGAGATTGTGGAAGAGGTGATCAGGGGTTCGATGACCCCAACCCTTGCCATCGAATCATCATTGGTGGCAGCTGGAGGGGCCAGAAATGGTGACCAACCGCTCCCTGCTACTGAGGGTCGAGACGCGGCATTCTCGCCAGAGGTTGGGAGAGAAGTAGTTATCATTGATAGTCCCGCTGTTGCATTGTCTGCTGGGGCCAGTCTTGACATGGGCACCTTGCAAGACATGCCATCCTCATCTTCTACGCCGAGCGATGATATTTTGGCTACGGTAGATAGCCGTGTAGAGTTTCATCTCCCGGATACGCCGTCACTTTGTTTGCAATCATCGAGTGACCTAGTGTGGCAGTATCTGGAGACATTGCCGGAGACCGTGACAGCTCGCCCAGACTTGTCTTATGTGCAGTTGAGGGGTCTTGCAGAACACCTCTCCCACTCCTTGTTGGCCTTTTGGCTGCCCCATGGAGGATTGGGTGCAGCGAGTAATTTTGCTCCTGAAGCACGTGAACAGGAGGGAATTCATCGGCCACAACTTGATAGATAAGATGGCGGCTACAAAACTTGAAAGGGCAGAGTGTCAGACTGCCATTTAGTCATCAAGAGGAATTGCCCAGTAGATGCGGGATGCTGCCGACGATTCTAGCCAACGCCGGGCTTCTTTAAAGACTCGGATAATTGAGCTCCACGCCGAACTTGACAGGGCTGAAGCAGAACTGGAATTGTCCGGCCAACTGTGGGTCGGACATATAGAGGCGGCTGAGCTGGCAGAAGGGCAGGCCACATCGCTTGAGGAGAAACTGGTGCGACTGCATGCCGATGAGACCCGTCTACAGGAGCTAGCCCGTTACCCGTCCTTAGGGCTGCTGGAGTTCGAGGACATCTTCCACTGCTCGCTGTAATAGCTTTATCATTTTCTCTTCTTTTTGTGAACCTTCACGTATTACGGGGGGTGTGTGCCCCGGGTAACATGTATCTTTCCCCTTATGTTTGAATGAAAACTTTCGTTGTCTTATTTTGCACATCTGCTTGCTGAGCCAGTTTATTTAATCCAAAGTATGTCAGTTGCTGGGGCAGGAGAGCGCTCACACCTTCAGGGAAGGGGCGAGGGGTTCACTCCACCACGGTGCAACTTCCCCTTGGGACCACTGATCCGCCTAGGCCGAGCACTAGGGGATAGGGAGAGAGGTTTACGGGCCATCAAGGACCGAAGGGTAGAACCAGAAGTTTATTTGTAGACCTTTCCGTAGACGGTAGATTCGTTCATCAGCATGGGCTCAATGCCAAGGCAAAGGGAGGCTTGTTCATTAACGCGGACATAAGGTCCAGGTTAAGGGAAATACTGACCGGTCTTGTCGATGATGACAAGGGTAAATGATAGCTTGTTCATTGGTATTGGATAACTGCTGCAACAAAGATAAGTTTATTCATTAACAAGGACGTAAGGTCTGGGTTAAGGGAATATTGACCGGTCTTACTGATGGTGACAAGGGTTAATAGGATTTTGTTCATCGACATTGGTTAAATGCTGAGGCAATGGTTTGTTCATTAACGAGGACAAAGGGTCCAGGTTAAGGGAGTACTGACCGATCTTGCCGATGGTGACAAGGGTCAATAGTAGCTTGTTCATCGGCATTGGATAAATGTCGAAGCAAAGATGGGTTATTCATTAACGCGGATGGAAGGTTCGGGTTAAGGGATGTTGGCCGATCTTACCGATGATGACAAGGGTCAATAGGATTTTGTTCATCAACATTGGCTAAATGCCGAGGCAAGGGTTTGTTCATTAACGAGGACAAAGGGTCTAGGTTAAGGGAGTACTGACCGATCTTGCCGATGGTGACAAGGGTCAATAGTAGCTTGTTCATCGACATTGGATAAATGCCGAAGCAAAGGTAGGTTCATAGGCGCAAGGCTCATACGGGAACCTTAGTAGGAATTAAGTGACAAATGAGAATAAGAACTCATTGTTTTATCATCATCATTCGCTTTCTTCTCTTTTGTTTTGTCACATTAGTGACTTAAGCACCCTTGCGGGTTTTCGTCGAAGCTAGCCCCCTCTTACTTTTGTCCACGCACCCTTGCGGGTTTTCACGTGGTGGGGTACCCGATTTTGCCTGCGGCGCCCTTTTGGGTTTTCACCGCAGTTGGGTTAGAGCTATTTTTACCCTTACTCAGAATATTCGAGTAAGACCGGCGAGGCACCTCTATTTTAAGCCTCATTTTTTCCTTCTTTTTTTTCCTTTTGTTGATCCACGGAACGAATCCGGAATGGATGAGGGCTAATGAGATGTTGACCAGCCTTGCCGATGATGACAAGGGTCAAAATGCAGGTTTGTTCTTCGACACTGGCTAAATGTCGAAGCAAAGGTATATTCATTAACAAGGACGGAAGGTCCAAGTTAAGGGGAACGTCGATCGATCTTGCTAATGATGGCAAGGGTCAAACACTGGCTTGTTCATCGACATTGGACAGATGCCGAAGCAAAGGGGGTTTATTCATTATTGAGGACGAAGGGTCCAAGTTAAGGGAAACGTCGACCGATCTTGCTGATGGTGACAAGGGTCGAACACGGTTTGTTCATCGACATTGGATAAATACCAAAGCAAAAGAGGTTTATTCATTAACGAGGACGAAGGGTCCAAGTTAAGGGAAACGTTGACCAATCTTGCCGATGATGACAAGGGTTGAACACTGGCTTGTTCATCGACATTGGTTACATGTCGAATCAAAAGAGGTTTATTCATTAACGAGGATGAAGGGTCCAAGTCAAGGGAAACGTCGACCGGTCTTGCCGATGATGACAAGGGTCGAACACTGGCTTGTTCATCGACAATGGTTAAATGCCGAGGTAAAAGAGGTTTATTCATTAACGAGGACGAAGGGCCCAAGTTAAGGGAAACGTCGACCGGTCTTGCCGATGATGACAAGGGTCGAACACTGGCTTGTTCATCGACATTGGTTAAATGCCGAAGCAAAGATATGCATTGTTCATGAACAAGGATGAAAGGTCCGAGTTAAGGGAAGACGTCGACCGATCTTGCTGATGATGACAAGGGTCGAACATGGGTTTGTTCATCGACATTGGTTGAATGCCGAAGCAAAGATATGTATTGTTCATTAACAAGGATGAAAGGTCCGAGTTAAGGGAAGATGTCGACCGATCTTGCCGATGATAACAAGGGTCGAACATGGGTTTGTTCATCGACATTGGTTAAATGCCGAAGCAAAGATATGTATTGTTCATTAACAAGGACGAAAGGTCTGAGTTAAGCGAAGATGTCGACCGATCTTACCGATGATGACAAGGGACGAGCATGGGTTTGTTCATCGATATTGGTTAAATGCCGAGGCAAAGATATGTATTATTCATTAACAAGGACGAAAGGTCCGAGTTAAGGGAAGACGTCGATCGATCTTGCCGATGATGATAAGGGTCAAACATGGGTTTGTTCATCGACATTGGTTAAATGCCGAGGCAAAGATATGTATTATTCATTAACAAGGACGAAAGGTCCGAGTTAAGGGAAGACGTCGATCGATCTTGCCGATGATGACAAGAGTCGAACATGGGTTTATAGAGAGAAAAGATCTCCGACGGGACTTGTGGTGATCGCCCTTTTCAGAGTTTTAATAGGATGAGGGTAAAGAGGAACTTTAAATTACCACCTTACTGGCTTAAGTGCCCTTTTGGGTTTTCGTCGAAGCCAGCCCCCTCTTACTTTTGCCCACACGCCCTTTCGGGTTTTCACGTAGCGGGGTACCCGATTTTGCCTGTAGTTCCCTTTCGGGTTTTCACCGCAGCCGGGTTATAGCCATTTTTGCCCTTACCCTAGTGCAGTGACAACGCCGGCGAGGCACCTCTATTTTGAGCCTCATTGTTTTATTATTTTTTTTCTTTTTTATCATGGAGTGATAAAACGAGGGTGGGTCAATCGTGTGATGTTTGACCCTACATAGTAGCATATGACAGTTGGCTAGGGCACGCAGCCTTGCGCCGAAAAGGGGTTTATTCATTGGTAAGGACAATAATGATGGGGACATCACCTCCCATTGCATCCGGCATGGTCTAGTCATTTAATTTTGAGTCCTATGTAATTTTTATTTGAGTCATTTGATGTATTTTCCCTTTTAATTGAGTCATGTTCCTAGGTCTTGTGTTTATTTCCCTAAGTTTGAGTGTCATTAGGTTGTCTAATTAGCTATTGGGCCCAATTCATTGGGCTTGGCCCAAGCGCTCCCCCTACCCCCTCGGTTATTTGTCATTGAGTCAATTGTCAGGGACTTTTGTAGAAATGTCGGTTTCCTATATATAGGACCCCATTCCCCCCCATTTCAACTTAATGAATCATTGAATGAAAAACTTGCCATTTTGAGAGTTTACACTTCTTATCTAGTGGAGAGATTCCATTTTTGGGGTGAGAAGCCATAGGGGAGAGATTCCCCACCCTTCCCTCTCTTAATCTCTCTTTTTCACTCCACTTTCTCTCTCCTCAACACCCAAATTCGAATTTTCTTCTCTCTCCTCCCTTCCCAACCACCTCCACTCCCCACCTACCCCATTTAAGCCTCTTCCCATTCCCCACAACCCTCATCAATACTCCACCCCTTCCCAAGACCCCCTCCACCAATCCTCTCCTCACCATCCAACCCCCAACTACCCCTCCCACTTTCCCAAGCACCCTTCCCACTACCCCAAGCACCCCTTCCCTTCCCCAACACAACCCCCCCATTCCCAAGATAAAAAATTAACCCCACCCTTAAACCTATTTTCGAATATCCTTTCCCTCTCTCCATTCCAACCAAATTCGCAGCCCCCACTACCACCATCTATTGGACCCTCTTCCAGACCTTATTCTCCACCTCCCACACCTTAGAACACCCCCTCCAAGACCCCCTTACAACCAGGGGTCACTCCCACACTCATCTACCCCTTCCCCTTCTTCTTTCTTGGTCATTGGAAGCTACTTCGAAGTTGCAGTTTGCTGTCCATAGGTTGCAGATGAACCAGCAACTTGCAGCGGCCACCACGACTTCCTCCGGACGAGTTTGAAAAGCCAAGAGCCATCGTCGGAAGCGTCTGCCAGTCTCCTTCGCAACAGAAGTGGTTTCATCTCTTGCCGATCTCCGAGCCGTCCAGGAGGTCCATTCTCCCACAACTGCGCAGTTCTGCCTCGGCTGAGGACCTGAGCCAGATTAGAAGCTCTGCCACGACGAACCCCGAAAGAATCATGATGCGGGACGGGACCATGGACACGATAAGCTCGCGATCGTCCCTTAACGAGGGAAGCTTCGGATGTGTGCGGTTGAGAAACCGGCAATGAGCTAGGGTGGTCGGCTCTCTTTTGCGCCCGGATCGGGTCACGGGATGGCTTCGCTCTCTCTCGCAGCAGTGATATTATAAATTGAAGGCGAGCTAGGTATCCCTACACATGCTCTCTAGCAGCGGCATATAAAGCATATAAAGAATTAAGCTAATTCCAAGTGTAAGGGTGAAGGTGATACCTCCACGCTCTCGGCATGGCGAAGATGGCACCCGGCCAAAGCTCGTACTCCCGGGAACTTAGTACATTATGTTTACAGCAGTACAAATAAGCCCACTCCACGCAGGGAGGTAAAGGGCGACACAAGTGGGCCCGGGAGGACCAAGTTCGGGTTGACGGGCGGTTTCGGGCAATGCTTCGGCTTCACGCGTACTCGTGCTAGTGGGGGCCCACGTGTTGACCGGAGGGGTCGTGTGGGGCCTGATGACTCCTCTGTTGTGGAGACACCTGGAAAGCGTTCCCCTGGGATGGCGAGCTACTGGAACGACCGCCGGACGCCGGGCGGCCCTCGGACGACGCTCGCTGGGAACTCGGCCACGAACCTGAAAGTTCTGTTTGCAGGCGCGCGACTCGGAGAAAACTGTTCCTGCGATCAGCCCCGTCGTCGGAATGTGACGAGATTAGCGCCGTTGGAAAGCTGACTCAGAATACTTCGACGTAGGGGTCTTCAAAAAAAATAATCAGATCTGTATTTCTGATCATGTATTTTACAAGCTTTCTGGAATCTGGCCAGAACTGCAGGGGCAGGTTCTGACTTCTCTGAAGGTCGACGTTGACCGGGGAGAAGACCTCCGAATCTGGAAATGATTTCTTCAGCAAAGTTGAAGGTCTCTGAGAGAGGAATCCGGGATTACTTTTGGTTTTTTGATTGAATAAGAAATGTATTTTCTGGGATGTTTTTACTAGACCTGGGTCGGATCTAGGAAACAGTGGGCAGACTGTTCTTGGGAACTTCGACGAAATTTGAAAAATACCTAGAGACCTTATCAAACATTAAGAAAATTCCTGGTGGTAGATATATGTGGACAGAACTCCCAATAAATTTGGGCGACCCAACAAAAATAAAAAGATGGTTCGAATAGGGTAAACTCAGAGCTGATGAACAGTAAACAGAACAAGGATAGATCTGGAACTTAGACTTGGACAAAAATCAAAAAATAGCTAAAGGATGAATTTTGACGTGATTTTTTTGTGGGGATAAGGCTTCTAGATGGGAACCAACCCTGAAATTTTGAGCTTCAGAAGATGAAGGGAGTGATAGCAGGAATTCGGAGAAGAAGGATCTATCCTGAGTGGACAGAACACCGAAACCGTTGGCAACGACGCGTCGGCGGCGAGACGATGGCGGCGGCGATCACCGGAGTTGCTTCAGATGTTGGAGGGGATCAAGGGGGAAGGGATTACACTCTAGAAAGGGGAGAGGGGGTGGAGGAACCAGGGAGAGAGAGGGGAGGGGCACAAGCTTCACTTGGGGCAAATGCCTTTTTTTCCATTCATTAATTCATTCAATATGAAAAATACAACCTTATATAGGATGCCAACCAAACTCACCCTCAGCCCTTGGATCTAGGGGTTTGGATTGAAGGGCTGGGATACAATGTGAATCACACATTTAATACATTAGTTTAATCTAATTTGACCATACTTATTCAACCTTGGACTAGATCCATTCAAACACCACCTAACAAGCCTAATAAGGCCAAAAGAGGGGGCGCCCCATTCATGGGCCTCTCTTGGGCCTAGGCTGGTCCAAGGGCAGCCAACCCAACCCATTAACTCAAGTCTAGACTTGGGCCTTCCAAGTCTTGGTGGCCCATGAGAGGGAGTGGCCCAATTGGGCCTTAAATGACTAATATGGTCCATAAGGGTGGCACTTGGTCCAATATGAACTAGGCTTTCTAATGGACTCTACTAATGGTAATCTAACCTTGGACTTGACATAACAAATGGCCCATTGGCTTGATATAAGCCTTACAAGGAGCCCAAAAGAAAGAAAATACATAATTACAATCTTATACAAGCCATAACTCACAAATACACTTCACCCGTGTATGGAAATCGCCTTTGATGCCCCATCAAATCAGTCAACGAGTTCTTCTTAAAAGTTCTTCATCGCCCAGTCTACTTCCATAATCAGAAACAGAACTTCATTCGGCATTCGTGATCTAGAGTTCTCATTTTTCTCCCTCAGCTACGCAGATTTGCTACTCATAGTCTACACCGACCAGTCACCATTGTTCTGCATCCCCTAGTCTTCTCTGACATCGGTTGGCTTCCCCGTGCATTTTTCTGCGAAGAGGACTCGTCCACGATTCCAACGACTCTGACGGCGCTTGATTCCGAGGTCGGGAGCTGCCGAGGCATCCTCTGCAACCTGCTGTTGGAAACCAGGAGCTAACTCTGCAGAGATCCTGATCCAGAGAGAAAGCTTCACCATGACAAACCCCGGACGAATCATGCCATGAGCTCTTTTTAAAACTTCTTCCTCTCCCTGTCTACATTCAGAACCAAGAAGCGGAACTCCGTTCGGCATCTTGCAGCAGAAGTTACCAATTTTCTTCCTCAGGCGTTCGACTCTACTTTCCACTGTCTACATCTACCACTCCTCACTTTTATGAGTCCTCTGATCTTCACCGGGATCGTTTGGCATCCCCGTTTATTCTGCTGTAAATAGGACTCACCCACAGTTCCAACGGTTCCAACGACGACTAATTCGGAGTTTGAGAATGGTCGGGGCAGCCGCGTCTTCCTGCTGTTGATAGTCTGTTGCAGACAGTCTGAGATTCAGCAACCCTATTCGTACTCCCACCCAGGCCGCCAGCGACCCCTGAAGAAATTGGAAAAATTCAGAGGCAATCCTGTTCCAGAGACGAAGAGATCCCCACTGGTCTCACCCTCAGCGAAATTCCAGAGAGAGTTCTGCGGCCTCCACACCCTCTGTCTGTCAACTATTATAGAGGGAAGACTGATTGGGTGTCATCACTTCTTCATCACTCTTAGCACTAGTTTCCCCTCCCCGCTTGGCCGGCTGAAGGCCCCTCCCTGTGTGGAGGTAGTGTTTGAATGTAACTATCATCTTCTCTTCCCCACGATCCCCCCTTGCATGGGGTGTAGTGTTGTAATAGCTTAAACAGGTCAAGCTACCCCGACGCGGCGTGTGGGGAACCCACGCTTCCCCGCTCGCCCTCGTCTCCGAGCGGGACCGGTTTCTTCAAACCGGTCGAGTGAGTGCTCCAAAACTTTGCTCTAATTCATGCTTGTTCTTTCAATATTAGTTCATAAACTCCGCTGGCCGTGACGAGAGCCCGATCCTGAAGCTCATTTGCTATAAGTGATCATCGTGGGAAGAGAGTGGAACCCGTGCCCTTTGGCACTTCGTCGGACCCTTGATTTGGGCAGCCGTACCCTTGGGGAATCAAACCTTGGCCTTTCTGGCCCTCTACCAGCAAGGGCCTAGCCCACACAACCTCCCCTTGGCATTGCCAAGTTACCCGGGTCTTAGTGAGCATCGGGTGAGCGGTTGCTATTATCGGTCCGTTTTTGAATGCTTAATTGTGCTTGCTTGTTGAGTCTTAGGTTGTGCCACATCAATTGGTATCAGAGCAAGTCATTGACTTGTCTCTATAAAGTTAAGTCCTAGGGCATGCTTGCATTGGAGTCATCATCAATCCGACCCTTGCATTGATTTCCCCGATCATCATGGCCACCTACTTAGCCTACTCACCACCCATGGACTTCATCTAGATAGGGATATTACCTTTGACGGATCACGTTCTAGTGACTATCTTAGGTGAGAGGCTACCATAGAAAAGTACTTTGAAAAGACTTGGGTATATGGATCCGCGAGAGTCCGAAAGGCAAAGGGACGGTTTCGGGGTCAAGCCAAGAGTAAGTGGGAACTCATTGAGGGATTAAGAAGGGTTAGGAGGCAAGAGCCAATTTCCTCATGGGATAATATGAAGGTTGAACTTAGGAAGATATACATCCCCAAATATTCCCACCCCTTCTACTCAAACACCCCTAGCCCGAGGTGCACTACCACTCCTCCATCCCCACCCGATCAACTTGATACCACCTTTAGGCCTCCTCCCCCACCACTCCCAACAAATCACTTCTCCACCATCATAACTTCACTTCGCAACCAAGTCCTCTCCCTTAAGGCCCAAATAAACCAAACATCCACCTCTCCACCAAATCCCCTAAGGGTCCCCACATTCCAACCAAAACCCCCTTCCGCAAACCTCACTATCCAAACTCAATTGGCCCCCACTTTCCCCCCTCCACAACTGGCCGATCCCAAGGGAAGAGACCCCTAACCAACCCAGTTTTCCCAATAAGGACTACCACTCACCCTATTCTCACCATTCAAACCCAAGTGGACCCCATTTCCATCCCTCCACCTAGAACCATGTCGGCCACCACCACCCAACCCAAATCCCATCACCCGACCCACCTTCCACTTCCAACCCCAATCCTATCCCAACCTAAGCCTCCAATACTTCCACTCCCAAACCCCACACTACCAATCCCAAACCAAGTTTCTCTTTACCCTCCACCCCGGGAAAACCACACACCAACCCTCATCACCCCAAAAGACCCTCTCACCTCCTTGGTAGAAGAACTCATACCCAATTCAATAGTTGAGGACACTCCAAACTCACTCCCCACCTTGGAGGAAACCCAAGTCCAAGTTGAGAAAGAAACATCACACGATGGTCCTCACCTTACATCACCCTCCCTAGTTGGGACCAAGCTCATCTTAGGAGAACCCATTGTTAGTTGGCTAAAGGAGAGCCCAATTAGAGAGATCCGGGCCCATGTTTTCCCTCCCATAGAACAAGATCTTCCCTTAGTGCCCTTCTTCTCCTATCACACCATAATCCAAACATCCTACCAAGTGGAAACCTTAGAGGATCTTCTCAAGGTCTTAGCTTGGCAATATGAGTTGACCGGCTTGTTGACCCCCATGGCTCACCAATCTAGGAGCCTTGACCTCCTACACCTTTGTGTCGGGTCTATCACCTCGATTTACTCCATTGGTTGCTACACTAGCGACCTCCTTCTATTCCTCCCCACACCCGATGAGCCCGACCTTCTCCTCAATTTGGAGCTTCTTATATCAGGTGGAAAGTCAAGCCCTCCCCTCATGGTCGACCCACTCACAAAGAACTTCAGCCCAATTATCTCATTAGAGGAGGATGACCCACCACCACTTGAGGATCTTGAGGACATAGGGCCCCTCCCCCTCGATAACCTATTTTATGATCCATATGATCCATTCCAATGGGAGTCACGAGACTCGTGTGACCCAAACACTTTATCCACCACCCACCTTTCCCTAAACCAACTCACAATGTTTGATCCAATTCACTCCATATTAGACCCGGGTTACACCTTGGGAGCCATAACCTTGGACCATATATCCCTAGGTAATAAGGTGGTGCCCCACCCCATGATGACCATCTTCTTAGATCCATTCGATCCTTTCCAATGGGAGTTCAAAGGTTGTTCCACACCTATACACATGGAAGTCACCCACAGGAAAAATATGCATGTGTCTAGGCTTACCACACCACTTGGCATGAACACTATGTTGGGTCCATTCATTCATATCACCCACATGTCAAGTAAAAAGTATGAGTGGTCCATGTTCGGATGTAATGGTCCACCTTCATTCATCATGGGTCTTAAGCACGTCAAAGGCATCTACGGATGTCCGGGTCCCCCAATATTTATCACCAATTTGCATGATAGGGCCACCTACGGGTGCCCCGGCCCACCTAGACTAACCAAAGTCTACACTGCATCATTACACGATAGGTCTACTTTTGGTTGCCCAGGTCCACCCATCACCCCTAGAATGTCTGCATTCACAACATTGCATAAAGAGATCCGCAAGCACATTAGCAAGAAGAATGTGACTTATAAAAGGCGAGCCGACTCTCATCGACGTCACCAAGAATTCCATGAGGGTGACTTTGTGATGGTAAGGATGGAGAGGCTCTCCCCGGGAGCCATCTCCAAATTGAGGCCACGTGGGGCTGGTCCCTTCCAGGTGCTGAGGCGCATTGGTGCAAATACCTATGAGTTAGATCTCCCTAAGGAATATGGGGTAAGTCCCACATTCAGTGTCACCGACCTAGTGCCATACAAGGGACCCACGGTGGTACCTAGTGAGGATATTGAGCCTATTCCCTCTGTTGAGAGAGCACCCACCCGTGAGGAGAGTCCACCAGCCAAGAGAGCCCAGCGTGAGCGCATTGAACGAATATTGGATGAATATGTCACTACCACCAGGAGCAAGGTATACAAGCGCTATCTCGGCAGGTGGATGGATCGGCCTCGTTCGGAAGACTTGAGGGCAGTACCACTTCTACACCCTCCAAGGAGGGGAGGATACTTACTCGACGGAGTCAAGTTCTTCACACCCCGGGAGTATGATGGGGACATCACCTCCCATGCCTACGTTCACAGCTCGTCTCCTCACCCCGGTTGCATCCGGCATGGTCCAGTCATTTAATTTTGAGTCCTATGTAATTTTTATTTGAGTCATTTGATGTATTTTCCCTTTTATTTGAGTCATGTTCCTAGGTCTTGTGTTCATTTCCCTAAGTTTGAGTGTCATTAGGTTGTCTAGTTAGCTATTGGGCCCAATTCATTGGGCTTGGCCCAAGGGCTCTCCCCTACCCCCTCGGTTATTTGTCATTGAGTCAATTGTCAGGGACTTTTGTAGAAATGTGGGTTTCCTATATATAGGACCCCATTCCCCCCATTTCAACTTAATGAATGAATCAATGAATGAAAATTGCCATTTGAGAGTTCAAATTTCCTATTGGAGAGATTCCATTAGTTGGGTGAGAAACCCTTGGGAGTGATTCCCACCTATCCCCCCCTCTCTCTCTACCTCTCTCTCTCTAATAAGTCATTTTCTCTCTCCTCCACTTTCTCTCTCTAAAACCTGCGCCCCTTTCTCTCTCCTCCCCTCCCAACCACCTTTCTCTCTCTTCCCCCCCTCCAATAACTCATCCCCAACTCCCCACCAACCCACCTTAACTCCACCCCAGCCCCAAGGGAGATTCCACCACTCCCCACTCCACCCTCCAACCACCAACCACCCACTCCCCTTCCCCAAGCACCCTCTCATCTCCCAAGGGAGAATTCCCACTCCCCAAGCCCCCTTTTACCTTTCCCACACACCTCTTCCCATCCCCCAAGACCAAAATTTAATCCCACTCTTAAACCCATTTTCAAATACCCTTTCCCTCTCACCCACCTTCCCAAATTCGTAGCTCCTCCTCCCACCACCTGTTATACCCCCTTCCAGACCCCATTCTTCCCTTCCCCCATCTTGGAACACCCCCTCCTAGACCCCCTCACAGCCCGGGCTTTCCCCACACTCATCCACCCCCATTTTCCCTCCCATATACCCCATTCCCCCCCGTCATCTTCAACCTACAGTTCCCAGTTGCAGATCTGCAGAAGAGTAGCAGCTTGCAGAGGCGACCACGGTTTCCTATGGACGTTTCTAAAGGATCAAGAGCCATCGTTGGAAGCGTCTCCGAGTCCTCTTTACAACGGCGATGGTCCCATCCCGTTCTGAGTTCGGGATCGCCCAGGAGAGTCATTCTTCCTCGACTGCGCAAAGCCTCCCTGGCAGGAGACCAGATCCGGAGTGGAAGCCCAACTGCGACGGTCCTGCTTGAAATCTGATCAAGAGTTCTTCTTCAAAAAGCTTCTACTACGAGTCTTCTTTCTTTTCCAAAAAGCAGAGCTCAGTTTGGCATCCGGAACAATGAGTTATCAATTGTTTCCCCCGGGTGCACGGTTCTGCTTCCCCACAGTCTGCACCGACCTCTCATCAGAGTTCAGAGCCCACTGGTCTTCTCTGACAATGTTTGGCTTTGCCGCCAGTTTTTCTTCGAAGAGGACCCGTCAACGGTTCCAACGGCTCTGGCGGCACCTAATTCTGAGTTCGGGAGCGGTCGTGGCATCCTCTTCTTCTTGCTGTTAGAAACCTAAAGCTGTCAGAACCGAGGGTCTGCCACCCTGTTCAAGCCCCTACCCCGACCAGCAGCGGTGCCCAAAGAAATCAAAAAAATTCAAGCATCATCCCGATCCAGCTACGAAGAATCTCCAAGTGGTCTTGTCATCGGAAAAACTCTGGAGTGGCCACAGCATCGTGATAACCATCAGTCAGTCCTGAAGCACAGACAGCGGACAGAACCGACGTCGGCTTCCTTGTTGATCGCTAGTTCGGTGTCACCCCTCCCTGCTTGGCCGGTTGAAGGCCCCTCCTTGTGTGGAGGTAGTTTTGGATGTAATATCAGTTGACCCCCACCCCTAGATCCCCCCCCCCTTACATGGGGTGTAGTGTTGTAACAATTTGAGCAGGTCAAGCTACCCCGGCGCGGCGTGTGGGGAACCCACGCTTCCCCGCTCGCCCACGTCTCCGAGCGGGACCGGTTTCTTCAAACCGGTCGAGTAAGTGCTCCACTCCTAGCTCCATTTAGTGCTTGTTCTTTCTAATATTAGTTCATAAACTCCGCTGGCCGTGAGAGTGAGAGTCCGATCCTTGAGCTCCTTGCTTCAAGAGATCACCGTGGGGTGAGGAGTGTAACCCGTGCCTTGGCACCTCGTTGGCTCCCTTGAATTGGGCTGCCATTACCCTTGGGAATTAACCTAGGCCTTGCTGGCCCTCTACCAGCAAGGGGCTTGTCCCATTTCCTCGACTCAGCATCCCCGAGTTACCCCCGGGTTAAGTGTGTGCGCCATACGAAGGTCCGCTTGCGTAGGCTTCATAGCCTTGTGGTTGTGCTTGTTAAATTTGGTCCGAGGTTGTGTCACATCACATCTACATCGACCCACTCCTGGGCCAGCCCCAACGTCCTCATAACCAGTCTGAGCCGCAGCGGCTCGATCTCGTTCAGGCAATGGACCCACACGTCCCGCCCGAAATGAGGAAGACCTGTTACAACCCAAGGCTGACCAGCGTCACCCATGCCCAGGTAGGGCCTCCACACCACCTACATCATCATACATGCATCATATTAGTTGCCATTCAGTCACATAAGAAAACACAAAAAAACCATACGCATCATACCATGGCCTCAGGATACTCGCTCAGCTCCCGACGAAGCGACGCCAGCTGGTAGCCGTGGGGTGCTGCAACCACGACCGGCCTCCACCGCCGTGCCAGAGGCACGGCCCTCCTGTTCCCATGCCTAGCCCTCCCCATCGGGAAATAGTAATAGCTCCACACCTGCATACATCATTAGTACAATAATTGCATATTTAACTGTGGGAATACATAAATAAAATGTTTACCTAGAGAAAAGGTGTGAAGACACTGACTGTGGTCTCCTTCTCCGAAGTCTGGGAGAGATCGGCAATCAGATGGGCAAGCAGAGCCGCTCCCCACGCGTAGTGTCCCACTCTGTCCAGATCCGTCAAGATCCCAAGGAAACGGCAGTGGATGCCATCCCCCTTCGTCCCCAGCAGAAGGCGGCCCAAGAAGAAGAAAAGAAACCTCCGGAGGTCTAGATCCACCAGCTCCCGCTCACTCGGGTCCTGGGCGAAAGCTGCACGAGCGTCTCCCTCGAGTCGTGCCAGAAACTCCGCTCCAGTCTCGCTAACCCGCTGGCGCGGGTCGACGAATCCGAGCGCCTCCATGATCTCCACTCGGCTAACTACCCTACTGTCCCTGTCAGTCACGCTCGTCTCCAACCACAGCAGGTCCAGGACACTCTCTCGATAGTCGGGGTAGGTGACCCCGCTCACCGCCTCTCCGTCAACCCGTAGCCCGGTGATCTGAGCCACGTCCTCGAGTGTCGGCACCATGTGCCCCCAGGGCATCAGAAACGCCCGGCTCGATGCGTGCCACCGCTCCCTCAATGCCTGGATAAGAGGAAGGTCGAGTCGGAAGGGCTCGATCCTAAGGAAAGCTCCAAAACCCATGGCGTCCACACGCGCCCTCTGGAAGTCCGGCAGCCCACGGTATGCTGCCACCACTAGGGACCAGCTGATCCGGCCCTTCATCACGCCCTGCACACCACAAAACCAACAAAGAACACATCAGCATCATGAATAGTAATAAACAATAACACTGTATATACTACTTATTTATTTTATTTTATTTTTATTTTTAAAAAAATATTTATGTTTTTTGGAGGCGTCCAACACCTTGGACGCCTCCTTTACATTTATTTTATTTTATTTTTAGAAAAACCCAAAAACCAAATCAAAATTAAATAAAAAAAATATATATATATATTATCATGGAGGCGTCCCGGGCCCTGGACGCCTCCTTATTTTTAATTCTATTTTTATTATTTACGTAAATAAATAAATAAATAAAAGAAAAAAGAAAATGTGGAGGCGTCCAGGCCCCTGGACGCCTCCTTCCCTCACTCACCGGTGTTGACACCCGTTTTATACCCAATAAGTCGGGTCATCTCCTTATTCATTCAATATGATGCTCCGAGTTGTTCACTCTTCATTGAATTCCTTTTAATCAGTTGAAGCCTGTTTTCTGGGTCTCAATTCCTGGATTAGACCTGGTTCCTGGTGGCACTTCGTTCAAAAGCTTGGCAATCCCTCCATTCTATTTTCTTGAAAATCAGTGATAATAACGGTCTGGACTATGCGCGTCATTTCATAATAACGCATGAAGCCTAGGCCGTTAATCTTTGAAGAGTCCCAAGACTTAGGGCCTCGTTGTCCTTTGATAATAACGGTCTACTCCCTAGCCGTTGTTTCCTTATGACGCCCTATGCCCTGGCCGTTACTTACTTGCAGAGTCCTATTGTTTAGATCTTCTTCCCGTCGATCTTATCCTTTGGATAGGGTTGAAAATGACGGTAATTCCTTGGAGCGTTATTTCCAAGTGGCGGTCTATCGTGCAACCGTTACTTCCTTCAGAGAGTCCTGACAGTTCAGGCCTTTTCTCTGCTACTCCGTGGACGAGATAGGGTTTTGGATTGGCATTATCTCCTTCAATTCTAATCCTCAGGACCTCTCGTTTGTTTCTTTGGACTCTTGTTGATATTATCCTCAAGGATTTGCTAAGGATTATCCTCCTTTCTTGGCTGATTTATCTTCAACTCGACCTGAGAGTTTGAGGGAGTCTATAAATAGAACCCTTGATTTCATGACCCGAAGGAGGAAGATTTGATTCACGACGAAGTGCTGCCAAATTCAGGAGCCATCTACATCCAGGAGGAGCTGCTTCCCACGTCCATCTTCCAAGTCAAGGGAGTAATTTTGGGTTTTAGCTTGTCAAGATCATCATTATTGCATGCTCAAGTTTCCCTTGGTTTTATCAATCAAAAGCATTGTCCCTCCTCTTCCTCCACGTTTTTCACTGTTGCTAAGCATACACATATCCTCCTAAACTTAAAAAACGCCCAGAGGGGTTAAAAAACCAACAACTCCCCGGTAATCCCCTCTCCTTTTGATGTTCTTAAGCTTTTTAAGGATTGATGCTATACTTATGTTGAGGGCTAATTGAGGTTGTGTTGTTTTGCTTTCTACATCCTTGGCAGGTTTTACAGGATCACTAGCACGAGGCCCAAGCCTTCTAGCCGGCTGGAAGGGTTGGAGTTCAAAGAATTCACATCTTTTCACTGCAGGTTATCTGACGGTCAGGTGCAGGAGCGTTATTTCTTCTGGCGGTCTATCGCACGACCGTTACTTCAAGCGACGCACAGGGTTTGGACCGTTATTTGCAAGTTGATCTGCAGGCTTTCCTTGGTTTTCTCTCCCGTGGGCGGGTGTTTCATCCACCTACTTCCAAGGTATATTCGAGTCTTTGACTCGTGTTTACTTTGGTGGCGATCACGACTTTCCTTAGTGTTGGGCACTAGCTGTCTTTTTCATCAAATCTCTTTATTCCCCTTGATTGTTCCACCCCTAGCGGTGTGTTTTTATTTATCTTTGCTCCACGCCCCGGCGTGTGTTTTTGTTTTTCCCTTAGCGTAATTTGATTGAGATAGCATGCCCATGCTAGAGTTAGATTTGATTGCCTAGGTTCATGTTCACATGTGCATAGGTTGAGCTGATCTTTGGTAGTTTATTTATCATCTCGCCATATCATTTTTCAAAACCCTCACAATCAACAAAAAAAGAAAGAAGATAAGAAGAGATAGGTAAACAAACAATCAACAGATAATTTTTTGGCGATCACGGTGGGACAACTAGTGCCAATCGTGCTTCTGATTCCTGTTTAAACCTGCCATCATCTGTTTGTTCAGTTGTCTTTTGATCCCTTTGTTTTCACCCCTCTTTCTGGTTTTCTGAATCATATGACGGCCCTGTCTCGGCGCGTTACAGTGTTCTGACGCGGGGACATCAGGCCGTCGCTTGTCTCTGTGGTGTGAGCTTTCACGGGTTTTCCTGTTACTTCAGTTTGTTTTTTGGTTCCCTGGCTCATACGACGGTCTGGAACCCCTGCGTTACATTATTTATGGCGGTCTGGTCTCTGACCGTTATTTGGCTCTGACGCAGGGGCCTTCGTCCGTCACTCTCCTGGCAGGTACGCATCCGAGGTGCAGTTATTTCCGCAGTTTTTGGCTGTGATTTATTGCTTGGGTGCTGCTTGATTTCTGCCATAATTCCATTCATATCTTCATATCATTATGTGCACCGTTGTTTGCTAGATTCTAGGCTAGACTTTGCATGCACTCCGGTGCACATAGGGTCATCCATCTTTTCATATATTAGACTGCATTTTCCTACCTTGTTGTGAGGACCTCTCGTCTCCATATTCCTTGGGGCCGACTAGGAAATCACAGCAGGGACCTCCATAAGTCCCCGCGAGCCGTGGATTCCCACACGGACGCCGGGCCGGTTGTACCTTTCCCCCCTTGTGTCTAGGGTTGCATAAGTGAAGGAGTGGTCACACTTAAAGTCAAGCCAAGTCCATATCCACCTCCTATTAGGAACCCATTTGGAGAGAGCACATATCAATCAATTCACTAAAGTTCCAAAGGAGAAACCATAAAGAAACTTTGTTTGCATCATCTTAAGCAACTTGGTTGGCTTTTGAGTGTCTTCATTCCCTATCACTTGTATCTTGTTTGAATCACCTAGGTGCGGTTGCTCATTGTGGGTTTGTTGTGTTTGTTGTTTTGCATTTATCAAGGTTGTCCGTTGCATGTGGAGTTGTTTTCGTTCGTCCGAATCATCTCCTCGAGTCGCTTCCTCCTTCACATTCTATTCCAATCCCCTCTTCGAATCTACCATGGCATCCTGCAATCCTCCTCGCTCCCAAGAGGATTCCCTTCCTCAAGGGCTCCTTGAGAACCCCCCGAGGGTTATTTCTTTCTCCGCTGGAGAGGGGACCGCCCCTCTCTCATCCTCCACTCCCATAGAAGGTGGTCAGGTCATCCCTTCTTTATCCGCTCCTTCCGCGGGCTCTGTCCTCCATATGATGGCCCAGTTGGATCCGACCCAACTCCAGGTCCTCTATCAGGCCATGCAAGGGTCCAATCCTCCTCCCTCCGCTACCGTCCAGGGGCACTCTAATTCTTCCATTATTGGGCCGTCTGTTCAGCCCACCCCGATTGAGCTCACCCCGGTCCAGCCCCGGACCATCACCTTTGCTGGCATGGAGATGGGTCAATCCTCCAATCCGACCCATCAATCTTTTGATAAGGGGAAATCGCCTATCCCCTCTCTTCCGATGGATTATCACCCCTCTGCTCTGGCGGCTCCACAGGTCCTCGTGGGCCCATCCGATTTCTTGCCCCAACAGCACGGGGTGGCCCAATTTCACTCCAATCCGGGTCTATCTCAGGCCCAGTATCCTTCTTACGGCCCCCCTAATTCCACTAGTTATCCTTCTGCTCCTTCCTATGGGCTCCCGCCCTCGGCAACCGCCATTCCTCCTGCTCACCAGATACAATCAACTCCCTTCACTGCCCCTGCTCCCTCTCGAGAGCAGGATTTGCTTAATAAGTGGGCCACCATGCAGCAACAACTTGATTTTCTTCAGAAGAAGGTGGGCCCACAATCCTTGGCTGATATTCCCGTCCCAAGCTTCCAGAACATCCGTTTCCCTCCGCAGTCTGAGCTCCCCAACTACCGTAAGTATGATGGGAACAGCAATCCCTTCATCCATGTGAGGGATTTTCTGTATGAATCGGCGCAGTTCCAATATGATGATCGCCTTATGGCGTACCTATTCCGCCGATCATTGGATGGCGTTGCTCTGGAATGGTTTTATTCTCTGCCCCTAGAAGAGGCCGAGAGCTTCAAAGTGGTCAAGGACAAGTTTATTCAGCGGTTTCAAGACCGGGTCGGCCCGGAATATTCATTCACAGATCTGGTGGCCGAGAAAATGAAGCCGGATGAGGAATTCGCAACTTATGCAGATAGATGGAGGCAGATGGCCGCCAGGGTGCCCGGCCATATTCCAGAGGAAGAAAAAGTTAAACTGCTAATTTCAAATGCTTCGCCCACCTTCAAAAACATCCTGGCAATGAACGATATAGCCAATATGCATCAACTGTATAGCCGGGCGCGATTTATACAAACTCAGTTTAAGGACTCCCCTATCCATTCTCTTTTCGAAAACCAAAAGCCCAAGTACCATAAGAAACCACAGGGGCCGGTTACCGAAGGAGTCCAGACAAATGAGCAAGTACAAGCTGTTGCTTTTCCCTACCAAGCCGCACCATTCCGCTACAACCAAAGCCCCCGCAATCCGCAAAACTCCGCTCCGCAACACTTTCAAAACACTCCACAAAACCCTCCGCCTACCTTCACCATCCCGCAAAACACCTTCACCGCACCACAACAACCACCACCATCACCGCAATACCATAACGTCCCTCCACCCGGCGGCTACAACAATAATAATCCCAACAGCAAGCGCCCGGCTCCCAGAAGAGCCCAGTATCCTCCATTGCCAGAGACACTTACAGACATATTCTCAGCGCTCATGGCAGTAAATGCAATTCAACTTCCTCCAGAAAGGACTGTTTGGAACCCAGCTGTTGATCAAACTAAGTATTGCATGTTCCACCGGCAGCCGGGTCACACTATAGAAGGATGCTTTCACTTCCGAGATCTCGTGTACGACTTACACGAAGGACAGAGAATAGACTGGGCCGAGATGCATAGGGCCATTATGGAAATCAAAGAGAAGAGAAGGCAGCCGCAGGGGCAGCAAGTGCAGCAGCATCCAGCACCGCAGCCGCAGCAGCCGCCACAACAGCAGCCACCGCAGCAAGCACAAGATCTGGGCATCCATCAGAATCCGATGCCGAACCATCAACCCGCTCCTCCGCAACAGCCGCCAGCACCGGCACAAGTTAATGTAGTCCAACCACCGGCCTCCAACGCCGGGTGGTCATTTGATGATGATGGCGCCGCACCACAGGTCATGGCCTTCCACCACAAACCTTCCTTCATCCTCCCTACACAACCAACACCCTCTCCGCTCATCCCACCATTCACACCCGCTCCACCAAATCCGCTCACCATCCCGTCGTATCCTTCGCCAACCCCCATCACCGTCATCACACCACCATCCAATCCCGCACCTATCCTTACCCATCCATTCACCCTGCCTTCACCAGCATCCACGTCCATCACCACCCTACCACCCACCAATCCTTCACCTATCATCCGCGCATCCCCCATTAACTTCACCAACCCTCCGCTTTACCAAACTGCCTCCCCCACGCCACCTATTCCACTCATTCGCCCCGCAGGGCCCATCATACTATCCCCCGATGCCGCGGCAAATTGTGCTCTAAGGAGCGGGAAGATGTTCCATCGGAACTACGCCACTACTAGCAATCCCCAGTCTTCCCAACCGGTGGCCGAGCAAGAGGAAGCTGAACCGTTACCGGGGACTCAATATGATTTACTGCATCATCTAGATCGGGTACCCGCCAAGATATCTGTGCTGGAGTTAATCAAGAGGTCCACTCTCCATCAAGATGCACTGAGGGATTTTTTGCAGAAGGTCATGGTTAGTGAAGACATGGCAGTCGACAGTCTACCAACGGCACTAGCAACTATCTCTAAAGGGCCGGCAATCACATTCTCTGAGACCGAGCTTGCACCTCCGGGGGCTCGGCAAATGCCGCTCTGCATAACAATTACTTTGAACAAAGTCGACGTTGAAGCAGCACTGGTCGACACTGGGGCCTCAATTAATGTCTGCCCCCTCAGCACTCTCCGAGCCTGCAATATATCTGAGGAGTTACTACGGCCTACCCCCACCACTATAGCAGCATACGACAACTCAAGGCGGGCATGTCACGGGGTAGTCACTATTCAGGCTGAGCTCGGGCCTCTTTCCATGGCTGTAGAATTCTATGTACTTGATATCGACCCTATGTTCAAGGCTATCTTGGGTCGTCCCTGGATCGACACACTTGGCGCCGTGCCCTCTACCGCGCACCAATGCATTAAATTCCCTTTTCAAGGGAGGGTCGTCAAAGTTCAAAGTTTATCCACGGTACAGTCAGTGAAGGCCATCTCTGAACAGATTCTTCCTACTCTCTGGCCAAGCAGCCGGCCCGTGCTATCAGTGCTAGACCTAAACTTTCCTTGGGCGTACACCACTCCTAAGCCCGTCACTACCCCGGTCAATATCAAGGCAAAGCCGCAGATTCGAGATTCGAAGGGGTGGAACATTATATTGAAACTGGGCTATCAACCGGGGAGAGGCCTCGGTGCACAGCTGCAAGGGATGACCAAGCCCATACCAAAAGGAAGGAAAATGGGCAGACGAGGTCTCGGTTACAAGGAGACAGCATTATCAATGATGGGTGACTCTGGGCCGCTTACCTGGGATTACCGTCAGCATTTTGTCAGAGGGCCCCCACAGCCGGGCACGTTAGCTGCGAAGCCAGTCCAGTCAGAAACCGACACGGTTTGTCCAGTCACCAGTCCACCCCCGTTGCCAAGGGGGCTAAATGACGATGTGATCGACTACAGCTGGGCCCTCCAGGGGCTGTTTTGTGAAAGAGGCAGCCAGAAGCCACAGAAGGTTCAGCTTATGCAATGGAGGCCGAAGAAGCGGCCTGGTGATGATTCAAAGAAAGAAGGGAGCTCGCTGATTGCTCTTTCTCTATCTCCCTCTCATTTTCAGTGCATGATCCAGCTGAAGGGGTTTGTACCCCGTCCTCCTCCGATTATGATTAATCCATCCTTCAGTGATCCATTCCAGATTCCAATCAATCCTCCTGCTTATGGGCCTCGCTGCCCCATTAATCTGCCTGCTTTCCCCATCCCTCCGTTTTTTAACTCTCAAATCCACGAGATGTGGGGTTCCTCCTCTTGTGATCTTTTCTTCGATTGCATCTTTCCTGAGCTGTTCCCTATGCAGCTCCCGCCTCCTCCGTCGTGCTGCGTGGTCTCCACTGATCTCCAAAAAAAAACGTCAAATTTGAAACGGAGATTTCAGTGGAAGATTATGCTATCCTGTCTCCATCCTCCTCGTCCCAGGGGCACGAGTCCCCTGCTCCTTCCCTTCCATTAAGCTTCCTCTCTCCTAGGTCAGAGTTAGGGTCTAGCGAGTCTAAAGAAGTAGAGTCAGTTAGGTCTAAAGAAGTAGGGTCTTGTTCTAGGTCGTTCAACCCTTCCCCTCCTGAGCCGCGCTCGCTTGCGCATCCTTCCCGATCTATTCCTGATAGGTTCTTGCAAGATCTAGCTCAGCGGTGTCATGCTCTTTTGAAGTGCCCAGAATTCGTCGCCACGGCGATTGCGATTGAAGATGAAGAGGAAATAGAAGGGGTGTGGAGCGATGACGGATTAGGCGTCTATGAAGTGCTGGATGAGAAAGATCCAATTGATGAAGACAGCGATGTAGAGGACACTGCCGACTTATATGCAAAGGGACTGAAGAGATTCGACCAGCCGTCGACGGCAGTGGATGAACCTACGAAGGAAATCGACTTGGGAACGGAAGAAGATCCAAGGCCCATCAATATTTCAGCTAATCTCCCTCCACAGGTAGAAGAGGATCTAATTAAGGTACTGAGGGAGTATAGCGATTCTTTCGCCTGGTCTTATGAGGACATGCCAGGTCTTGACCCCTCCTTAGTGGAACACCGACTCGTGCTTAAACCAGGGGCAACACCTGTTAAACAAAGGTCGAGAAGATTTCACCCCCACATGGCCTTGCGGATTAAGGAAGAGGTCGACAAACTTTACAAGGCCAAGTTCGTCAGAGTAGTTTTATATCCTCAGTGGGTGGCAAACATAGTCCCTGTTCTCAAGAAGGATGGGAAAGTGCGCATATGCATTGATTTCAGGGACCTTAACAAAGCATGTCCTAAAGATGATTTCCCGCTGCCTCATATAGACGTCCTTGTTGATAACACTGCCGGGTACGAAGCTCTATCGTTCATGGATGGGTACTCGGGCTATAATCAGATCCGTCTCGCTCCTGAAGATCAAGAGAAAACTTCCTTCACCACGCCCTGGGGCACATACTGCTATGTAGTTATGCCTTTTGGATTAAAGAACGCAGGCGCCACCTATCAAAGGGCGATGATGGCTATCTTCCACGACATGATGCACATCTATATGGAAGCTTACGTGGATGACATTCTGGTGAAGTCAAGATCAAAGGAAGAACACCCCTCTATTTTGGCTAAGGTGCTGCAGAGAGCCAGGGAGTACAAGCTAAAGATGAATCCGAAGAAATGCGTATTCGGAGTCTCCTCGGGGAAGCTGCTAGGTTTCATAGTGAGCAAACGGGGGATCCAAATTGATCCTAACAAAGCACAGGCCGTCATGGATATGCCTCCGCCAAAGAACATTACGGAACTTCGAGGACTGATTGGTAGATTGCAATTCATTAGAAGATTCATATCCCAGCATTCTCAAAGATGCCGTCCGTTTTATGAATTACTCAAGGCGGGGGTCAAGTTCGAATGGAATCAAGATTGTCAAAAGGCCTATGAGGACCTCAAGGAATATCTATCCAATCCCCCGGTTTTGCAACCTCCTGTCCCTGGGAAACCCCTGATCCTATACATCTCGGTCATTGAGGACTCCCTAGGGGCGGTTTTAGCACAAGTGGATGACGAAGGAAAAGAGCGGGCTGCGTACTATCTTTCTCGGTTGTTTAATCCAGCTGAATCCAGATACACCGCTATGGAGAAGACTTGTGCCGCCTTAGTGTGGGTAGTTCAGAAGCTTAAACATTACTTTCTCGCCCACCCAGTTAGGCTGATCTCTAGAATGGACCCGATCCGTTATCTCTTAGAAAAGCCCGTTCTTTCTAGTAGGCTAGCTCGCTGGCAGAGCTTCCTCTCTCAATTCGATATCACCTTTGTCGTTCAGAAGGCAGTCAAAGGATATGCCATCGCTGAGCATCTTGCACATCTCCCTATTCCTCACACCGACTCTATTCAGGACGATTTCCCTGATGAGCATCTCTCTGTCCTTTCTCAGCATCCCTTCTGGTCTCTGCACTTTGATGGTGCGCTTAACTCACAGGGCCAAGGGATCGGTGCTGTCCTGCTTACTCCTGAGGGAGTGACCATCCCCTTTGCTTATCAACTTCGATTTCCTGCTACCAACAACATCGCTGAGTATGAGGCTCTCCTGGCCGGCTTGAAGCACGCCTATCTCTTAGGCGCGCGTTATTTAAACATCATAGGAGACTCTCAGCTCGTCTTACGGCAAGTTCTGTCCACTTACCGTACCCGTGACCCCAAGCTCAAGCCCTATCAAGATTTGGTCACGCTCATCGCTAAGCGATTCCGCAAGCTAATCTATATCCATACTCCCCGTTCTCTGAACATTCTGGCGGATGCATTGGCATCTCTGGCCTCCTCCTTATCCTTCCCTCTCAGTCGTAGTACTGAGACTGTCGTCGTCCAGAGGATGGACGCACCCTCTCTCCAGGATCCTTGGTTCACCAACCTTAGAAGTCTGCAGAAGTGAGAGCTGAAAAGGAAGATCTCGAGGAGGTATCATTGGCAGAACTAGAGGAGATTTTGGATGAAGAAGAATTGCCTTGGTACCATGAAATCGAGTTATTTTGCAAAGAAGGGGCATTCCCAGAAGGGGCAAGAGCTGAGCAGCGCAAAGCAATAAGAAGAGCCGCCGCAAGGTACACTATCATTGCAGGAGAACTGTACAGGCGCGCTACTAATGGAATGCTCATGAGATGCCTAGATGATGTGGAAGCTTGGAAAGTAGCAGAAGCAGCACATTCCAGCGAGTGTGGAGGTCATGTCAATGGCCAGGCTCTAGCGAAGAGGATTCTTAGGCAGGGCTACTATTGGCCCACTCTGGAGGAGGATTGCTCCCTCTATGTCCGGAGGTGCCTTAAATGCCAACTCCACACTGATAAAATCCACTCTCCAGCTTCATCTCTTCATCCTATGACCGCTCCTTGGCCATTCTCTATGTGGGCTTTCGACGTCGTCGGCCCACTCGGTGATCCTAATTCTCAGACCAAGCAGAAATCCTTCATTCTCACAGCAACTGAGTACTTCACCAAATGGGCCGAAGCCGAGGCGTACGCGGAGATCAAAGCTACAACGGTGTGCCGCTTTATCATGAAGAATATCATCTCGCGGTTCGGAGTGCCAAGCAGCATCATCACCGACAACGGACCCCAGTTCGTCTCCCAGGAGCTTAAAGACCTCTGTAAGAAGTTCAAAATTACATTGCATCATTCATCACCATATTACCCTCAAGGCAACGGTCAAGCCGAAGCCACTAATAAAACTCTTCTTAAAATCATTAAGAAAACATGCGAAGCGCATAAATTTTCTGATTGGCCTGAAAGATTGGTGGAAGCTCTGTGGGCTTACCGCACCTCCGTCCGTACTCCTACGGGACAAACTCCCTATTCTCTAACCTACGGGATGGAGGCGGTGCTCCCATATGAGATCTTAATCCCTTCACTCAGAGTACAGCTCGATAAGGAACTTAATCTCGATGAACGTCGAGAGGCGTTGATGGTCCAACTGGAACTCCTAGATGAGAAGAGGATGAATGCGGCCGATCACCTATCTGTTTATCAAAAGAGAGTTTCGCGTTATTTTTAAAAGAAGGTAATTGAACGAAAATTTTGCAAGGGTGAAATGGTTTTGAAACGCAAATTCATTCGGTCTGCAGGTCCTAGGTCTAAATTGCAACCTAGCTAGGAAGGGCCGTTTGTAATAAAAGAAGCTTATTCAGGGAATGCCTATCGTCTAATCAACGCGGAAGGTGAGGAGCTCTCTCACCCGTGGAATGGTTTGTATCTTAAGCGTTTCTTTCCTTAAAAATCTAAACCATGTGCTTTTCCGGCAATAAGAAATGCCTCCCTATCTTCAAAAGAGAGTCTTGAGTAAGGCAAACACATACTACACGACGCCCATGGTCGGGTTCCTTGCTTAAAAAGACACCGTTTTTCCTCTGCCATGCTTTGGGGGAAAGTCAAAGTCCCTGTACGTTTCATTCTTCGGCTGCATCCAGGGGCAAGGAGTAAATAAGAAGGAGACAACCGATCCAAACTCCCTAACGAGAAGAGGTCTCAAATAGGGGCAAGTCCGTTATGACCTGACTCCACAAGAAAGAAAAGAAAAGAAAAGCAAAGGAGTGCTCTTTACCATGAAATCAAAAGCATCATCTCAAGGTCTGTGAATGAATTCTCAAAAGCTCCAAAAGAAAAAGAAAATTAGGCATGACAAGAGTGGCAGTACAGTTCCCCGCGGGACGTTATGAGCCCGGTCGCATGCATGCCTAAGTGGATAAGGGTTCGATGACGGACATAAAAAGCCCCGGCACAACAGACCAAATCTCTAATAAGGTTGCACGGTGAGGGAATCAAGTTCTAAAAACTTCCATATCTGGCCTAAGCTTACCCCCATATTCTTTTTTTTCTTTTAGGACTGAGACGAGTACCCTAGGTATGGCGTTGGTAAAAACACCGTCACAATGACCAGGTCTCGGCCAAGGGTTGTCACACTATTTGCACGCCGATCTCGAGACTCAAGCTAAAAACAAGGGAGGTCTCGTGTTGCTAGAGAGGCACTGGTGTTTCAAAATCCAAAAAAAACATCAAATATGTTTTCAAAATCTAAAAACATCAAATATTTTCAAAATCCAAAAACAACAAATATTTTCAAAATCCAAAACATTAAAGATTTTCCAAAACCCCCCCCAAAAAATACCATCATATGCATAGCATGCATCGCATTTCCATTATGTTTTTCGCCTATTTAATAAGGCTCCACCCCTTGACCAAATATCAAGAAACGGTCATTATCTAACTTGCTTCAAGGCAAGGGGTTGAGTCTAAGAATAGAGCTAACTTGTTTCATGTCTAAGTGTGTGCAGAATACAGGGGCAAGCCCAAAGGTAAAAGCTCACAACTATGCAGGTTCAGGTGTGTAACGCACCAGCATCAGACCGTTACAGTCATGTAACGGGCCCACCTTTGACCGTCACTTCCTTCAGGCATGGGCCTCTTCCTTTCCATTAAACCATCATTATAACGGTCTGGGAGTCTACCGTTACTTAAAAATAACGGCCCATGACCCATCCGTCACATCCTTCAGAAACTGGGCTCTTGTTACTCCCATTCTGACGGCCTATCGCAAGACCGTTATCACCTTGTAACGGCCCATGGCCCATCCGTCATATCCTCCAGAAGCCCCATCTGGTCATATCATTCTAGCCTTTCACATGATGGAACCCAAGATCTTTTAACTATGGCAATCTTATCTCACTCAAGCAAAGATTAATGAAATATGAAATCAAAATTGATTGTCAATCTCATAACATCTTTCATAAGCAAAAGAAAATCAAGATACATTCACTTTTTATCCGCAAGAGGGCGGATTCTTCTCAAATCTTTCAGATATTCTCGGCGTGCCTCGTCATCTTCTTCAACTTCTGCGTGCCACGGGCGCACCTTGCTGATCTCCCACATGGTCAGCGCGTTCCGGATCGCTCTTTCATCTTCCTCGGTCCCCATCTTCCTAGGTAGAAGGGGAGGGTAGTGTGATAGTGCAGAAACGCTGATTCGAGGTAACCCGATCTGGGAGATGGCACCGGTGGGGGTTATAGATCGCCATGGTAGTGTTTCCAACCAGCTGGAGGTCCAGGCCTTGACGCCGCGGTATTTTAAGAAGAATGCTTCGAAGAACGCTTGGTCGCATGATGAACTTATCCATTGGAAGAGTGTTGAAGAAGAGTCGCCATTCATCCCGGGGTTTTCTTATCCGCCGTCCTGCATTCAACATGAGAAGAATATCCAAAAGCCCCACCAATGAAGAAAAGGGGGTGGCTCCCGAAGATCCGGCTCGCCGAAGTTATATCTTCCTTGGGAAGGAATTTGATTCTCACTCCTATCCAACACTCAAGGAGTATCATGGAACCGAACAAAGGCCCTCCAAGGCAAGCCGAGCTTAGTCCTTCATAGAGGTATGAGAGGACCGCTTGAGAAATAGACATACCCCGCCACAGTCCACTAATAATGCTAAGATTTTGGATATCTAAGAGGTGGTCGGTTGTGGAGAAAAGGAAGACCCCGCACAAGCAAACCGCCACCGCCTTGGCTATTGCTTCGTGTCTCTCCCACTTATTTTTACAGTGAGACACTATCCATTGTGCCATAGGGATCAAGTGAATGTGGCGCGGGCTGATCATGGTCCGCACGTCCTTTGGGTTATGAATGAAGTCGCTTAAGATCAAGGACGGATCAATAGGTTCTATTGTATAGCAAACCCGATCCTCATCCCCCACCTTAGTCTTAGGAAGGGCTAGGTAGGTCTCTACCTCCTCCAATAGGACGGTTGCTTCAAAGGAGGGGAGGATGAAGGTATGAGTTTGTGGATGCCATAGTTCCACAAGGGCTGAAAGGCATGGCCAATCCAAAGACAATTTCTAGAAGTTTTTGCCTAGAACCAAGAGGGGTCGGAGGTGCCATACTTTGAGGATTGATACAACCTCTAAAGGGAGTGCCTTTACCATGGGAGCCACCCACTTCAGGTTGGAGTAACACCTTGGGCCAGGAAGAGGCTTGAAGAAGAAAAGAAGAAGGAAGGTTATGAAGGAAATTAAAGTGCAGCAAAAAAATCTGAACTTTGGATGAAGTCATGCAAGCTTACCACCCTTTGAACATTAGAGCTTAGATGCTTGGGGATCGAGGATAGCCGTTGAAGCTCCCCATGTTCCCTCCTTGCAGCCTTAGGGCCGGTGTAGATCTTCTCTTCCATAGCCGCCATCTCGAAGCACCTCTTCATCTTGATTTCCGCTTGTTAGGGAGAATTCTTCAACCCTAGAACAGAGGTTTTTGCAAGCTGCGATTTTGGGTAAGTTTCCCAAGTTGCTGGGGCTTTTTATTAACTTTGGAAGGATAAGATTGGAGTTGGGAGGCTTTATCTGAAATTTGGATAAGTTCTAGCAAGAGATTAAGTGGCTAAACCTCGGACTCTAAGCTCTCACGGCCGAATCCGTTTTGGAAATGACCCAGACTCTGACGGTCCGTCGTAGGGCCGTTACTTCACTCTGGCGCGCCTACCCTGGGCCGTCACTTTTTCTGTGGGTTGGGTTTTCCTTAAAACATGTTCTGTAGCTGTTTACGGTCTGGTCTCAGACCGTCGCCTTTCAACGAACGAACCCTAATCCGTTATATCCTTCAAATCGCTCAAGTCTCTCTCTTCTGGGCTGAACGCCATGTAACGGTCAGGTTAGGACCGTCGTTTCTTTATGACGCGTCTCCTTCAGGCCGTCGCGTTTTCTGAGAGTAGTTCTAAAACCATGTTCTGCCATGAACAACGGTCTGGTCTAGGACCGTTGTTTGCTTTTAACGCTCCTACCATGGGCCGCTATTTCCTCTGCAGCCCGGCTATCAGAATAAGATGTTTCACGAATGACGGCCTAAGGTAGGCGCGTCGTTTTATTATGACGGTCCAAGATCAGACCGTCATATCCTCTGCTACTAAATTCAGGCAGTTAGTCTATCCTTTGCCTAGACCTGGCGGTCTTTCACATCTGTACACCACACCTCCTCCACACAAGCATTCATTCACACATACACATCCATCATGCGTGCTTTCAATCACTCATTCGTGCATATCCATTCATACATCCACATAAAAAAGTCAACAAAAATTTCATTTTCATAAAAAGGCATGTACAAGTGGTAAGAAAAGCATAAAAGTACATCATTCGGCCGGCTTATCCGTCGGGCCGCCCTCATCCTCTCCACCCTCGGGTTTCCTAGGTGGCAGTGCTATGGAAGCACTCTCCTCCTGCTGTCCTCTCTCTGCCCTCTCATTTCTCTGTTGGCCGGCGGAACTAACTAGGAAATCCCCAACCGAGCCACTAGGGGCAGCACTCCTATGAGCCCCGCTCCGGGAAGAACTCCGCTCTGGTGCCCGGCCTAGCATCCGGACCGTCTGCTCCATTGTCTGCAGCCTGATCTTCAGTGTGAAGATCTGGCGTCGCGTCTCCCGTGCCTCGGTCCGGTAGCGATCAAGATCCGCGGTCCCAAGGCGAAGGTCCTTCACCTCGGCCCGCGCCCGTGCTAAATCTGCTCGAAGTCGCTCCATCTCCACATCGTCCACATGTCGAGGGGTCTCCGCTCTCAGTCGGGCTATCTCTGCCCGCACGAGCTCCGTCTCTGCTCGAGCTCGATCAGTCTCGGCCCGGCTCCTCTCCACCTCTGCCCTCGCCTGGGTGGCCTCCGCCACTGCCGCTGCCAGCTCTATCGCCTGTAGATTGCATTGCATTGCATATAGGTTAGTCATATAAATTTAATTAGCATAAGCATAATCATAAAGCATGTAAGTATCTTACCCGCTCCGCGAGGGTGGCCTCCGCCTCCTCGGCCCGGGCGACCGCCCGAGCAAAGTCAGTATCTCGCCCAGCCCTGTCTCCCGCAGGCTACGAGGACGACGATGGGGCATCCGGTCCTGCTCGTTGAGCTCCCTCTGCCCGCTGCATTGTCATAGCCAAAGCATTAGCATCATGCGTAATCATAGTCATATCATAAGCATTCAGAATCTCACTAGGAGCTCCAAAGCAGTCCGGTACTCATCCCGCTGCTGGATGGTAGAGTGGAGTAGTCCCTCTAGCTTAGCTATCCGCCCCTCAGGATCGAGCTGCATGTAGAAAGCATGAGCCAGCATGTCACATCCGCATTTCATCATATAGAAAGAGTTTCTTAGTTTAGAATTGCATATCGGTCGTCGGGTACCTCGGTATACCCGGTCGCCGTAGTGTCGAGCGAAGGCCTTCAGGTAGGCCTCGTCGCTCTCTGCCCGCTCTTTCACAGCCCTGCCTCGCTGCCTCCAGTCGAGGACGTACTTCGCCTTCCGGGCACGCCAATCCACGTTCCCACTAATACCTCTCGCCGACTTGCCTGGATGGTCGTCGGTGCGGCATGGAAAGGTCACCTCGGGCTGGTGTAGTCCTCGGGTCCGTAAGACAAGCCTGTAGTGCAGAGGCTCGATGATGTGGAGGCAGTGCAGCCAGACGTCCCGTCCCCGATACGATAGAGACGCCTCCACCCATGGCTGTCCTGTGTAACCCTCACCGCGGTAAGGGGTCCACCTCACCTGCAGGCATTTAGATCCATCAGCATTCGCATAGCATGAGCACATATAGGCATATAAAGCATTTAAAGCATTTAAGTTCTGGGCTCACCGATGTGTGTGGGTAGGAGTCCAGGTCGTCCTGGATCATCCGGGTCTGTCTCAAGACCGACCCCGTATCCCTCGCCACCGACCATCGCCTCGCGATCGGTATCAGGCCAGGATGGAGTAATGCGCCTCTCCCAATGCCCGGAAGGTACAAATAGCTCCAGATCTGCATTTAGGAATCAAGTCAGTTACATAAATCATCAATCATAGCATACATCATGGCATAGTAGAAAGCACTTAAGCGCATTTTTACCTGTAGGAAGGGCGAGAAGCCTCCCAGCATCGTCAGTCGGTCCGTGGTGCTCAACGAGTTGATCAGGAAGGCCAAGACCGCTGCTCCCCAGGCGTATTTCCTCACTCTGCTTAAATCCTCTATCAGCGGCAGCAGTCTGCAGCTAATGACATCCGCTCTGGTCGCGAACAGGAGCTTCCCGAACAACAGTATCAAGAAGCGCCTCATCACTCGATCCCCCTCCTCTCTTGCCTCTGCCGCCACACGAGGGCGCACCTGATCAATCACTCTGCCCAGATGCTCCTCCGGCAGTTCTCCCACGGCAATCGCTGCCCCTCTCAGCCCCAAACTCTCCTGCAGCACCGATCTCGAGAGCTGGGATGAAGACTGGCCCGGCCTGATCAGGTCCAACCCCAGTAGCTGCTGCGCTATCTCCCGATAGTCGCCGTACGTCCATCCTGTGACTGCAGCGCCGTGGACTCTCAAGCCTATAATCCTCGCCATGTCTTCTAGCGTGGGGATCATGTGGCCCCATGGGAAGATGAACGCCCTGCTAACCGGGTCCCACCTCTCGTGCAATGCGTACAGCAATGGCGTATCCATCCGGATCACCTCGATGCTGAGCATCTCGGCGAAACCCATCTCTGCAAGTCTGTCTCTCTGGTAGTCGGGCAGTGCCTGGTACACCGCCCGAATCTGCATCCATGAGATCCTCGATCTCCTTTTTCCCTGCATTGCATATTAGAGCACTAATTAGTCCATTCGCATCATATAGACATTGCATAAACATTAAATATCGAAAAGAAAAACAAAAATTTGAAAATTGAAAACCCTAAAAAGAGTTTGGAACCCTGGCAGAAGTAACGGCCCTGGGATGGGGCGTTACTTGTCTCTGACGGCCTTATCTTGGAGCGTCAGAGAAGTGACGGTCGCTGGCGGGACCGTCACTTAGTCTGCCAGTAGGGAATTTCTCCCCTGCATCCCCATGACTTCTCACTTTGGCCAAATGGCCTACAAGTGTTCCTAGTGGGTTCATAGACCCATTTCTACCCTTCTCCCCCACATGCATTCATAAATAAAAACATAAAAATCAAAAATTTAAAAATTAGGGCGGAGGGCCTACCTCATGGTCGAGGACCTTCCTCTTCTTCTTCTCTGGTTCCTTGGGCTCCTCTGCACCCAGGGAGGCTTCGGTTGGTTCTTCCACGACCGTGGGGACCTCCTCCTCTTCCCTTGGCTCCCTTCCCCTCGGTTCTTCCTCCACGGGCGGTGGGGTGGTCTCTCGTTCGAGCCGGCGGTGGAACCGCCTTATAGCCATCTTCTTTCCTCTCCCTCTCTTCTGAGGTGGTGGCTGCGGTGCCTCGTCGCCAGCCATTGGAGTGTGGAGATGGAGGTCGCCGGTGGGTTTTTGGTTTGGCGTTTTGGTTGTTTGAGCATGAAATGAGACCGAACGGCCGTTCGGTTTGTTTTTTTTGAAAACTCAGGAGAAGCGACGGTCTATCGTTAGACCGTCACATAATTTTGACGCCCCCTCTAAGGCCGTCGCTTGTGACAGACTGTTTTATTGAAGAATATGAACCGACTCGGTGTTGACGGACCAGGCTTAATCCGTTATTTTAATGTGACGCTCCTGAGTCAGGCCGTTATATGCTTGCAAGTTTCTTGATGAATGAATGGTCAAAATTAATGTTTAAACTTATCTCCATCATAAAAACATTTGATGAGTTTATCACACAGACAATGGTCATGCCTTAACTATTATCATAACTATCTTGTTGGCTAACCTATCTTTCATGAAAGGAACTATGAACAGAAGGCACGCTTCGCCGTCCGTCAAGCAGGTAAGTCAGGTATTGTATCTCGTTCCCTTATCCCTTAATGCATTACTATATGTTATCTATGATATATTATCTCGAGAACCGGCTGGTCATTCAGGTGTCCTGGGATCTGATGTTCCCCTTAAACAAAAATGATGATGATCTAAGTTCACATGAATAATCGTTGGATAGGCCGTTAGGTTGGAAAATTTGGAGATGATGGTTCTATCTTACACGCCGTGGTTGCAGATAGTGTCTTGACTCTGGTTTCCCCAATCTAGCAATATTATTCTCGAGTATCTTGTTATTTTATCTTTCTTTGCATTTGCTTTGAAGATTTGTTTTTCTTTAGCCCAGCATGCATCATACGCATTCTTTGAGCATTCATGAGCTTCATTTGTTCAAGAGGTCTCATTGACGGTGAACAGCTGTGTTCTTGATCCTGGATAAGGAGAATCATTCCACTCTGAATTTGAAGGTTTCCTTCGATTTGCTCGTTTGATCTGGTTGACTGAAGATTCCTGTCTGGAGTTTAGTCTCTTTCCTTTCCGTTGCCTCCGACGGCCAGCCGTGTTTCCTTTCCTTAGTTAATTAAATCCTCCAGACTTGCATCCTTTGGTTAGCTATTTCCTTGTGATCAGTGTTGAAGTCTTTCCAGAAAATTCTTATCGCTTGTTGGTGAAGAACGGGTGTCATTTACCTTAACGCCCTCTTTTTGATCCACTCCGCTTCATTTCCGCTTCATCTCCGTGTTCCATTTCACTTTCGCTTCACTTCCGCTCGTTCCCCTGCAAAGAGGACGTTAAGGAGGGGCATCTGTTGACACCCGTTTTATACCCAATAAGTCGGGTCATCTCCTTATTCATTCAATATGATGCTCCGAGTTGTTCACTCTTCATTGAATTCCTTTTAATCAGTTGAAGCCTATTTTCTGGGTCTCAATTCCTGGATTAGACCTGGTTCCTGGTGGCACTTCGTTCAAAAGCTTGGCAATCCCTCCATTCTATTTTCTTGAAAATCAGTGATAATAACGGTCTGGACTATGCGCGTCATTTCATAATAACGCATGAAGCCTAGGCCGTTAATCTTTGAAGAGTCCCAAGACTTAGGGCCTCGTTGTCCTTTGATAATAACGGTCTACTCCCTAGCCGTTGTTTCCTTATGACGCCCTATGCCCTGGCCGTTACTTACTTATAGAGTCCTATTGTTTAGATCTTCTTCCCGTCGATCTTATCCTTTGGATAGGGTTGAAAATGACGGTAATTCCTTGGGGCGTTATTTCCAAGTGGCGGTCTATCGTGCAACCGTTACTTCCTTCAGAGAGTCCTGACAGTTCAGGCCTTTTCTCTGCTACTCCGTGGACGAGATAGGGTTTTGGATTGGCATTATCTCCTTCAATTCTAATCCTCAGGACCACTCGTTTGTTTCTTTGGACTCTTGTTGATATTATCCTCAAGGATTTGCTAAGGATTATCCTCCTTTCTTGGCTGATTTATCTTCAACTCGACCTGAGAGTTTGAGGGAGTCTATAAATAGAACCTTTGATTTCATGACCCAAAGGAGGAAGATTTGATTCACGACGAAGTGCTGCCAAATTCAGGAGCCATCTACATCCAGGAGGAGCTGCTTCCCACGTCCATCTTCCAAGTCAAGGGAGTAATTTTGGGTTTTAGCTTGTCAAGATCATCATTATTGCATGCTCAAGTTTCCCTTGGTTTTATCAATCAAAAGCATTGTCCCTCCTCTTCCTCCACGTTTTTCACTGTTGCTAAGCATACACATATCCTCCTAAACTTAAAAAAACGCCCAGAGGGGTTAAAAAACCAACAACTCCCCGGTAATCCCCTCTCCTTTTGATGTTCTTAAGCTTTTTAAGGATTGATGCTATACTTATGTTGAGGGCTAATTGAGGTTGTGTTGTTTTGCTTTCTACATCCTTGGCAGGTTTTACAGGATCACTAGCACGAGGCCCAAGCCTTCTAGCCGGCTGGAAGGGTGGAGTTCAAAGAATTCACATCTTTTCACTGCAGGTTATCTGACGGTCAGGTGCAGGGGCGTTATTTCTTTCTGGCGGTCTATCGCACGACCGTTACTTCTAAGCGACGCACAGGGTTTGGACCGTTATTTGCAAGTTGATCTGCAGGCTTTCCTTGGTTTTCTCTCCCGTGGGCGGGTGTTTCATCCACCTACTTCCAAGGTATATTCGAGTCTTTGACTCGTGTTTACTTTGGTGGCGATCACGACTTTCCTTAGTGTTGGGCACTAGCTGTCTTTCTCATCAAATCTCTTTATTCCCCTTGATTGTTCCACCCCTAGCGGTGTGTTTTTATTTATCTTTGCTCACGCCCCGGCGTGTGTTTTTGTTTTTCCCTTAGCGTAATTTGATTGAGATAGCATGCCCATGCTAGAGTTAGATTTGATTGCCTAGGTTCATGTTCACATGTGCATAGGTTGAGCTGATCTTTGGTAGTTTATTTATCATCTCGCCATATCATTTTTCAAAACCCTCACAATCAACAAAAAAAGAAAGAAGAGAAGAAGAGATAGGTAAACAAACAATCAACAACCGGCCCTCACCACACGGCCTCTCGTCTGCCTATCCAGCCTATTAAACCAACAGATTGAACTTCCGAAGGGCTTACAGGGTCGTGATCGTCCTCTCCCGCGTCGCCAGCATCTACTGCAGCCTCTACGGCCAAAGGAGGAGCCTCCTCCTCCACGAAATCTCCTTCGCCGCAGCGTCCTCCTCGGTATCATCCCTCAGCCACCCCGAAAGAATCAGTCAACGAGTTCTTCTTAAAAGTTCTTCATCGCCCAGTCTACTTCCATAATCAAGAAACAGAACTTCATTCGGCATTCGTGATCCAGAGTTCTCATTTCTATCCCTCAGCTACGCAGATCTGCTACTCATAGTCTGCACCTACCATTCGCCATTGTTCTGCATCCCCTAGTCTTCTCCGACATCGGTTGACTTCCCCGTCTATTTTTCTGCGAAGAGGACTCGTCCACGATTCCAACGACTCTGACGGCGCTTGATTCCGAGGTCGGGAGCTGCCGGGACATCCTCTGCAACCTGCTGTTGGAAACCAGGAGCTAACTCTGCAGAGATCCTAATCCGTAGAGAAAGCTTCACCACGACAAACCCCGTAGGAATCATGCCATGAGCTCTTTTGCAAAGTTCTTCCTCTCCCTGTCTACTTTCAAAACCAAGAAGCGGAACTCCATTCGGCATCTTGCAGCAGAAGTTACCAATTTTCTTCCTCAGGCGTTCGACTCTGCTTTCCACTATCTGCATCTACCACTCCTCACTTTTCTGAGTCCTCTGATCTTCACCGGGATCGTTTGGCATCCCCGTTTGTTCTTCTGTAAATAGGACTCACCCACAGTTCCAACGGTTCCAACGGCGACTGATTTGGAGTTCGGGAATGGTCGGGGCAGCCGCGTCTTCCTGCTGTTGATAGTCTATTGCAGACAGTCTGAGATTCAGCAACCCTATTCGTACTCCCACCCAGGCCGCCAGCGACCCCTGAAGAAATTGGCAAAATTCTGAGGCAATCCTATTCTAGAGACGAAGAGATCCCCACTGGTCTCACCCTCAGCGAAATTCCAGAGAGAGTTCTGCGGCCTGCACACCCTCTATCTGTCAGCTATTACAGAGGGAAGACTGATTTGGTGTCATCACTTCTTCATCACTCTTAGCACTAGTTTCCCCTCCCCGCTTGGCCGGCTGAAGGCCCCTCCCTGTGTGGAGGTAGTGTTTGAATGTAACTATCATCTTCCCTTCCCCACGATCCCCCCCTTGCATGGGGTGTAGTGTTGTAATAGCTTAAACAGGTCAAGCTACCCCGGCGCGGCGTGTGGGGAACCCACGCTTCCCCGCTCGCCCTCTTATCCGAGCGGGACCGGCTTCTTCAAACCGGTCGAGTGAGTGCTCCAAAACTTTGCTCTAATTCATGCTTGTTCTTTCAATATTAGTTCATAAACTCCGCTGGCCGTGACGAGAGCCCGATCCTGAAGCTCATTTGCTATAAGTGATCATCGTGGGAAGAGAGTGGAACCCGTGCCCTTTGGCACTTCGTCGGACCCTTGATTTGGGCAGCCGTACCCTTGGGGAATCAAACCTTGGCCTTGCTGGCCCTCTACCAGCATGGACCTAGCCCACACAACCTCCCCTTGGCATTGCCAAGTTACCCGGGTCTTAGTGAGCATCAGGTGAGCGGTTGCTATTATCGGTCCATTTTTGAATGCTTAATTGTGCTTGCTTGTTGAGTCCTAGGTCGTGTCACATCAATTGGTATCAGAGAAAGTCATTGACTTGTCTCTATCAAGTCAAGTCCTAGGGCATGCTTGCATTGGAGTCATCATCAATCCGACCCTTGCATTGATTTCCCCGATCATCATGGCCACCTACTTAGCCTACTCACCACCCATGGACTTCATCCTAGATAGGGATATTACCTTTGACGAATCACGTTCTAGTGACTATCTTAGGTGGGAGGCTATCATAGAAAAGTACTTTGAAAAGACTTGGGTATATGGATCCGCGAGAGTCCGAAAGGCCAAGGGACGGTTTCGGGGTCAAGCCAAGAGTAAGTGGGAACTCATAGAGGGATTAAGAAGGGTTAGGAGGCAAGAGCCGATTTCCTCATGGGATGATATGAAGGTTGAACTTAGGAAGATCTACATCTCCAAATATTCCCACCCCTTCTACTCAAACACCCCTAGCCAGAGGTGCACTACCACTCCTCCATCCCCACCCGATCAACTTGATACCACCTTTAGGCCTCCTCCCCCACCACTCCCAACAAATCACTTCTCCACCATCATAACTTCACTTCGCAACTAAGTCCTCTCCCTTAAGGCCCAAATAAACCAAACATCCACCTCTCCACCAAATCCCCTAAGGGTCCCCACACTCCAACCAAAACCCCCTTCCGCAAACCTCGCTATCCAAACTCAATTGGCCCCCACTTTCCCCCCTCCACAACTGGCCGATCCCAAGGGGAAGAGACCCCTAACCAACCCAGTTTTCCCAATAAGGACTACCACTCACCCTATTCTCACCATTCAAACCCAAGTGGACCCCATTTCCATCCGTCCACCTAGAACCATGTCGGCCACCACCACCCAACCCAAATCCCATCACCCGACCCACCTTCCACTTCCAACCCCAATCCTATCCCAACCTAAGCCTCCAATACTTCCACTCCCAAACCCCACACTACCAATCCCAAACCAAGTTTCCCTTTACCCTCCACCCCGGGAGCACCACACACCAACCCTCATCACCCCAAAAGACCCTCTCACCTCCTTGGTAGAAGAACTCATACCCAATTCAATAGTTGAGGACACTCCAAACTCACTCCCCACCTTGGAGGAAACCCAAGTCCAAGTTGAGAAAGAAACATCACACGATGGTCCTCACCTTACATCACCCTCTCTAGTTGGGACCAAGCTCATCTTAGGAGAACCCATTGTTAGTTGGCTAAAGGAGAGCCCAATTAGAGAGATCCGGGCCCATGTTTTCCCTCCCATAGAACAAGACCTTCCCTTAGTGCCCTTCTTCACCTATCACACCACAATCCAAGCATCCTATCAAGTGGAGACCTTAGAGGACCTTCTCAAGGGCATATCATGGCAATTAGAGATGACTAGCATGTTGACCCCTATGGTAGAACAACCTAGGAGCCTTAGCCTCCTACACCTATGCATAGGGTCTATCACCTCGGTTTGCACCATTGGTTGCTATACTAGCGACCTCTTTCTATTCCTCCCTACACCCGATGAGCCCAACCTTCTCCTCGATTTAGAACTTCTTATCTCGGGTAGAAAGTCAAGCCCTCCACTCATGGCTGACCCACTTGCCAAGAACATTGGCCCAACTATCATGGAGAAGGATGACTTAGCACCTTTTGAGGATCTTGAGGACATGGAGTTCCTCCCCCTAGGTAACCCATTGTATGATCCATATGATCCATTCCAATGGGAGTCAAGAGACTCGTGTGACCCAAACACTTTATCCACCACCCACCTTTCCCTAAACCAACTCACAATGTTTGACCCAATTCACTCCATCTTAGACCCGGGTTACACCTTGGGAGCCATAACCTTGGACCATATATCCCTAGGTAATAAGGTGGTGCCCCACCCCATGATGACCACCTTCTTAGATCCATTCGATCCTTTCTAATGGGAGTTCAAAGGTTGTCCCACACCTATACACATGGAAGTCACTTTTGGGAAAAGTATGCATGTGTCTAGGCTTTCCACACCCCTTGGCATGAACACGATGTTGGGTCCATTCATTCATATCACCCACATGTCAAGTAGAAAGTATGAGTGGTCCATATTCGGATGTCATGGTCCACCTTCATTCATTATGGGTCTTAAGTATATCAAAGGCATCTACGGATGTCCGGGTCCTCCAATATTTATCACCAATTTGCATGATAGGGCCACCTATGGGTGCCCCGGCCCACCTAGGCTAACCAAAGTCTACACTGCATCATTACACGATAGGTCTACTTTTGGTTGCCCAGGTCCACACATCACCCCCAGAATGTCTGCATACACAACATTGCATAAAGAGATCTGCAAGCACATTAGCAAGAAGAATGTGACTTATAAAAGGCAAGCCGACTCTCATCGACGTCACCAAGAATTCCATAAGGGTGACTTTGTGATGGTAATGACGGAGAGGCTCTCCCCGGGAGCCATCTCCAAATTGAGGTCACGTGGGGCTGGTCCCTTCCAGGTCCTGAGGCGCATTGGTGCAAATGCCTATGAGTTAGATCTCCCTGAGGAATATGGGGTAAGTCCCACATTCAGTGTCGCCGACCTAGTGCAATACAAGAGACCCACGGTGGTACCTAGTGAGGATATTGAGCCTATTCCCTTTGTTGAGAGAGCACCCACCCGTGAGGAGAGTCCACTAGCCAAGAGAGCCCAGCGTGAGCGCATTGAACGAATATTGGATGAACTGGTCACTACCACTAGGAGCAAAGTATACAAGCGCTATCTCGACAGGTGGATGGATCGGTCTCGTTCGGAAGACTTGAGGGCAGTACCACTTCTACACCGTCCAAGGAGGGAAGGACACTTACTCGATGGAGTCGAGTTCTCCGCACCCCGGGAGTATGATGGGGACATGACCTCCCATTGCATCCGGCATGGTCTAGTCATTTAATTTTGAGTCCTATGTAATTTTTATTTGAGTCATTTGATGTATTTTCCCTTTTAATTGAGTCATGTTCATAGGTCTTGTGTTTATTTCCCTAAGTTTGAGTGTCATTAGGTTGTCTAGTTAGCTATTGGGCCAAATTCATTGGGCTTGGCCCAAGGGCTCCCCCTACCCCCTCGGTTATTTGTCATTGAGTCAATTGTCAGGGACTTTTGTAGAAATGTGGGTTTCCTATATATATGACCCCATTCCCCCCCATTTCAACTTAATGAATCATTGAATGAAAAACTTGCCATTTTGAGAGTTTACACTTCTTATCTAGGGGAGAGATTCCATTTTTGGGGTGAGAAGCCCTAGGGGAGAGATTCCCCACCCTTCCCTCTCTTAATCTCTCTTTTTCACTCCACTTTCTCTCTCCTCAACACTCAAATTCGAATTTTCTTCTTTCTCCTCCCTTCCCAACCACCTCCACTGCCCACCTACCCCATTTAAGCCTCTTCTCATTCCCCACAACCCTCATCAATACTCCACCCCTTCCCAAGACCTCCTCCACCAATCCTCTCCTCACCATCCAACCCCCAACTACCCCTCCCACTTTCCCAAGCACCCTTCCCACTACCCCAAGCACCCCTTCCCTTCCCCAACACAACCCCCCCATTCCCAAGACAAAAAATTAACCCCACCCTTAAACCTATTTTCGAATATCCATTCCCTCTCTCCATTCCAACCAAATTCGCAGCCCCCACTACCACCATCTATTAGACCCTCTTCCAGACCTTATTCTCCACCTCCCACACCTTAGAACACCCCCTCCAAGACCCCTTACAACCAAGGGTCACTCCCACACTCATCTACCCCCTTCCCCTTCTTCTTTCTTGGCCATTGGAAGCTACTTCGAAGTTACAGTTTGCTATCCAAAGGTTACAGATGAACCAGTAACTTGCAGCAGCCACCACGACTTCCTCCAGACGTGTTTGAAGACCCAAGAGCCATCGTCGGAAGAGTCTACCAGTCTCCTTCGCAACAGAAGTGGTTTCATCTTTTTCCAATCTCCGAGCCGTCCAGGAGGTCCATTCTCCCACAACTGCGTAGTTCTACCTCGCTGAGGACCTGAGCCAGATTTGAAGCTCTGCCACGACGAACCTCGAAGGAATCAGTCCACGAGTTCTTCTTAAAAGTTCTTCATCGCCCAGTCTACTTCCATAATCAAGAAACAGAACTTCATTCGGCATTCGTGATCCAGAGTTCTCATTTTTCTCCATCAGCTACGCAGATCTGCTACTCATAGTCTGCACCGACCAGACGCCTATGTTCTGCATCCCCTAGTCTTATCTTACATCGGTTGGCTTCCCCGTTAGTTTTTCTGTAAAGAGGACTTGTCCACAATTCCAACGACTCTGACGGCGCTTGATTCCGAGGTCGGGAGCTGCCGGGGCATCCTCTGCAACCTGCTGTTGGAAACAAGGAGCTAGCTCTGCACAGATCCTGATCCGGAGAGAAAGCTTCACCACGACAAACCCTGGAGGAATCAGGCCACGAGCTCTTCTGCAAAGATCTTCCTCTCCCTGTCTACTTTCAGAACCAAGAAGTGGAACTCCGTTCGGCATCTTGCAGCAGAAGTTACCAATTTTCTTCCTCAGGCGTTCGACTCTGCTTTCCACTGTCTGCATCGACCACTCCTCACTTTTCTGAGTCCTTGATCTTCACTGGGATCTTTTGGCATCCCCATTTGTTCTGCTGTAAAGAGGACTTACCCACGGTTCCAACGGTTCCAACGGCGACTGATTCAGAGTTCAGGAACGGCGGGGCAGCCGCGTCTTCCTACTGTTGATAGTCTATTGCAGACAGTCTGAGATTCAGTAACCCTGTTCGTACTCCCACCTAGGCCGCCAGCTACCCCTGAAGAAATTGGCAAAATTCAGAGGCACTCCTGTTCCAGAGACGAAGAGATCCCCACTAGTATCACCCTCAACGAAATTCTAGAGAGAGTTCTGCGGCCTCCACACCCTCTGTCTGTCAGCTATTACAGAGGGAAGACTGATTTGGTGTCATCACTTCTTCATCACTCTTAGCACTAGTTTCCCCTCCCCGCTTGGCCGGCTGAAGGCCCCTCCCTGTGTGGAGGTAGTGTTTGAATGTAACTATCATCTTCTCTTCCCCATGATCCCCCCCTTGCATGGGGTGTAGTGTTGTAATAGCTTAAACAGGTCAAGCTACCCCGGCGCGGCGTGTGGGGAACCCACGCTTCCCCGCTCGCCCTCGTCTCCGAGCGGGACCGGTTTCTTCAAACCGGTTGAATGAGTGCTCCAAAACTTTGCTCTAATTCATGCTTGTTCTTTCAATATTAGTTCATAAACTCCGCTGGCCGTGACGAGAGCCCGATCCTGAAGCTCATTTGCTATAAGTGATCATCGTAGGAAGAGAGTGGAACCTGTGCCCTTTGGCACTTCGTCAGACCCTTGATTTGGGCAGCCGTACCCTTGGGGAATCAAACCTTGGCCTTGCTGGCCCTCTACCAGCAAGGGCCTAGCCCACACAACCTCCCCTTGGCATTGCCAAGTTACCCGGGTCTTAGTGAGCATCGGGTGAGCGGTTACTATTATCGGTCCGTTTTTGAATGCTTAATTGTGCTTGCTTGTTGAGTCCTAGGTTGTGTCACATCAAAATACCAATGTAAGGGATGAGTTTTTGCGCCGATTCAGACATAAGGTCCATAATGGCAATATTGTAAGAGAGTCGGTCGGGACACGAAGTCTTGCGCCGAAGGGGGTTTATTCGTTGGTAAGGACAAATACCAACGCAAGGGATGGGTTTTTGTGCCGATTCGGACATAAGGTCCGTAATGGTAATATTTTAAGAGAGTCGGCTGGGACACGAAGTCTTGCGCCGAAAAAGGGTTCATTCGTTGGCAGGGAGAAATATCAATGCAAGGGATGAGTTTTTTTGTGCCGATTCAGACGTACAGTCCGTAATGGCGACATTGTATCTTTTTGAGAGCTCGGTCAGGGCGGAGTGCCACTAGACCACGATGGATTTTGAGCATTCTGGGAATGCCGGTGGGACTGCGTGGTACAGCTTCATATGTTTCCCATTAAGAGGGGAGAACTGAACTACTCCCTTGTGATCTACAAGAACGTAGGCACCTCCTTCATATACCCGGCGGACAATATATGGTCCGACCGAGTTTTCAACCAACTTCCCTTTGGGGTTGGAGGCCAACACTTCTCTTCTTTTAACCATTACCAGGTCACCTTTCTTGAACTCTCGCCCTTTGACCAGCTTATCAAAAGCACGGGTCATGCAAGCTTGGTACAGTTGGATGTTTTGTTGCGCACAAAGACGCTTTCCTTCGAGATCGGCGAGCTCTTCCAGTCTTCTTTCCATGTTAGTCTGCTCACTGCTAACCAACCCATGCTGGATGGTGACTCACAACGAGGGAACTTCTAATTCAATTGGCACCAAAGCCTCCGACCCGTACACGAGGGAGTAAGGTGAGCAGCCAGTTGGGGTTTTGTAGACTGTACGTTAAGCCCAGAGTGCTTCGTACATCCTTTCTTCCCAATCTTTTTTATTAACCTTAACAGTCTTCGCTAGCAGGGTGCATAGCATTTTATTGAAGGCTTCTGCAAGTCCGTTGGCTTGAGGGTAGTAGGGAGATGACGTTCTCCAATCAATCTTGTATTTGTCGGCCAGTCGGTACACCTTCTGATTCCTGAAGTGACTGCCATTGTCAGAGATAATTCAGCTGTGGACTCCAAACCAGAATATTATATTCTACCGGAAGAATCTGGCGACCAATTCTCCCGTGACTTCTCTTAGTGCTATTGCTTCTGCCCATCTGGAGAAGTAATCTGTTGCTGCTAAGATATATCTGCATCCTGACAAAGATGCTGGCAGCGGCCCTACCACGTCTGTGCCCCATTAAGCAAACGGCCAACTGGGTACGGTAGGATGTAGCGGCACTGGTGGTCTTCTTGACACAGTGGCATGTTCCTGACACCTCTGGCAGGCTTTAGCGAACTTGCAGCAGTCGTCAAACATAGAGGGCCAGTAGTAGCCCAATTTCTTTATTTCAATTCTCATTTTCGGACCGGCCTCGTGTGCCCCAGCTGACCCGGCATGGACTTCTTGCATTACTTGCCAGGCTTCTTCTGGAGACAAGCAGCGGAGCAGGACCTTCTTTTAGGCATTCTCCATTATCCGGAACAACGTTCCGTTCCTCATTTCATAAGAGTCTTTGACTCTCAGGAGCTTCATTCTTTGTTCTTTTTCTTTCGGGAGCTGTTGGTGTTTAAACCAACGTAGGAGGTGCTCCCGCCAATAGGATTGTTAGATTTCTTTGACAGCTGCCACTTCTTTTCCTTGTTCATCGGCTAGGGCTTCTGTCACACTGGGGACCTGCCGCCGGTTAATTACTGTTATATTCAGGCTTGTGTCTGGCGGGATTGCCAAAAAACTGGCCAGCTTTGCGAGGGCGTCTGCCTGAGCATTCTGTCCTCGGTTGATGTGTTTGATGCTGATGAAATAAAATCTTATCATCAGGCGGAGTGCCAGCTGGTAATAAGGAAGGAGTTCTTGCTTCCGCACATCGAACTCTCCCTCCAACTGTTTTATAACTAGCATAGAATCCCCAAATGCTTCCAGCATCTGAATTCTATGGACAGAGCAATCTACAGCCCGATTATTAGGGCTTCATATTCTACTTCATTATTTGTGCAAGGCTTGTTTATTGAATAGGATGTATATATGACTTCTCCTTTTGGAGATTTCAGGACTATGCCTGCCCCTGCCCTGACTCTGGCTGACCCAGTTGCCGGGGTATCAATTCTGGATGTGCCGTCAAAGTATAACTACCACAATGAGGGCTGTACTTGGCTGATTTCCAGAGTCTCATCTTCAGGAAGCTCTGGCTCCAGCGGGCAATCTTCTGGCACTAGGTGCTCGGTGAAGAAATCTGCGATGGCTTGGCCTTTAACGGCCCTTTGCGGCACGTAGAACATATCATACTCCATGAGGATGACCGCCCATTTGCCTAGGCATCCTTTGAGTGCCGGTTGGGACATGATATATTTAAGCGGATCCTCCTTAGAAATCAGCTTAATTTCATGTGACAGTATATAGTGTCGAAGCTTCTTGACTGCGAAGACCAGCGCCAGGCAGATCTTCTCGATATAGGTGTATTTCTCCTCAGTTCTGACCAATCTTCGACTGAGGTAGTAGAGGGCTTATTACTTCCCTTCTTCATTATTCTGGGCTAGCATTGCCCCCAGGGAGTTGTACGTGGCTGCTATGTAGAGGATTAGCAGCCGTCCTTTCACCGATACACCCAGCACTAGAGGAATCTTCAGATAATTCTTCAGCTTGTCAAAGGTCGTCTGGCAGTCTTCATCCCAGTAGAAGGGAACATCTTTCATCATTAGCTTGTGAAAGGGATGGCATTGCCCTGACAAGTTAGATATGAACCGCCGAATGTATGCTAGGCGGCCTTGTAGAGATCTCAACTCAGAGAGGTTCCATGGCGGGGGTAACTCCTGGATTGCCTTGATCTTTGAGGGGTCTATCTCAATTCTCCGATATCAGACAATGAATCCCAAGAATTTTCCGCTCGATACTCCGAACACACACTTCATGGGATTCGTTTTTAATTCATACTGCCTGAGCCTCTGAAACACAACTCGGAGGTCCTGTAGATAGTGTTCTTTCTTTCTGGTCTTGACTATCAAGTCATCTATATAGCACTCGACCTTGTGGTAGAGTAGTTCATCAAATATTCTGGTCATTGCCTACTAGTAAGTTACACCGGCATTCTTCAGTCCGAATGGCATCCTCTTGTAGTGGTAAATGCCCTTGGGAGTTCGGAAGGCGGTGTGGACCCGGTCATGTCCCGCGATCCATATCTGGTTGTAGCCGGACGACCCATCCATAAATGACAGAGCTTCATGGCCAGTTGTGGCACCAATCATGACCTCAGTTATCGGTATTGGAAAGTCATCCTTGGGGCAAGCCTTGTTCAGATCTCGAAAATCAACGCATATCCAGATCTGCCCATTTTTCTTCTTCACGGGCACGATGTTAGCCAGCCACGTGGTGTATTGATTTTCTTTGACGAAACTCACATCAATGAGCTTGTCAACTTCTTCGCATATTTAAGTGATGAGCTCTGGCCTCATGCGCCGCGGTGGCTGCTTCACCAGCTCATCTTCGGGGCTTATGGCTAGCTCATGCTGTGAGATTGCGGGGCTCAATCCTGGCATCTCCTTGTACGTCCAGGTGCAATAATCCCGGTATTCTTGTAGCAGCTGGATGTACAGCCTCTGTTCTTCAACAGATAACTGGGCACTGAGGAAGGTCGGCCTAGGGTCATCCTCGTCTCCCAAGTTGACCTCTATCAGTTCATCGACTATGGCTTGGCCTCCGTCTTCTATCTCCGGGGGCGCCGGCTGGAGGTTGATAAAATCTGGAATATCATCTTCAAGCTCGAGTACATCGACCTTTTCATTCTGTTCCACCTCGATCGTCTCTTGGAGATGTGTTTGCAGCCCTGAAGGGCTGGTGGCTACTTGTTGTCGTGCTAGAGCAGCATTGCGGCTTCACAGTAGAAGACAAGAGCGCTTCGCCTCCCTAGATTGCCATATCTTCAGTAGAGGTAACCTTTTCTTTTCTAGCAGCATTCATCTCTTGATCAGGTTTGGAAGAAGCTTCCCTGATCGGTTCGAGCAGCGCTGACATCATTATCAGAGGAGGGTCACTGGCGGGAGGCAGCCCTACTTCTTCAGTATCTTCAGCATCTCTACTGCTACCCGTGTCAAATTTGGCCTGAAGAGCCTCTTCTTCAGGATAGACCTGCTCCCATCACCGGCAGGGGAATATGGTTTCTGATTCCAAGTCTCTTGGTCGAGCTGGTTCAGTATGCTCAGCCTTTGCTGGGTGTTCATCGAAAGTTGCCCCCAGTGAGTTATCCTCAGTCAGGTAGAAAGCGGAGATGGTGTCCACTTCATAGCCCCAGCTATAATAGTATTCCTCGAGGGTGAAGCCCAACCCTGGGTGTTGAGAGACACGTCTCAGCTCTTTATCCAAGCTTGCGGGATACCACATCTTCTGGAATGCTTCTTTCTTCTTGCGAGGCTGGCCAGAGGGGATGTGCTGCTTCTGGAACATCTTGGCCATCTGATTTGTTATAAATGCCAACCCCTGAACGGGAACTAATGGGTCTTCTGTATCTTCAGGCAGATGACAATCAGTATCCTCCTGTGTAGGGTGCTCCTCAACTGTGTAAAATAAGCTGCCGGGGCCATCTATCTACGCCACCTCCCAGGCTTTGAAAGGTTCTACAGTGATATTATCGAGGCCAAGAATTGGCTTGGTAAGGCCTTCCGAGATCCTGATGTGGTCGTGCTGCTGCTACTCTGCCCACGTCCCCTGTGACGGTGATGTGTGAGACAGCCTTGGGATTAACATACCCGCGCGGTGGCGGAGGGAACCAGTCAGGCTGGAGGTGCTTTTTGATGGGCTAGCAGAGGTCTTGGCTTCAGAGGTCTTCTATGACTGTTCTGCATATAGAGGGGCGTCCGCCAGGTGGCACTCGAACACTTCGAACGGGTGGAGGCCAGTAACTACTATTTCCTCCTTCCCTTCCAAGTTGTATTTGATGCACTAGTGGAGCGTGGAGGGCACCACCATGTTCTCATGTAGCCAAGGACGGCCAAGCAGTGCCTTATACGAGGTGCAGGAATCAATGACATGAAACTGCACCCTCGTAGTAAAGTCCGCCAGAGTGAGTGTGAATTCTGCTATTTCTAGCGATACTTCACACTTCTGGTTGAAGCCAGCAATACGCATATCTCCAACTTTTTTGAGGTGCACGTTAAAGTGGTGCCTCTGATATATCCTGTATGGCAGGATGTTGACAGCTGCCCCAGGATCCACCAGGATTTAGTTTAGCTCCCGGTCATTCAGATGTCCCTTCATATACAGCGGCCTGTTGTGGCTGGTAGTGGGGAGCAGCATGTCCTCCTGAGTGAAGGTTACATTGGCTTCCGACAGTGTTTCAGCCAAACATGCTTCATATTGAGCAGGCGTCTGCAAAGCAGCAATGATCGCATGTTGGGTCTCTTCACTCAGAGAGAGGATTTCCCAAACAGTGAATCTCGCTGGGAGCTTTTTTAACAACTTGACTACCCGGCTTCCTGCTCGGACATTGGATAGCTTCATCTCTTCTACCCACCTGGGTCTGGGACAGTCTTGAGCTGCGGCCCCTGATGGACCTGCTTCATTGGGCTCTGATGCCGCACCCTTCTGCTTGGGTTTATCTCCCTGCTGTCCCTCATTGGCTGCCGTCGGGCAACCTTCATCTTCATCCGAAAAATCTGGAAGCTTGCTGGAGCTGCGGGTGAATGCCCCCAGTTGTAGGGTCGGCATCCTGGCATGGCTGCTTCCCCTTTGACATCTACAGGAATTCCAGGAAGGAGGGGGTGGCAGTGCGGCCCCCACTCTAGTCATATAGGCCTGACGGAGGAGGGATCTGGACTCTCCTAACCTCCGGAGGGGGTATCTTATAGGGCTGTTCCCCCCTGAAGATAATATTATGGTTGGCGGGCGGTTTACGCCCCCATCTTCGGCCCGACCGGGTTGCATGTGTAGCAGTTGCGGCTTCAGCCTGGCTTGCCCCGGCGATAGGTGTAAAGCATATTTCCTCCTCATCCTCCTCACCGGGCAGATTGAAGAGAGCAGCTAGAGTATTGCAAGAAAGGACCGTACCCTTTGTGGCCTTGCTAGCTTTTCTTTTCTTTCTTTGTCGTCTTTTCTTTTCTTCGACTGATGCTTGCCCCCAGAACAAGCTGCTATCCTCGTCCAATACTTTGTCAGCTTCCTCTTCCTGCTTTAGTGAAAGCTGTTCTAATTCCTGCCATGGGACGTAATCCCGTACCAGTAAAGGCTTCAGTTTGGGTTGTACATATTCATCTTGCCCAGTTTTATAGTCTTCCAGCCGCCGGGCTTCTGAACTAATTTCCTTGACCATTGGCAATGGAGGCTGCCTCCTCCGGTTGTGTGTGGATATTCTGATGACTACAGGTGGATTGGTCCACACAGGTGTTGCCACTGGCAGAGTGGGTCGTGGTGTGACGCCACGGATCTGCACTCCCGCTTTCGGGCGAGATGTGCCTTTCTTCTTGGTTTTTGTAGGGACTTGCTGCCATCCCTCTTGTTCTTTCATTGGGGCCAAAAAGCAGGCTTCATAAGTGTGCTAAGTGCTGGCTTCTACGGTCTCTTTGGGCAATGCCTGATATAGAGAGACCATGTTGACCGCGGCTCTCCTCATAGGCGCTTTATGCAGTTGTAGAGGGTTGACCCTCCCCAGGTCTATCTCTTCCTTCTTCACCATGCCTTCAATGATGTCCTTGAAAATATAGTAGTCTTCAATTAGATGCCCCAGCATCTGGTGGTAAGGGCAAAATCTTGGGCTGTCTCTTTTTTTCAGGTCCTCCAGCCTCTTTGGCTCAGGCAGAGTGACCTTATCAGACTGGGTAACCCAGTCAAACAAGATCTTGGTCTTCTCCTTTGGGAAAGAGTAGGCCTTCTTCATCTTGTCCTGGAGCGAGGGACCCTCTTTGCCATCTTTGGTTTTAGGAGGCTGAGGGACATCTGCCTTCTTGCCTTTGTCTGTTTGCTGTTCAAACGCCGTGATATCAAGGGCATTTACCTCTTTAGGCGCTTGGCGCTATTCTACGGTCTTGCCTTTCTATGTTGTGGCTGCAGTTGATGTCGGGGCCGGTCTTGTTAGGAAGGCTTCTACCTCGGCCAGAACGTTGTTCAGGCGGTCGAATGACCAGATTTCCATGCCAATCATCATTTCCAGCACCTCCCCCCTGAGGTTCTGTTTGCATATTTGTACAACATCGTCCTGGTGCGGGGGCCGCTTGCATCTCATTCCGAGGTTTCTCCACCTCTTGATATATTCAAGGGCTGTCTCATCTGCCCATTATTATGTTGAGTAGAGCTCGGCCACCGTGACCTCCAGTTCGGTGACGTGAAACCTCTCTCTGAATTTCTTCTGCATATCCAGCCAGTCGCTGATCGACCTAGCTGGAAGGCTGGAGTACCATTCAAATGCGATCCCCGTTAGCAAGGACCCGAAAAATTTCAGCAGGTGCGACTCGTCGGTGGCCAGATTGCCCATGACAGTCATATAATAAGCGACATGCTCCTTCTGGGATCCCTTCCTGTTGAACTTGTCAAATTTTGGTTGCTTACTAATCCCAGGAGGGAGCCACTTAGCAGCATGATGTGGCGGGTATGGCACCCTATAGGCATCGAACACGACGTAGTCGCCTTCACTTTGTTCAGCAAGCTTCAACTCGATCATCCTCTCTACCATCATCTTATTCATGACGGTTGGATCAACCGGTTCTGGATAGAAATGTGCTGGCTGTAGATAGGGAGTGATCAAGGTGGTCGCCTGTGGTAGAGGGCGTAGCAGCGGAGGTGTCTGGTGCACCTGTGGAAGCACCGGCAGCATCAGCGGCTGTGACGGGCGTTGCTGAGTTGTCGCCAAGCTTGGTTCTGTCGGCTGTGGCAGGGTATAGAGTGGTGGGAAGTCACTCTGGTTGACGGCTCCCCGTGATGATTCAGCCTGCATCTCAGGCTGCTTGGAAGTTGAGGTTTGCTCCGTCTTCTGCACAAGCTGCTTCTTCAGGAACTCTATCTCCTGCCGGTATTTCCGGAGCAACATCAATATTGATGGGTCCATAGTTGCAGTGCTGGGAATAGCCTCTGTGGTTTCCCCTGACGCACCTTCAGGGAGGATGTCGAGCAAGACATCTTCTTCTTCCGTTGTCACCACATTGGTAGTCAGAATAATAGCTGTGACGCACCAAGGCTAGCGCGTCACAGTCGATTTTGCACCGAGTGTATGATGCACCTGTGTTGGGCCGTCAAACTGCTGTGACAGATTATCGGGTCGTTACAATAGCTTTGTCATGTTGCAGGTGGTGGGCCAGGGTTTGCTTTCCCTTGGCCGCTGCCAGCTTTTCTCTTGCGGCTTCTGCCCTCCGAGTATTCGGCCCCGACCTTTCGGCCAACTAAGCCAGCTCCTGAGGCTCCTCAGGTAATCTTCCATAGTGGCCAGATACCCCAGCAATGTTGCAGGTGAAAATCTACATCCTTCTTCTTTGTCTGCAAACCCTCCCTTTTACATCCTCTGGGAAGGTGAGCCTCTCGAACACAGAAACTCTCTTTCTTTCCTCCTGGTGGGGAGTAACTTCATCAGCTTGAATGTTCGAGCCGTCTTCATATCCATTGTCGTTGACCGACGACGTCATTCTTCTTTCTTCTTCTTCTTCTTCTTCCATTGCCATTGATGGGCAGCGATCTTCTTCAGCCACGGCTGCTTGTAATAGCCGTTGTTGGCCCAGCGAGGGGTTGTCTAGTCCCCTAAAATAACTTCTGACCATATTGGTCATCTCTTCTTGCCCTCGCCCCTGATGTAGGACCGGGGACAGTTGTCGACCTCCCACCGGAGGGATATAAGCAAGCCGGGCTCTTCTGGCAGGTTGTTTAAATCTTCTTCCCACAGTGGGGATGTTGGCCTGTCGGGCGTAGACCCTGAAACTTTCACGGCGTGGAGGATCCATGTAAGACCCCAAATTATTTAATTGAGCCCAATATTTCTTATTAAGCTTTTATTAATTGAGAATAGAATTTTATTGAATTAATAATTGAATTTCAGATTTATTAATATTTAATTCGTTAGAAATAGTATGAGTGAAAATTCGACTACCTTAGAAAAATCTGTAAAAATAGTAAATATGTTAAGGTCGAGGTAGATAACAACTTTTCCTTCTGGCATTAAGCCATTGTAAATCCGTGGTAAGATCTATTTAGAGTTTAAACCCAAAAGTGTACACTTTTGACCCATACCTAACCCTTAGATTAAAACACGAAATTCGACCTCAATACTCAACCAAATGAACTGAAATCAGTGGCAAATGGAAGGCCACAATGTAAGGAACATTTACCCTCAACCAATTTGAGGTAAACCTAGCCCCAAAACGTGCTGCCGACATAGTTTTGTCAAGTCAAGGATTTCGGCGCCGTTTCTAAACACGTAGCTTGCAGCAGCGAATACTCCCAACTCCGAAGGCTCCAGAAGCTCTATGAGCTATCAAATTAAAGCCCTACGAGTCTTCTTTCATTTGACTACTGTGGGGTTCGCTGAAGTTTCAGATCTGGGGAGATCTAGCTCGATTTGTGGAGGTGGGTCAGCAGGCCGTTGGCTTCCCTTCATCTTTCTTTGATCCATCGATTGAGGTAGGAATTCTCAACCAAATTTTGATCATGAGTATAGCAAGTTGTGCATCTCGTCGAGATCTATCCATTGGGACTGAAAGCCCCAATTTTCATCAGGTGTGGAGTGAGTTATCACGGGTTTTCTAAGGTGCTGTCCAAGTGTTCTTCATCCTAGGGATTGAGTTTTCTCTCTCCGATTTGAGGTAGGATCTAACAACCAAACTCTAATTAACTTACATGATATAATCAACATGTTATTATCTTTCATTTAACGTAGAAAGCCCCAAATTCCATTGAGCATGCCTCGTGAATTTTGAATTTTTGTAAGAGCATATCTAGAACATGTTTCATATAGTGTTCCTTTAAGTCAGAGCTTAATTTCGGGCTAATTTTGAGCCCTGTAACTTGATCTTCATGTAGCATACCATACATGGTTGGATTCATAATCGAGTCAGCTTTCTTTTGACACCAAAATCCCTAAATTCCGTTGAGTATGTTGAGAGAATTGCATGATTTAGTAGAAGTAGGTCAAGAACTAGGGTTTTCATGAAATTATCATATATAAGTTGAGATTCAATCAATTTCTGTAACAATTCGTGTTTCAAAATTATAGTTTTATGACCCTAGAATGTCTATTAATATTCCTAGATCTTGTGGTTTTGATTTCAACTCAATTGGACCCCATTTGGATGAGTTTATGTGGTTTCCGGAAGCAACATTCGTTGCTGTTCTTGCAGGGGTCGACCCAAGGGGTCGACCCGTTTTCTGGGCAACCCTGCAGGCCCGAGGGTCGACCCCAGGGGTCATCCCCTCCTGTTCCTGCATGGGGGTCGACCCCAAGGGTCGACCCATCCAGCTCCCTGCATGGGGGTCGACCCCAGGGGTCGACCCATTGCACAGGAATGTAGGGGTCGACCCATCTGAAGGAAATGGTGGGGGTCGACCCCAGGGGTCGACCCGTACACCAGAAACCTGATTTTCATCATTTTTCGACCCGAAGATGGATCCGAATTAGTGGGGAATCAACCCATTTAACTTAGACCCACTGAAATTATATTTTTGAAGAACAATTGACCTATTCATGTACCCCCCTTGATTTCAAATTTGCATTGGTCCTTTCTTGCAAACATAGTACAAAACACGATGTTTACCATCTCCATTACAACACTTACATTGGTTAAATAGCAACTCACATAATTAATGATTAATGGTGTAACTAAAACCCCTGATAATGCATTCTATTTCACCGCTGTGAGAGCTTGTTCTTTACCTCGACAACTTGTTCTAGCTTGTTGGCACTTTGGCTAATACAAATGATAATGGTTAATCATGATATCTTAACTTGGTGATTAGGATTAATATGTTGATTAGCTTGTTTGATTGCTGCTGTTTTACAGTAGCACAGCACGATTAACTCTTGTTGTGACTTGGTTTCGATCTCCTTGATGATTATACTTACCTTGAAATTCTGGAAATGAATCTCTTTCCTACTTGAAGTTGTTATTGCTACTTAGTTTAAACCTTAGAATTCTGGCCATAAACTGTGGAAGTCTAAATTCGTGGGATCTTTGATCCAAAGAAATCAATGCCTGGCAAACAATTAAGGGCTCGGTCTAGTCCTGGGAAGAGCGCCCGAACACTACGTGTACCCCCGGGGAGGTGAATGACTAGGTGTGGCATTTGGCACCAGTACTTGACATGTGTTAAATCTAGGACTGTCCACTACTCTCTACATTACTTTCTACTACTTTTCACTTTCCACTACTTTTCACTTTCCACTCTTCACTGTTCTATACTCTACTTGTTGTTACTTTACTTGCTGATTACTTGGACGTGGAAATGAAATTACATACGTGCTTGACATGACTTGAATTGTCTTGATATGGCCAACTTTTTATCGTTATCTCCTGTAGTAAATTCTTGTCTTACCATTCTATTCATTATATTTCTTGACCTTGGAAGATCTTTGAATTTTGTTTCGTGATATCATTGTTATCTTTTTATTGTTTTATCATTTGTAGCATGACATTTTAAAATGTAATTAAACTGTTAATCACTTATACCTATCTGTTATTTCCTACTGAGCATCAGCTCATAGTTGTGTTTCCCCCCTTTTCCAGGCTGTTCAGGTGACGCACTTACCGATGGGGAAGGGCAGGAGTGATGTCTGTCTTGAGTGTATCAGTTCTAGTGTGTTAGTAGTGTGTTATCTTACTTTTAGTTGTGTTTTGGAGAGCATTTAGTCTTAGTCATGTTATTGAGCTTTAGTGATTGATTATTCCAGTTGTATTAAGTTGAACATGAGGTTATTGTATCAGTTGTGATTTGTTAATGATCATTTAGTAATTCCATCTTGTAGCACTTGTGTATTATTTTAGATTAGTTCTCTCTCTTGCCAGTGTGTCTCTAACTGTACGTCCCGATATTTCCGCCTTGTTCGGGGCGTGACAATCCACGACTGTTTCCTCTTCCTTGGGGCAAGGCCCCTTTTCTTGTTCCTCTCTGCTCCAGTAAATCCGGAGCGGCGGTGGACCGGTGCATCCTGGTGGGTAGACTGGATCTTCTTAGGAACCCAAACTTGCTTAGATATTCTTGGCTTGGGAGCCAACTTTCTTCGTTCATAACAGCCAGATTCTTCTCTCTCGGCTCTCCTTCCGGAGAGGGCTTGTAGATAGGTACTGCGGGGATCACCCGATTCGGGCTCACTCGAGCATCGCGTCCATCTAGGAAGACACGAACTCCCCCGATCAGCATGGATTTACCGGACATGGAGAGACGTCCCGTAACAGTAGTAGCAGCCTTCTTCGAAAGCTCCTATGCTGGCGCCTTCTGGAGTTCTTGGCAGGGATGGGGCGGGCCCCGTGAGTGATATGGTGCACCATGCAGTTGGTGACTTGAATTGGGCACGTGAGTGGGCCAGCATAGCATCGGGCCTTCGGGGCTTCGACCTCTTTCACAGTCTTCTCCTCGGCGGGCTCCGAGGATTCTACTTGCAGTAGATCGGCAAAGGCTAACCCCAAGAAGTTAGGGAAGCCTACAGCTGGTGGGAAAGACCCGAAGACAGTGGGCACCGCCAGGTACCCGTGTTCAACATGACCGGTGACGATCGCGGGGCCGAAGGCGAGAGCGGTGAGTCCCGATGACGTCATCGTTCAGCTGAAATAAACAAACAAACAGTCAGTATTCTTGGGGGGAGCCTCCGAAGGCATCCCCTCTTGGCAAAGAGATGAAGGGAGACTCGAGTCCCACCGGGCGTGCCAGCTTGTGGGGGATGGGATTTTATTCCTTTCTTTCCGAACTAGGCCGTTCGTTCTTTATTATGCGTGGGCGTGCCAGTCACGTATGTGACAAGTTTATTATGTGCTCGATATAACTTGGTCAGTCGATTATGAGGTTCGTGTCGGGACCAGAAGTCTATCATACCATAAAGGCTATGACGTTAATTATGTCCTCTAAGAAAGAGGATAACCCTTGATTAATTGCCAAGAGAGGATGCCTCGAGGGATGATATGAAGGCATAGAGAATACTGACTAAATGCACCAATGGATGCCGTGGAATGAGGTCATTTGGTTGACCATTCATGCAAAATGCAACGGCTTCATTAATTAGTTAACTGATGTAACTAAAGGTTCAGTCGTGCTCATTTAGATAGCAATGCATGCTAATGCAAATGCACGTTCATGATTTCAAGATGGATGCTTAGCATAATTGAAGACATTGAAACCCCTTTTATTCATTTGTTTGACCAGATTTATTGGATCAGTTAGGGCTATAACATTAACCCCATGTTATTAAAGCAATTATTTATTTATTTAATACATACCTCACAGTCTTTGATGGGGTTGATGTATGAAGAAGGGTCAGTGCATGATTTGAAGGGGTCTGTGCATGCATGAAGTAGGGGCATGTGTGAGTTCAAAGCATGAATGTGCACCGAGTGCGTTTGGTTGATGCATGAAGAAGGGTCGGTGCATATGTGTGGTGAGTCGACGCACATGTGGGTGAGGTCAACGCATGCATTAGCTTGGGATGGTGGCTAAGTCGGTGCATGAATATGCACGGGACAGTGGCTAAGTCAGTGCAGGGTGTGCACGGGGTGGTGGCTAAGTCAGTGCAGCTTGCTGGGATCGAAGCATGAAGAAGGGGATGAAGTCTGTGCATGTATAGATGGAGTTGGCTTAAAACGGTGCGGTGCTGAACTGAGGTTAAAACGGCGCGCCCGGGGTGCGCTGGGTGGAGGCCAAGGAAAATGAATTGGGTTATAAGTGTAAGGCTAAAGCGGCGCGGGGTGGGGGGTCGCGCCGGAAATTGGTGCGCTGGTTTAGGGTCGCGCCGGATTAGGGTAGATTTGGTTTGTTTGGGTTTTAATGAAATGCCAAACAAATTTCTTAGAACTTTGGTATTAATTTAGAAGATTAGAGGGTTTATTTATGTCCCAAAAGCCCTGCAAACAACGCAAGTCCAGACCTATGCGAGGTTCCTACTCGAGCATGGTTGAAAGCAGACTTATCACTGCAAATTCATCACAATTTAGACTAATTGCTCAATCAAAAATTGGGCAGCACCTCCCCATACCCAGATGGTTGCGGGGGCGAAGTGGAGACAATCCCACAGTATCTGGGGTACGCTCCTTAAAGTCGGGAGTGCCAAAAGGTGACCGGCGGACTTCAATGGAGGGAAAACCCCGTGGGCTAGCCTACGAGGGGCATCAACACTCCACGAGTCGAAAAAATTATCAAGGGACGGCCGAGATGGGAGGATACCTCGAGGGCTAGCCAACAAGAGGTACCTTCCCACGACCACCACCGTTCCTGAGGGAATGTGGATTTAATATCGGGTTAAGAACCCTGTTGATGTTCACCTGGTAGTTCATAGGGTACATATCATCAAGGGACATGACCCTATGGTTCGAAGGTGATTGAAAACGTCAATGGGGAATGTCCCCATTCCCCGGCCACCAAACTCATCGAGGAAAGCAGGAGTACACAAGATATATGCAGAATGCATTCGGCAGATAAACTGACCATGGAAAGTCATATGCATACGAGTATGTAGGGCTAATGGGGTTAGTTGGTTAGTTGGTTAATTTGTTAGCAGATTAGCAGGTTGGCCTTCAGAAATCATAAACTAAGATGAATCGACTGGAGAAGGCAACCCTTCATACATTTGAGTCCAGATTGTAGGGACATTCCTATCCTCCTCAGCCCACGACTAGGGATAGAAGGAGTAAGAAAGGGTTGGTCCCGGGGCTCAACCAGAGACGCATAGACATGTATTCCTCTGGTAATTGAACCCTCCACCAAGACGATGGGAGCATGATACAGGCATATCACTGGAAAGCGAGCCCCGGGGAGAGGGGTGATGATGTTGATATTGCCCAGAGAAACACTAGGGCGTATTCGGCGTTGGAAAACTAGAAAATCACACAGAGAGTATAAGGGAAGGGACTGCAATTGGATAATAAAGATAATTCATGCATGCATCTACCCATTCATTCAAACCCAAAGGGAAGGCATCACATAGAAGATCAAATACAACTGTGGCTCGGCGTTGTCGCACGAAACCGACCCCTGGTTTGGGAAAGGAAAGAAACCAGAGAGAAGTAGAGAACATCCGCTAGAAGAAAACCTAGGGGCTCATATCATCGCCCATTTCATTACATCGCTCCACGGAGCTATCCTAGTAGAAGGGGGGAAAAAGACAGAAGAAGAAACCCAGACGCCTTCCGCCAACCCACCTCATTCTGCAGTCGGGAAATAGAGTATCGAAAATGAAACGGGCTCTTCGCTCACCCTTTCTTCCTCTCCAAGCTTCTCTTCTCTCCTTCTGTCTGGCTCTCTATATTTTTGGCTCGTCTCCCATCTCTCTTCTCCTCTCTTTGCATTCGACACAAGGGACATATATATAACAAAGCCCTCACCATGGCTTCACCCGGTGCGGGAGTAGCGCGTCGGGTAAGAGGTTGCCCTTTACGCGTCGGGAAGAGTGCGCCGAGAAGAGGGCGCGCCGGATTTAAGCCGTTCCATCGTGTGTGCTCGATATGAGTCCGACAGCGGGCCCCAGACTGGCTCTGGGAGTCAGTGTGATCCTTCATCTTGCCCTGGTCTATGAAACCATGGCGTGAAGCATTGACAGCACTTTCAGGCCACTGAACGGCTGCTTTCGGAACCTTGTGCATCTTCGGCTCGGACACGCGGGCTTTCCGCTGATGTGGCTTTCGGCATGGTGGTTCGTGCTGCAAGCTCAACTTGACTTGCATTGGTAGCCTTTTCGGGGAGTGGGATACTACTCAGAGTGCTTCCGCCTTGACTGGGCGATCATTCGGTCATTAATGGGCCTCGTTTGTTGAGAAGCCGTAGCCGTGTCGGGTCGTCCGGGACTTCTGCCGACAGAGCCTCCGATTCCATGGTTCTGAAAGGGCCAAGGGTGCTTTATCACCTCAGGAGAACTTTCTTTCAGGTGGCGAGCCACCTAGTCCGCCCTAGTCCTTGGTCGGACAATGGATGTTGCTCGTGCGGCACGACCGAGTCGATGCCGGTTCATTGGGCTGGATTGTCGGCACTGCCGGTTTGTTGTGCATTCTTCTCGATTCTCCCGAGGTGAAGTCCCTAGTGTTCATATCGGGTGACCTGAGGCTCTGCCAGCTCGAGAAGGCTTCGGTGCATTGGTGTCCTTCGGCTTCTTCGCTTCAGCAGGCCGCATCACTTCTGTCATTTAGGCTTGGTCGCCATCGAGCATATTTTGAGTGCCAACAGGAGTCCACACCAATCTATGAGGAGAGCCACAATGAGTCGATTGAAAACAAGTTGGGGGGTGAATTAAATGATGTGCAAAATGATGCCACTCAAAATTATAAAATTGAGAATATCAATGGCCCAATCGAGGAAGAATGTAGAAAATAGGATTATCTAGCTAAAAATGATGATGACAAAGTAATGGAATGCGACCCTCCTTCAAGTTTACACCAACCTCCTCAACACGTGAATGATGGTGAAGATGATCTTATGCCTATCATTTTGGCTCAAGATGTCAATAATGGACGTGAGGGGAGTGTACTAACAATTCGATGATAAAAGAAGGGAATGAATTGGGGGGTGGATTGAAGAATAATGATGATCATATCAATATCATCACTCCATTCTATGAATATTTTGAGGGTGAAAATATCACTGTGAAGAATAGTGGGCCAAACAACTCATTTGAGGCTATACATGAAGAGGAGGATTGTTTTGTGGTTAATAATCTTGTTGATTTAATGAAGATGAATTCTGAATACCCTCCTCCTCTTGAAGAACATGAAGAATGGGCCTTGTTGGAAAAGTTTACATTTAATGTACCCACCTCACCATTGGAAAATTTGATTGATAATCTTCATTTGATTGATGAGTGTGATGAAGGGGTCTTATTAGAGAATTTCACATTTGATCTGCCTGAGCCCTATCCCATAAAGTTTGAACTATTGGATGAGTTAGATTCTGGGCTCATGCCCCCTCCCAATTTGATTCCCTTGCAAGTTAAGCCACTCGAATATGACAGTCTAGGACCTGAGGGAGATATGCCAACTACATTCACCTTTGATTTGACGTCCCATCAGGAAGATAAGTTGATTAGTGCCATTATTGCTCATGAGGCTATTATTGAGAGGAATGTGGCTAATAATGTCGATCTTCATAAGCCACTGGTGCCTGACCAAGTTTCTTTGGAGGAAGAAGTCAATAAAGGGGTAGTTAGGTGGGTAGATATAGGATAAGGGGACCAATTGATAGATACTAGGCAGAGATTCCACCTCGATCTTGATAGATTAATGGGCATTGATTATTACATGGTCTATAAAAAAGAGAACTGGCTCACACGTATTGCTAATGTTAAAATAAATAATGTTCGAGATCAGCATATTTTTGGGCCACATGCACACACATATCATCTTGTCTTCAAATGACATGAACGTTGGAATTTAAAAGAAGATAAGATAACATGGTGGCTAATCATGAAATCAATTTGTTAGTTATTGGGTCACATTGCGTCTGGCTGAAGACGTTAAACTTAGCACTTGTTGGGAGGCAACCTAACGTTTCCTCTTTTATATTTCAATAAATCATTTCCATTTTTTATGTTTGTAGGGTCAACAGTAGCACTAGGAGGATGTCCGGCTAGAACCACATCTGCACGCCCCAGGTTGTACCTTTCCTTTCCAAGCATTCCTATGAGCACATTGTTCTATTTTTACATGTTTCATATCATCATAGACGATGTTATTCATGTTGGGGGGTTAGGGTAATCAATGTAAAAATCTCATGCAACCTAATGCCGCATTTTGTATAAAAAAAAGAAAGAGAGAGTTGCCCCAATTGACTTTTCATGATTCATGCTTTCATAAAAGAGACTATGGAATGGAGAAGACTGTAGAGAAGGATGATGGAATGATTTTTTGTGTCTAGTCATGGGAACTAATTTAGAATCTCCTAATGTCTCTTAGCATCAAAAAAAAAATCACTCACACACTAATGAAACAGGAAGGACAAGCCTTCTGTCATTTGGTATGGTGTCCGATACTCTGCCCTCCCTAGTGAATAGTTAGATCTGAAAAAAAAATCATGAAAAATGCCATTGATCTTAGTAACCGAGCCTACTTCTCCTAAGTCAAGAGTTGAGGTTCGCGTCAAACGGTGAAGGGATGTGCAGTACCATGTGTTAAAAAATATATGAAAAATGCCCCTAATCTTAGTAATCGGGCCTACTTCTCCTAAGGTAACAATCGAGGTTTGCGTCAAACGGTGAAAGGATGTGCAGCACCATGTATTTTAAAAAAAAAGATCGAAGTGAAGGCTACTGTGATCAAAGCTCTGATCTGGGAGGTAGAGTTGAAAGACACCTAGCTAAAATGGCAATATGAGAGATGCAATTGTCCAAACTGTGGATTTAGATTTCACCAGCACAAGTGCTATGAGACTTCGGGAGTATTCTACGAAAATTTTAAGCATCATGTTCTAATCCTATGACTAGCATACTTTCATAATTCCAAATTCCTAATCTGTAGTCGATTCCACGAAGAAGGATCTTGTCATGAGGTATGAAATCGTTTGAACTCTTGTTGGTCCCTAATTTTTATTCGTTTGCATTGCTAAGGGACTAGCAATGAGTAAGTTGGGGGGTGTGACAAGTGTTTGATTGCCTATTTTATGCATATCACATACATTATTTTTGGGCTTTAATGGAGATAATAGATCTTGGTCTCACATAATATGGAGAAGTTTCTAGAATTAATGGGACTTGAGACACTTATAAAATAAGAGAATTGCATAATTAAGTTTTAATGAAATCATTAGAATTTTGTCCAAATTTGGTTGCTCAAAATTCATTGTGAATGAACAAAATTGGTAGGACAAATGATAAAGTATATTTTTCATTGATTAAACTTGGTTGAGGGGCCTTCATATAATTTTTTATATATCTTCTCAACCTTGTGAATAGGAGCCCCCCCTCTCTTGCATGATCGTAGCAGGCCAGCGGTGTTCCCCTTCATACGTGCGCATCCAACGTGGCTGGCCCTCAGCATCACTACTCTCGTGTGAATATGCAGGGCGCACAGTGCCAGGAGACTTGGCATGCAGGGCGGACAGCAGCGGCATCTTGCGGCGAGCTCCAGGCGGACACGGCAAGAACTTGCATGATTGTATAGGGAAACAGCAAGATCTTCTGGGAAGCCTCCAAGATCGGATGGGAGCAGATGGTAGGGCATTCAGACAGCGTGCATGGAGATGGTAGGGCATTCAGTCAGTTGCATGGGGAGTGGCTATGCAGGTAGCAGGACGGTAGCAATGGCAACGTGGCAGGAGCAATCCCTATGGCGAGATCCATTCGCAGGCATGCAATCAATGGCGCAGCAGGCTTCAAGAGCTTCAATGGTGGAGCAGGACATTGCATGGGAAGCCGGCGATGGCAGAGCGAGATCCAGGCATTCATGGCAGCCATGCACACGGCAGGTGCAGCTCTATGCCAGGAGCCTATAAAACCCAGTCTTTCCCTCCCTCGCGGGGCAATTTTTTTTTCTCCCCCTCCCCCTCCGGGGCCTCTCTTCCTCTAACCCTCCTCTCCTTTCTCCCCGGCAATGCCTCTTAGCTAGAACTTCTCTCTTCCCCTCTCTCCTTTTGCTTCTTTCTCCTCCCACCTTCTCCTTCCCCCTCTCTCCCTCTTTCTCTCTTCGCAGGCACCGCCTGTAGCTGCCCTCTCCCTCCTCACTTCTTCTTCTTCTCCCTCTTCTTATCCTCTTCCTCCCTTCTTCTTCATTGGCTCCACTTTCCCCTTCTTCTTCTCCTTCCCCTCTCCTTTTTCTCCCCCTCGCACCTCATTCTTGGGCTAGCCGGCGCCCCTATTCTGAATAGGGGCACCACCAGTTTCTTCACTCTCTCCCCCCACTCCTCTTCTCTTCCCTTTCACCTCTGCTCTCTCCGTTCTCATCTCTCTCCCCTTCTCACACATAGGCATCGCCACCACCGGGGTCTCCCCTCCTCAGTGTCGACTCCCCTCTCACACTCTCTCCCTTTCTCTCCCACACACACTTGCACCACTTCCTCTTCTTCTCTTCACACACACACACTTCACGTAGCCCCTCCCCTTCTCTCCCCTCTCTCTCTTTCTCATCTCTCCTCCTCCCTTGCTTCCACTCTTCTGCACACCGCACCGGACATACCTCCTCCCCCTCCCCTGTCTTTCACCTTCACACACACCTTCTCATACACACACGTTGCACTGTGGAGTCGACTCCCCCTCCTACGGAGTCGACTCCCTCTCCATTCCCTCTCTCTTTCTCTCTCTAACACACACACACACCCTCTCACCGTCTCACACACTCTCTTGATCTCTCTCTTCACTCTTTCTCTCTCTCTGTCTCACCTTTCTCTCTCACACACACATAGTTTTTATTTTTTTTCCTTCTTTTATTTTATGTTAATTTAAATCCCACCTTCCTCTCCTTATTTCTCTCTCCACACCTCTCCTTATATCTCTCTCTAAATTTATCTCTCCAAAGGATTCCTCCGTCACGGCGGCGTACTCTCCGAGATTGGGCGTCACTCAAAGGCTCAAGAAGTGTGGACGTTGACGTCTTCATCTCACTGGCTACATCCCCTCCCTAGTTCTTTAATTTTCAATTTTAGTTAGATTTTATTCCGTGTTTGTACTTGTTATTTTCTTGAACTTCTATGCATTGAAATATTTTATTTTGGAGCATTAAGAAATAGTTAGTGTCATTGTCTCTCTAAGTTCTTGGCTCTCTCTCGCTCTCTTCCTATTTCTCTCCTTTACCCCTCCAAGTTTCTTTAGATAGATTTTAATATTGTGCTATTTTAATTGTTTCCCATAAAAAATTCCTTCCAACAACATCTTTTGTTTTTCTTAAAAATAAAAGAGAAATAAGATTTTCAACCTTAAAAAAATCTAGTCTCCTCGTGGGATCAACCCGTATTCATCGTTACACTTAAAAATCTTAATTTTTTTTATGTGAGTATGGAAATTTTGAAATTGAGTGTGCGGGCTTTTAACGACGAGCGTTTACGTTCCATCACTACCCATGAGCCACAGGACTCGGAAGAGTTAATTAGCGCTACGAGGATGCATCGAAATCTAAAATAAATATAGAAAAAAATGTGTAGGAATTGAAATTTATTTATTACAATTTAAACAGTTTACAATCTAGAGTACAATGTATAAAAAGTACAGTCTGATGTCACGCCCCGAGTGCGGAAGGAACCTGGGAACGTGACGAGTTTACATCGATCATGTCAATCAGAGCAAGTAGAATTTCGACACCATAACAGAGTGCGTAATTAGACAAGAATTTCAAAATAACCAAGTGCTGATACCAACCGCTAACAATTTAACCATTAAATAAAGTCACATAAATCCATAAGGTCATGACCAAATATCACCAAAGTTTAAAATCACCAACCATGCCCATAAGCCTCCAATGTTACAATCCTTGAAATAACAAAAGAATATCTAATGACAAGACTCCAAAAGAATAAACTAAGGACGACTCGACACGACAAAGTATGGTGGCATGGCGCTTGCAGGTTCTACGCTCGTCACTCTTGCTCCTGCCCATCCGAGTCAGGGTCCGTATTACCTGAAAAGTTTGGGAAAAGAACTTGATGAGTGAACGCTCAGTAGGAATTATATCTCAAGAACCAGTAATTGTTTAAAGTAATTACATTTTTCACATGAAAACGAAAGTCTAACTAGCATGTCAATCATGTAAAATAGCACGATATGGAGTTGAGCATGAAATCGAGAGGAAATAACATGTATTGTTTATCCAAGATCGGGAATTTCAAGTATTCAAGATTTCAAGTATTCGAACAAGTGCCAAGTGTTTCAATAGAGTTTTTTCATGTCACGAGATAATGGCTATTAACAAGCAAGTACCTTGCCCATTCCGGGCCACGCCAGTCATGTCAAGTCAAGCAAGTCAAGCACACGAGAGAGATAGTGGAGTGTCGTAGATTCAAACAAGTACCTCGGTGTAATGCCACACCGTGATCAACATAACTCCCATAGGTACAAGTACTTTCGGGTGCTCCTCCCAGGACTAGACCGGGCCCTATATGCGTAGGCATTGTTACGTGTAAATATCTAGACAACAACTTTAGTGATAGCCATGGATTTCCAAGAATAAGTTCATGTAAGATATCAAGGTAGACTTTTGGATATTTTCCATAGAATTCAAGGAAGAACATTCACGTAGGGATGGACATGTCAAAACCATGAGAATCATGACATATGGATAACCTGGGTAGAATCGGCACCTTAACTAGGTAGCCGTGATATCTTGAATAGATGACTAAAATAGTCACCATCCAAGGGACTTGAAGCAAGCTGAAAGATCGGCCCCCAACCATAGGTGACCCAATCCAAGACATCGCCTAGTGGAACGTCACCATTCCACCGTCTCGGAGTATTCTCACATTGACCAAGATGGCGCCATGAGAGGGCCGGGTTACCACATGACGTGGCAATAAAAAGGGTATAAGGTGTTTAAGGTACAACCAGCTCAGTCGGTTATGAGGGAATCCAAGGCTACGAGGAGACTTACGGAGGTCTCAATGACTAACTTGCCAGTCCGAAGGAACGGAATGTTCAACGGAGGGCTCGTATGTCACCGAGAGTTGAGGATGTATCGGGAAACTAAAATATATGATAATTAAGAGAAAAATATAACGATTCTAAATATAAAAATTTTATTTTACATGGTTTGATAGATATATACTTTTGCATGGGATTATACACACGTTGCATTCATTAATTACATAAGGGAATGAACAGTAACACTTTTGATTTAACATGATTTTCATGAAATAGAAAATATGAAAATTAATAAAAAAACCTAAGGATCGTAACCATGAGCATATCATAAGTTTATGCAATCAGATTTTTTAGATATCAAATTTTAAAGGTGGACGTGATTAGTAATTAACAAGAATGACGTTGCAGAAACAACCCAAGGTCATATGTTACTATTCATTTAAAATGAACTGTAGCGTTTTTGATTTAACATGATTTTCATGAAACAAAAAATATGAAAATTAGAGGGAAAATCTAAAGATCCTAAGCATGAAATATCACAATTTTATGTCATCAGATTAAAAAGATAAAAATCGATAAAGATGGTACGGATGTTAACTATGTGAACATGGTCGATTTCCAATTTTTAATCTTTTTATGTATCTAAATATATGCAAATTAAGAGAAAAATGTGAGGATCTCAAGAATATATTTATCAAAAAATTTGACATAAATTTATATGATTAGAAAATTTTCAATCTGTGTTAACTTTCACGTGAAATGTATCAACGTGAAACCATGCATGTAAAAGTCACATGGAACGTGCCGGGATCATGCAAGATTTAGTTGTTAATAAATGTTTGCTTAGGTGAGAGAACACCTACATGCTCGATCTTAAGGCTAGTTGTTTGGGCTACGTTACTTGAGAAAACTTACCTCTTGAGGCTTGATCTGGATAATGAACGAGACAGAGAAGGAAGTTAACGTCTGCAAGAAAACCGCAGCAGCAGGTATGAAGCAGGGGAAGAAGAAACTCCACGTTCAGGCAACGGTAGGAGGAAGGAGCGTGGCAGCAAATGTCCGGTGGCTGCACCCACGCACAAGAAGAAGTGGATCCAGAGGAACCCTTTGTAGGAGAGAGAGGAAGAAGGTTGTAGGCCTCTCCCTTCTGCAACTATCACGGTAGTAGAAGACGAACCTCAGCGGGAGGAAGATAATCCTTCCTTCTCGCTTGACCGCCGAAGGTTGGTGAAGAAGGCAGCACACAGCAAGAAGTCGACTCACGTGGGGATTTGCAGAAATAAGGGCTCTGCTAGTCGATGGAGTAGAGTATTTTATAGGGTGAGAGTCCTAGTGGTGTCAGGGGTTGAATTGCTTCCACGATTTAATCGAAAATTTTCTCTCCCTACCATTTCCACCGCCGCCTGCCAAAACTTCATGCAAAAACCCTAAAACATTCCAACGCACGAGCATGCATGCCATGGGTGGTCGGCTTTTGTGTGAAGGCCCACCTTCGTGGGTGGTCTTGATAGGTGAATGGGTTTTTACGTGGGCTTTGCATCGGGTATAAAAGTGAACATAGATTTTGTGTTGGCTTGTTACGTGGGTTTGGGTTAGAAAAGGCCACTTGTATATACCTGGGACTTGCTCATGTATTTAATGGGTGTATTCTCGTAAGGCTTTAGTTAAGGCCCATATGAATCTTTATATGGAATAGTTTGGTGTTCTGTACATTTTTTCTATCATACATTTCTTTATTTTAGATTTTTATATAATTGTATTAATGGTAGAAAATAATAAATGTGTTAAAGCCCATTAAATGTATATATGTATAACTTAATTATTTCTATTTGACCTTCTTATGCAAGTTTAATTTATTTTTGAATGTTTTTATTCTTTATTATTTATCCGAGATGCTACACCCTCCCCCACTTAAAAGAATTTGGTCCCCAAATTCAATTGCATGAATGGAGACATGGAGGGTATGATGTACTTACAGTCTAGAATAGCTCCGGATATCTCCTTCGCATAGATTCTTCAATTTCCCATGTAGCTTCTTATTCCAAACATTTGTTCCATTGCACTTTTACCATGAGAATTGTCTTGTTTCTTAAGACTCGGACCTGTCGATTAAGAATCTTCATTGGCTTTTGTTCATAGGTGAGGTCCTTTTGAATCACCAAGTCATTATGATCAATGACGTGGAAAGGGTCGTGCACATACATCTTCAGCATGAAAATGTGGAACACGTTATGTACCTCTGACAGTTGTGGAGGCAAAGCGATGCGATAAGCTATCTCGTCAACTCTTTCCAGCACCTCGAATGGACCAATAAACCTTGGTGTAAGATTGTCCTTAACACCGAATCTTCTAATACCACGACCAGTGGAGACCTTGAGGAAGACATGGTCCCCAACTTGGAACTCCAGATCTCTTCTTCTATTGTCAGCATATGACTTCTGTCTGGACTGAGCGATCTTGAGTCTATCCCTGATGAGTTGGACCTTTTCATTGGTATCTCTGACCATTTCTGGGCCTAGTATTTATCTTTCACCAACTTCATCCCAACATATTGGAGATCGAAAACTCCTGTCATAAAGTGTTTCAAATGGAGCCATCTGTATATTGGCTTGATAGCTGTTGTTATATGCAAACTCGGCTAGGGGCAAATGATCATGCCAACTTCCGCCAAAGTCAATGATGCATGCCCGTAACATGTCTTCTACTATTTGATTCGTTCTCTCGGTCTGACCATCGATCTGGGGATGGAAAGCAGTACTGAAGTTGGGTTTTATCCCCAAAGAGTGTTGTAGACCCTTCCAGAAATGTGAAGTGAAGCGAGGGTCTCGGTCGGACACGATCGACGTTGGGACTCCATGTAATCTTATGATCTCCTTGATGTATAATGCCGCCAAGACATCAACCGACCAACGGCTCTTAATTGGCAAGAAATGCGCCGACTTGGTCAAACGGTCGATGATTACCCAGATTCCATCATGTCTGCCTCTTGATTTAGACAAGCCCATGATGAAATCCATACCGATATCTTCCCATTTCCACTTGGGAATATCAAGAGGGTGTAATTTTCCGGCGGGTCTTTGATGTTCCGCCTTTACTTGCTGGCACATGAGACAGCGAGAGACAAAGTCTGCCACCTCCCTTTTCATGTTCGGCCACCAGAAGGTTCTTTTCAGATCCTTATACATCTTGGTTGCTCCAGGGTGAATAGTATACCTAGAGCGGTGAGCTTCTTCTAGAATCTTCTTCTTCAATTCAGGACAGTCTGAAACACATGTCCTTTCATGAAACATTAGCCTACCATCAACTGCCAGCTTAAACTTGGTCCTTTGATCTAGGTTCTCCTTTATTTCAACCATTCCAGGATCTTCGTCTTGTAACTTCTTGATCTCGGATAGCAAGTCCGGATGCACACTCATGTGAGAGCGAGTAATACACCCATCTTTCTGGTCCGTGCTTATATTTACTCCGGAGAATTCCTCCAATAGTTTCCATTCCTGTATCATACATCTGGCTATAATGGCTCTCGGCTTTCAACACAAAGCATCAGCTACAGAATTCCCTTTACCAGGGTGATACTGAATAATGAAATTGAAGTCTTTCAAGTATTCCAGCCACCGACGTTGCCTCATATTAAGCTCTTTATGAGAGAATAGATATTTGAGGCTCTTGTGATCAGAGAACACCGTGAATTACTCTCCGTAGAGATAGTGCCTCAAGATCTTCAGTGCAAATACTATCGCGGCCAACTTCAAGTCATGCACCAGGTAGTTTTCATCATGCTTCTTCAACTTCCTAGAAGAGTATGCAATAACTCTTCCCTGTTGCATTAATACACATCCGAGGCCAATACCAGAAGCATCGATATATACCTCATACTTCTCGCCTTCAATGGGTAGGGCCAAGACCGGAGTAGTGTGGTCCTTTAAAGCTTGGAAACTTTTTTCACATTCTTCATTCCACTCGTAAGGTACCTCTTTGCGAGTTAGCCTAGTGAGTGGCACAGTAATCTTTGAGAAATCCTTTATAAAACGTCGATAGTAACTAGCAAGACCCAAGAAACTCCAAATTTCTGTTGCATCCGTCGGTCGTTCCCAATTCCTCACAGCCTCAACTTTTGCAGGATCTACTGAAATTCCGTTCTTCGAGACTATATGGCCTAGAAAGGGCACATCCTCAAGTCAGAACTCACACTTGCTAAATTTGGCATATAGATGATTATCCCTCGATATCTGTAATGCTATCCTCAAATGCACTTCATGTTCATCTTCAGACTTTGAATATATCAAGATGTCATCAATAAAAACTACGACAAATTTATCCAAATGAGGCCTAAAGATGCTGTTCATTAACTGCATGAAAGTTGCAGGGGCATTTGTTAGTCCAAATGGCATAACAGTAAATTCGTAATGCCCATACCTGCTTCGGAATACAGTCTTATGAATGTCCTCTTCCTTGATCCTCAGTTGGTGATATCCTGATCGAAGATCAATTTTTGAGAAGTATTTTGCTCCAGAAATCTGATCGAATAACTCATCGATTCTTGGCAGGGGATATTTATTATTGATTGTAAGATGATTCAGGTGCCGATAGTCGATGCAGAGTCTCATCGATCTATCCTTCTTTTTCACAAATAATATAGGTGCTCCTCACGGAGAGGTGCTTGGTCGGATAAACCCCTTCTTTAATAACTCCATAAGTTGTTCCTTCAGCTCCTTAAATTCAGCGGGGGACATTCTATACGGTGCTTTGGAAATTGGTCACGCACCAGGCACAAGGTCTATAGAGAAAGACACTTCCCGCTCTGGAGGTATGCTAGGTAAATCTTTCGGAAAGACGTCAGGAAAGTCCTGAACCACTTGAATGTCTTCCAGTCTAGGCACATTAGCTTCCGTGGCAGTCACAAAAGCTAGGAATGCTACGCATCCCTTATTGATAAGTTTGCTGGCTCGAAGAGCCGAGATAACTGGTGATTTATTTCGGGGACTAATATAAATCAGCTCCAGATAATCCACGAAAGCTATCTTGCCATCCCGACAGTCTACAGTAGCCCGATGGTTTGATAGCCAATCAGCCCCTAGAATTACCTCGTACTCCTTCATGTCTAAGCATATTAAATCTGCAGGTAAGTTGTGGCCTCTAACTATAATCTTGCAGTTTGTATATTGATGGGTAAGCTTAGACTCATTTCCGAGAGGAGTAGAAATAACCATTTCAAACCACTCAGGTTCTTTAGAGAAAGTAGCAGCAAATTTTTTGGAAACAAGTGAATGCGTGGCGACAGTATCAAACAGTACTTGAGCATATTTAGAGCAAATAGATAAAATACCTTCCACCAACCCACCCTCGGTTGGTTCCGTCTCTTGGAGAGCTTGTAAACGTCCTTGCTGTTGTGCCCCTTGTGCCTTGATGATGCAGTGATGTTTTGATGATAGCAACATTAGTGTCATCACTGTATGCCTTATCCCTTGATGATGTTTTAGCTGATGTGCATAAATTGTTTTGTGCATGATTTAAGGTCTGTGCATAGCATCGATGCATTGCTTCTCTGCTGATATGTTTATGCGGTAGTTCATTGTCACGCCCCGAACAAGGCAGAAATATCGGGACGTACAGTTAGAGACACGCTGGCAAGAGAGAGAACTAATCTAAAATAATACACAAGTGCTACAAGATGGAAATACTAAATGGTCATTAACAAACCACAACTGATACAATAACCTCATGTTCAACTTAATACAACTGGAATAATCATTCACTAAAGCTCAATAACATGACTGAGACTAAATGCTCTCCAAAACACAACTAAAAGTAAGATAACACACTAGAACTGATACACTCAAGACATCACTCCTGCCCTTCCCCATCGGTAAATGCGTCACCTGAACAGCCTGGAAAAGGGGGAAAACACAACTATGAGCTGACGCTCAGTAGGAAATAACATAGAGGTATAAGTGATTAACAGTTTAATTACATTTTAAAATGTCATGCTACAAATGATAAAAACAAGAGAAAGATAACGATGATATCACGAAACAAAATTTAAAGATCTTGCAAGGTCAAGAAATATAATGAATAGAATGGTAAGACAAGAATTTACTATAGGAGATAACGATAAAAAGTTGGCCATATCAAGACAATTCAAGTCATGTCAAGCACGTATGTAATTTCATTTCCACGTCCAAGTAATTAGCAAGTAAAGTAACAACAAGTAGAGTATAGAACAATGAAGAGTGGAAAGTGAAAAGTAGTAGAAAGTAATGTAGAGAGTAGTGGACAGTCCTAGATTTTACACATGTCAAGTACTGGTGCCAAATGCCACACCTAGTCATTCACCTCCCCGGGGGTACACGTAGTGTTCGGGCGCTCTTCCCAGGACTAGACCGAGCCCTTAATTGTTTGCCAGGCATTGATTTCTTTGGATCAAAGATCCCACGAATCTAGACTTCCACAGTTTATGGCCAGAATTCCAATGTTTAAACTAAGTAGCAATAACAACTTCAAGTAGGAAAGAGATTCATTTCCAGAATTTCAAGGTAAGTATAATCATCAAGGAGATCGAAACCAAGTCACAACAAGAGTTAATCGTGCTGCACTACTGTAAAAATAGCAACAATCAAACAAGCAAATCAACATATTAATCCTAATCACCAAGTTAAGATATCATGATTAACCATTATCATTTGTATTAGCCAAAGTGCCAACAAGCTAGAACAAGTTGTCGAGGTAAAGAACAAGCTCTCACAGCGGTGAAATAGAATGCATTATCAAGGGTTTTAGTTACACCATTAATCATTAATTATGTGAGTTTCTATTTAACCAATGTAAGTGTTGTAATGGAGATGGTAAACATCGTGTTTTGTACTATGTTTGCAAGAAAGGACCAATGCAAATTTGAAATCAAGGGGGGTACATGAATAGGTCAATTGTTCTTCAAAAATATAATTTCAGTGGGTCTAAGTTAAATGGGTTGATTCCCCACTGATTCGGATCCATCTTCGGGTCGAAAAAAGATAAAAATCGGGTTTCTGGTGTACGGGTCGACCCTTCGGGTCGACCCCTGAAAAACTAGGGTCTGGAAGCTGAATGGGTCGACCCCTGGGGTCGACCCCAGCAATTTCTGAAGATGGGTCGACCCCTGGGGTCGACCCCCACCATTTCCTTCAGATGGGTCGACCCCCATGCGGGGAGCTGGATGGGTCGACCCTTGGGGTCGACCCCCATGTAGGAACAGGAGGGGACGACCCCTGGGGTCGACCCTCGGGCCTGCAGGGTTGCCCAGAAAACGGGTCGACCCCTGGGGTCGACCCCTGCAAGAACAACAACGGATGTTGCTTCCGGAAACCACATAAACTCATCCAAATGGGGTCCAATTGAGTTGAAATCAAAACCACATGATCTAAGAATCCTAATAGACATTCTAGGGTCATAATACATGAGTTTAAAAACATGAATTTTCACAGAAATCGATTAAATCTCAACTTATACATGATTAATACATGAAAACCCTAGTTCCTGACCTACTTCTACTGAATCATGCAATTCTCTTAACATACTCAACGGAATTTAGGGCTTTTGGTGTCAAAAGAAAGCTAACTCGATTACGAATCCAACCATGTATGATATGCTACATGAAGATCAAGTTACAGGACTCAAAATTAGCCCGAAATCAAGCTCTGACTTAAAGGAACACTATATGAATCATGTTCTAGATATGTTCCTACAAAAATTCGAAATTCACAAGACATGCTCAATGGAATTTGGGGCTTTCAATGTTAAATGAAAGATAATAACACGCTGATTATATCATGTATGTTAATTAGAGTTTGGTTGTTAGATCCTACCTCAAATCGGAGAGAGAGAACTCAAACCCTAGGATGAAGAACACTTGGACAGCACCTTAGAAAACCCGTGATAACTCACTCCACACCTGATGAAAATTAGGGCTTTCAGTCCCAATGGATAGATCTCGACGAGATGAACAACTTGCTATACTCATGATCAAAATTTGGTTGAGAATTCCTACCTCAATCGATGGATCAAAGAAGGATGAAGGGAAGCCAACGGCCTGCTGACCCACCTCCACAAATTGAGCTAGATCTCCCCAGATCTGAAACTTCAGCGAACTCCACAGCAGCCAAATGAAAGAAGACTCGTAGGGCTTCATTTTGATAGCTCATAGAGCTTCTGGAGCCTTCGGAGTTGGGAGTATTCGCTGCTGCAAGCTACGTGTTTAGAAACGGCGCCGAAATCCTTGACTTGACCAAACTATGTCGGCAGCACGTTTTGGGGCTAGGTTTACCTCAAATTGATTGAGGGTAAATGTTCCTTACATTGTGGCCTTCCATTTGCCACTGATTTCAGATCATTTGGTTGAGTATTGAGGTCGAATTTCGTGTTTTAATCTAAGGGTTAGGTATGGGTCAAAAGTGTGCACTTTTGGGTTTAAACTCTAAATAGATCTTACCACGGATTTACAATGGCTTAATGCCAGAAGGAAAAGTTGTTATCTACGTCGACCTTAACATATTTACTATTTTTACAGATTTTTCTAAGGTAGTCGAATTTTCACTCATACTATTTCTAACGAATTAAATATTAGTAAATCCGTAATTCAATTATTAATTCAATAAAATTCTATTCTCACTTAATAAAAGCTAAATAAGAAATATTGGGCTCAATTAAATAATTTGGGGTTTTACACCCTCCCCTACTTAAAGGAATTTGGTCCTCCAAATTCACTGCACTAAAACTGAGAGTAGAAAAAGATCGCTCACCTAGAATAGATCGGGATACCGCTTTCGCATAGTCTCTTCAGACTCCCATGTAGCTTCTTCGGTCCCACGCCGACTCCACTGAATCTTGACCATCGGTATCGAACGATTCCGGAGTTGCTGTTGCTTCCGGTCCAGAATCTTGACAGGTCTTTCATCATAGGTCAAATCTTCCTTCAGTTCAAAATCCACCTGCTGAATGATATGAGTGGGATCGTACACATATTTCCGCAACATAGACACATGGAAAACGTTGTGTACGCCAGACAAATGCGGTGGTAAAGCCAGTCTATATGCCACCTCTCCAACTCTTATCTAGAATCTCGAATGGACCAATGTACCTCGGACTCAGCTTGCCATGAATGCCAAATCTTCGGATCCCTCTTGTCGGAGAGACCTTTAAGAACACATGCTCGCCAACCTGAAATTCCAATGCTCTCCTTCTGTTGTCGGCATAACTCTTCTGTCTTGACTGGGCTACTTGTAACCGGTCTCGGATAACACGGATGTTCTGTGATGATTCCGAAACAAGATCTGGTCCAAGCCACTATTTCTCACCTACCTCGTCCCAACACAACGGGAACGACAACTTCTACCATATAGTGCTTCAAAAGGAGCCATCTGAATACTAGACTGATAGCTGTTATTGTAGGCGAATTCAATTAATGCCAAATGCTCACTCCAATTACCACCGAAATCAATCATGCAAGCTCGCAGCATATCTTCCACTACCTGATTGGTTCTTTCAGTCTGTCCATCTGTCTGTGGATGAAAAGCAGTACTGAAATTCAGACGAGTACCCAAAGACTCTTGCAGTCCCTTCCAGAAATGTGAAGTAAATCTGGGGTCTCGATCAGATACTATATTCACTGGGATACCATGCAATCTCACCACTTCCTTTATATACAAAGCAGCCAATACATCAATCGTCCACTTGGACTTAATTGGTAAGAAATGAGCCGACTTTGTCAATCGATCGACAATCACCCATATCGCATCAAATCCACCACGAGTCCTAGGTAGACCCATAATGAAATCCATGCCAATGCTTTCCCACTTCCATTGGGGTATGTCGAGTGGTTTCAATTTCCCTGCTGGTCTGAAATGTTCGGCCTTAACTTGCTGACATACCAAACATCTACTCACAAAATCTGCAACTTCTCTTTTCATATTCAGCCACCAAAAGGACCTTTTCAAATCTCGGTACATCTTAGTGCCTCCAGGATGAATGGTATATCTGGATCTATGAGCTTCCTCAAGAATTTTGTTCTTTATTGTAGCCTCATCCGGGACACAAGTTCTGCCTTTAAATAATAATCTACCATCATCGGCCAACATAAAGTCAGGTCTGCTGCTCAAGCTTCCCTTGATCTCTACCAACTCGGGATCATTATCTTGCAAGGACTTGATTTCCATCAACAATTCGGGCTTAAGTTGGATCTGAGCAATCATGACCCGATCATTGTCAATATTAAGATCTAGACTGGATAATTGTTCCAACAATCTCCATTCTTGTAACATGAGACTTGACAATCTAGCTACCGGCTTCCGGCTTAATGCATCTGCCACAACATTACCTTTGCCAGGATGATACTCAATCGAGAAGTCGAAGTTTTTCAAGTACTCCAACCATCTCCGCTGCCTCATGTTGAGTTCCTTCTGAGAAAATAAATACTTCAAACTCTTATGATCTGAAAACACTGTGAATGTTTCTCCATATAAGTAATGCCTCCATATCTTCAAAGCAAACACGACTGCAGCAAGTTCCAAATCATGAACAGGATAATTATCTTCGTGCTTCCTCAACTGCCTAGAGGAATAGGCAATCACCTTCCCATGCTGCATGAGTACACAGCCTAGGCCAATACCTGAAGCATCAGTATAAATAACAAATCCTCCTTCACCAGAAGGTAAAGCCAAAACAGGTGCAGTAGTCAAACACTCCTTCAGAGTCTGAAAGCTTCATTGACAATCATCTGACCAATCAAACTTATTTTCCTTGCGGGTTAATCTTGTCATAGGTACCGCAATCTTAGAGAAATCTTGAATAAATCTTCGATAATAACCTGCCAGGCCTAGAAAACTTCTAACTTCTGTCACACTGGTAGGTTGTTCCCAATTCTTCACTGCCTCGACCTTCGAAGGATCAACAGAAATACCATTATTCGTAATGATATGTCCTAGAAAGGACACCTCTTGCAACCAGAATTCACACTTACTGAACTTAGCATATAGTTGATGATCTCTCAACAGTTGCAATGCCATTCTCAGATGCTCAGCATGCTCCTCCTCATTCTTAGAATAAATCAGGATGTCATCAATAAAGACCACGACCCATTGATCAAGATAGGGTCGAAATGCATTGTTCATCAACTGCATGAAAGCTGCTGGAGCATTCGTTAGACCAAAAGGCATAACGACAAATTCAAAATGACCATACCTGTTGCGGAAAGCTGATTTATAGATATCCTCCTCTTTAATCCGCAACTGGTGATATCTAGATCGAAGATCGATCTTAGAGAAATATTGAGCTCCCGCTATCTGGTCAAATAACTCGTCAATCCTCGGCAAGGGATATTTATTCTTGACAGTCTGCTGGTTCAATTGCCGATAATCATTGCACAGCCTCATCGAACCATCTTTCTTCCTGACGAATAACACAGGGGCTCCCCACGGAGAAGTACTAGGACGAATAAAACCCTTCTCAAGCAATTCCATCAGTTGCTGCTTCAGTTCCCTCAGTTCCGCAGGAGACATACGATAAGGAGCCTTAGAAATAGGAGATGTGCCAGGAATAAGATCAATAGAAAAGATAACTTCCCGCTCAGGCGGAAGTCCTGGTAGTTCCTCCGGAAAGACATCAGGAAAATCTCGGACAACAGGAATGTCCTTGATCTCAATCTGCTGCTCAGGGGTTGCACAAACAAAGGCTAGAAAAGCCTCACATCCACGTCTCATCAGCTTATCAGCTCGGAGAGCCGAAATAAGTGACACCGAGTTGTGATGCTTAACACCCACAAAAGAAAGTCTCGGGTGCCTAGTAAAAGACACAGAGCTAGAACTGCAGTGAACGCTAACCTCATATCGAGCCAACCAATCTGTTCCTAGGATTACATCATAATCCTTCATGTCCATGCAGACCAAATCTGCTGATAAGTTCTGCTCACCAATCATCACCTTACTAGAAGGATAGAAATACTGGATTGTTGATCTAGTGCCAATAGGGGTTGAAATCTCTAACGGAGTATTCATCAAAATAGGTTCCACAGCTAATGACTTAGCAAATCTCCGTGAAATAAAAGAATGTGTTGCACCAGTATCAAAGAGAGCAAATGCGGGCTTATCGATTATAGTAAGGGTACCTTCGACGAGTCCGCCATCATCAGAAATCCCAGTTTCATCTGCATGTAAAGCTTGAAGCTTGCCTTGTGGTTTCTTGAAGACTAGAGGTTTTGCCGGTGTAGCTTGCTCCGATATGAGAGGACAATTGGGGATACGATGCTCCTTGCTTCCACATCGCAAACAGGCGCCTAGCTTGCGCCAGCACTCCTCTATCTTGTGACCCGGACGATCACAATAGTTGCACATGCCCTTGAATGGAACAATAAGGCCAGGCTTCTTGTCTTCATGCCTCGGCATCTTGCCCTTCCACGATCCGGACCCGCTCCACGAACCAGGTCCACTAACAGGCCTCTTCTTGGTATACCCGGGTTTGACACTCCCGGAACCCGTAGGTAATTCTTTCTTGGTGCCTTTCCCACGGATTCTCTCCGTCTTTTCAAGAGTATCGTCCAGAACTTGCGCTTTCCTTACCACCTCGGAATACGTCGAAATCTCCATCGGTGCCAATTGGTTGATATAATGAAACTTCAATCCATTGAGAAAGCGCTTCGCCTTCATCTTCTCGGTGGAAATGAGATGTGTAGCATATCGAGAAAGCCGTACAAATTGAGCCTCATACTCTGCCACGGACAAACCTCGCTGTTTCAGGGCCGCGAACTCCGTCGCTTTCTTCTCTTGCACTCTATCAGAAAAATACTTGCTGTTGAAGAATTCTTCGAACTCTTCCCACATAACTTGCCGATCACCGAGAATTGCCTTGATAGAATCCCACCAAGTACGTGCATCATGTTCCAGTTGAAATGTGGACAAAAGGACACGCTCCTGGTTGGTGCATTGCATAACTTCAAAGATTCTCCCCATCTCATCTAGTCAGTGCTCAGCTTGGTCGGGGTCAGTCGAACCTGCGAATCTAGGCGGATTCATTCCGCGGAAGTTCTGGTATAGATCACCGGTGCCATGCTGTGCCGCTCCTGCCTGAGCTACTTGCTGAAGTGCCTGAGTAAGGCCTTGAACCGTACGCTGCAGGTTCCTCCATTCAGCACGATCAGCTGCCATCTACACGAGAAATAGGTTACTTAGGTCCAATAAGATAGATAAAGCACGATTAAGGAACGAACTTAACCCAAGTTCTACCCAATCTCACAGGTCAGGTCTTAAACTTTCACAAGGTTAGGGATCTAGTGCACCTAGACACGACCAAAACTCGGTACCTGGCAGAGATAATCGATCCGAAGACCACTCGTGCAAGTATGCGACCTTTCCGATAGGCGTAGCCTAACGTTCGGACAACACCTTTTGATATACCGGTTATTGGGATGCAATGCGAGCAATCCTAAAACTTAGGGAACCTAGGAATGTGAAACCTAGGCTCTGATACCAACTAAACTGTCACGCCCCGAACAAGGCGGAAATATCGGGACGTACAGTTAGAGACACGCTGGCAAGAGAGAGAACTAATCTAAAATAATACACAAGTGCTACAAGATGAAAATACTAAATGGTCATTAACAAACCACAACTGATACAATAACCTCATGTTCAACTTAATACAACTGGAATAATCAATCACTAAAGCTCAATAACATGACTGAGACTAAATGCTCTCCAAAACACAACTAAAAGTAAGATAACACACTAGAACTGATACACTCAAGACATCACTCCTGCCCTTCCCCATCGGTAAATGCGTCACCTGAACAGCCTGGAAAAGGGGGAAAACACAACTATGAGCTGACGCTCAGTAGGAAATAACAGACAGGTATAAGTGATTAACAGTTTAATTACATTTTAAAATGTCATGCTACAAATGATAAAAACAAGAGAAATATAACGATGATATCACGAAACAAAATTTAAAGATCTTGCAAGGTCAAGAAATATAATGAATAGAATGGTAAGACAAGAATTTACTATAGGAGATAACGATAAAAAGTTGGCCATATCAAGACAATTCAAGTCATGTCAAGCACGTATGTAATTTCATTTCCACGTCCAAGTAATCAGCAAGTAAAGTAACAACAAGTAGAGTATAGAACAGTGAAGAGTGGAAAGTGAAAAGTAGTAGAAAGTAATGTAGAGAGTAGTGGACAGTCCTAGATTTTACACATGTCAAGTACTGGTGCCAAATGCCACACCTAATCATTCACCTCCCCGGGGGTACACGTAGTGTTCGGGCGCTCTTCCCAGGACTAGATCGAGCCCTTAATTGTTTGTCAGGCATTGATTTCTTTGGATCAAAGATCCCACGAATCTAGACTTCCATAGTTTATGGCCAGAATTCCAAGGTTTAAACTAAGTAGCAATAACAACTTCAAGTAGGAAAGAGATTCATTTCCAGAATTTCAAGGTAAGTATAATCATCAAGGAGATCGAAACCAAGTCACAATAAGAGTTAATCGTGCTGCGCTACTGTAAAAACAGCAGCAATCAAACAAGCAAATCAACATATTAATCCTAATCACCAAGTTAAGATATCATGATTAACCATTATCATTTGTATTAGCCAAAGTGCCAACAAGCTAGAACAAGTTGTCGAGGTAAAGAACAAGCTCTCACAGCGGTGAAATAGAATGCATTATCAGGGGTTTTAGTTACACCATTAATCATTAATTATGTGAGTTTCTATTTAACCAATGTAAGTGTTGCAATGGAGATGGTAAACATCATGTTTTGTACTATGTTTGCAAGAAAGGACCAATGCAAATTTGAAATCAAGGGGGGTACATGAATAGGTCAATTATTCTTCAAAAATATAATTTCAGTGGGTCTAAGTTAAATGGGTTGATTCCCCACTGATTCGGATCCATCTTCGGGTCGAAAAATGATAAAAACTGGGTTTCTGGTGTACGGGTCGACCCCTGGGGTCGACCCCTGAAAAATTGGGGTCTGGAAGCTGAATGGGTCGACCCCTGGGGTCGACCCCAGCAATTTCTGAAGATGGGTCGACCCCTGGGGTCGACCCCCACCATTTCCTTCAGATGGGTCGACCCCTGGCGTCGACCCCTACATTCCTGTGAAATGGGTCGACCCCTGGGGTCGACCCCCATGCGGGGAGCTGGATGGGTCGACCCTTGGGGTCTACCCCCATGCAGGAACAGGAGGGGACGACCCCTGGGGTCGACCCTCGGGCCTGCAGGGTTGCCCAGAAAACAGGTCGACCCCTGGGGTCGACCCCTGTAAGAACAGCAACGGATGTTGCTTCTGGAAACCACATAAACTCATCCAAATGGGGTCCAATTGAGTTGAAATCAAAACCACATGATCTAAGAATCCTAATACACATTCTAGGGTCATAATACATGAGTTTAAAAACATGAATTTTCATAGATATCGATTAAATCTCAACTTATACATGATCAATACATGAAAACCCTAGTTCCTGACCTACTTCTACTGAATCATGCAATTCTCTTAACATACTCAACGGAATTTAGGGCTTTTTGTGTCAAAAGAAAGCTAACTCGATTACGAATCCAACCATGTATGATATGCTACATGAAGATCAAGTTACAGGACTCAAAATTAGCCCGAAATCAAGCTCTGACTTAAAGGAACACTATATGAATCATGTTCTAGGTATGTTCCTACAAAAATTCGAAATTCACAAGACATGCTCAATGGAATTTGGGGCTTTCAATGTTAAATGAAAGATAATAACATGCTGATTATATCATGTAAATTAATTAGAGTTTGGTTGTTAGATCCTACCTCAAATCGGAGAGAGAGAACTCAAACCCTAGGATGAAGAACACTTGGACAGCACCTTAGAAAACCCATGATAACTCACTCCACACCTGATGAAAATTGGGGCTTTCAGTCCCAATGGATAGATCTCGACGAGATGAACAACTTGCTATACTCATGATCAAAATTTGGTTGAGAATTCCTACCTCAATCATTTAATCAGAGAAGGATGAAGGGAAGCCAACGGCCTACTGACCCACCTCCACAAATCGAGCTAGATCTCCCCAGATCTGAAACTTCAGCGAACTCCACAGTAGCCAAATGAAAGAAGACTCGTAGGGCTTCATTTTGATAGCTCATAGAGCTTCTGGAGCCTTCGGAGTTGGGAGTATTCGCTGCTGCAAGCTACGTGTTTAGAAACGGCGCCAAAATCCTTGAGTTGACCAAACTATGTCGGCAACACGTTTTGGGGCTAGGTTTACCTCAAATTGATTGAGGGTAAATGTTCCTTACATTGTGGCCTTCTATTTGCCACTGATTTCAGATCATTTGGTTGAGTATTGAGGTCGAATTTCGTGTTTTAATCTAAGGGTTAGGTATGGGTCAAAAGTGTGCACTTTTGGGTTTAAACTCTAAATAGATCTTACCACGGATTTACAATGGCTTAATGTCAGAAGGAAAAGTTATTATCTACGTCGACCTTAATATATTTACTATTTTTACAGATTTTTCTAAGGTAGTCGACTTTCACTCATACTATTTCTAACGAATTAAATATTAATAAATCCGAAATTCAATTATTAATTCAATTAAATTCTATTCTCAATTAATAAAAGCTAAATAAGAAATATTGGGCTCAATTAAATAATTTGGGGTTTTACATTCATTGTGCATGTGTGCATGTCTGCACATTCCTTAGTGGCTAGTCTGTACAACCTCCAGTTGATTCATTCGATCAAGTCTATACAGCTAGAGCCAGTGTTCTTCATGCATAATAGTCTGTACAGAGTTTTGCCTAGATTGCATTAGTCAAGTCTGTACATCGCCCTAGATTGCATTATCAAGTCTATACATCGATAGGGCTCTTCATGCTGTGCATAGTCCATGCATTATTTCATGTCTGTATAGCCAGTGCGCTTCATGTCTTGCTCGCTAAGTCTATACATCGGCGATTGCTCCGTCTCATGTTGCGTCTCACATAGCGCTTCATGTCTTGCTCGCTAAGTCTATACATCGGTGAAGTCTGTACATCGAGCAAGTCTCTACATCGCATTTGACGCCGTCATAGGAAGTCTATACATTGGTATCTTTACCGACGGTGCACTCGCAAGTCTATACATTGGTATCTTTACCTACATTGCACCTGCAAGTCTATACATTGGCTGCTGCATGCTCACACAATCATTAAGTCTATACATCGCCACATTGTTCATGCATCATTTCTCAAGTCTGTACAGCCTGTGTTTGCATTCAAAGTCTATACATTACTGTCGCAGGCACATTCCCTGCTGGCAAGTCTATACATTGCACGCGTTCAAGTCTATACATTGCCTTGCAGCATTGCACGCGTTCAAGTCTGTACAACGTTTACACATTACACACGTTCAAAGTATGTACATCGTGCATCATTTGATTTGAAGTCTGTACATCGTGCATCCTTTGATTTAAAGTCTGTACATTGTGCATTCTTTGATTTGATGTCTGTACATCGTGCATATAAAGTCTGTACACTGCATTGGTTGCATAGACTGCCATTCAAAGTCTGTACACTGCATTGCACGAGCTGAAGTTTACACATTGTCTTGTTGCACGCACTTGAAGTCTATACATTGTCCACTTGCAGCATTAGCACAAGTCTGTACAGTCAATGCAGTTCATGTCTCGTGAACATCCGTCTCATTTATCATCTCATGCTGTGTCTCATGCAAGTATGTACATCGTCAGTCTGCACAAGTCTATACACTCGCAAGTCTGCACACTCCTTGGTAGCAAGATTACACATTGTCTGGTTGCATGCACGCATAGTCTACACATTACCTGCTGTTGTGTTCATGCATCATCTGAGCAAGTCTGTACATTGTTGCAGGCTGAGTCTGCATATTTGTTTGGAATGTCACTGCATCCACTTTCGTTGTGCATACTTTGATATATGCATTTGTGCAATCCTTTCAAAACAAAGTCTGTACATCGTCCTGTGTCATGCACTCAAAGCCCATACATGCACACGCTTAGTTTGTGCTTTGTGCTCTCATGCTTTTACACTAGGCATTGCAAAGTCTGTACATGGCTCTGCACATTATGTACAAAGTCTGTACACTATCATGGTTGTGTTGATGCCGTAGCAAGTCTATACACTCATGAGCACTTGTGTGCTTTGATGACTGATCAAGTCTATACATCGCTGCTTACACTACATCGGTATACTGCATTACACACCAGCAAGTCTGTACATTGATGCCGCATGCATACATTCTAAGTCTGCACATTGTTTATACATTGAACGCAGAGTCTACATATTCGTTTGGCATGCCTGAGCATTCATCGTCAATGTATATACTTCACCATTTGCATACTGCAGCATGTGCTATCAAGTCTATACACTCATAAGCTTAGTTAATGCATTCTGTGCTTCACGCATACACTAAGTCTGTACAACCTCCATTAGTTCACTCGACCAAGTCTGTACAGCCATGCACTGTCTTGCTTGCATGAATGAAGTATGTACAAGGTTTTATTGTCTTAAGCTGATGATTCTCTTTGTCTGACCTGACAGGACTTATACCCGAGGAGCTTAATGGTTGGGCACGTGATCCGAGACTGGAAGGGCTGACAGGATGATGACACGTGGCCAAAACATTTGGGCGGGAACTGTGGAAGACACACGCCCAGTGCTGCTCCTACTGGAACTGCTATATAAGGAAAGCTTCTTACTCAAGAGAAGTCTGATCGAAGTAGTGAGAGCTGAAGTAGAAGAGCAGAAGCTGTGAGTGCCTGCACGATCCAGAAAAAGAGCAGAGTGGTAGAGTGTAAAAGTAGAAGAAGAAGAGAAAGAGATTAGTAGAAGAAGAAGAGAAAGAAGTTGAGGAGAGATAGTGAGATCGAGAGAAGAAGAGAGTAGTCTGAAGATCAGTCTCTACTGGACCGTGGATCAAATCCAAGCCAGTAAGCTCTCTTTGAGGGCCATATTGTGCTTCATAGTTTACAGCTTTGCTGTTGCTGTTGTCTCTTGTTTTCATTTTAAACCTTTCTTCAAGCTGTTTGTCAGCGTTTTGCAGTGGAGGATTCCACTGGATGGCTAAGCTGTATTGCCCAGCGGAGCAAGCTGTGATGCTCAACGTTGCAGAGGTGGACTCCTCTGGACAGTAAGCTGTGATGCTCAGCGGGATGGCAAGCTGTGAGGCCCAGCTGATGTAGGTAAGCTGTGATGCCCAGCGGTTTTCAAACTATGAGTCAGCGGAATCCAGACTCTGGTTTGAGTGTGGGGTGGATGTAGGTCTGGAGGACCGAACCACCTAAAAACCCTTCTTGCATTATGGTTTATGTGTTATCTTTATCTTCGTTAGATGAATGCATAGGCGCGCTCCAAGTGTTTGCTTACAGGTTCAATAGATGACTTGATTAGTTTTCTTAGAGTGTTTTAATTTGTCAAGTGATCGAAATTTTAATTGAGTAATATTTTTTAAAAGATCCATTCACCCCCCTCTGGATCCATTTCTATCAGCTCACGCACCCCAACACTTGGTATCAGAGCGAGTGTCTGCACAAAGGGTCCAACGACCTGCAGATCCGATCCGTAATTGGCTTTGGTGCGATCTAAGTTGATCTGTTCGCTTGCATTGTTTTGAGCTCTCTACTAGCATTGCTCTTGATCTGATCTGTTTCATCTTGCACTTATGGCTGAAATTCCTGTATTCACTGGTTTAGATTTTTATGGCTGGTATGGTCATTTTAGAGACTATGTGATCCATATGAATTCTGATTTATGGATACTCATAGCTCACAGTCCATATGAAATTCCTGAGGACAAATCCAAATGGATGTTCTCAGATAGACTGAAATTCTCTACAAATCAAAAGGCCCTTGACCTTATGAAAGGGGCGATAAAATCTAATGTGCTTACATGTATCTCTGAGTGCAGAAGCGCAAAGAAAGTGATAGACAAATTGACTGATGACTATGGTGGAAAAGGAACTCTGTGCTTTATGGCAAGAGATCACATCAGTGATCAATCAGATGAGTCTCAATCTCAGGTTACTTCTAACTCAGAACAATCAGCTCTTGATGAATTGATTGAAATGTATGAAAACTTGTTAGAAAAACACAAATCTCTTAAGACTGAAAAGAGAAAAATGAAAAAGGAGATGTTGTACGAAATAAGAGAACTGAAATGTGAAAATGCAAATATGAAGGATAGTCTAAAAAGAAATGAAAATTCATGTAATGAGTATGTTTCTGCGAAAAATTTGAATAACAGTCTTCAATCCGAACTGAAAATGCAGGAACAACAAATTGACTCTCTGAAAGAAAAATTAGAAGAATTGAAGAATAGAAATTCTGAGCTAGAAATGTCTAAATAGAATTTGAATGAGGATTTGAAAATTGTGGATCAAAATAATTTGATTGATGAAAATAAAATGTTGAAAGATCAAAACAAGAAACTGATGGTTTTGAACATTGTGCTTTCTGAAAAACTGATAGACATTGAAAAAGGTAAGGCTATTTTGATTGACAAAGAAGCTAATGACAATTTGAAGATCCTGCAGGAAAATGAAATTTTGAAAAGACTCAATGATGGTTTGCATAATCAAATAATATCATGTGAAGATGACATTGTGTTATTGCAAACTGAAATTGATGATCTAAAAGTTTCTATGTCTAAATTTGTCAAAGCTAAAGATAATTTGAATAAATTGCTTAGCTCTAATGTGAATTTCCAGAAAGAAGGACTTGGGTATGTGCCTGTTAATAAGAAAGTGAATGAAAAGAAGAAGTCAACTGTATTCGTGAAAAGTTCTGAACAGGCTAACCAATCTAGTTCTTCTATCTTTCAATTCACTGCAAAGAAAGCCGAAAATTCAGATAAAAAATAGAAAAAGTTTCAAAAATCAAAGAAAATTGTTAATATGAATGAGCCCAAACATGTCCCTGATTTACATATGTATGCTGCTCACTGTTCACACACACATTCATACTCTCATGCGAATGTTAATTCTGTCAATCAAGTGAATGTGAATAAAAAGGTAATAACATGTCACTATTGTGGGAAGGTTGGACATATTATGCATAACTGTGTAACATTGATAAATGATGAAAGAAATGCTGTTAGAATGTATCCTAGAAATCATCTTCCTAGGAAACCTTCTACTGATCAGAAAAAGAAAATTCAATGCTATTGCTGTGGGAATTTTGGTCACATTGCTGCCTTCTGCTGGCATGCTCAGGGAAAAAAAACTAATTCTGGATTTGTTAATTTCCCTGTTAATAAAAACATTTTCGATAGAAAGAAGTTTGGTTCTAGAAGCAAGCACATTATATGGTTCGAATGTGGAAAGCCAGGCCACAGGGTTGCAACTTGTCGGCTGGCAGGTTATAATAATAAACAAGCTAGTTTCAATCAACAGAATCTTAATTCTGTTAATAGAATTTTTCATGCAAAGATACATAGAATTAATGACAACAGTACTTTGCATAAAAAGAATTTAAAATCTGCTGCATCATGCCATTACTGTGGTCAGATTGGTCATTGTATGGATAATTGCTCCTTGATGATGAGTGATGATCTGAAATCTCAGAAAATATGGGAGACACCATTCAAAGGTGTCACTTTTACTTCAGGACCGAAGGCGAATTGGGTTCCTGCTGGAATAAAATAACCCAGTTGTTGCAGGTGTGCCTTGGAATGAATAAAAGGGGGTTAATAAGCCAAGGCACTCAAGAATGAAACCCCCAGGATTGCACTGAACAGGTAAGTTCTGAAAACCTGTGTTAATATCTGTTCTCTGACATTCTCTACCCTTTAGATGATCGCATATAATAATAATATGTCTGTGCTAAATTGATTTATCTTGAAAAGTTGATTGCTCTCGTATGATGATCTCTGAATAAAGAATGCTCTGATGTTTGAATAATCATTCTGCATAGCTGAATGTCATACGCATGCTTTGCATAGTTGACATTTCAAGTCAATGCATGTATTGCACCGAGTATAGGTAGCTGCATGTCTTGCATATAGTCGGTGCATCTCATGTTCACAATGCATATTGTTGTGCCTTCATTGAATATCATGCATTTTGTCAGGGGGAGCTTGTCTGATGTCGCTTGGTCATCATGCTCTCCTTATCAGATTTGTTGCATACTGCACATATGAAGAGTAGTGCATGTCATAAAATTTTGAAAAACCTAAAATGATATTCCATTGCATTTAGACAGGGGGAGCATTCCTATTTCATCTCTTCTTTACCTCATGAACTCCTTTTGTCTAGTAATATGATTCTTTCTCTTGCCTATGTGCTGTTCAACTGAATTCTCTGCTGTCTTCACCAAAACAGTTGATTAGTCTGTATTCCAGACTTAGCTATTGTTTGTTGATAAACTCTCTTCTAATGCTCTTCTCTATTGGTGATTGACTCTTCCACCAGCTTATACTCATCCTTCATATATCTCTTAGCTGGTGTGACTGATTTAGTTCTACGGTTGATTAGTTGGTCAGCTAAATTTTTTGATCTGATCTGAGGAACTCAAGCTGCAGGCCATGCAATTCAGTCTGAATCATGTAGAAATTCTTTTCATATAGGTTTAAGAATAACCACTAAATCAGACTGATATAAGATTTATGTATTATCAAATTTGCATTTAAATGCTTTGAAAATATCTGAATGATAAGGTTTAATAAACTTTAACCACATGTGTCATGTAAACCTTAGACTCTCTCATCTGATATCTAAAAATTTGAAATCAAGGCTACTTTGGTAGAGATACATAGAGTGAGTACTGTGGTTAAACATTAACTTGAAAAATGTTGACTAAATGAAAAATTGTGAATTCAGAGCAATGACTCGGTCACTGAGAAACTGGGTTCTTTATCAATGAAATAAAGTAACTTATGTCATGAGGTGCCATAGTTATCTCTGATAAAAATTTATCGAAAAACCTGACAGGGCAATGGCATATTTGTGTCGAGTAACTGGGGAGTCTGGCCTCTGATCAAGGTGTCTCCTCATGTAAAAAGACATTTCTATTGCTAACTCTGGTCTCAATGTTGAGAGGCAATGACAGTTATCACACTGAGTAACTGGGTTACTTCACCTGAGACGTGTTGTGCCTCATGTAAAAAGGTGTGATCAACTTAAATTGCTTAAGAAAAATATAATGTGCTTCAAATGAAAATATATTGAAAATTCTGTCAACTCATGTTCTTGTAAAAAGTGTTTAACATCAATACTAATCTGTGTAACTCTTAAAAGAGTCATTGAGATCTTGTGTGTAAGATGAAGATGAGCGGTCATGAGTGACATCTGATTATTTGGTTCATCTTTATTAAAACTTGAATTCAGATATAAGTATTGCTTTTAATTGACAAATTTGATATACATCATAATTAAATCAGGTTGGTCATGTTGCCAATTCATAACCCTCTATGATAGGAGAGTCTATTCATGTTAAGACTCATTGTAGTTGTGCATGCCTTAAAATCCCTCATGATCTGACTCACCTCTGACAACTTGATGAACAGGAACTGTATTGACAATCCTCTCTTATCAGTTGACTGATTGATTCCTGAGATGTACTCCTCTCCACACTGTTGGAATCTTCTATCTTGTTTTGCAACCAGTTCTGGTTCTGTGGACTTTCCACCTGTTTCATTCTGCTCATGCATATGTGAGGTGCCACAACCAGAGTTCAGATTATTTGTAATGGCAGATTTCAGATTGATTTATTGGAGTTATGGGTCATCTGCATTTAAGGGGAGAGTAGTCAATCATGCATGTTGATAGGGGGAGTTCTTATATTTTATTCTTCAGTACTCATTCTGCATGTTTCTAAGGGGGAGAATTGGTATCAGATTTCATACATGTCTTTCATTCCACTCGCAAACCATTTCCTTTTTGATTGTGTCAAAGGGGGAGAATTGTTTGCTGAGTCTGTGTGACTCATTGTGTTGCCATCATCAAAAAGGGGGAGATTGTTGTGCCCCGTGTGCCTTGATGATGCAGTGATGTTTTGATGATAGCAACATTAGTGTCATCACTGTATGTCTTATGCCTTGATGATGTTTTAGCTGATGTGCATAAATTGTTTTGTGCATGATTTAAGGTCTGTGCATAGCATCGGTGCATTGCTTCTTTGCTGATATGTTTATGCTGTAGTTCATTGTGCATGTGTGCATGTCTGCACATTCCTTAGTGGCTAGTCTGTACAACCTCTGGTTGATTCATTCGATCAAGTCTATACAGCCAGAGCCAGTGTTCTTCATGCATATATAGTCTGTACAGAGTTTTGCCTAGATTGCATTAGTCAAGTCTGTACGTCGCTTTAGATTGCATTATCAAGTCTATACATCGACATGGCTCTTCATGCTGTGCATAGTCCATGCATTATTTCATGTCTGTGCAGCCAGTGCGCTTCATGTCTTGCTCGCTAAGTCTATACATCGGCGATTGCTCCGTCTCATGTTGCGTCTCACATAGCACTTCATGTCTTGCTCGCTAAGTCTATACATCGGCGAAGTCTGTACATCGAGCAAGTCTGTACATGGCATTTGACGCAGGCATAGGAAGTCTATACATTGGTATCTTTACCGACATTGCACTCGCAAGTCTATACATTGATATCTTTACCTACGTTGCACCTGCAAGTCTATACATTGGCTGCTGCATGCTCACACAATCATTAAGTCTATACATCGCCACATTGTTCATGCATCATTTCTCAAGTCTGTACACCCTGTGTTTGCATTCAAAGTCTATACATTGCTGTCGCATGCACATTCCTTGCTGGCAAGTCTATACATTGCACGCGTTCAAGTCTATACATTGTCTTGCTGCATTGCACACGTTCAAGTTTGTACAACGTTTGCACATTACACACGTTCAAAGTATGTACATCGTGCATCATTTGATTTGAAGTCTGTACATCGTGCATCCTTTGATTTAAAGTCTGTACATTGTGCATTCTTTTATTTGAAGTCTGTACATCATTCATATAAAGCCTGTACACTGCATTGGTTGCATAGACTGCCATTCAAAGTCTGTACACTGCATTGCATGAGCTGAAGTTTACACAGTGTCTTGCTGCACACACTTGAAGTCTGTACATTGTCCACTTGCAGCATTAGCACAAGTCTGTACAGCCAATGCAGTTCATGTCTCGTGAACATCCGTCTCATTCAGCGTCTCATGTTGTGTCTCATGCAAGTATGTACATCGTCAGTCTGCACAAGTCTATACACTCGCAAGTCTGCACACTCCTTGGTAGCAAGACTACACATTGTCTGGTTGCATGCACGCATAGTCTACACATTACCTGCTGTTGTGTTCATGCATCATCTGAGCAAGTCTGTACATTGTTGCAGGTTGAGTGTGCATATTTGTTTGGAATGTCAGTGCATCCACTTTCGTTGTGCATACTTTGATATATGCATTTGTGCAATCCTTTCAAAACAAAGTCTGTACATCGTCCTATGTCATGCACTCAAAGTCCATACATACACACACTTAGTTTGTGCACTATGCTCTCATGCTTTAACACTAGGCATTGCAAAGTCTGTACATGGCTCAGCACATTATGTACAAAGTCTGTACACTATCATGGTTGCTTTGATGCCGTAGCAAGTCTATACACTCATGAGCACTTGTGTGCTTTGATGACTGATCAAGTCTATACATCGCTGCTTACACTGCATCGGTATACTGCATTACACACCAGCAAGTCTGTACATCGATGCCGCATGCATGCATTCTAAGTCTGCACATTGTTTATACATTGAACGCAGAGTCTACACATTCGTTTGGCATGCCTGAGCATTCATCGTCAATGTATATACTTCACCATATGCATACTGCAGCATGTGCTATCAAGTCTATACACTCATAAGCTTAGTTAATGCATTCTGTGCTTCACGCATACACTAAGTCTGTACAACCTCCATTAGTTCACTCGACCAAGTCTGTACAGCCATGCACTGTCTTGCTTGCATGAATGAAGTCTGTACAAGGTTTTGTTGTCTTAAGCTGATGATTCTCTTCGTCTGACCTGACAGGACTTATACCCGAGGAGCTTAATGGTTGGGCACGTGATCCGAGGCTGGAAGGGCTGACAGGATGATGACACATGGCCAAAACATTTGGGCGGGAACTATGGAAGACACACACCCGGTGCTGCTCCTGCTGGAACTGCTATATAAGGAAAGCTTCTTCCTCAAGAGAAGTCTGATCGAAGTAGTGAGAGCTGAAGCAGAAGAGCAGAAGTAGTGAGTGCCTGCACGATCCAGAAAAAGAGCAGAGAGGCAGAGTGTAAAAGCAGAAGAAGAGAAAGAGATTAGCAGAAGAAGAAGAGAAAGAAGTTGAGGAGAGATAGTGAGATCGAGAGAAGAAGAGAGTAGTATGAAGATCAATCTCTACTGGACCATGGATCAAATCAAGGCCAGTCAGCTCTCTTTGAGAGCCATATTGTGCTTCATAGTTTACAGCTTTCCTATTGCTGTTGTCTCTTGTTTTTGTTTTCATTTTAAACCTTTCTTCAAGCTGTTTGTCAGCGTTTTGCAGTGGAGGATTCCACTGGACGGCTAAGCTGTATTACCCAGCGGAGCAAGCTGTGATGCTCAGCGTTGCAGAGGTGGACTCCTCTAGACAGCAAGCTGTGATGCTCAGTGGGATGGCAAGCTGTGAGGCCCAACTGATGTAGGCAAGCTGTGATGCCCAGCGGTTTTCAAGCTGTGAGTCAGCGGAATCCACACTCTGGTTTGAGTGTGGGGTGGATGTAGGTCTGGAGGACCGAACCACCTAAAAACCCTTCTTGCATTGTGATTTGTGTGTTATCTTTGTCTTCGTTAGATGAATGCATAGGCGCGCTCCAAGTGTTTGCTTACAGGTTCAATAGATGACTTGATTAGTTTTCTTAGAGTGTTTTAATTTGTCAAGTGATCGAAATTTTAATTGAGCAATATTTTTTAAAAGATCCATTCACCCCCCTCTGGATCCATTTCTATCAGCTCATGCACCCCAACACTTGCTTCTTTGCCGGGCGCTTCTCTTCCTTTGTCACCGGCTCACTTTGCTCATTCACCATCGGATAGTCAGGAATATGGTGTTCCTGACTCCCACAACGAAGGCATGCTCCGAGCCTTCTCCAGCATTCCGCAGCCTGATGACCCGGCTTGTCACAATATTTGCAATTTTCTTTCGGCGGTGTCGTGATGGAGAAAGGTTTGTTATTGCCTTTCTTGGATTTCTTCTCCTTAGAGGGCTCACCTCCATTATTGGTCCGCTTCTTGAAATAAGGTTTAAAAGTGCTGGGGCTCGTGACATTCTCCTTTTTATCTTTACCACAGATTTTATCAGACAGCTCCGTGGCGTCTTCTAGCAGCTGGGCTCGACGTACCATCTCCGAGTACACTTGAATATCCATGGGAGCGAGCTGATTGATAAATTGAGGTCGTAACCCATTCAAAAATCTTCTTGCCTTCATCTTCTCCGTGCATATTAGGTGTGGTGCATACCTCGATAACCTGGAGAATTGGGCCTCGTAGTCGGCCACTAACATGGATCGTTGCTTTAGAGCAGCAAATTCCGTGGCCTTTTTCTCCTGGACACGGTCGTGGAAATACTTGCTATTGAAGTGATCGACAAATTCAGCCCAGGTAACATGATGTTCGAGCAGAGTGGCCTCGACAGACTCCCACCAAGCACGGGCGTCCCGTTCCAGTTGGAACGTGGCCAGAAGCACCTTTTCATCATCCGCGCATTGCATGACGCGAAAGATTCGCTCGATCTCTTTGATCCAATTCTCTGCATCGTCGAGGTTTGATGATCCCACGAACCTCGGAGGGTTGAGGTTTCTAAAGCTCCGGTGGAGGTCGCCAGCTCCATGGTTCGCCCCTCCTTGGGCCACCTGTTGCAATGCCTGGGTCAAGCCCTGCACGGTTCGTTGCATCTCACGCCATTGTGCTCGTGCAACAGCCATAGTCCTACAAGGAGTTAACATTAATTAGTTTCATGTTGATATTTGTAGTCGGATTTGCTACGAGGACTTATACCCACGGATCTACCCAACCTCATAGTTTAGAGAAAGACCTGACCTTGGACTTGGGTTTCCTAGGAATTTGAAATCCTAGGCTCTGATACCACAAAAACTGTCATGCCCCGAGCGCGAAAGGAACCCGGGAACGTGACGAGTTTACATCGATCATGTCAATCAGAGCAAGTAGAATTTCGACACCATAACAGAGTGCGCAATTAGACAAGAATTTCAAAATAACCAAGTGCTGATACCAACCGCTAACAATTTAACCATTAAATAAAGTCACATAAAACCATAAGGTCATGACCAAATATCACCAAAGTTTAAAATCACCAACCAGGCCCATAAGCCTCGAATGTCACAACCCTTGAAATAAAAAAAGAAGATCTAATGACAAGACTCCAAAAGAATAAACTAAGGACGACTCGACACGACAAAGTATGGTGGCATGGCGCTTGCAGGTTCTACGCTCGTCACTCTTGCTCCTACCCATCCGAGTTCGAGTCAGGGTCCGTATTACCTGAAAAGTTTGGGAAAGATCTTGATGAGCGAACGCTCAGTAGGAATTATATCTCAAGAACCAACAATTGGTTTAAGTAATTACATTTTTCATATGAAAATGCTAGTCTAACTAGCATGTCAATCATGTAAAATAGCACGATATGGAGTTGAGCATGAAATCGAGAGGAAATAACACGTATTGTTGATCCAAGATCGGGAATTTCAAGTATTCAAGATTTCAAGTATTCGAACAAGTGCCAAGTGTTTCAATAGAGTTTTTTCATGTCATGAGATAATGGCTGTTAACAAGCAAGTACCTTGCCCATTCCGGGCCACGCTAGTCATGTCAAGTCAAGCAAGTCAAGCACGTGAGAGAGATAGTGGAGTGTCGTAGATTCAAGCAAGTACTTCGGTGCAATGTCACACCGTGATCAATATAACTCCCATGGGCACAAGTACTTTCGGGTGCTCCTCCCAGGACCAGACCGGGCCCTATATGCGCAGACATTGTTACATGTAAATATCTAGACAACCACTTTAGTGATAGCCATGGATTTCCAAGAATAAGTTCATGTAGGATATCAAGGTAGACTTATGGAGATTTTCCATAGAATTCAAGGACGAACATTCACGTAGGGATGGACATGTCAAAACCACGAGAATCATGACATATGGATAACCTGGGTAGAATCGGCACCTTAACTAGGTAGCCGTGATATCTTGAATAGATGACTAAAATAGTCACCATCCAAGGGACTTGAAGCAAGCTGAAAGATCGGCCCCCAACCATAGGTGACCCAATCCAAGACATCGCCTAGTGGAACGTCACCATTCCACCGGCTTGGAGTATTCTCACATGGACCAAGATGGCGCCATGAGAGGGCCGGGTTACCACATGACGTGGCAATAAAAAGGGTACAAGGTGTTTAAGGTACAACCAGCTCAGTCGGCCTTGAGAGAATTTAAGGCTACGAGGAGACTTACGGAGGTCCCAATGACTAACTTGCCAGTCCGAAGGAACGGAATGTCCAACGGAGGGCTCGTATGTCACCGAGAGTTGAGGGTGTATCGGGAAACTAAAATATATGATAATTAGGAAAAAAATATAAGGATTCTAAATATAAAATTTTTATTTTACATGGTTTGATAGATATATACTTTTGCATGGGATTATACACACGTTGCATTCATTAATTACAGAAGGGAATGAACAGTAACACTTTTGATTTAACACGATTTTCATGAAATAGAAAATATGAAAATTAATAGAAAAATCTAAGGATCCTAACCATGAGCATATCATAATTTTATCAAATCAGATTTTTTAGATATCAAATTTTAAAGATGGGCGTGATTAGTAATTAACAAGAATGATGTTGCAGAAACAACCCAAGGTCATATGTTACTGTTCATTTAAAATGAACAGTAGTATTTTTGATTTAACATGATTTTTATGAAACAAAAAATATAGAAATTAGAGGGAAAATCTAAGGATTCCAAGCATGAAATATCATAATTTTATGATATCAGGTTAAAAAGATAAAAATCGACAAAGATGGTACGGGTGTTAACAACATGAACATGGTCGATTTCCAATTTTTAATCTTTTTATGTATCTAAATATATGAAAATTAAGAGAAAAATGTTAGGATCACAAGAATATATTTATCAAAAAATTTTGACATAAATTTACATGATTAGAAAATTTTTAATCTTTGTTAACTTTCACGTAAAATGTATCAACGTGAAACCATGCACGTAAAAGTCACATGAAATCATGGAACGTGCCGGGATCATGCAAGATTTAGTTGTTAATAAATTATTGCTTAGGAGAGAGAACACCTACATGCATGATCTTCAGGCTAATTGTTTGGGCTACGTAACTTGAGGAAACCTACCTCTTGGGACTTGATCTAGATAATGAACGAGAAAGAGAAGGAAGTTAACGTCTGCAAGAAAACCGCAGCAGCAGGTGTGAAGCAGGGGAAGAAGAAACTCCACGTTCAGGCAACGACAGGAGGAAGGAATGCGGCAGCAAATGTTCGGTGGCTACACCCACGCACAGAAAGAAGTGGATGCAGAGGAACCCTTTGCGGGAGAGAGAGGAAGAAGGTTGCAGGCCTCTCCCTTCTGCAACTATCACGGTAGTAGATGACGAACCTCAGCTAGAGGAAGACAATCCTTCCTTCTCGTTTGACCGCCGAAGGTTGGTGAAGAAGGCAGCACACAGCAAGAAGTCGACTCACGTGGGGATTTGCAGAAATAAGGGCTCTGCTAGTCGGTGGAGTAGAGTATTTTATAGGGTGAGAGTCCACGGTTTAATCCGAAATTTTCTCTCCCGGCCATTTCCACCGTCGCCTGCTAAAACTTCTTGCAAAAACCCTAAAACATTCCAACGCACGAGCATGCATGCCATGGTTGGTCGGCTTTTGTGTGACGGCCCACCTTCGTGGGTGGTCTTGATAGGTGAATGGGTCTTTACGTGGGCTTCACATTGGGTATAAAAGTGAACATAGATTTTGGGTTGACTTGTTACGTGGGTTTGGATTAGAAAAGGTCACTTGTATATGCCTGGGACTTGCTCATGCATTTAATGGGTGTATTCTCGTAAGGCTTTAGTGAAGGCCCATATGAATCTTTATATGGAATAGTTTGGTGTTCCTGTACGTTTTTTCTATCATACATTTCTTTATTTTAGGTTTTTATATAATCGTATTAATGGTAGAAGATACTAAATGTGTTAAAGCCCATTAAATGTATATATGTATAACTTAATTATTTCTATTTGGCCTTCTTATGCAAGTTTAATTTATTTTTGAATATTTTTATTCTTTATTATTTATCCGGGGTGCTACAGGAGAAGTACATAATTTATGGGGCATACCCAGGCTCAGACACACTGGCAGCTATTACACTCCCGACACCTTGCCAGAGCACTAAATCTCGAATGAAGATGTCACACCTAAAAGGAAAGGGGTGAGCCTCGTCTCATCGACTCAGTAGGGGTCCCGCAAATCCCCTCCACAAGAAATGGTGAAAAATAATAGCAGTAATAGCATAAACAATAATATTAACAAGAACATCAACATAACATCAATAACAACAGTAGGTAATCGGCGGGAATAAAACACAACTCACTAAACTACCCACAATTCCTCATGTCCCTACGAACTCCAAGGAACTACACTTTCCGAGCAGCTCACACACTCTCTTTCGCTTAAAACCTGTGGCCTAAAAGGACAGGGAAAAGCTCTAGTCTCACAAGACGGAACTATGACCACTCAGTCGGGAAGCTACAACCTCACCATCGTGAAGGTACTAGCCCACTAAACCTTGCGATACCTCTATCATGATGGCCCGTCCTCGCTGATGATAGCCACAACCTAGACCATGCAGTCAGGAGTACAATCTAAACCCTCGGGAGGACCACTAGCAAGTCAAGAAACCTTGGTCTCAAACCAGGAAAGAGGCCACAGGCCGGGAGGGCTGTGACAACGCTCTAGGAAAGCCTCCTCAGATTGGCATAGTAGAACTCACACACTATATACTCTTCAAGATTTAGATACGCATGCACCCTTTACAAAGTAAGTGGACTAGCTAGGGTCCGTGCTCGTCAACACAGTGTTCGAGCCCTAACCACGTGTGCACACACTAGACAGACTTCTCAACGTCTAGGCCCTGAATGATTGGTTTTGTAACGACCCAAGATCCATGTACCTGGTCAAACCCGATACCATTCGGATCCTACGCCCCACGTACCCACGAGCTGGGAAGCTCGGAAGGGTTCAATAGGTGTCACGGTAGAGTGTATAGAAATTTAAAATAAATGCATGAATTAAAGTACTGAAATTAAAATTTACTTTTATAAATAGATTTATTTAATTTTCAGCCCAGGTATACAAGTCCCAAAGGTACAGCTCAACAAAAGAAAAGTACAAAGCCTTGGGGCATACCCCGACTGGCAGAAGTTGGCGACACTAAGACTCCCAGGCGCTGCTCAAGGCCTCCAGACGATGAGGAGCCGGCGCACCGAACCTGAAAAGAAAAGGGGTGAGCCTCATCTCATTGGCTCAGTAGGGATCCCGCGGATCCCCACCACAACAAAATAAAATCAACAGAGCAGCAAGTAATAAAATATAAAGATAATAAGGCAGGTAAAGCAGCAAGGTAGAAAGAACGGCACTACAACACAAATAAACACGCTAAGCCACTAACTGCCAAAAGCCTGCACAACGTCGGGATACCTCGAGTATCAGACACAACCCATGTTGAAGCGGATTCCTGTAACCCTGGCCACAGAAAGCGGGAACACGATGACTTGTCTTCGAATATCACTTCTAGGGCACGAACACTAGAAGCTAGGCTACCAGGTAGACCCTCAGTCGGTCAACGAAGGAACACAGCTACACAACCGTATAGGACTCTCGAAGACAACACTAAGCCACCTCTCGATCACGTGTAACAAGGACACCGAGCCGCCAAAATACTAAACCTCGACAGAAGAAGACCTGAGCCGTAACCTCTCAGGTGACAAGAGCGCTACCCACTAGAAGAAAGGTCGGATGAGTCCACTAACGTCTTAGTCTGCACCCCTGGTATCTCATACTCGCCCCAGGCAGAAACTGAGACATACAACTACGGAACAATAGAATAAGGACTATATGGGGTCTCGTTCTTCTGTGTGGGTCCGATGCCCCCAACCACGTGTGCACACAAAGACTATGGGCTCTAAGTCGGGTCCTTTAGCTGGTTTTCCCCCTAGCCCGGACTCAGGCTGCAAAGATGAGGGGCCCTACGGTAACCAGCTTAAAAATCGTCACACCGGGAAAGCTCTCCACCACTCCCAAGTGGGTCCGCACACGCATGCGTAGAAAAGTTACGACTAGTTGGAAAGGTCACTAGAGGTGAGACATACTGAAGAAGCAAAAACCACTGGAGTACCACCGGTTCGCACTAATTTCATTGTACACGTGTAATGCGTCACGAGGCGGCTATATATGTATCACAAAACCCTAGGACCTCTGATTGGATGGCTATTCTATGGACTGTCGATGCAAACGGCAGAGACTGGGACCACCAAGAGCACGAAACGTGGGAAAATTGGGTCACAGGTTCACTGGATCTGGGCGGCCAACCCATTGGCTGCCTATAGTCCTTTAGAATAAGTTGTTCCTATTTATATCTTCTCATCACCCTCCAAATTTCACGAATTTAGGACAAGAGGATAAAGAGTTAGAGCATCTGGAAGTTGAAGGTTTTACACAGGACGCGTATGAACTTGGATCTCCTTACAGCAATAAATTCCAAGTCTAGGGAGCAACCCTAAGATAGGTTATCTCATGGATGGATGAAATAACGTGTTAGGAATAAAAGCCCTCTGGTTTTATGCAATTTGATGCTCCATACACGGCGTATTTCATGTTTTATCACGAGTGCGGATCTAGGTTATTTCTGTATGCATAACCCTGCACCTTTAACTAAAGATAAGAACTTTAGGTATGATTCATGTCTTTCATGAACCCTCTTCCTTGTAAACATGCTTCTACATGTTATTCCTTTGGTTCTCATACTTCTCATGCATTTATAGCCCTAAGATAGGCCTTGCACGCATCATATATCTTTTGACTATTACAGTTAGAAGGTGGTTTCACAGAAACCGCTACTATCCAGTAGCAGTTCTAGACTAACCGCGGCTATATAATAGTGGTTCCAGATAGACCGCTTTCATATTTCTGTATTCTTCTTCCTGTTAAATAGAACACAGATCATCCCTATTAAATATATGATAAGCCTAGGTAATTAGGTCTTATCCCTAGTTATGACTTCATATTCATTATTTTGGTTATATTGTACATCAATCGTGATAGATTTCATGTCCTCATGAATTCATAAGCTTATTTTAATCGTATGCTAATTTCATGCCAAAACCATATAGTTTTGTATTAAAGTTAATTTCATATGGTTTATGGGACTTGTTTTATTGATGGTTGATCGCTGTTTTACACGATTCACACCCTTCTCTCTAGTCTTTCTTAAGTACATAGCACGTATCCCGGTACGAAGCTATTAGTTACACTTGCACTTGATAGGAACACCTTCTTGGATTTGTGATCCTCTCCATTGGATATTCCTTCCACCGGCCTAGGTGATCTTGTTTCAAGGCCTCCATAAGTCTCTGCGAGCCTAGGATTCTCACTAGAACGCCGAGCCGGTTGTACCCTGAAAACCCAATGGATTAGAAAGCACTTGAGTTTTTTGGCATTTTTTGTGAACTGGCCTAGACGCGGCTTTACTGAGACCGCTACTTCATGATAGTGATACTGGCGCGACCGCGTTCTGGATCCAGCACTCACTGCGTCGACTCTTTCCTCTCTGGCGTAGACTTCATCAAATAGCAGTTCCTTCTTGACCTCGGTTTGATAATAGCGGTTCTTCCATAACCGCGTTCTTCTCTCTTATGCCCTAACCCGAGGTTTGACCCAAGGATTGGTTATACTCTGTTCCTAGATGGTCCTTTGATTATCTGGAACCCAACATCTTGTTTCATAAGTCATTAATAAGTTATGGAACTATAAAATTGTACCGTTATGCTGTCGAATTCCTACCATAGCATGACCTTGTCCTTAATTCATTCTTAAACTCGTATATTCTTAATTGGTACGTTATTACCTTGATATTGTCATCATGAAAGCTATTGTTTGAACTTTACATTATTGGACCACTTTATTATTGCTCGTGGAAGTAGCTTAATTGATAACTTGAAGATGCAAGAGCGGGCACGGACAGTGTTCAAGGGCTCAACGCTAGCCCCCTCGGTAGATAGTTAGAAATATGCTGTAAACCATGGGGTATGATGAACACTAGCGTCGCATTGTGTCGGGAGTACTTTTTTTATAAACGGGTGAAAATCACGAGGCTCTCATGAAATTTTTACATTCTTGTTACATGACTTTCTAGTGCATAGCCTTTATGGTTATGAAAAGTACATTCTCGTTAGATGCAAGTACATTCTTGTTACATGAAAGGCCACATTATATTCTTGGTAGATTATTTTCTCATTCTACATGAACTCTCTTATCTCTATGGGTTATATCTCGATACCTATGTTGTTACCTTGGTTTTATGCATATGATTTATCACATTGTTATTTACCTTACATTCTAGAGCTAAAATACTAATTACTTAAATATTACCTTCATGTTGATACGAAGATATCTACTGAAAAAGTATGCTCATTCCCTACTTTTCCAATCTTTTCAAGAAATGATAGCATGTCGGATTCAGTCTATTCAAGTGGCGAGTCTGAGAGAATGGAGTGAAGCCTAGTAGTGTCTTAGTTATAGTCATGATGTAATTTTCTCTTTTTATTGAGTCTAGTGAAAGGAGTCAAATGTCAATGTACTTTGAACATTATTATTCAATAAAGTGGATGTTTGAGTACATCACCTCGTGCATTCCTCTTTTATGTGTGAATGATTAGCGTTCTGATTATATTGCTCGCTTTAAGGCTTATCTTGCCGGCTGCTCACGATCCTGATTAGTTTCTACTGCATAATCTCGGGACGTGACAGAGCGGCTCATCCAGTGGCCGCCTAACGGGACTAGGCGGCCCATCTAGTGGCCGCCCAAACACCTGGGCTGATTGCTCTGGGTGGCCCAACCAGTGGCCGCCCAGCCAAGACTGGGTGGCCACTCCTTTGGCAGCCCAGACACTTGGGCGGCCAGAACCTTGGCCGTCCAGTGGGGCTTGACCCTGAGCGGCCTGGACGGCCAACACTCTGGCCGTCCAGCACCCCTGGATGGCCAACACTCTGGCCGTCCAACACCCCAGGATGGCCAACACTCTGGTCGCCCAACTGGGCTGTTCGCAGTTAAGGGTCCCTTCTGGGGACCGACCCCAAAGGCTCATTCCCATGACCGACGCGTCTTCATTGGGCTCGAAAACCTCCAAAATACATGGGGGACCATCCCCGATCGCAACGCCATACACAAAACCCGATTTAGGCTAGTCTATCCAAGCTCACAACCCAAACATGCATCTTCCCCAAAAAGGTGATGGAAAATGTGGGAAAGGTAGTTATGATCCATCCCCCTACCTCTCGTTAAGAAAACTACCAGGAAACCGCTGCGTTCGCACGAATCAAACCCCCGAGCTCGCGAACGCACCCTGCCGCATCACCACCTTCAGCTCCTCATGTCTGTCCCCGCCGCTCGCTACCCACGTCGTCCCCCGATCTCGCCCACAACCGCCGTCCATCGACCACCTGAGAGGTGGAGGGAGAGAGGGAGAGAAAGCAAGAGGGTGAGAGAGTAAGAACAAGAGAGTGAGAAAGAGGAACGATGGGGGGGGTTATTAGGTTTTTATTTTTATTTTGTTATTTCCCTTTTTTTAAATTCACATTAACCCTGCAAATCCCTGAAAAATACAATCTAACATAGAAAAATTTTGGAAAAAGCAAGGCTGCTCAACTCGCCGCCATAGACCCGAAATGACTCACCTAAACACCATCCGGGGGTCCGAAGATCCAAATTTAAAGTCCAAAACCCACTCGGGCACGATCCGCAACCCGCGGAAAAAGATCCAAAAACTCGGGGGGTTACAGTCCTCCCCCTTAAAGGAATTTCAACCTTTAAATTTAGAACGATGCACATAACTCATAGGGAAGAACTCACCCAACGAGCAATACCACTGAAGCGCAACACAACCACCTTATACTCCACATGACTCCTCTGAGGGACAACGCCAGACCAATTCAACAAATAAGGTCCTCTCGCGTCTCCGTGCTATTTGAAACCAATCCTCGGGCCGTCCGAAGCACACATATAGACAGACAGACCCAGCCTCTCAAAATCTCTGGGCGTGAACAACAACCGATACTCTCCACACATGGAGTTAAACACCTAATTCCAAACACAACTCCATCTATTACTGGGATAAACCACGCCCTGTTGTCCACTCGGGACATCGACTTCCTTGATTACCGAACATCGAGTACCCCTTATAAGGAGTACAATCACATCTCAACCACGAGCAAAACTCTGAAAACCATCACTGCTGACCGCGACACACCTGACAGGTTCACACGGTAGGCGACTGTTATCTTAAGAGCCGAAGCACAACCAATGCTCACCGGTTGCCACCAATGCCTATGGGACACCTACAAATGACCGACTGAGATCTCACCATCCACAAAACACATCATACTAGGACCAACCCGAGGGTCAATACATCGGTTGAAGAAGCTATCCACTACCCGTCGGTCCCACACCGTCCAAGAAATCCTCTGATCACTCTTCCCTTCTGGTTCTCTATAGTACTGACAATCAAAACTCCGGATATATGCTCACATCCATCGGCCCGTACACCTACTACTTTAACGCTTGGGCCACTCATCGACCGAACACCATTCCAATCTTCCCTGGCTAACCAACCAATCCAGCTTCTCATGAGGGAAAAAGAAGAACAAGGTTGCCCACGCGAACCTTGAATACTACAATTTCACTAACCCTGGGTACAACACCTCAAAACCCTTCTCAATGGAAGGGCCCCCATCTCACATTCACACTTCGGGGGATTCTTTCGCCAAGGAGATAGCTACTCCATATTACGACCATCCGATCCACACTTAGCCACTCTACAGTTCCACCTGGCCTGCCGACTGACAACAACCTAATCTCAGCTCCCACCTGAACGCCATACCGCTCAGATTGAACAATCGATCGCTCCACACACCGTCCCCTTAAACAGCTCCTTCAACCACACACAACCACCTTACGGAATCTCATCTGCAACAATGACACCCCGGGCCCATCAGGGCCGGTCAAAACACCATCTCAACTATGAGAAACATACACTGGCACTAGGCGCCTAACGGAAACCACTTAGACCAGAGGATAATGCCTCGCATCACAACAAACCTTAATCACACCTGACTGAGGTCACAATCCAGGTCCTTTTTCCAACAACCTTCATCCATGCTCCCATCGGGTCCAAATCTGCCACTACTGCCGCACCCTTGGTACACGATTCCACAAATCACTAGGGTACCAGAGGTCCAATCTGTCATTCCGATACTTACAATGTTCCTACTGGGACTCGGAAGAAATTTCTTAATCAGCTTCAACATCGAACCTCCGACCTAGAGAACATCATCTTAATGGAAGGCGATCAAACAACTCCTCTCTCCGGAACAACACTTCCTCGCTCCCATGGTGACCAACTCAATGGCCCATGCCTTACACACAACATGAATTACACCCTTGCTCCTCCATGAGCCATTCATGATGATTCAAGGGAAGAAACTAGGGTGACCAAAGTCCTCACTCAACAGTCCTTAACTCAAAATCCTCTAGTTCTTACCCTACCAATGCCGCTTAACACGATGCCTTAACAATGGCGCCAATCAATGCCAGCCTCATGGCCAACGCCCCTAAATACCAAAGGCCAACCTCCTAGGGTTAGCCAACCGACCCCCATAACTCTACACAACACCAACGTATCCTCAGATCTCTCCTGGTATCGGTCCTGGGCCCGTGGGCTATGGGCCCACCACGCTTCCGTTACGCAACTATGCACAAGATACCTCACCAAAAGGAAGATTCTGGCACTTGCCATGAAACAACCTCCAACTCCATTAATTAAAACCAAAAAATAGTGTGAGAAACTCCAACACTTTAAATCTAGAGCACAAACTCCCATGCTTAGTCTGGCAATTCACACGCCGAATCAAAGATCCAGGCCCAACTCATACCGAAAAATCAGAACACCAGCCACGTGGTGCAGCACATGTAACTCGGCTAGTAACTTGACTCCTCTTACTATGGCACCAACACGCCATACCAACAGGGAAACGAGCACGTGGCTCCACTACCGCCACACAAGACACTTCCTCAAACTCTCGACACCCACACGGGGACCCATGAACACAATTTAAACAAGAAGGGAAAACAACAGAATTTAAGGTACTGCACCAAAAACACGATTCGAACATTTCAAAGTTATACCTGCCATGAGGTAGGACACCTCCTCGCTCGCCTGACTATACACCCCGCAGCCCCGAGAGTCCAACCTCGCCATCTTAAAAGTCGTTGCGACTGCTAGGACATCCCCTCTGGGCCACCATGTGCTAGAAGTCCCGCCTGACTGTACCTGTGGCACCTCCCAGCATTAGAGACAAACTATCGAGTTTGAGGCGAACCCTAGACACACACTCCTCAAAACACGAAACCCATGAGGAAATCACGAAGAACACCAGAGACAGACAAAAAGCTAGACAAAAACCATAGTCGTACCTTCTATACACAACACCTCAGCCATGGTCAAAACATGATCACCTGCCACCCCATGCCTCACCGAGGCCACCAAAGAACAATCATGGCTGGGGTGGCGGTTGGGGGGGGCACTCACAAAACACGTGCCCAACCTGGCCGCACCTATAACAACTCCTCCTCTCAGGGTAGTCATGAACCAGGTGCCCCGTTCGATCGCACCTGAAGCACCTCAGCTCCGCAACATCCACCAGGCAAGGATGGCCAACATGAAATCTGCCGCACCTCAGACACTGCCCCTATCGCTCGAACAGGCCATGCCATTGTCGCCTCGTGGCTGGCTGCTATACAGACTCCTCCGAGGCTTGCGCCTGCGCCTGCTCCTACTGCTACGCCTATCGCTGACGCCTAAGCACCTAGCGTCGCTTGACACCTCGCCGAACCGCCTGCCTATGCCTCCTCTTGTCTTGTCGGTGACGACCATGGATATGGGTAGAGGACGCAGTTGGCTGCTTCTAAAATGCTTGAGGGAGACCCAGCTGGAAATGCATTACCCTAACCTGCTCCTGGGAACGCAAAAGGTCCACCTCTAAGATTACCGCGGTACGGAAAGCCACCTCCACGTCGGCCACCTTGGATGCCATGAGAGTCCGACGAATCTCTGGCCTTAAGTCGGTGATGAACTGCTGAGCCAAGAACCTTCGATTTGCCATGGCCGGCGACGCATATTAGCTCAACTCCATGAACCTTGCCCAATACAGAGCAACCGGCAACGCCCCCTAAGCCAATGAAAAAAACTGTGTGGATTGATCGAAAAATTGTGCTGGTCTCGACGCACCCGGAGTCGCACCTACAGGAGGGGGCAGTGCTCCACCCTGCACCTGATGGGTGTTGGGTCCCTTCTTTGGTGCAACTATAATCAAGAGGGGGGGTGAATTGATTATGCCCCCTTTTTTGATATGAAACAGATAACCATACAAAAAATGAGCCATTAAAAAAATGAACCTGAGATTGCAAGGGTTCAAATGAACCACACAGCGGAATAGAATCAAGCATACAGATTATCATGAGCACTTTCTCAGGTGTGTGTTTGAGCCATTGTTCAAACAACTAGTTGACCAGTAAATCGGTGAACAGCTCACAAAAGTGCAGTGTTCGAACAAATCACAGATGGTAGATCAAAACTGTAAGTCTCTGTGAATGGAGGTAGAGGAGATGGAAACAATCACATAGAGACAAATCACTGCACAAGGGATTTTTAAGGTGGTTCAGTCTGTAAACCCGCAGACCTACATCCACCCTCACCAAACCCAATGAGACTTTACAACACTGCAAACGCAGCAACGATGACGAACCCCACACACACATACACACGCTAATACACAACTTAACGAGGACGAACCCCCCCTACACATACACAGGCTGATACATAGCTTCCCCATGGGGATGAACCCCGGACACACACAAAAAAACAAAGAAGAAAACACACTGCAAGTGTAGCAAAACACGGGGACAACTCCCCAAGACACACATGGCTACACTGTAGCTTGTACCACTTCTGGTCTCTAAACAGAGCACCGGACACACTACTATAAACACAGCTCAACACACTGAAGCAGATTCGTAGTTTTGAAAAGAAAAACGCAAAACGAAATGAGAAAACAAATGTAGCTTCAGAACAAGTTCATGAATATGTTTCTGTAGGACTGTACTTCTCCTCTTTAGGTTCTCTTCTTTTTCTTCTTTGCTCTGGACTGGGTTGGACCAGAGCTGTGCTGCACACCTCTCTCTTTCCTTCCTCTCCTCTCTTTCCCTTTTTCTCCTTGCGACGAGCTAAACTGATTTCACCCTTCAAAACATTTGCTCGGCCAACTCTTCCAGGGTAGCAGAAGCTTCATATTTATAGAAGAGGAGGGCAGAGAGTTTTCCCTCCAAGCAACTGAAATTTTATTGGTCAGAATAAGAAATAAGGTTCTTTGACCACTAACCTTTTCCCTGGCTATTTTTGATTGGCCCAAGTATACTTGAGAGCATAGACAGAATCTATTTCCAGATCTGTATTTCTGCCAGATCCTTTTTATAGTAGAGATAGTAGAACGTTTTCCCTCCTTCTGATCTGCAAGCTGATTGGTAAAATATAAAATAAAGTTCTTTCTCCTAGAACCTTTTCAAATCTTCTCCCTTATTGGCCCTTGATAAAAGGATGGATCTCTATCTGGAACCACTTTCCAGTTCACATATAAAGACAATAAATCAAGCTCTTTAAACAAATTCACAAGTCCATGAAGCAAGTCATCAAGATTTTGAATCATGTGAAACATAGCAACGATCATCAATGCACACTAATACATAAAGTTTAGTTATCATCAAAAATATATGCAAGGCACACAATGATGTGACACCACCTTGGGGGTAATAGTCACAAGACCAATGCACCTTGGACCTTATCAAACAAGCGCAATTCGTAATAGAAACAGGCCGATATCGGCAGCCACTCACATGACACTCACCTAAATCCCGGGGTAACTCGGTGATGCCGAGTGGAGGTTGTAAGGGCTGGGCCCTTGCTGGTAGAGGGCCAGCAAGGCCAAGGGTTTTCCCAAGGGTATGAAGGCCCAATTCAATGGGGCCGACCCGGTGCCGAAGGCCCGGATCACACTCTCTCCCACGGCGGTCACTTAAAGCAATGGAGCTTGCGGACCGAGCACTCAATCTCACGGGCCAGGAGAGCTATGAACCAATATTGAAAGAACAAGCATTAGGGAAGCAAGGATCAGAACACTTACTCGATCGGTTTGAAGAAACCGGTCCCGTTCGGAGATGTGGGCGAGCGGGGAAGCGTGGGTTCCCCACACGCTGCGCTGATGTAGCTTGAACCTGTTTAAAGGAATACAACACTACTCCCCATGTAAGGGGGTGGAACAAGGGGAGGGGAAGTCACATATATATCCAAACACTACCTCCCACAGGGAGGGGCTGTAAATCGGCTAGGCGGGGAGGGGAGAATCGAGCTAGGGACTAATTGAAAGCAAGTCGTCGGTTCTGTCCACCCTCTGGAACATAGGACAGGCAGTCGAAGCCGACGACGCTGCGACCTCTCCCGAACTCCGTTTGCAACGAAACCAGCGGAAAAATCTTCTGGGTTGGCCCAGGAGGATGTCTGATTTTTCGGAGGATTTCTGGTTGCCGGTGTTGGACGGGGCAGGGTCGTGAGCAGGGCCTCTGTTCTCTGATTCTGACTACTACGGTACCACTTCAGCAGGAACACGAGGTCACCATGGGAGCTCTTGAGCTCTGATTCAGGCGGGGCCAGAGTCTCTGGATTCGATGACGAGTCCTCTTCGAACAGAGACCCACAGGGATGCCGGAGGAGGTCAGAGTAGACAGAGACAGCCCGAACAGTGATCGGATGTCTGTTCAGTCCCAGAGTGGACAATACAGCACACCCAAGGGAGAAAAATGAGAAATCACACCTCCGGATGCCGAACGGGGTTCCACTTCTTGATACTGGAAGTAGACTCGGTGTAGAAACTCTCAGCCAAGGCGGGAACTTCAGGAGGTGGGCCGTGGGAGCCTCTGCAACTCGCTTCAGGTTGACTATCAGGATGCAGATGTGCAGTCCGGTGATGACGGCTCCCCCGGGCAGCCACGAACTCAGAACGAGACGAGACCACCACCGTCGTGAAGAGAACTGGGAGACGCTTCCAACGGTTACTTTTGTGCCTCCAGGGATGCTGAGATGAAGTCTTGGCAGGCTCTGAAAGAGGCTGGATCTCTGCGGGTCTTCAGTTGCGAACATGACCTTTGGTGTAGCTCCAAGTGACCGTGAAATGGGGAGAAGGGTTGTTGAATGGTGAAGAGGAATGGATGAGTGGTAGGAGGGGGATGTGGGGGAGGTGTGGAAGGTTGTTAGGGCAGAGATGGAGGGGTAGGAAGAGGGGGGGTGCAGAAGAGTGGTTGCTGGTGGTGGGTGGGCATAAATCCCACACAAAATAAAAAAGAATAAATTATGTGAAAAAAACAAGGGGGAGAATAATGATTAATGCATAAATAAGGGGAAGAAAAAGCTTGCACGTGGTGCAAAAAGGGAGATGTGATCGCCAGAGGGGTTACCTCAATAATAATAAAAAGAGATCGCGAATACCTGGTGAAGATTGGAACGCGGGATGATGTGAAGTTCCTTCCTCCTTCTTCAATCGGCCGGCCGATGAGAAGGGTTCTCCTTTTGATTACCTTGTAAAAAAGACAATGAAACAAAGCAAAACGAAAAGGGATCAGCCAATGCAAGTAGTATCAATCCCAAATAAAGAATATGATGTTGAAAAATAAAATCAACATGCGCACCTCTTTTTTTTTTAAACCCCTAGAGAAGAGCTAGGGAAGGAGATATGATACGATAATGATGATGATAGGACTTAATGCAATAAGAAAGACTGACGGTGGGACGAAGGATGATATGCTCATAAACAAAATAAATGAAATAAAAGAACCCTGCTGTCCCTGATGATAGTAAAGGGAAACCGTGTGAAGAATATGTTGATGGGAAGAAGAGGAAGCAGTGGAAACGAGTGAACTCCTATGAAAAGGATGCAGAGGAACGACCGCACAGGAAGAAGAAAGAAAACTCTGCTCGTACAGAACCTGCAATCTTTTTTTCTCTGTATATGTGAGTGTTCAACCTTATGACGATCGATCCAGGCTTCCTCAAATAAGATTCCAATCGGATGTGATCAAACAAGGGAAGATAAGAACGGGCAAGGAGTATCCAGGGAAAGGATTAACATCGAGCAAGAGGTTGAAACAAGGCAGGGAACTGTGAGGAAAGATGGAAAAAGACAGGACTCCGAAAGGTGAAACACGACCTTGGGAAGGGCGTCAATTCTTGATTTGACGACCTACCCATACGGCGTTTCATAAAACACGACCCAAGCCAGGGCGTTTCTTCCTGGATTTAATTTTGGCAATTCCTTGTTTGAAAATCATGAGAACACGCCTAAGATCGAGGCGTTAAATTAAAACACGCCCTGAGGAAGGGCGTTAACCAATAATTAAATTGATTTTGCATTTACTTTAAAACCAGATAATACCAGGAATTGACGCCCTAACATTTAGTCGTCCTTTCTTTAGAAAACGCCCTAGACAAGGTCGCTATTTAGATAACGCCCCTCTTCAGGTCGCGAATCACAAAAAAACAAAAATGAATCAAAACCACACACAAGAAAATAGAAAAACTTCATATTATGAATATATTGAAGTTCACTTTGGGGCGTCATCATAGTGACATGAGATTTGATCAACATAGCGTCATTTTTGGCGTGTCTACACTGGTCTCCGCTCAAGGTGGAGAAGGAGGGGTGGTGGGGGATGATCTTGGGTGAGAGGAGAAGGAGTATGGGGCGACCAGCTCAAGGGGAGCCCAATTTGGGGCAACCTAGGGCATGGGGGGGAAGGAGAGAGTGGAGGGAATATTTCAAATTTGGCCTAGGGAGGGGTGGGTTCAACCTTGGGAAGGTGGAAGCTTGCTTGGGAAGGGGAAGTGGGTAGTTGGGAGTTGGATGGTGGAGCTAGGATTGGGTGGGGATCTCTTGGGTTGCGGTAGAGTAAAGAGAGAGGTGTGGGGAGTTGGAGTAGCCTTAATGGAAGGGGGATGAGAGAGAAAGTAGGTGGGAGGGTGAGGAGAGAGAGAAGGGGGCAAACCCCATAGAGAGAGAGAGAGAGAGGGTATGGGAGGGCTTCTCACCCAGGGTTTCACACCCTATCTAATGGATTCTCTCCACTAAAAAAACTTGAATTTTGGAACTCAAAATATGGCAATTTCATTAGCTTCCTCAAATGGGGTTGGGGTCGTATTTATAGGGACCCAACCTCTTACATGACCAAACTACCCCTAGCTTTACATGTAAGGACAAAAGCAGTCCAATAAGCCAACCAAGGGGATAATGACTCAAACATAGGGAAATAACCTTAGGACCTAGGGATATGACTCTCATAAAAGGGAAATTACAATGATATGACTCAAATAAAAATGAGGAAATACAACTTATGACTCAAAATAAATGACTAGACCATGTCGGATGCTTCCGGGGCGAGGAGACGAGCCGTGAGTGTGGGCACGGGAGGTGATGTCCCCATCATACTCCCGGGGTGTGGAGAACTCCACTCTGTCGAGTAAGAGTCCTTCCATCTTCAGAGGGTGTAGAGGTGATACCGCCCACAAGTCTTCCGAAGGAGACCGATCCATCCACCTGACGAGATAGCGCTCATACACCTTGCTCCTGGTGGCAGTGACCTGTTCATCTAATATTCTCTCAATTTGCTCACGCCGGGCTCTCCTGGCTAGTGGACTCTTCTCACGGGTGGGTGCTCTCTCAATGAGGGGTGTGGGCTCAATATCCTCACTGGGTACCACCGTGGAACCCTTATATGGCACTAGATCGGCCACGTTGAATGTGGGGCTCACTCCATACTCCTCGGGAAGATCTAACTCATAAGCATTAGTGCCAATGCACCTCAGAACCTGGAAGGGACCAACCCCACGAGACCTCAATTTGGAGATGGCTCCCGGGGAGAGCCTCTCCGTCGTCACCATCACAAAGTCACCCACGTGGAATTCTTGGTAACGCCGATGGGATTCAGCCTGCCTTTTATAAATCTCATTTTCCTTACTGATGTGCTTGCGAGGGTTTTCATGCAATTTTGTGAATGCGGACATTCTAGTGGTGATGGGTGGACGTGGGCAACCAAAAGAAGACCAATTATGCTTTGACGCCAAGAAGACTTTGATGGAATGGGGAGGACCAGGGCATCCATAGGTGATCTAGTCATGCATGGGGGTGACAAATGTCAGGGGACCCGGACATCCATGAATACTCCTATCATGCCTATGACCCATGATGAATGAAGGAGGACCATTATACCTGAATATGGATCACTATTGTTTCCTACTTGACATGTGAATGAATGGACCCAACATAGTGTTCATGCCAAGTGGTGTGGTAAGCTTAGACACATGCATACTTATCCCAAAGGTGACTTCTATGTGCATAGATGTGGGATGACCTTTGAACTTCCATGTGAAAGGGTCAAAGGGATCTAGGAAGGTGGATATGGGGTGGGGCATTTCCTCGATCTCTAGGTGGGTGTTGCCTAAGGTCATGGTTCCTTTGGTATAACCTGGGTCATGGATGAGGTGGGCTTGACCCAACATGGTGGGTGAGGGTAGGAAAGGGTGGGTGGTGGGTAAGGTGGTTGGGCCACATGGGTATAGGAAGGGGTCAAAGGGATCGTGAAAAGGGCTACCTAGAGAGAGGAATTCCACATCCTCAAAGTCCAAAAAATATGGCTCATCCTCTTCCAAGATAATTGGGCCAAGGTCGTTAGTGGGTTGACCGATCAAAGCACTTGGGATCTTAATGGGAGGGGAGTGGACCAAGATGGGTTCCTCATCCATGGGGAGAAAGAGAAGGAGGTCGCTAGTGTAGCTCCCAATAGTGCAAATCGAGGTGATAGATCCGACACAGAGGTGTAGGAGATCAAGGCTCCTAGGTTGTTTGGTCATGAGGGTCAAGGTCTCCACTTGGTAAGATGATTGGATTGTGGTGTGATAGGAGGGGAAGGGTACTATGGGGAGGTCTAGCTCCATGGGAGGGCAAACATGGGCCATGATCTCTCTAATTGGGCTCTCGTTTAGCCAACTATCAAGGGGTTCTCCTAAGATGAGCTTGGCCCCAACTAGAGAGGGTGGTGTAAGGTGAAGACCACCGTGCGAGGTTTCTTCTCCTACTTGGACATGGGTGGTCTCTATGGGGAGAATAGGGTCTGGAGTGTTCACCACTATTGGGTCGGGTATGGGTTCCTCTACCAAGGAGGTGAGAGGGTCTTTTGAGGGTGGGGTGATGAGGGTTGGTGTATGGTGCACCCGCGGTGGTGAGCGAGGTCGATCTTGGGTTGGGTTTGGGAGTGGAAGTAGTGGAGGCCTAGGTTGGGATAGGATTGGGGTTGGAAGTGGAAGGTGGGTTGGGTGATGAGGTTGGGGTTGATTGGTTTTTGGGGGTGCATCCCTTTTAGGGGACTATGGAGGGGTAGGAGTGGGGACCAAGGGGGCTTGTGGGGTATGGGTTTGGTGAGGGATTGTGGAAGGAGGTTTTGGTTGGGGTGTGGGGCCCCTCATGGGGTTAGATGGAGAGGTGGATGCTGGGATCATTGGGGTCTTAATGGAGAGGACTTGGTGGCGAAGTGTAGTGATGATGGTTGAGAGGGGATTTGTTGGGAGTGATGGGGGTGGAGACCTAAGGGTGGTCTCAAGTTGGCCGGGTGGGGATGGAGGAGTGGTAGTGCTCCTCGGATAGGAAGGGGAATGTCGGGGAGCGTAGATCTTTCTAAGTTCCTCCTTCATATCATCCCATGAGAAAATGGGTTCTTGCCTCCTAACCCTTCTTAATCCCTCTATGTGTTTCCACTTACTCTTCGCTTGACCCCGAAGTCGTCCATTGGCCTTGCGGACTCTCACGGGTCCATATACCCATGTCTTTTCAAAGTACCTTTCTATGGTAGCCTCCCACCTAAGGTAATCACTAGAACGAGATCCGTCAAAGGTAATATCGTTGTCTAGAATGTAGTCCATGGGTGGCGAGTAGGCTAAGTAGGAAATGGCCATGATGAATGGGGGATAAATGCAATGGCCCTAGGACAAGACTTAGTAGAGACAAGTCTAGAACTTGCTCTGATACCAATTGATGTGACATCACCTTGGGGGTAATAGTCACAAGACCGATGCACCTTGGACCTTATCAAACAAGCACAATTCACAATAGAAACGGACCAATATCGGCGGCCACTCACCCGACACTCACCCAAATCCCTGGGTAAGTCGGTGATGCTGAGTGGAGGTTGTGAGGGCTGTGCCCTTGCTGAAAGAGGGCCAGCAAGGCCAATGGTTTTCCCAAGTGTATGGAGGCCCAATTCAATGGGGCCGACCCAGTGCCGAAGGCCCGGATCACACTCTCTCCCACGGCAGTCACTCAAAGCAATGGAGCTTGCGGACCGAGCACTCACTCTCACTGGCCAGCAGAGCTATGAACTAATATTGAAAGAACAAGCACTAGGGAAGCAAGGATTAGAACACTTACTCAACCGGTTTGAAGAAACCGGTCCCGTTCGGAGACGTGGGCGATCAGGGAAGCATGGGTTCCCCACACGCTGCGTCGGTATAGCTTGAACCTATTTAAAGGAATACAACACTACTCCCCATGCAAGGGGGTGGAACAAGGGGAGGGGAAGTCACATATACATCCAAACACTACCTCCCACAGGGAGGGGCTGTAAGCCGGCCAGGCGGGGAGGGGAGAATCAAGCTAGGGACTAATTGAAAGCAAGTCGTCAATTTTGTCCGCCCTCTGGAACAGGGGACAGGCAGTCAAAGCCGATGCCGTTGTGACCTCTCCCGAACTCCATTTGTGACGAAACCAACGAAAAAATCTCTTGGGTTGGCCCAGGAGGACGTCTGATTTTTGGGAGGATTTCTAATTGCCGGTGTTGGACAGGGCAGGGTCGTGAGTAGGGCCTCTGTTCTCTGATTCTGACTACTATGGTGCCACTTCAGCAGGAAGACAAGGTCACCACGGGCGCTCCTGCGCTCTTATTCAGGCGGGGCCAGAGTCGCTAGATTCGTTGATGAGTCCTCTTCAAACGGAAACCCACGAGGATGCTGGAGGAGGTTAGAGTAGATAGAGACAGCCCAAATAGTGATTGAGTGTCTGTTTAGTCCCAGAGTGGACAGAACAACGCACCCAGGGGAGAAAAATGAAAAATAACAGCTACGGATGCCGAACGGGGTTCCGCTTCTTGATACTGAAAGTAGAATCGGTGTAGAAACTCTCAGCCAAGGCCCGCCTTCAGAACTTCAAGAGGTTGGCCGTGGGAGCCTCTGCGACTCACTTCAGGTTGACTGTCAGGATGCAGATGCGCAGTCTGGCGATGACGGCTCCCCCGGGAAGCCGCGAACTCAGAATGGGACGAGACCACCACCGTCGTGAAAAGAACTAGGAGACACTTCCAACGGTTTCTCTTGTGCCTTCAGGGATGCCGAGATGATGTCATGGTAGGCTCTGCAAGACGCTGGATCTCTGCGGGTCTTCAGCTGCGAACAGGACCTTCGGTGTAGCTCCAAATGACCGTGAAATGGGGAGAAGGGTTATTGAATGGTGAAGGGGAATGGATGAGTGGTAAGAGGGGGATGTGTGGAAGGTTGCTAGGGCAGAGATGGAGGGGTAGGAAGAGGGGGGGTGCAGAAGAGTGGTTGCTGGTCTCTGCTCAAGGTGGAGAAGGAAGGGTGGTGGGGGATGATCTTGGGTGAGAGGAGAAGGAGTATGGAACGACCAGCTCAAGGGGAGACCAATTTGGGGCGACCTAGGGGATGGGGGGAAGGAGAGAGTGGAGGGAATATTTCAAATTTGGTTTAGGGAGGGGTGGGTTCAACCTTGGGAAGGTGGAAGCTTGCTTGGGAAGGGGAAGTGGGTAGTTGGGCGTTGGATGGTGGAGCTAGGATTGGGTGGTGATCTCTTGGGGTTGGGGTAGAGTAAAGAGAGAGGTGTGGGGAGTTGGAGTAGCCTTAATGGAAGGGGGAGGAGAGAGAAAGTAGGTGGGAGGGTGAGGAGAGAGAGAAGGGGGCGAACCCCAGAGAGAGAGAGAGAGAGAGGGCTTCTCACGCAGGGTTTCACACCCTATCTAATGGATTCTCTCCACTAAAGAAACTTGAATTTTGGAACTCAAAATATGAAAATTTCATTAGCTTCCTCAAATGGGGTTGGGGACCTATTTATAAGGACCCAACCTCTTACATGAGCAAACTATCCCTGGCTTTACTTGTAAGGACAAAAGCAGTCCAATAAGCCAACTAAGGGGATAATGACTCAAACATAGGGAAATAACCTTAGGACCTAGGGATATGACTCTAATAAAAGGGAAATTACAATGATATGACTCAAATAAAAATGAGGAAATACAACATATGACTCAAAATAAATGACTAGACCATGTCGGATGCTTCTAGGGCGAGGAGACGCGCCGTGAGTGTGGGCACGGGAGGTGATGTCCCCATCACACAACAATCTCCCCCTTCTTGATGATGACAAACTTTATGACACAGATCATATATTCTTCTCCCCCTTTGACATAATCAAAAAGTGGGAGTAAGCATTGAAGAGCAAACATAGTAGACATGGGAGGCAGACTAAAGAATTTGCATGCAATCTTGTATTACAATAGGAGCAGATGTAGTGACAATGAACACTCAGCAAAAAGATGGAATCAAAATAGTTTGACATGTGAAATCAATACAATCTTATGAGAATCAACCATCAGCCTGAAAGCTAAGGCACCATCTAATGAAAGATAGCAAAGAGGATGTTATCATGAAGTTCAGTAGGGTCTCAACAAATTATTCAAGGTCATGTGAACTTAAGGTTTCTTTGATTGTCGAGTTTTTAGTTTTCTTTTGAAGTGCATGGAACTAGATGTAGCTAGATGAAATACGCATGCATATGACATGTGTGAGCCACACAGGCATGCAAATGATGCAATATGAACATGCTTAATGCAAAGGGAATGTTCATGTGTATACATGACAGTTCTGCAAATGGATGCCCAAACCATATATGTACAAGTGAATGCATCAAAACTCCCCCTTTCTTAGTGAAGAAGGGAATAGGTATAAGAAAGGTGCATGTGAGTCAGGACAACCATGATGCTCGTGTGTAACACCTAGGAGATTGTGCAATCATATAGAAGAATCATGCAATAGCAATGTAGTCATTCAATTTTCTGAATACATATTGAAGAGGCGTAATCTCGCACTGATCCTAAGTCCTGAGATCACGGCCACCAAGCGTGTATAATATGCAAGATGGAAAATAGATCAGGGGTGTCCAGGGATGAAACCCCGGGGAGAACCTTCCGATGCCTAAGTCAGCAAATATGATAGAGCACTGAAGTGAAGAGAGGTGGTAGGAGGAGAAGAGGGCCCGAGATTATTCTCCACCAAGAGGCGTGGTGGTTTTCTCTCAGGATTGTTGCTTACCTCTCCGGGGGGTCCTTCTAGGATTTATATAGCTATCGGTTTAAAGCAGGAGCCCTGGGAGTCGAGGGGATTTAGGGGGCGTTACGTCCTTGTCATGGGCTCTTTATGGCACAATGACTCTTGCTCTCCCTTATCCCTTGGAGTTCTTGTGACTCCTCTGTGTTGATGATGTTGACAATAAACCTTACTTCATTGGCAATAGCTTGTTTTGATTGATTGGCAACTGTTCATATTTTGATGAAATTATCTTTATCAGATTGTTTGTGTGTTCCATGCATTTAGAGTCTGTACATCGTCAGTGCTCTTCATGCATATGCATTGTTCGTGCATCTTTTCACAAGTCAGTGCATCGTTCACTCCAGCAAGTCTATACATTGCATCGGTCAAGTCTGCACATTGCTTGTAGACTGCACAAAGTCTACACATTCGTTGCTGCAATGTATGTACATCGTCATGTCGCTTGCACGTAGAGTCTATGCATTGCATTCTGTCAAACACAGAGTCTATACATTCCTTGCTGTTATGTTCGTGCATCCATTTCACAAGTCCATACATTGTCCTGTTGCACGTCACTCAGCTGAGCAAGTCTATACATCTGTTAGCCTTGCCTTATGCACGCAGAGTCTATACATTCACACTCAGCATAGTCTGTACACTCGTTGCCAGCAAGTCTGTACATTTCATGTGTCGCAGACATAGCAAGTCTGTACATCGCATTTGACGCAGGCATAGGAAGTCTATACATTGGTATCTTTACCGACGCTGCACTCGCAAGTCTATACATTGGTATCTTTACCTACGTTTCACCTGCAAGTCTATACATTGGCTGCTGCATGCTCACACAATCATTAAGCCTATACATCGTGCACTCTCAAGTCTATACAGCCTGTGAGGTCTGTCTCACTTAACGTCTCATTTGGACACAAGTCTATACATTGCATATGTTTGTACGTGCATCACTCAAAGTCTATACAATGCATGCACATTCATTCAAAGTCCATACATTGTCCGTGCACAAAGTCCATTCATTGCATTGTAGCATGTACGCACACTTAAGTCTATACATTGCATTGTAGCATGAACGCACACACAAGTCTATACATCTGTTTGCCTTGCTTCATGCACAAAGTCTATACATCCATAGCAAGTCTGCACACTGTCTGGTCGCACACACTCATAAGTCTATACATTGCACTATATGCATACTACATTGCATCCAGCAAGTCTGTACATTGAGGTCGCATGCTGGCATTCAAAGTCTACACATTGTCTTGTTGCACGCACTTGAAGTCTGTACATTGTCCACTTGCAGCATTAGCACAAGTCTGTACAGCATGTGTTCGCAACACATAGTCTGTACATCGTTCATGCATATACAGTGTCTTGCACGCCAAGTCTATACAACGGCTAGCTGCACAAATGCCAAGTCTGTACATCGTTCATTGCTTCATGCATTGCACGAGGTCTGCACATTGTGTGTTGCTATGCTCATACATCATTTTAGTAAGTCTGCACAATGTTGCACATTGAGTCTGCACATTCATTTGGCATGACAGTGCATCCATTTCTAATGTACATACTTTGCTTGATGCATTGCATTCTGTCAGTTATCAAGTCTATACATTGTTTGCATAACAGCAAGTCTGTACATCGTTCTGTCATGCACTCCAAGTCCACACATGCACACACTTAGCTTGTGCATTGTGCTCTCATGTTTTAAACACTAGGCATTGCAAAGTCTATACATTGCTGTCGCACTGTAAAGTCTATACATTGCAAAGTCTACACACTGCATTACACACTACAAAGTCTGTACAAGGTTCTATAGTCTTAAACTGATAATCCTCTTCGACTGACTGACAGGTACTTATGCTCGAGGAGATTAAGAAGGGCACATGATCCAAGAAAGAGGAGGTGCCAGGATCATGACACGTGTACAGCAACGAGCCTGGATGCTGCCACGTGGTCCAAGCTTTTGGGCGGGAGATGTGGAAGACACACGCCCTATCTACTGCTCTATATATATGAAGCCTCTTCCTCAGAAGAAGACTGATCGAAGCAGAAGAGTAGAGAGTGAACTTCAGCCTGCACGATCTACAGAGATGAAAAGTAGAGAGCCACCGAGAGCAGAGAAGAAAAAGAGAGAGAAGAGAAGAGCAGAGAAGATTGAGAGAGAGGAGTTGAGAGAGCTTGTATGAATGTTCCTCAGTCTCTTGGTTCAGATACCAGAGCTGAGTTTGCTCATTGCAAGCTATATTCCCTTTTGGGATTTCTTGTTTTCGTTTGATTCTGTTTTTGTTTTCTGAAAACTTTCTTCAAGCTGTTTGTCAGCAGAGCTAAGCTGTATTGCTCAGCGGTTTGCAGAGGTGTAGCCTCTGGACGGGTCAAGCTGTAGTCCCCAGCGGTTGCAGTGGAGGATTCCACTGGACAGGTCAAGCTGTAATTCCTTAGCGGGCGAGACTTGGTCTCGGACAGCGAGCTGTGAGGCTCAGCGGTTGTAGGCTAAGCTGTATTGCCCAGGGAACGCAAGCTGTGTTGCGCAGCAGTAAGCCACACTTGGGTTGAGTGTGGGGTGGACGTAGGTCTGGAGGACCGAACCACCTTAAAATTTGCTGTCTACTGTGTGATTGATTTGTGCACCTTGTGATTTCAGATCGACAGGCAGATGATTGCTTAGGTTCGCTATCACTGTGATCTGCTTTGTTCCGATATCATTGTTCTCATTCAGTCGTTCAACAGCTGCTCGTTTTAATTCCGCATTAGGGTTCATTTGTGTTTTTTAATTAGGCCATCGATCTATTCACCCCCCTCTAGATCCACACTTCGTGGTGACAGAGTGCTCCCATCTAACACAACAGTTGGTATCAGAGCCTAACTCTTCTACAGGGACTTACAGCCCGAAGAGGAAGGTACAGATGGATGCTAGAGCATTGATCGCTGAAGGACATTCTACCACCAAGCCCCCTTACTTTGATGGATCAAATTATGCATACTGGAAAAATCGTATGCAAGTCTTCTTGAGGGCGAAGGATTTTGAGACTTGGAAGGTGGTGAGTAAGAGACCTTTTGAGCTGTCCCCGAACGAGGATGTCTGGACCAAGGAAGAGATCCGAAGGTCCACTCTGAACTGGAACGCCATCAATGCGATTCAGTGCGCCCTGCACCCCACAGAGTTCTCTCGTGTATCGTCTTGCACTTCAGCCAAAGAGATGTGGGATAAGCTGGAGGCTATCTACGAAGGGACCTCTCATGTCAAAGAGACGAAGGCAAACCTCCTGGTGTCAGAGTATGAAGCTTTCAGGATGAAGCCCAATGAGACCATCAAGGATATGTACGCTCGACTGACAGTCATCACAAACGGTCTCAGAGGTCTTGGGAAGACATATTCAGAATATGAGATTGTAAGGAAAATCTTGCGTTCCCTGACTCCTATTTGGCACACTAAGGCTACTGTAATGGAAGAGTCAAGGGATCTACAAAACACCAGGGCAGATGAGTTGATTGGATCGATGATGGCTTATGAAATACATCTGCCGAAGATAGAGGAAGCTGAGAAGAAGAAAAAACATATCGCTCTGAAAGCTGGTGCCAACAAATCCAGCCAATCTAGCTCTAGTGGATCATCATCCGAGGAGAGCATGACTGGAGAAGAAATAGAAGGTGATGATATAGCAATGATCACCAGAGAATTCAGGTGGTTCTTCAGGAAAGAAGGAAGGCGATTCAGCCGAAGAAACCATGGTGGTAGCCGACGGGATACAAGGTATAAATCTAATCCTATAAGGAAAACTGAAACTAATGTGTGTTACCAATGCAAGAAGTCCGGCCATCTGAAAGTTGATTGTCCAGAGAATCAGAAGCACAAGGATAAGTCCAAGAGAAGGAATACTAAAGGGAAAGCCATGGTAAGTACCTGGAGTGATGAGGACGAAGGTACCTTGAGCAGCAGCTTGGACAGTGAGGAAGAATCAGAAAAACCTATGTGTCTCATGGAAACCAGTTCTGAAGACAAAGAGGAAGATTCTGATGAGGTACCCTCTCGATTTGATAATTTTACCATTGCTGATTGGGTAGATGCCTATCATGATATTACTGATAAAGTAGATGATATTAGAAAAGAAAATAGGCATTTAAGAAGAAAAATAAATTCTAGTCAAAATGACACAACTCTAACTGATAAAATTGCATGCCTTGAATCTGAGAATAATAAGCTGAAACTCACATGCTCTGAAATATAAAAAATCAAGTATGTGTTAAAGGCCTCTAAAGAAGAAAATGAGAGGTTAGAAAAAGAAACTGATGAATGGAAATTGAAAATACAGAAATATGAGAGTGAGATGAAAATTGTGAGTGAAAAATATGAAGTTGTCTTAAGTGTGAACACCGAACTGAAGAAATCCATTGAAGATATTCAAAAAGATAATGAGGACAAGCTGAAAACTATTGAGAAAATGACACAAGGTTCAGAGAACCTAAATGCTTTGTTAGGGTCAAAAGTCAATTTCAGGAGAGAGGGCCTTGGATTTAATTCTAGTGCAACAAAAAGTTTTGGAATGAAGACTATTTCATTTGTCGCACAAAAAGAGAAAGGACCTCTGATTAACATGAATTCAAAAATTTCTGTTAATAAAACTGTGAACCTGAAGAAGCCCAGTGCTGAGGAGAAGGGCAAACAAAAGATTGGTGAGCCTAGCAGACCTGGTACATCCAAGCCAAATCCTACTCAGTCTCAGGTTAGGGGTCAGCCTACACATGCATATAAACCCCATGGTAAGGCCACTAAGTCTCACAGACCTTGCACCAGAAATTGGGTTGGTGGGTATGAAAATTGGACACCTAGGAACATGCATTTCTTCAGCCAGCCCAGAAACTACTATGGCCACAATTTCGTGAATGCACCCTGGCCAAGGCACTGGCACATAAGCAACAAATATGTCAATAATCATGCTGGTGCCAACAAGAAGAAAAACAACAAAAAGAAGAGGAATAATAATGGAAAGAAATCTGAAAAATCCACTGAACAGAATTCTTTTAAACAAATGTGGATTCCTAAAAGCTTGCTTTCATGTTTTAACTGCATTTCATCTGCTCCGGAGCCCAATCAGACTTGGGCTCCAAAATTCTCTACCTGATTGTGTGTGCAGGTATGCCTGGCAGCCAAGAACAATTTGTGCTACTTGGATAGTGGCTGCTCCAGGCATATGACAGGAGATAAGGCCAAGTTCTGCATGCTGACAGAGAAACATGGAGGCCTTGTCACCTTTGGTAGCAACACAAAGGGTAAAATTTTCGGGTCAGGTAAGGTAGGTAAGTGTACTACCTGTTGCATTGAAGATGTCATGCTGGTTGAAGGTTTAGCATATAATTTACTTAGTATCAGCCAGTTATGTGATAAAGGGTATATAGTTCTGTTTGACTCTTAATGCTGTAAAGTGTTTGAACCTGATTCTGACTTTGTTAAGTTTTCTGGTAAAAGAATTAATAATACATACATGATAGATTTAGATGACATATCACATTCTAACCTATGCCTCACTGCTAGCAAAGAAGATTTAGCCTTCTTATGGCATCGTAGGTTAGGCCATGCTAGTTACACAGTATTGCATAAATTGAATAAGCACAGCATGGTTAGGGGACTTCCTGAAGTTTCTTGTAAGAAAGAAAATAAACTCTGTGATGCATGTTCTCAGTCCAAGTTAACTAGGATGTCATTCAAATCTAGAACAGAAAATCTGTCTTCTAAACCCTATGAGTTGATACACATGGACCTTTTTGGGCCAACCAGGTCTGTCAGCTTATCAGGGAGGAAGTATGGGTTTGTCCTGGTAGATGATTTCTCTAGGTACACTTGGGTATTTTTCTTGTCACATAAAAGTGATGAATTCACAGAATTTCAGGAGTTCTGTCTTAAGATAAACCAGAAAATTGAAAACATTTTAAATGATCATGGAGGTGAGTTTGAAAACTCATAGTTTGAGGATTTCTGCAGGACAAATGGTATTCATCACAAGTTCTCCTCACCAAGGACACCCGAGCAGAATGGAGTTATGGAGAGGAGAAACAGAACCCTGGTGGAGATGGGTCACACACTCTTGGTTGAAGGTGGTCTGCCAAGAAAGTTCTGGGCTGAAGCTGTAAATACTGCCTGTTATGTAATTAACAGAGCTATGGTAAGACCTTCTACCCAGAAAACACCTTATGAGATCATAAAGGTTAAGAAACCTTCAATTGCTCATTTCAAGGTTTTTGGTTGCAAATGCTTTATTCATATAAATGATAAAAGAGACCTTGATAAATTTGAACCTAAAGGTGAACCAAGAATTTTTCTTGGTTACTCTGAAAACACCTGGGCATATAGAGTGTATAATCTAAACTCCAAATATGTTGAAGAATCTCAACATATTGTTTTTGATGAATTTTTGGTAAACACTAATATTGGTCAATGCAGGAATGAAGACAATGGTGATATTCTGAAAGAAGGGAACCCTGCAGACAAATCGGAAGATGAGGAAGAAAATGAAGAGCTTAATGGAGAAGAGCCTACAGTTCTGGGGGAGGTAAGTTAAAATCATGATAATCAAATTGTCAACATTAGATATCTGAAAGATCATCCTGTAGATAATGTGATTGGCAATTTGCATGACCCTCCTAGGACTAGAGGCCATTTTAGAATTCAAAATGAACTGAATGCATATGCTCTTGTTTCTCATGTAGAACCCAAGTCCATTGACTGTGCTCTCAAGGATGTGCATTGGACTAATGCCATGCATGAGGAGCTCAATCAATTTGACAGGAATAAGGTGTGGCACTTGGTCCCACCTCCTGATCATGGGATAGTCATAGGGACTAAATGGGTCTTCAGGAATAAAACTGATGAGTTAGGGAATGTGGTTAAGAATAAGGCCAGACTTGTAGCTCAGGGGTATAACCAAGAATTTAGAATAGACTTTGAAGAATCTTTTGCCCCTGTAGCCAGGTTAGAAGCAATCAGAATTTTATTTGCTTATGCATGTTCCCTAGGAATAAATCTCCAGCAGATGGATGTAAAATCTACTTTTCTGAATGGGGAAAACAGTAAGGATGTCTATGTGAGGCAGCCTCCTGGCTTTGAATGTTTAGACTTACCCAATCATGTGTATAAACTTAGTAAAGCTCTCTATGGTCTTAAGCAAGCTCCTAGAGCTTGGTATGACAGGTTGAGCAAATTTCTCACAGATAAGAACTTTACAAGAGGAGTAGTTGATCAAACTTTGTTCACTAAGGTAAGTCATCCAGATATACTTATTGTTCAAATTTATGTGGATGACATAGTTTTTGGGTCAACTAACCCCAAACTGTGTGAGGAGTTTTCTCAGATTATGATTAATGAATTTGAAATGAGCTCAATGGGCGAGCTCAAATTATTTCTTGGACTGCAGGTTACACAGTCAAAAGATGGAACCTTCATCACTCAGTCCAAGTACATAAGGGATTTACTGAAGAAATACAAGATGGACAACCTCAAAGAAATAGCTGCTCCAATGGGTACCTCGACCAGCTTAGATTCAGACCCTCAAGGTAAACCAGTGGACCAAAAGCTATATAGAGGTATGATCGGATCCCTTTTATATCTTACAGCATCTAGGCCTGATATTCAGTTTGCAGTGTGTCTATGTTCTAGATTTCAGTCTAGTCCTAAAGAGTCACACCTTAAGTCTGTGAAAAGGATTTTTAGGTATCTACTAGGCACCCAAGAGCTTGGTCTATGGTATCCTGCCAAGTGTGAGTTAGAACTCCTAGCCTACACTGATGCAGACTATGCTGGGTGTCGAGTAGAGAGAAAAAGCACTAGTGGCTACTGTCAATTCCTAGGTGGTTGTCTAGTGTCTTGGGCATCTAAGAAGCAACACACTATAGCTTTGTCCACAGATGAGGCTGAATATGTCACAGCTGGTAACTGTGCAGCCCAAGTACTTTGGATCAAGCACCAACTAGCTGATTATCAAATAAAACTGGAATGTATTCCAATTTTGTGTGATAATACTAGTGCTATATGTTTAGCTAAAAATCATGTTCATCATTCTAGGACTAAGCATATTGAGATCAAACACCATTTCCTTAGAGATGCTATCAATAAAAAGGAAATTGAATTGAATTTTATTGAAACAGAAAAACAAATTGCTGATATCTTTACTAAGCCACTAGGGAATAAAAGGTTCAAATTTTTTAGAAGAGAACTTGGCTTGTGTAAATTTCAGCATGATGAATAAACTCTCAGGTGGTTTGAATAAACTCTGTGGATGTTGAATGTTGCACCAGACCATACATGCATAACATTCATATCTTTCATGACATATCAATTAGCATAACACTCATGATCCTCATTGCATATCATTCAGCCATGACTATGTCTAAGCTCTCTTTCCTCTAATTCATTTTCAAAACCACATGCATATAGACAGGGAGAGTGTTGTATGAAATTCAGAGAGGTCATCAAATTCATTGAACCTCAAATATTTTCTCTCTTGAATTCATTCACCCTTTGACCCTGAATGAGTTGAGTCTGACAATATGGCAATCTGTTAGTCAGTTCTAATTCTTAAGCAATAGAAAACAGACTTCTTCCTTTATAATAATTTTAATTGCTTAAGGACTGCCTTAATGGTTTAAATTTTATAAACTTCAGAGTTTAAAGATTGCAATCAGTAAATAAGAATGCTGATAATTGATAAAGCTCTCAACCCTTATTTCATTACATGTCAGACAAAGTTAACTGTATCTGAAATCTGAAAACTCACCTGAAATCCTGTTAGAGAAGGCTAAGTATGTGTATTGTCCTTAAACAAGTCATTCTTAAACAAATAAAGGACATCTAAGAAAAATATTGAAAATCCTTGAAAAATAATGTTGGCAGAGCAATGACTGGTAAAGCATTGAGAAACTGAGTGATCTATCAAAGAAATGGATAACACTTATGTCATGATGTGCATCAGTTATCTCTGTATAAATGGTCAAAACAGTAGGGTGGTTTCACTGAGTACCTGGGGATACCTGCGTCTCATAAACGTGTATCCTCACACAAAAAGGTGTAAATCAGTCCTGTTGAATTTTGATCATAGGCAGAATGGTCCATCATGTTGAGTATCTAAGGGTACTGGCGTCTGATAAACGTGTACCCTTACGCAAAAAGATAAATGATACTTGAATGCCCTTAATGAAATAAAATTTAAAATGATGTTCCTTCAAAAAGAAAACTCAGGTATGTCAAATTGTTTAATTTCAATACATGACCTGGAATCTCTTAACAAATTTTACTGAGTCTAAGAATGTAAGATACTTTGAAACTGAATCTCTCATGCTCAAATGTGATTTTGGTTTATTGCTATTATCATGCATAGCAAACTCATTCAATGATTGTAGTGCATGAACTTTAACTTTTATAACCTTCAAACCAGAATTCAATCTCTAAGCAGTTTCTAAATTCATATGACTGAAGGTTCTGTGCTTTAGAATGCTTAATTCCTGAACGACTTGCTCAGAATGCCAATCAGATTTCCTTCTTCCCTTACACTTTCTTTCCCTCCTCTTTGTTGATGGCAAAGGGGGAGAATATATTATCTGTTTGATGAATTCCAGGGGGAGTGTATGCATCATGTTATGGCAAAGGGGGAGATATTGCTAGAACTTGCATTGGTTATTTCATCTCATAGCATGCATTCATAGCATCTGCATGACAAATCTGATTAACAAATCATGTCTTTCATCAAAATAAATTTCACTTTGTAAGATCATATAGGGTGTGACAGGGTGTTGCCATCCTATATGATAGGGTGTTGCCATCATCAAAAAGGGGGAGATTGTTGTGACTCCTCTGTGTTGATGATGTTGACAATAAGCCTTACTTCATTGGCAACAACTTGTTTTGATTGATTGGCAACTATTCATATTTTGATGAAATTATTTTTATCAGATTGTCTGTGTGTTCCATGCATTTAGAGTCTGTACATCGTCAGTGCTCTTCATGCATATGCATTGTTCGTGCATCTTTTCACAAGTCAGTGCATCGTTCACTCCAGCAAGTCTATACATTACATCGGTCAAGTCTGCACATTACTTGTAGACTGCACAAAGTCTGCACATTCGTTGTTGTAATGTATGTACATCGTCATGTCGCTTGCACATAGAGTCTATGCATTGCATTCTGTCAAACACAGAGTCTATACATTCCTTACTGTTATGTTCGTGCATCCATTTCACAAGTCCATACATTGTCCTGTTGCACGTCACTCAGCTGAGCAAGTCTATGCATCTATTAGCCTTCCCTTATGCACGTAGAGTCTATACATTCACACTCAGCATAGTCTGTACACTCGTTGCCAGCAAGTCTGTACATTGCATGTGTCGCAGACATAGCAAGTCTGTACATCGCATTTGACGCAGGCATAGGAAATCTATACATTGGTATCTTTATCGACGTTGCACTCGCAAGTCTATACATTGGTATCTTTACCTACGTTGCACCTACAAGTCTATACATTGGCTGCTGCATGCTCACACAATCAGTAAGTCTATACATCGTGCACTCTCAAGTCTGTACAGCCTGTGAGGTCTGTCTCACTTAGCGTCTCATTTGGACACAAGTCTATACATTGCATATGTTTGTGCATCACTCAAAGTCTATACAATGCATGCACGTTCATTCAAAGTCCATACATTGTCCGTGCACAAAGTCCATTCATTGCATTGTAGCATGCACGCACACTTAAGTCTATACATTGCATTGTAGCATGAACGCACACACAAGTCTATACATCCGTTTGCCTTGCTTCATGCACAAAGTCTATACATCCATAGCAAGTCTGTACACTGTCTGGTCGCATACACTCATAAGTCTATACATTGCACTATATGCATACTACATTGCATCCAGCAAGTCTGTACATTGAGGTCGCATGCTGGCATTCAAAGTCTACACATTATCTTGTTACACTCACTTGAAGTCTGTACATTGTCCACTTGCAGCATTAGCACAAGTCTGTACAGCCTGTGTTCGCAACACACAGTCTGTACATCGTTCATGCATATACAGTGTCTTGCATGCCAAGTCTATACAACGGCTAGCTGTACAAACGCCAAGTCTATACATTGCTTCATGCATTGCACTAAGTCTGTACATTGTGTGTTGCTATGCTCATACATCATTTTAGTAAGTCTGCACAATGGTGCACGTTGAGTCTGCACATTCATTTGGCATGACAGTGCATCCATTTCTAATTTACATACTTTGCTTGATGCATTGCATTCTGTCAGTTATCAAGTCTATACATTGTTTGCATAACAGCAAGTCTGTACATCGTTCTGTCATGCACTCAAAGTCCACACATGCACACACTTAGCTTGTGCATTGTGCTCTCATGTTTTAAACACTAGGCATTGCAAAGTCTATACATTACTGTCGCACTGCAAAGTCTATACATTGCAAAGTCTACACACTGCATTACACACTACAAAGTCTGTACAAGGTTCTATAGTCTTAAACTGATAATCCTCTTCGACTGACTGACAGGTACTTATGCTTGAGGAGATTAAGAAGGGCACATGATCCAAGAAAGAGGAAGTGCCAGGATCGTGACACGTGTATAGCAACGAGCCTGCATGCTGCCACGTGGTCCAAGCTTTTGGGCGGGAGATGTGGAAGACACACGCCCTATCTGATGCTCTATATATATGAAGCCTCTTCCTTAGAAGAAGACTGATCGAAGCAGAAGAGCAGAGAGTGAACTTCAGCCTGCACGATCCACAGAGAAGAAAGCAGAGAGCCACCGAGAGCAGAGAAGAAAAAGAGAGAGAAGAGAAGAGCAGAGAAGAGAAGAGAAAAGAAGAGAAGATTGAGAGAGAGGAGTTGAGAGAGCTTATCTGAATGTTCCTCAGTCTCTTGGTTAAGATACCAGAGCTGAGTTTGCTCATTGCGAGCTATATTCCCTTTTGGGATTTCTTATTTTCGTTTGATTCTGTTTTTGTTTTCTGAAAACTTTCTTCAAGCTGTTTGTCAGCAGAGCTAAGCTGTATTGCTCAGCGGTTTGTAGAGGTGTAGCCTCTGGACGGGTCAAGCTGTAGTCCCCAGCGGTTGCAGTGGAGGATTCTACTGGACAGGTCAAGCTGTAATTCCTCAGCGGGCGAGACTTGGTCTCGGACAGTAAGCTGTGAGGCTCAGTGGTTGTAGGCTAAGCTGTATTACCCAGCGGACGCAAGCTGTGTTGCGCAGCAGTAAGCCACACTTGGGTTGAGTGTGGGGTGGACGTGGGTCTGGAGGACCGAACCACCTTAAAATTTACTGTCTACTGTGTGATTGATTTGTGCACCTTGTGATTTCAGCTCGACCGACAGATGATTGCTTAGGTTCGCTATCACCGTGATCTACTTTGTTCCGATATCATTGTGCTCATTCAGTCGTTCAACTACTGCTCGTTTTAATTCCGCATTAGAGTTCATTTGTGTTTTTTAATTAGGCCATCGATCTATTCACCCACCTCTAGATCCACACTTCGTAGTGACAGAGTGCTCCCATCTAACACAACAGGAGTTCCCTGCTCCTGGAGGGTGCGTAACGGATGCTTGGATAAGCCTCCAATAGTCGGTCTGAGCCTGGGGCGATCGTTCGGGATTTTTATCCCGAGCGATGGGTGTGTAGCTCGGGTAGGCCGTGGTGGATCTCCACAGGGGCTCTCTCAACCGATCTGTCGCTCGGACTTCCGAATCCGAGGGTCGCCTAGGAAGTGCTACTCCGAGTGAGTTTTGGGCTTGAAGTAAGTGGGCTAGAAATGAGGCTGTCACTTTGGGGAGCGGGGCCTGGTTTGGTCGAATTAGAGCTGGTTGGGCCGTGCTGTTGGGCGTGTTGAGTCTCTCCAAGTGATTGTGATGATAACAAAATCTTGAACTCCGTTTTCATCTCGTGCCATGTCGAAGTAATCACGAGCAAGCTTTGAATGTGTTGACAGCCACTTTGTGTAATGCTAAAACCTTAAATGTAAGAATGTATAAGAAGCTCAAATGAACATCTCCAAATGCATAATCAAAGCCAGATTAAAACCAAAATGCATGAATTGAATGAGGACATGAAGCTCTTGTTATATGGATATGATCCACTACGCTAACAATTCATTTCTGCAGGTTTTTTAGAGTTCGGTCGATCTGGCCAGGATAGGCAGTCGACGTAATCTCTCAGAGCTGAAAACTCTGTAAAATTATAGAATTCGGTCGACCGCCCCCACTGTACCGGTCGACCGATTTTCCCAACGTTGAAAGGTTCAATTTCTGTAAAATTTCGATCGACCGCCCACTTATTCACGGTCAACCGCCAGCTTCAAAACCTCCATTGTTGACTTTGTTTTCTCCACGAGGCTGAAGCACCTATCAATGGTTTTTTAATCCCAAAAGTCTCTAGACATCCCTAGAATTGTGGATCTATGTCTTGGCTTGTCCTTGACCATCCAAGTTATATAAAAACATCTCTTGGGGGAGAGAAAGAGTGCTGCTACTGTAGCTCCGTGAGCAGTGCTTCGTCTAGGAGTTCTTCATATAACCCAAAGCTTTTGAAGATCAATCTGAAGCCAATCAACCCTAGATCAAGTGGAGCGTCAAGCTTCATCCAAAATCTACATCATCTACTCAGTGGGAGCTTAAATCAGAATTTTTCTTTTGTGTTTCTTCTTCCAAATTTCTTGAGCTTCAAGTGTCTATTTCTTGTAATCTCTAAACATTCAAGTGTGTGTGGATCTGCTCAGATCTGTGTGTGTGTCTTGGATCTTTCAGATCCGTGTGTGTTTCGATGTGTTTTCACCTTCGTGGGAGTTTCTCTCATCCCATAAGTGTGTGTGTGTTTTTGATCTTGTAATCCTTTACAAGATAGTGTATGAATCCTCACAGATCGTGAGGGGTGGATGTAGGTTGTCGTTGTTGCATCCAAACCACCTAAAAATCATTGTCACTTGTGTGGTTTAATCCTTTTTCTCCTATCTCCATTATGTGCAAGCATACACGTTGATTAATTCATTTGTATCTCTTGTGTTAGATCTAGTATAACATATCATTTCTACCTTAGATCCCTGCTATATCAAAAAGTTGGTTCGGATCGACAAGGCAAACCTTGTCAGGAAGATAACACCTTGCGTGAGTAGAATCTTCGGACTCACACCTTCGCCACGGTACCAAAGATCGGTTGTGTGTGATAGGTTTTGACAGATCTATTTGTTAATGCATCGAATCTATATTTCTATAAGTTGCTTCATCCTATTTCCTTAAATCTATCAAAGTTGCTTAAAATTTTTAATCACCCAATTCACCCCTCCCTCTTGGGTGTCATTGATCGCGGGACTTCAATTGGTATCATTGCTAAGGCTCTATTTCTTTCAGATCTAACGATCTAGAGTAAGATCCAGATCAATGGCAAACAAGGTTATGATGCCTGAGGGTCACTGCATCCATCGTCCTCCATACTTCGATGGCTCAAACTACTCTTACTTGAAAAATAGAATGCATGTGTTTCTGAGAGCCCAAGAGTATGAGATCTGGAGGGTGGTTGATAAGGGTCCATATGACCTTTCTAAAAATGAAGACGAGTGGACCCCTGAGGATATAAAAAAATCCACAATAAACTTTAATGCTATGAACATTATGCAATGTGCCATTCATCCTAATGAATATTCTCATGTTTCCATGTGCAGCTCAGCAAAAGAAATGTGGGACAAGCTGCGGCTTATTTATGAAGAAACCTCCGAGAAGTCAAAGAGACCAAAGCCAATATGCTGGTCAGGGAGTATGAGTTGTTCAAAATGAAGCCAGAAGAGACGATCTCAGAAATGTTCGCGAGATTAACAGAGATCACAAATGGTCTCAAAGGTCTCGGGAAAGAGTACACAAACTCCGAACTTGTGAGAAAAGTATTGAGATCTCTCTCACCTGCATGGCATATAAAAGCCACGGTTCTTGAAGATTCAAAGAATCTGTCCACACTTTCCTTAGATTAGCTCATAGGGTCACTGATGACGTATGAGATAAATATGAAGAGAACAGCTGAGGAAGAAATGAAGAAGAAGAAAACGGTGGCCTTGAAAGCCCACCAACCTTACAACGACTCCCAAGAAGATGAGTCTACTAAAGGAAGTGATGAGGAAGAGAACTTGGCCATGTGGACTCGCCAAGTGAAAAAAATTCTGAGAAGAAAAAGAAATTTCCAAGGAAAATTCAAGAAGGGTTAGAGGAAGCCCGTTCAAAACAAGGGGGGGGCCTAGTAAGCCAAGTAGCATCATATGCTACGAATGAAAGAAGCCTGGGCACATGAGAAGAGAGTGCCAAGATTTGAAGAAAAAGTTCAAGAAAGAAAAACTCAGAAAGTCAAAAGCTATGGTCGCCACCTGGAGCGACGAAGAGGAAGAGCAGTCAGAAGAAGAGCTCGGGGAGCTCATGGAAAGTTTGTGCCTTATGGCACATGAAGATGATTCAACTGGGATAAATTCTGATCCTGATTTTATTTCAAATGAACAATGGGAGTTAGAATATGAAAAGTTGTATTTGAAATACATGAAAATCAGATCTGAAAATAAAACTCTGAAAAAAGAAGTTAAAAATCTTACACATGAGGGTTCTTCGGTTAAGTTTGAAAAACTTGAGCAGGAATGGTTTGAACTAACTGAAGAAAAAGAAACTTTGCTACAAACAATTTCAGATATTGAAAAAGCCAAAGATGAGTTATCATGTAAAATGTTTGAAATGGAAGAAGTTTGTGAAAAATTGAAAAATGAAAAAGAAGTTATGACATCTTCAATTTTTGAACTTGAGAATAAAAATGTGAGTTTGAATAAGGAGGTGGCTGACTTGCAGTTCACTCTCTCTAGGTTTGTTAAAGGGAAATAAAACCTAGATAATGTGTTGGGAGTTATAGTTAACTTCCGTAAAGAAGGATTGTGGTACATTCCCCAAAACATAAAATCATTTGAGCACAAGATTACTACATCTCATGTACATGAAAAAGAAAATGATTGTGCATCATGCTCACACACTAAGCCAATACACGTTCAATCCAAATCACACAAATATCCAAGAAGATTTTCAAATGTCAATTGCTTTCATTGTGGTAGATTTAGACATGTTATTGCTAACTGTTGGTTCAAACAGAACAATCAAAGGAATCATGCTATTTGGACCAGAAAAAGACATATGCAGAATTGGACTAACTCCTATGGACCCAAATTAGTTTGGGTACCAAAAATAATTACATGAGAATGTTATTTCTTGCAGATATGTCTTGAAGCCAGGGGGAGCAAATGGTACCTGGATAACGGTTGCTCAAGGTATATGACAGGGGACAAGAAAGTGTTCTCTACTCTGCAAGACAAGGATGGGGGGCAGGTTGCCTTTGGTGGAAAGGACAAAGGTAAGATTATTGGAATTGGCAACATAGGTAAGAATTCTGAAATTCTTATTGAAAATGTGCTCTTAGTGAAAGGTTTAAACCATAATCTTTTAACCATAAGCCAACTATGTGACAAGGATTTTAAAATTATTTTTGATGAATCTCACTGCCTCGTCATGAATAAAAGCTCTAATGAAATCATGTTCATCGACAAGAGGAATAACAATGTGTATACTATTGATCTTGATGATGTTTCTGATGATGATATGTGCTTGGTAGCAAACAACCATGACAATGCATGGCTATGGCACCAAAGACTAAGTCATGCTAGTTTTGGAGTAATCTCCAAATTGTTTAGACATGACTTGGTGAATAGTTTGCCAAAATTAAAATTTGAAAGTGATAAAATCTGTGAGACTTGCACAAAAGGCAAGCAAACACGCACATCTTTCAAAAATAAGAACGTTGTTTCTACCGCTCGGCCTTTAGAACTACTGCACCTTGATCTTTTTGGTCCGACTAGGACATCCAGCCTAGGAGAAAACTCTTATGGATTTGTAATTGTTGATGATTACTCCAGATTCACTTGGGTGTTATTTTTAGCAAATAAAAGTGATGTCTTGATGGAGTTTCAAGCATTTTGTAGGAAAATCTAAAATGATAAAGGGTACCTCATCACCACAATCCAGAGTGATCATGGTGGTGAGTTTGAAAATCATGAATTCAGCAGTTTTTTCCAGGAGCAAGGTTATACGCACAACTTCTCATCACCCAAGACGCCTCAACAAAATGGTGTAGTGGAGAGAAAAAATAGAACCTTGATAGACATGGTACGGACCATGTTAAGTGAGAACTCTCTACCCAAATACTTTTGGGCTGAGGCGGTAAGTACATCATGCTACATCATCAACAGGGCAATGGTAAGGCCCATTTTGAAGAAAACCCCATATGAGCTCTACAAGGGTAAGAAATCAAACATTTCCTATCTTAAACCTTTTGGATGCCCATGCTTCATCCTGAACAATGGTAAGTCTAACCTAGGTAAATTTGATGAGAAAAGTGATAAAGGAATTTTCCTAGGTTATGCACTTAACGCTAGAGCTTACAGATTGTTTAACAAGAGGACCTTGGTTGTTGAAGAAAGTCCTCATGTGATTTTTGATGAATCTGAATTGAAACTGACCAATCAATATATTCCAATTTTGGATGCAGATGAAGCTCCTAAATGTCCGAATGATGCTAAGGCTAAGGATGAACAAGTGGAAGGGATCTCCAGCAAGGTTGAAAAGAATGAAGATCCACCAATTGAAACACTTCAAGAACAACAAGTGCAGCACCCGGACTTGCCAAGTTCCTCCACATTCTTGAAAGATCACCCCGTTGAAAACATCATAGGTAATCCTAAAGATGGGGTAAGAACTAGATCTTCACTAAGGCAAGTAGAAGAAGAGTATTTGATGGCCTTAATTTCACAAGAAGAGTCTAAGGATATTCATGAAGCTCTTCAGAATGAATCCTGGATTCAGGCTATGCATGAAGAGCTACACCAGTTCGAAAGGAACAAAGTGTGGTCTCTCATGCCGCGTCCCAAAAATCATCCCATAATTGGAACCCGTTGGATTTTCAGAAATAAGTTAAATGATACGGGATTGGTTGTTAGGAACAAGACCCGACTTGTAGCCAAAGGGTATAGCCATGAGATGGGCATTGATTTTGATGAGTCCTTTGCACCGGTTGCTAGACTAGAAGTAGTCAGGATTTTATTCTCCTATGCTTGCTCATTGAACTTCAAATTATTTCAAATGGATGTTAAATTTGCTTTTCTTAACGGTTACATCAAAGAGGATATTTTTGTAGAGCAACCTCTAGGTTTTGAAGACCCAAAACATCAAAAGCATGTGTACAAGTTGCAAAAGGTCTCATACGGGTTGAAGCAAGCTCCAAGAGCATGGTATGAAAGGCTCACCTCCTTCCTGATTGAAAATGGTTTCAAAAGAGGTAAGGTTGACCAAACACTCTTCACGAGAAAATCAAGTAAAGACATATTAATAGTTCAAGTGTATGTAGATGACATTATTTTTGGAGCTACTAACAATGTCTTATGTGATGAATTTGTAGAAATTATGCAAGGAGAATTTGAGATGAGTTTAAGGAGTAAACTTACATTCTTTCTTGGATTGCAGGTGAAGCAAACATCTAAAGACATTTTCATAAATCAAGCTAAGTACACATTGGAGCTAATAAAGAAATATGGGATGACTGAAGCAAAACCCCTGTCAACTCCGATGGTCGCAACCACGAAGTTAGACAAAGATGAAATTGGTAAAACATTAGATCCCACACTCTTTCGAGATATGATCGGATCACTACTGTATCTCACAACATGCCGCCCTGACATTCAATTCAGCATATGTCTATGTGCTCATTTTCAGTCATGTCCTAAAGAATCTCATCTAATGACTGTTAAATGCATTTTTCGATACTTAATTGGCACAATACATTTTGGCTTATGGTTTCCCATCGGTAGTTCTTTTGATTTAATTGCATACACTGATGCGAATTATGCTGGATGCATTGTTGATCGCAAAAGTACTAGTGGGTATTATCAGTTTCTTGGTGGGTGCCTAGTTTCATGGGCCTCCAAGAAGCAACATTCAGTAGCTCTCTCAACGGCCGAGGCTGAATATGCAGCCGCCGGAAGTTGTGGAGCCCAAGTACTTTGGATCAAAAATCAATTGCTTGATTTTGATGTTGAAATGAAATGTGTTCCAATCCTATGTGACAATACCAGTGCAATCAATTTGTTAAAAAATCATGTTCAACATTCTAGGACAAAACACATTGACATTCGACATCATTTCTTGAGAGATCATATAGGAAAAGGGGTCTTTGAATTGAATTTTATTGACACACACAATTAGCTAGCTGACATTTTCACAAAACCCCTAAACCAGGATCAATTCAGTAGGATAAGAAGAGAACTTGACATGTGCAAGGGTGAAAGCATACATACATAGGTCTGCACTTAGGGTAAGGGTTGCACTTATAGAAACTCATATGCATAAATGGTAGATTAACAGGCATATTGTATGTACTTATTTTCAATACCTTGTGTGTATATATATCCCTGCATGTTTTAGTGTATTTATACATACATCACTCCTTGAAAATCCTTCTAAAGATGAATATTCCTTGATTAAATAAATGTGGACTCGTATGACTTTTGGACCTAAGGCACCTTCTGAGGGGGAGTTAGAGAACTTTCCTCAAAACCCCATCTCTTCTCCCTTTCTCCACTTCATGATGTTGGTTCTATTTAGAAGGTCGGTTGCTGGTGCTCACAACAAAAAAAAAGAAAAAGAAGAAAAAAAAATATTTGAATTTTTAGGGCTAGGTCGACCACTTCGATCGACTGCCAACCCCGGTCCGGTCGACCGAACACGGCGAACCGGCCTGATCGAACCAACATCTGAACCCCTTTTAAAAAGGGTCTTCACACCCCCCTCTTCATTCCAACACAACAACTCTCTCTCATACCCTATTTCATAACCCTAGAACACCAACACTCCACTTCTCTAGCCCAAAAACCTACTATCTCCTTCACCCGCACAAGATCCGATCCATTCGTCACGATTTCGGGACAATCTCTCCACGGTCGTTCGTGCGTTCGTGAAGCTCTACCCGAGGTTCCAGATTGTGGAGAAGATCATTCAAAGCCCTAGGAGTGTCTTTTGGTCCATCTTCATCCCCAGGGTTGAGATCGATCTTCAAGGGTTTCTACACTGGGTCTTCTAGTCTAGGATGCCGCCTCAACGAAGCTCTCGGCATTCTGCCCAAGGAGAACCCCATGCTCGGAGACAAGAGGCCCCGACTCATCCACCACAGCCGACACCGGCTCCTCCTCGCGCACCTCGGTTGCCTCCACGGCCCATTATTGACCCTCGATTGGTCGACTTCAATGAGGTGAATGAGCTTCTGCCCGACATATGTGCTGTATTTGAGGTTCAACAAGGTTAGATGGACTTCGACACTGGATATCCATGATACTACCCAAATCTAGTGCACCAATTTTATGGAAATTTGGTTGACAGAAATGGAGGGTTATATATAGTTGTTCGAGGTGTTGAGATTCATATTACCCCGGACCTTTTTGCACATGCTTTAGGGGTGTCAGCCATGGGAGCTAACATGGCTTTTGGTCATGGCGCAGCTGAGGACACATTTATTGCTATGACAAACTGTGACTATGTGCATGGTGTTAGTAATTTGATTACCTTAAATGCAAATTATTTTCTACCACTACAATAGATTCTACACCACATGTTCACCTCTCTTATATATCCAAAGAGTGGGAGTCAGAATGAAGTGACAGAGGTTCACAAATTTCTATTTTACCATGTTATGAATGGAATTTTAGTCAACATGGGTCGGCTCATGACACACTTGATAGGGACGTGTCGAACCCAACTGAGGAGATCATTTCCTTATGCATCACAGCTGACATGAGTGTTTGTATATGCTGGGATTCACCTTGGTGATGAAACATTTATTCGAGTCAGAGAAGATGATATCTACAACCACCATAAAATCTTCTCAGATTTTGGATATTACTATGGTCCCGATGGCGAGCTATGCCGAGATATACCAGTTTATGGGGAAGAAGCTGATAGTGAGGAAGAGCAGGAACAAGAGTAGCAGCAGGGTCAAGGGGATGCCCCCCCTCCAGTTCAGGCTGAGGACAAGCCTCCTCCACCTTCACCTCATCACATGGATCCAAAGATGCCTCCTTCACCACAGTTCTTTCATGGGGAGTCTTCTACTTAGGGGGCCGGACAACACTCTTGGGTAGACAATGAGGCTTTTGACAGGCGTCTTACTGGGATAGAAACTCGAGTGGATACTTTTGGGGGTCACCTCTCTACCTTTGAGGAACGCATAGACACTATGGGTAATGTGATTGACACTTTGTCAGGTCGCATAGATTCCTTCTCCACGGTCTTGGAGACTCTCTCCACTCAGATGACCACTCTCTCCACCCATATGACCTCCCTCACCACCAGTCATGAAGACTCTAGCCAGGACTTCCATATCATGAACTTAACACTTCTTGGAATGCAGCGCCGTGATGTGGCCCGTGACAACTCCGTTGCCAATATTCAGGTTCATCTTCAGCTTCAAGACCATTCTCTTGAGGACATCCGACGCCGCCTTGGATATCAGCCTCCTCCTCCAGAGGATCAGCCTCCTGCAGATGACCCATGAGAATTTTTCTTTTGATTCCTACCTCTCGACTGTTGTACTTGGGTCGTGTGTCTTTTGGGTCTCCTATTCGTCTATCCTATCCCCTCCTTTGATGATGCCAAAGGGGGAGAAGTAGTTATGCAGGTCTTATATATAGTTTATGCATGCATGTCCTTGTGTTTTGCATGGATGATCATTTGTGAGGATTTCTTTGTCATTGCATCTTGTGAGTCCTTGTGTCTTGCATTTGCCTTTGTCATGCTGTCTAGAAGTCTTGCATTCTCTCAAGCATCAATGTACCTTGTATTGAAATGATGAAATGAATGCAATTGGTATTTGATATCAAATGGTTGGCTCTTGTCTCTCATTTTCCATCTACCTTGGCAAATAATATATTGAATGGCTTGCATAGATTGAATGGTTTGCATTGCTTTGCTAATGGGAATCGACGCCGAGCATTGATATTTTTTATTTTACATTTGTGTCCTTTAGTTTATTTTTATATCCTTGGAAAAGTATATGTGCAATTGTAAGGCTTTATAAGCCAATGTGTCATTCCCTTGGATTGTTTGGGTTTTTGTGCAAATTGCCAGTAGGTCCAGCAAGGGGGCCCTCACTCCTTCCCCATTGGTCCACATAAGCCATATGCGTCCATGTGGGGCTGGTCAAAGTCCTGGGTGGCATCTAGAAGGTCAATTGGACACATGGGAGACAAGTGGACCAAAAAGTCCAAGAAGGAGGCTCTCTTGGTCAAGGGGGTGCCCTTATATATTATTTAAATTGTGTTCCAAATCACATGGGTTAATTAGTTTTGACCTTCCTAGTTTGCCCTCCCTAACCCTAGATCTGAGGGTATTAAGAGTCTTTTTACATTTATTATAAATACTTGTATTACCACATTTTGTTAGAATTAATGAAGTGAAATTTTATAAAATTGCTTGGAGCCTCCAAGGAGGGTGCGCCCCTCTCCCTCTCTCTCCCTGGTTCATCTTCTTCCTCCAACCCTCCAGGGAGTGAAGCCCATTCTCCTTAGCCCCTCTGAGTTCACCTTTGATGCCGCCGCCGTTAGTGCCGTCGTCGCGCCGCCACTGCCGCTACATCGGAGTTCTGTCTCCATCAGGACAGAACCTCACCTCCAGATTTTTATCTCTGGTTCTTATTGTCTGATGGAACCCTAATTTTGAGGGTTTGTTCTGTCCATCTCCCTTAACCTCCAGTTCAAATTTCGTGTCATTTGGAAGTCATTAGGTATTTTTCCCATATTTTTGTTTGTCCTATCAGTAATCTACCCTTTGCAGATCTACGCGACAGAGTCACCTTATCGCATTTTCCCCACCCCCTTACAAATTTTCAGAAAATCCCAAAACATTACTCAGTGTTTCACACATATATCCCCTTCCACCATAATTTTCGTGGAGTCTAGAAAATTCATTTGACCCTCGGTCAAAGGTCAGTTTCAGGCAGATCCCTTGCTGCCCTATGTGTCTGTCAGTCTGAGTCAGAATAAAAAATAGTGTTACAGTCATATTCATTTTCAATCCGTTTGGTGGATGGAGCTATCAAAATTATATGTTGTAGATCTATGAGTGCTCTTTCCAAAGGTACCAGCCACGCCTCGATCGGCCTCCGAATCTGAGCGTCGTAATTCGTGTCGTCGAGGCTTGCAGATCTATTCCCTGTGCAAGTCCGAAATTACAGTCCAGAAGATATTCAGAAATAAATATCAAAAATCAACTTCAGGAGCCGCCCCTTCAGGGAGTCGTTCAGGGACGCCCTGCCATCGTCCCAGACAAGCGGCGCCTCCGAAAGATCTCAGGAAGGTGACGTTCCTTTGGAAACCGTTGCTTGCTGTCTAGTGAGTCAGCAACCGAGTTGGCGCAGCACCGAGTTGGAATAGTGCTGAGTCGGACCAGAAGGCCGAGTTCATGCCGTACGCACCTCCAGATTGTAGCCCGTCAACCCAGGGTCGGTCCTCCCGGGCCCCACTTGTAGCCCTTTACCTCCCTGCGTGGAGTGGGCAATAAAATTCACTGCTGTAATTAGCGTTTTACTGTTGTTACCGGGAGTTACCGTAACTGGTAGGGATAGTCTTCCCCACGCCCGGAGCGTGGAGGTACACTCGTCCCCGCTCTTTATCGCATTTTGCTTATCTCGTATATCTTTGAATGCCGCTGCGAGTGTAGGTTCCTAGCTTGATATATTGTTATCACCGTTGCGAGAGTGAGTGAGTGTACCGTCCCGTGACTCAATCCGAGTTAACACGGAAAAGCCGATACCCGAGACTCACGGCCGGTTTCTCAACCGCGCCCGGTCCCACGTTTCCCTCGCATAGGGACGATCGCGAGCTAGAGTCCCATGTCGCTTGTCCGTCCCATATCATTTGCATAATGAAGAATCCTTGGTTTGATGCATTACCGATACACAATTTGGTTATCAAGGCATGCCATTACTCTTATAATCCAATATTTTGTCATCATCAAAAAGGGGGAGATTGTCGAGTCTCTCCAAGTGATTTTGATGATAACAAAACTTTGAACTCCGTTTTCATCTCGTGCCATGTCGAAGTAATCACGAGCAAGCTTTAAATGTATTGAAGGACACTTTGTGTAATGCTAAAAGCTTACATGTAAGAATGGATATAAAGCTCAAATGAACATCTCCAAATGCATAATCAAAGCCAGATTAAAACCAAAATGCATGAATTGAATGAGGACATGAAGCTCTTGTTATATGGATATGATCCACTAGGCTAACGATTCATTTCTACAGGCTTTTCAGAGTTCGGTCGACCTGGCCAGGATGGGCGGTCGACCTAATCTCTCAGAGCTGAAAACTCTGTAAAATTACAGAGTTCGGTCGACCGCCCCCACTAGACCGGTCCACCGGTTTTCCCAGCGTTGAAAGGTTCAATTTCTGTAAAATTCCGGTCGACCGCCCACTTATTCACGGTCGATCGCCAGCTTCGAAGCCTCCATTGTTGACTTGGTTTTCTCCACGAGGCTGAAGCATCTATCAATGGGTTTTTAATCCCAAAAGTCTCCAGACATCCCTGGAATTGTGGATCTGTGTCTTGGCTTGTCCTTGACCATCCAAGTTATATAAAAACATCTCTTGGGGGGGAGAAACCCTAATCACCAAGGTGAGATCAAGGAAGCTATCAAGGGGAGAAAGAGTGCTGCTACTGTAGCTCCGTGAACAGTGCTTCGTCCAGGAGATCTTCATCCAACCCAAAGCTTTTGAAGATCAATCTGAAGCCAATCAACCCCCGATCAAGTGGAGAGTCAAGCTTCATCCGAAATCTGCATCATCTACTTAGGGGGTGCTTAAATCAGAATTTTTCTTTTGTGTTTCTTCTTCCAAATTTCTTGAGCTTCAAGTGTTTGTTTCTTGTAATCTCTAAACATTCAAGTGTGTGTGGATCTTCTCAGATCTGTGTGTGTGTCTTGGATCATTCAGATCTGTGTGTGTTTCGGTGTGTTTGCACCTTCGTGGGAGTTTCTCTCATCCCACAAGTGTGTGTGTGTGTGTGTGTGTTTTTGATCTTGTAATCCTTTACAAGATAGTGTGTGTGTAGCAACCCTGATAAATGAATATTTGAAATGAATTAAAACATATATATTATAGAAGTAATACAGATAATAAGAATAGGGTTAATTGGATGAAATAAAATATTTTACAAATAACGCCTCTTAGTAAGGCGTTAATTTAAAAAGAAACGCCTCTATATACGGCGTGACTAAAGAAAGGACGCCCTCACCTGACGGCGTCAAAACCCAACGCCAAAAAAAGGCAAGGTCAAGAAACGCCCCTGTCTTGGGCGTGCTTTAAAAAAATAAGGAACGCCCTTATATAAGGCGCTTCTTAAGAAACGACATGAAAAGGTCGTTAATTAAAGAATAGATGCCCTGACCAAAGGCGTTAATTCCGTTCGTGAACCGTTCAAACCCAGAGCTTATCCAGGGAAAGATTAACCTAATCTAGTAAGTGTCTAATAGAGTAAGGACTCTATTAGGGATATACTACCCTCACACAATCACTAACTCTAATAGGACTTCCAAAGTCTTATAAATAAACCTGTTCGGCCAACCCTAAATCTATTTGGACGAACTACCGCTGCACGGTACGTGAAGAACAAACTGTTCTTCTTATTCCCTTTTGTTTTTCTTGCTTCAGATTATATGAAGAATAATTAGTTTTCTTCTTGTTCAGGAAACTCTGCTACTGCCGTCGAAGAATAGGTAATATTCTTCTATCTTTTTCCTTAAACGTCGATTATAACTATGAAGATTATTAACATCTTCATCTTCCTTCTTTTTCTCTTCCTCTACAGGTTCTGTAGCGTGAAGATCTTTGAAGAACATTTGTTCTTCTTCCGGCTACTGCTGTTGTTGCAGATTTTTCGTTGCAACAGAGCTCATCTTCTATCTCATCCTTCACGTTCCATTAAAGGTAGGATTTTCTCAAGTTATTGTAGCCCAAATGAAAATAACGCAAGATATATGTATAAGCATGGCATGCATACAGTTTTATTTTCGTTTCTGGAATATTATTGAAAGAAACGCCCCTGTCAAGGGCGCTAATTTACAAGACACGACCATTCCCAGGTCGTCAATTTCATATTTGACGCCTTGTACACAGGCGTTAATTTCATGTAAATGTTAATCAACCACCTTAAGAACTGATTATCTATGAAATCATGATTATAAACAATGCATGATCCTCTGTCTTCAACCTGCTAACGCTACTGTCCTGATATTATCTTCGTTCCTCTGTTATCCTGAAATTATTGCTGTCCTTCAAATTTCCTGCAGAAACTTTAAGTAACGACCTTGACAAAGTCGTTTTCCACATGTTAACACCCTACCATAGGGCGTAAATTGAAAAGACACGCCCCTTCCTAGGGCGTTTATCGGTCAAAATCCTGAAATACATATATTCTGTAATATAGAATTAAACAGTAACGCCCCTTTCCAGGGCGTGTTTTAGACAAATCGTGAAAAATTATTGATATTCTGTCAAATATATAAATAATGAGACGCCTGCTACTGTAGTCGTCAACTCTTGAAGAAACGACCCTGACCAGGGCGCGTTTTAGATAAATTACTGAAATATTGAAAATTCTGCAAAATGGAAACATGTGTAAACGCCCTTCTGTTAGGCGTTATTTACTTGAGAGACGACTTAGCGTAAGTCGTTATTTTCTGTAAAAATGATTTTTATCATGATTCTGTTAACCAATGGTTTCATATTATATAATATATATATCGGCACTATTCTCCACTCCGTGAGTATAGTCCCACTTTTCACGTTGTTTCATCGATCACACTCAACTCTCATTGACATACAAGCTCTCCATTGGACATTCCGTTCCTTTGGACTAGCGAGTTAGTCATAGAGACCTCCGTAAGACTCCTCGTAGCCTTGGATTCCCTCAAGGCCGACTGAGCTGGTTGTACCCTAAAAACCCATTACACGATCCCTGTCATGTCAATCTAAAGAAACATGGTATACCGGCCCTTATGATCATACAAAGAGTATATCATAAGAAATTCGTAATGGGATGATGATATCATGCCATATCATGTCATTCTTGTAAACCTCAATTCTATGATAAGAATGAGGGTATCTTGCTTATGTGGACTCAATTCTATATCAAGAATGTCCATATTGATTTGTCATGGTACCCAAGTTAAGGGAACCATATTCTACCTAGTTTTTTCGATATCGTGATTATACCGTTATTATCGCCATTCGATGTCCTTTGTCATATTTGGACTATATTCTATCAAAGTTGTCATACATGTCTACAAGCTTGATTATTGAAATTCTATATTGGCTATATAAACAAGAGTGGATGTCAAAAATACATGATAAATGCCTGCGCATATAGGGCCCAATCTGGTCCTGGGAGGAGCACCCGAAAGTACTTGTGCCCATGGGAGTTAAAATGATAAGGTATCTGGTATTATACCGAGTACTTGACTTGCTTGATTGGACATTTCACACACATCTTGTACTTGAAATCATACTTGACTTGACATGAAATGCGTGGCCCGAAAAAAAGGGTAATCTACTTGCTTGATACATGATAGCCAAAGTTCTTGACATGACTCGTTAAACGTACTTGCTTGAATATCTTGAATAAACTTGTTATCTTGTTGAAAGTTCATGATTAAGTTCATCTTATTTCCTTCATATTACATTCTCTCTATCTTGTCGTTTTATGCGTGCATGCACAGCCTTATTGCATTCATGAAAATGTAATTACTTAAACCCCTTGCTAGTACTTGAGATATAATTTCCTACTGAGCGTTCGCTCATCCCGTTTGTCCCTTTTTACTTTTCAGGTAAGTCCGACGACGATGGAAGTCAATCGGATGGGAATGGTCAAGAGTGAAAGTGATAGAGCTGCTCAAGTGTCATCTAGTCTTTTCTATAGTTTCTTGAGTCAACTATGTACTTTTCTTTTTATTAAACAGAGTATTGGATTTGTAATAGTCTATTATAAAGGAATAAAGGATTGGGTTATCTTGCTATTTTGCGCATCTCTGTCTTTGTGTCGAATACACGACCACTCTGATTGACATGATTGATATAGACACATCGCGCACCTCCGGGTATCTTCCTCGCTCGGGGCGTGACAGTGTGAATCCTCACAGATCGTGAGGGGTGGATGTTGGTTGCCGTCGTTGCATTCGAACCACCTAAAAATCGTTGTCTCTTGTGTGGTTTGATCCTTTTTCTCCTATCTCCATTCTGTGCAAGCACACACGTAGATTAATTCATTTGTATCTCTTGTGTTAGATCTAGCATAACTTATCATTTCTACCTTAGATCCCTGGTATATCAAAAGGTGGGTTCGGATCGACAAGGCAAACCTTATCAGGAAGATAACACCTTGCGTGAGTAGAATCTTCGGATTCACACCTTCGCCACGGTACCAAGGATCGGTTGTGTGTGATAGGTTTTGACAGATCTATTTTTTAATGCATCGGATCTATTTCTACAAGTTGCTTCATCTTATTTCCTTAAATATGTCAAAGTTGCTAAAAAATTTTAATCACCCAATTTACCCCCCCTCTTGGGTGTCATTGATCGTGGGACATCAGGGCGGTAGATTTTCCCCCTCTCCACTTGCCCCCATCCCACTCCAGAGCCATGCCTAGGCTCGGATGAGTAGCACTTGTGGGGATGGTGTTGGTGGCTTGATTTGGATGGGGAATTATCTCCGGCAGGGGCCATTTAATGCGGCTGTCTTGGGAGTACGCCCATGATGATGACTCTTTTGAGTTGATGAGAGGAGCCCCCTTTTGGAGTTCGAAACTTCGCGCTGTCTCCCGCAATGCCTCTGGGGGTATAAATATTGCGCGTGCTTGCATTCCAAGCCTCCTTCGTTTAGGGTTTTTTCTCTCCATCGCGCTTGTATTTCGGAAGGGCTCATGCGCCGTGAGGGTGAGTAGGAAGAGCAGCGACTCACGGAGGCCTTTGCAGAGTTAGCGGAGATCACGATGGCGGTGATTCGCCAGCTTCCACTTCCTCCTGAATCGTATGATGCTGCACTCTCTTCCTCCTTTTCCTGTCCCTCGCTTTCTTCCATGGTGGAGTAGCATCCCGCAACTGAGGTGCAGGAAGCCGAACAGGGCGCGGGCAGTTTGGTGCCGCAGCCTGAACACCCCATGCACAGCGAGTTGGGCGAGGCCGAGGTGAAGAGGATGGAGAAGCGTTACGGGCTACCGTGGGAGTACTTTTTCTCTCCGTCCCAGCCTCATGAGTCTAGCTTGGCTTCTCATTCGGGCCTCTTTTGTACTTTTCTTTTAGCTTGGAAATGTGGGTTTCGTCTCGCTCTCCACCCCTTTGTCGCGCAGTTGCTTCAGTTTTACCGACTGGCTCCTGTCTAGTTGGTCTCCAACTCGTACAGTTTTATCTTCTCCTTCATCTTTCTCTACCGTTTGTGCGGTCTTCACATTTCTTTGGACCTTTTTCATTCTTTCTTCGAGTTGAAGGAGCAGACCCATGCGGGTAAGGGCTTCTTCTATCTCCAGGCGAAGAGTGGAAGGAGCTGTGTGTCCCTCTCTGCCACGGATTCTTCCCACAAGGAGTGGAAGACCCAATTTTTCTGGGTGGGTTCAACCAAAAGGGGTATCCCTTGGGACTTCCCGATGGAGCCTCATTTCCATCTGTCTCTCCCTCCGAAGCAAACGATGATTTCTCCAGAGCTAGAGGAGGAGATGAGGATTCTTTAGGAGAATCGCCGGTCCACTACTGAGTTGATGACTATGGCCAACATCGAGGAATATCCCTCCCGCGATGTGCCACCTCAAGGTGAGAACCCTAAGGTCCTGCATTGCTGTTTCTGGGTCGGGTAGGTAGGCCTCTTTTTGACGATTTGACTTCTGTTGCTCAGATTCAAGGCGAACGAATGATGAGGAGGAGGAGCCGTTAGAGTAGGAGATCGTTGAGCTAGAGGAGATGCCTGCTCCGAGGAACCCCAAGTCTCTGGAGGCCCTTTCAGCGCATGAGATAGGGGCAAGCAGATTGCCCGGGATGCTTCCGAGCGCCGAGGGGCTAAACACAAGGATCCTGGGGAGCGGCTGCTCTTGTCTTCGATGAAGGCTCTGACCACCGAAAAGAAGCGGTTAAAGAAGGCGGGGGTCTCCTGTCTGGTCGAGAAGCGTGCTCACCCGATCGAGGAGCGTGTCCGCCCGATTGAGGAGCATTCAACCGAGGACGTCTGCCATTCGGATCACCCGTCCATCGAGCTAGAAATGGCTACTATTGGCAAAAAAAATGCTGCCGAGCCTGTCAGATCGCAGAAAGAGGCGGTGGGCTTCGAATTTTTGGCTGAGGCTGATGGGGTGCAGGGCGAGGCAACAACCCAGCCCGAGCGTCCTAGACCAAGGTGGTCACGAAAGCTCAGCACTTGACAACGTCGGAGGCCCCGTGCAGAGTCATCAGGGCATTGAAGCTGTCATAGTGGCCGGCCAGGTCTCCTTGGCCGTCACATGAAGGTTGGCAGAGAGAGTCTAGGAGAGATCTGGCCTTCAAGATTTGGTCGGAGAATGAAGATTGCTCCTCGTCCTCCTTGGTAGAAGTCTTCTGTAAGGCGCGGAGGGCGCGCTCTTGCTCCATGAAGCGTCGTTCGAAGTCTCGCAGTCGGAGAGACAGCTCCAACTGCCGCGGGGCCGAGGGGCTGCCGGGGTGCCCTTGCCGGCTACCACATCATCCCTCGGGGGCATCGAACTTCGGGAGCTGCTGACGCGTCCCGGGCCGTTCTCTCCTTGGGGTGGAAGAGGCTTCTTGCTCTAGAGGAGGGGCATGCGACGGTCCTCCCGACCTGTTACGTATAAGTTGTCATCCCTGGAGGGTGAAACGTCCTCTGGCTGTTTGCTGGGAAGCCTCTCCACGGGGGGGGGGGCTTCCCGTGGGATTCGTGACTTCTCCTCCCTAGCTGCCCGGGTCCTCATTAATTCTACAAGGATATCTAGTTTTGTGTTGAGGGTTTGGAGAGCGTCAGAACTCTCATTAAGGGGTTGCATCTCCGCGGGTGGTGGAGGCAGCTCATCGACTTGGTTGTTGTCGTCGGAGGGGAGGTTTTCCGCGAGGTGGGAAGGCACAGGTTCTCCTTCCCCTGCCATCACGGTCTTTCCCTTGTCACCGGCGATCCTCCTACCAGAATTTCTTTACACTATGGTGGCTCTTTGTTCGTTTCCCACAGACGGCGCCAGATGAAGAGGCGTAATCTTGTGCTGATCCTGAGTCGTGAGATCACGGCCACCATGCGTGTATAATCTGCAAGATGGGAAATAGATCAGGGGTGCCCAGAGATGAAACCTCAGAAAGAACCCTCCGATGCCTAAGTTAGAAAATATGAGAGAGCACTGATATGAAGAGAGGTGGTCGGAGGAGAAAAGGGCGCGGGATTATTCTCCACCAAGAGGTGTGGTGGTTTTCTCTCAGGATTGTTGCTTACCTCTCCGGGGGTCCTTATGGGGTTTATATAGCGATCCGTTTAATGCAGGAGCCCTGGGAGTCGAGGGGATTTAGGGGGGGTTACGTCCTCGTCGTGGGCTCGTTATGGCACAAGGACTCTTACTCTTCCTTATCCCTTGGAGTTCTCTGCTCCTGGAGGGTGCGTAACTGACGCTTGGATAAGCTTCAAACAGTCGGTCCGACCCTGGGGTGATCGCTCGGGGTTTTGATCCCGAGCGATGTGTATGTAGCTCGGGTAAGCCATGGTGGATCCCCACAGGGACTCTCTGGACCGATCTGTCGCTCGGACTTCTGAACCCGAGGGTCGCCTAGGAAGTGCTGCTCGGAGTGAGTTTTGGGCTTGAGGTAAGTGGGCCCGAAATGAGGCTGTCACTTTGGGAAGCGGGGCCAAGTTTGGTCGAATTGGACCTACTTGGGCCGTGCTCTTGGGCGATAGATTTCCCCCCCCTCCACATATTAAATCAAATTACCAGATGTGTAAGTGAATAACATAAAAATAGGCTTTAGCCATTTGGATATTCAGATTTTCAGTTCAACACAAGAGATATTACTCGGACTACACTTCAATTTAGGACAACAACGTATTGGAGGCTTCGCTCTACCTTAATTAATTTTCACACTAATTTTTCATCTCAAAGATTTTTACCATTTTCACGAGGACAATCTGATTTTTTTTTAAAAAAAGAGTGATCATGTTCAAATTATCCCTTTTTACGTGAGGAGGCACATGGAGCACATGCCAGACTCCCCGGTTACTCAAAATATTGACTGATGGGTGAGCTAGGCCTGGATTCAGAGGGGGGTGAATGAATCTCCCCTTTAAAACTTCGCCCAATTAACACTTAAAGCAATCAGAGTTACGGAATAGAAATCAATTGAGCTCTTCCAAATAAGAAATTTAAAGAAGCACTTGGTCAATCAGTTGGACTGCTAAAATGTAGACACCTAACCAAGTCTAGTCCGTAGACAGAGTCAAATAAGAACATCGTGTGCCTTAAAGCATTCGGATAGAATACTCAAATGAAACGCTCCTAGCCATTCATCTATCGACAATCAGATAAGAAATCAAACCATGGAGACAAGAGATTTTTAGGTGGTTCAGTCTGCAAACCTACGTCCACCCCACACTCAAACTTGAGTGTGAATTCCGCTGATACACAGCTTAAACCGCTGGGCCTCACAGCTTGCCTACAACCGCTGAGCATCACAGCTTGCTTCCGCTGGGCAGTACAGCTTAGCCATCGGCTGCCTAACAGCTTGACCCGCTAGGCAATACAGCTTAGCCGACCAGAGGAATCCTCCTCTACAACCGCTGAGCAACACAGCTTGCTCCGCTGACTAACAACTTGAATAAAGGTTCAAAAGAAAAATAAGAAGAACAAAGGAAACATAGCAACTGAAAGCTGTAAACGATAGCAACACAGATGTGGCTCTCAGGGAGCTGACTGGCCTGGATTTGATCCAGATTCCAGTGGAACTAATCTTTCAGGAAATTCTTCTATCTTCTTCTCCTCGAGCTCTTTCTTCACTCTCTTTCTTTCTTCCTCTTCTTCTACTTCTTTTCCCTCTCTGCTATTCTCTCTTTTCTTCTGTCGATCTCGGCTCTCAAAAGCTCTCTCTCTCCTTCTTCCTCTTCCTCTCTAGATCGTGCTAGCTCTAGATCATTCTACTTCTTTTTTTTTCTCACGCTCTGCTCTTCCTCTGATTTTTTCTATTCATTCCAGGTTCGCCCCTTTCTTTGATCGCAGGAGAGAGATTTTATACGGCTTCAGCCTGGGACCCATGAGCTCACGCATTGGGTGTATGGAGGGAACACTCCCGCCAAGAGATTTTTGGAAGCTCTTAGCCACGTGTCAGATTCTGAGCATTGTAGCTTTCCACGTGGCAGCTCTTTTCAGGGACAATTAGCCTTGGATCACATGCCCTCCTTAAAGGTCACGAACAATTGTCCTGTTAATATGTTAGAATATATAACGGGTAGTCAGGTATATGAAAAATGTGTACAGACTTTGTAAGTGCAGGATACCAAGGATGCACAAACCCAAAGTGTCAAAAACATATCATGCACAGACCTTGTATGTGCAAGGACCAAAGATTGCATTGACTTATATACAATGAGCATAGCATGCTCAGACCTTATAGTGATTAGTATGCACAGACTAGATAGCAAATGAATAGATCTGCACAGACTCTAAGTGCCAACAAAACAACCATGCACAGACTTCTATAGTCATTGCACAGACTTAATATGAGTGCAGAGCTAAGTGATGCGCAGACTACGTGTGTGCATAAGCAATGAATGCACTGACTTGGTTAGCTCAAAACAGGACTTGCACTGACTTAGTTATGCACATGCGAGACTTGCACAGAACTCAATCTGCCGGAGCCAAGTATGCACAGACCTACTATGGTTTTAGGGTAGAAAGATGCACAGACTACATATGTAGCATAAAGCAGAGTCTGCACCGACTATATGTACAGTAGACAAAAACTTGCACCGACTACAATATGTCTAATGACAGAATCTGCACCGAGGCAAAACTGCACCAAGGCAAACCTTGCACCGACATCATAGATACTCAAGAAAACATGCACCGATCTTATGCTCGCAGCAAACTATATGCACCGACCTTGTGTATGAGTGGCCAAGGGAATGCACCGACTTGGTGTGCGTAAAGCATACCTTGCACCGACCTAGATGCACATGATCAGTGACATGCATGGACCCTCTACATATGCAAAGGAAGATATGTGTGTGCCTGCAACCTGTATGAGGAAATGCAAAGCGTGCATGCACTCTGATGAAGTTCTATGCAACATAACATATAAAAACCAGATTCATAAGCAATGTCTTATGTTATCATCATTCAATCTTTCATGCAAACACATGATGACTTATAGTGTTTGCTATCATCAAAATCACAGGGACACAACAATCTCCCCCTGTTTGATGATGGCAACACTATGAGTCATGTGAAACTATTCTCCCCATTTGACTTCATCAAAAAGAAAATAGTTTGATATAAGAAATACAAGCATGTATGAGATGATTGAATTAAAATCTCCCCCTTAATAAAGGAATGAAATCTGCAAACACAGGGGCAGTAAAACAATTAAGCACCAATCAAGCTATGCTCCCCCTTTGACTTATCCTGACAGGATCACACACAAACCTCCTCCTTGAAAAAGCAATAAGTGCAGTCTAGACATGACCTATCCTCTCCTTTAAAACGAACCAATGCTCCCTGTTCAAAATGAAGCAAGGCTCTCAAGTGTGTAAGTTGAGGGGTATGTCAAGAGCAAGTTCAGGAAGGATGTCAAGACAGCATGCAGGATGCAAGATCTTTTAAGGACAGTGCAACAAATAGAGTGAGCAGAATCTGAGCAGGTGTGATCTCCAAGCTGAAGTATATGAGAAGAAAAGATTTTCAGTGGGGTACCCAATTCATATATCCATGTTTAAAGTTTCAGAATCTTCTATTATAAAAGCTTATGAAATAGCTTTAATTGACAAGCATGGTTTAAGAATGATGTACACAAGGTTTGTCAATAAAATACAATACTCATATCTGAAGCAACTTTTTAATAAAGATGAACCAATTTCTCATATAGCATTCTAGTTCAAACTCCTTTCATCTTACACAATTAATTCCATTGACTTCTTTAGGAAAAACAGTCAAGAGTATTGAGGTTAAACAAAGTAACACTCAGTGAATTTTGAATTGCAAGGGTTACAGCAAGTCTTTTTCACTTTTGCTTTTAACATTGAGCTTAGTGACCAGACATGTGTCATTTATACCTTTGACATTAAGGGTACACGTGGGTTAGACGCCAGTACCCCCAGTTACTAAGCATAAACTACCATATCTGTCTTTGATCAAAAATTACACAGATGATTTACACCTTTGACATTAAGGGTACACGTTTTTCAGATGCCAGTACCCCCAGTTACTAAGTGAAACCAGCCCTATAGATTTGACCATATGAACAGAGGTAACATGAAGCACTTCATGACATAAATTCCTCTCCATTTCTTTGATTGAGGGTTCAGTTTCTCAGTGCAATTCAGTCATTGCTCTGCCACAATATTCATTTCTTTTACAATGATTTTGATGTTGCTGCCCTTTTAATTTTCAAAGTGACTTGTTTAAAAACAATACATGTTACATGCATTTCAACCAAAGTAAGTCAAGGTTTCAATTTTCAGATGTCGGAAGATCTTACATGAACTTACATGAGACAGTTAGTTAAGGTTTATTAAAAAAAAACTGATTCAGATATTTTCAGGTCCTTCAAATTCAAACTTAGGAATACATAAGACTTAAACCAATTCAAATCAACAAACATTCTTAAACCTGTATAATAGAAGATTCTTTATTAATGATGATTTCAGATTTGTGAAAGGGTACACAAACTGATATTACTTTACTTCTCTGTACGTTTAACATGGACAAAGCATTCAGCAGCAAGAGACATTTGACAAACATGCATAGAGAGTAAGATAAACGGAACTCATGCTTATAACAAGTATGATCAATATGCATCAGATAGATTTACAAGAAACCAATATCTGAGTCTGGAGTACAGACAGATCAACTTGACAACAATAAAGTCTAGTTCAACTCGAGAAAGATTTGTGTGACTAGATATGGAAGGGTTTAGATCATGAAAGACTGATGAGTCTCAAATACTCCCCCTGTCTAGATACAATGAGTCATTTCTTTTTAGATTTTTCAAATTTGATGATATGCAATACACTGCTCTACATGCATGCATATGAAATGACACTCCTAGAGATATTTCCTGCACATGAATGTCATGAACATTATACAGGGATAACCAAACTCCCCCTGACTATATGCAATGTATGAAGATTTTAAATGCAACAAGTGCAATGATAGAATGCAGGGAGTTTTGACAAAATATGCATCATGAGTGTGCAGACTATGCTCATGAGTTTCTAACCTTCTCTATGTGCACAAACATATGTCAAAACATTAATGCATGCAGATGAGAAATGAATTCAACATATCTTCAGTGAACATGTGCACACATAGCTCACAGTATGAACATCATGCGAAAGCAGTCAAACTCTCCCTGATTAAGTGCATGGTATACAAAGAAAATGTAACACACGGTTTTATGATGAAAGCTCATGAAACAGACATGCAATTCAATCAAAAGAAGATTACCATATACATTATGTGCAATTCAAATTTTCAGATGATTTCAATTCAGCACAGACCAAATCAACATGATATTCAAACCTTTCAAACTCATGATTTCAGATGACAGAATTTGAAGTAAGTGCTCAAAACATACCTGAAGAGCAGGATCATGGGGTCTTTCAATTTTTGAGTGCCTTGGTTTATTGACCCCTCTTTATTCATTCCAAGGCACACCTGCAACAAAGTAATCATTTTGATCCTGTTGGAACCCAAGCTGCCTTGGGTCCTGTATTAGCCCTAACAGGAGTTATGACCAGTTTCTTAGCGACATTGTCATCAAAATCCATCAGATAACAATTGGCAATGAAGTGACCGTATTTACCACAATATCTACATGAAATAGTAGATTTTCTGGTCCTATGATGCATATCAACAGTAGCATGAGACCTATGAACCAGAGCATGAAATGTTCTGTTGTTTACATGGACATTATGTTTCTTATTCTTAATTAGCCAACATTCAGCAAATTTGTGACCTGTCTTACCACAATTAAAGCATGAAAAGTTCACAGGTCGTTTTGCGAAGAATTTGACAGAATAGGGATTAACAGAATTTTCCTGAACATACCGACTGTCCTCGACTGTATGGCCATGCTTCCCACACTCGAAGCACCTGATGTGCTTACCTTTAGAACCATTTTTACCCCAAGTAGATCCAAACCAGCACTTAATGGCTTTGTGACCACGTTTGTTACAGTTAAAGCAAATAATGTGCTGGTTTGAAGCAAACGTGTTTCTTTTGGGGCCATGATGATTAGCAGAATATCTAGCATGCATCCTATCATCGAATTTCATAACAGAGCACTCATTCATTAAATGACCACGCCTACCACAGTAATAGCATGAAGCATCATATTTCCTAGTAGCATGGTTTCTAACAAATGAATTCTTAGAATGCATTGTTTCACAGAGGTGCTCATCCTTAGCCATCAAACTGTAAACATCCATTACATGGCCTACCTTGCCACAATGATGGCATGAAACACTCTTATCAGATGCATACGAATATGTAAATGAGTCATGAGCAGTATGCATTGACCCATCAGATGTAGCAGAGCTAGCAGATTTCAAGACACAAGTAGGGACATTTTTGACCTTATTTTTCTTACCATTCTTGTTCAATTGTTTACCCTTGTTCACAACTTTTGTTTGTTGTTCATTTTTCTGAGCCTTAAATTGAAAGATAGATAATGAAGGTGTTTTCAGATTTTTATTTTATTTTGGGGATTAACTTGAGGTACCAGCTACATCAGAGCTTTGCACAAAAGTGGTGTATAGCTGGTTTCTAATGATTTCCTTAACACCAGAATTGCAACTAATCCCCTTTCTTGAATCATCATCCTCGCCTTCCATGACAACTATCATTTTTCCTTTATTTTCAATAGACTTGGATGGTGATTTTTCCAGATCATGAATTTTATTTTCTAGGGAGGTAATGTGTAATTCATAACTGGCAATCTCCTGTTCACTACAATTAAGACACTCACTTAGCACCTTATTTACAATTTTATGTTTCTCAACTTCTTGTTCCAGATTGCATAGTCTCTCAGCTTTTTCTATACCAATAGCTTTTTCTTTTTCTAAAGCACGAAGCCTTTCATATACTACATTATTCAATTGTTTTAGTTTTTGTTCCTTCTCAGATTGAGTTTCTTTATTTGTAGCTTTCTCTTTCTCAAGGGTTAACCATCTTTCAGATGCGACAATGTTCAAGACCATTAGTTTCTTATTTTGTTCCTTCAGTTCTTTATTTGCCTCATGCAATTTTTTAATTTCTTCATCACATTTTTCATTACTGGACATCAACTCCAGTTTCTCAATTAGTTCCACTTCTCTTTCTTCCACTTTAATTTTCTCACCAAATAGATTTTTATGATCCTCTTTAAACGAAGCAATTTGTTTATTCAGCCATTCATTTTCACTGTAGAGTTCCTCATTACGTTCTCGCAGAATTGAGCATTTGTTGCAGCTTGACTCTACAGAAGAAATATGTACATGTTCCTTATTGACTTCATTCATTCTAGCCTTGAGATTTTCATTATCTTTTGGAACTTCTGCATTTTCAGACTTTAGGTTTTCATTTTCCACCCTTATACTTCTAATTTCATGCAACATTTCTTTTCTTAGTTTCTTTTTCTCAGATTTAATTTTATCGTACTTCTCAATTAGATGCTCATTCAACATAATCAAATTTTTGAGAGAGAAATTGCCAGTATCAGAATTTACCTGTGACGAAGTTTCCTCTATATAATCATCGTCTTCGTCTACTGCCACGAGACACTTTACCGCATCTTGACATTTGATAACTGCAACCATATTAACAGCTTCTGATGCACTGCAACACTCAAGCACACATTGAAACTTGTCAGTGTTTATAGCCCTTAGAATTAGGTCCAGGGCCTTCTGATTCCTTGCATATTTCAATTGGTCAGAGATTTTCCATAAGGAATTGTCCTTTGGAACATCATAAGAGATGTGTGCAATGATTATCCATAGATCTGGATTAACCTGCATCACATACTCTCCAAGTTAATTAAACCACTTGTAAAACACCTTCAAACCTCGAAAGATCGATTATGGATTTCATGCTTAGACAAGATCAGAAATCTAAATAAAGATTAGATCAATTAACGCAAGCAGACGAATCACTCAGATCGCACCAAATCTAATTACAGATCGGATCTACAGGTCGTTGGACCCTCTATGCAGACACCCGCTCTGATACCAATTGATGGGTAAGCTAGGGCCGGATTCAGAGGGGGGTGAATAAATCTCCCCTTTAAAACTTCGCCCAATTAACACTTAAAGCAAGCAGAGTTACGGAATAGAAATCAATTGAGCTCTTCCAAATAAGAGATTCAAAGAAGCACTTGGTCAATCAGTTGGACTGCTAAGATGTAGACACCTAACCAAGTCTAGTCCGTAGACAGAGTCAAATAAGAACATCCTGTGCCTTAAAGCATTCGGATAGAATACTCAAATGAAACGCTCCTAGCCATTCATCTATAGACAATTAGATAAGAAATCAAACCATGGAGACAAGAGATTTTTAGGTGGTTCGGTCTGCAAACCTATGTTCACCCCACACTCAAACTTGAGTGTGGATTCCGCTGATACACAGCTTAAACCACTGGGCCTCACAGCTTGCCTACAACCGTTGAGCATCGCAGCTTGCTTCCGCTGGGTAGTACAGCTTAGCCATCCGCTGCCTAATAGTTTGACCCGCTGGGCAATACAGCTTAGCCAACCAGAGGAATCCTCCTCTGCAACCGCTGAGCAACACAGCTTGCTCCGCTGACTAACAGCTTGAATAAAGGTACAAAAGAAAAACAAGAAGAACAAAGGAAACACAGTAACTGAAAGCTATAAATGATAGCAACACAGATGTGGCTCTCAGGGAGCTGACTGGCCTGGATTTGATCCAGATTCCAGTGGAACTAATCTTTCAGGAAATTCATCTATCTTCTTCTCCTCGAGCTCTTTCTTCACTCTCTTTCTTTCTTCCTCTTCTTCTGCTTCTTTTCCCTCTCTGCTATTCTCTCTTTTCTTCTCTCGATCTCTGCTCTCAAAAGCTCTCTTTCTCCTTCTTCCTCTTCCTCTCTGGATCGTGCTAGCTCTAGATCTTTCTGGTTCTTTTTTTTCTCACGCTCTGCTCTTCCTCTGATTTTTTTTATTCGTTCCAGGTTCGCCCCTTTCTTTGATCGCAGGAGAGAGATTTTATACGGCTTCAGCCTGGGACCCATGAGCTCACGCATTGGGTGTATGGAGGGAACACTCCCACCAAGAGATTTCTGGAAGCTCTTAGCCACGTGTCAGATTCTGAGCATTGTAGCTTTCCACGTGGCAGCTCTTTTCAGGGACAATTAGCCTTGGATCACGTGCCCTCCTTAAAGGTCACGAACAGTTGTCCTGTTAATATGTTAGAATATATAACGGGTAGTCAGGTATATGAAAAATGTGTACAGACTTTGTAAGTGCAGGATACCAAGGATGCACAAACCCAAAGTGTCATAAACATATCATGCACAGACCTTGTATGTGCAAGGACCAAAGATTGCATTGACTTATATACAATGAGCATAGCATGCTCAGACCTTATAGTGATTAGTATGTACAGACTAGATAGCATATGAATAGATCTGCACATACTCTAAGTGCCAACAAAACAACCATGCAGAGACTTATATAGTCATTGCACAGACTTAATATGAGTGCAGAGCTAAGTGACACACAGACTACGTGTGTGCATAAGCAATGAATGCACCGACTTTGTTAGCTCAAAACAGGACTTGCACTGATTTAGTTATGCACATGCGAGACTTGCGCAGACCTCAATCTGCCTGAGCCAAGTATGCACAGACCTACTATGGTTGTAGGGCAGAAAGATGCACAGACTACATATGTAGCATAAAGTAGAGTCTGCACTGACTACATGTATAGTAGACAAAAACTTGCACTGACTACAATATGTCTAATGATAGAATCTGCATCGAGGCAAAACTTCACGAAGGCAAAACTTGCACCAACTTCATAGATACTCAAGAAAACGTGCACCGATCTTATGCTCGCAGCAAACTATATGCACCGACCTTGTGTATGAGTGGCCAAGGGAATGCACAAACTTGGTGCGCGCAAAGCATACCTTGCACCGACCTAGATGTACATGATCAGTGACATGCATGGACCCTCTACATATGCAAAGGAAGATATGTGTGTGCCTACAACCTGTATGATGAAATGCAAAGTGTGCATGCACTCTGATGAAGTTCTATGCAACATAACATATGAAAACCATATTCATAAGCAATGTCTTATGTTATCATCATTCAATCTTTCATGCAAACACATGATGACTTATAGTGTTTGCTATCATCAAAACCACAAGGACATGTTTATAGGATCAAGCCCCTACCGTTGCGCTAAAAGCCCGAGCTGGTAGTGAAGGCGGAACCTTATTTTCTTATGGCAGCGCAGAACCCCACACTATCGTGCTGTGGGTGGACATGAGGGGCTTCGCACATGGACCCCATAATCCATGCGGCGGGTTGGGCTGTCAAGCGCCGATGCACCACGTGGGTCCCATACCCCACTTGGAGCAACAAATCACAAGGGAGACGTTGAAAAATCCAACAATCACCCCCCCAGCAACACCCGGGGGATTTGAACCCGCGACCTCAGTCGGATACCAGTTTATAGGATCAAGCCCCTACCGTTGCGCTAAAAGCTCGAGCTGGTAGCGAAGGCGGAACCTTATTTCCTTATGGCAGCGCAGAACCCCACACTATCATGCTGTGGGTGGACATGAGGGGCTTCACACATGGACCCCATAATCCATGCGGCGGGTTGGGTGTCAAGCGCCGATGCACCACGTGGGTCCCATACCCCACGTGGAGCAACAAATCACAAGGGAGACCCTGGAAAATCCAACATTGACCATTTCACTTCATTTTGAGCAGAGGTACTTCAGCATAACACTTTTCAGAGATAAACCACATCACATCTCAGGTGACGTGCATCTAATTTACTTAGTGAGACTGAGCATTGCTCTACCTTTCATTTTCTCAATTCATTTCAAATGAGGCAGGTAACTTTTTTCTTAACTGCCTCTTCAACATTCATGCAACAAGTTGAATTTCTCTAGAGTGTTGAAAAGAAATTCCTATATCCTTATGTTTAACACTCATTTTCACAATTTGTGCATGAAGTGTGTGAATTTAATTTAGCATGTATACCAAAAATTTTCTTAAACACATGATAATGCAACTCCCCCTACATAGATGCACTTATCAAATATTTACTCCCCCTGAGTGTGTGACATGAGACACACCAGTGATGACTCAAATGCAGAATTATTTAATAAGTAATATGAGGTCTTAGAAGTTCCAAGGACAGGGGTTTGATTAACATATACTTACATGTAAGCACACAGTGGGAAAACATACAGTATGCAATGCAAAATACAGTATGGATACAAAATTTCAGGTTTCACTTGAATGTTCTAAATGCATTGCAAAGTGCAAGGGTTTAGATTTTCTTTGATTGATCTAAATGTACCTTATGCATGACTTCTAAAGCTTGGTCTTCAGAAGAATTCAGTGATGCAGTGATGGAGAGGTATGCAGCCCATAACCTCTATGTGAATGCAGTGCAAGATGCAGCAACTTGATTTACACTCCTAGTGGCCTGAACATTATGACTGATTGCACAAGAAAGCATTAAGATTCATATGATGAACTAACGATTTTGAAAATCTAAAACAGATCCATGACTCAATAAGGGTCGACACTTGGGGTCGACACCTTCAGAGCAGACAGTGATAGAATTTTAGAAATCCATTTTCAGTATTTCAACATATTCAAGGATCAATTTGCAGACAATTTGAACAAGTCAGCTTGAGCAATTAACATAGGATGATCTTCCAAAAGAAAACTAATTTGTATCATAGTTGCAGGTCATTCATCCAATAACTCCCCCTCAGTAGGTGCATCAAAAGACATTAAGAATAATTCTGCATCTCATGACCTATGTGTACAAGTGTGCAGAAACAATCTGAAACATGCAATGTAGTCCAATTGTTTTTAGAAACTTTTCAAAAATAGATTTTCAGTGACACTTCAGGAGTTTAAAAGCCCATTCACAAGCCAGTCATATTTCTCAAGTTCTAGTATGAGGCGGAGATGTAGGTCCGAAGACCCTACTCACACATAATGAGAGTGTCCAGGTGGATGTAATCCACCCTTCCACTACACACCATTTGAGATACCAGATTTCAGATAATTTCAATATGATCATGCACTTCCAATTGAAGAATATTCAAGCCATTCAAACATTTTTAACGTAGTAGAATGGAGCAACAATAATACCTTCATTAAGAATCAATACTTGTTACAGGAGGATTAACATCTAGTCCATAAGGTACTCATGAAGGCCAGCATTTCATAAAGGCTGATTTTATATTTTTGTTTTCTTACCTTTGCCTTGAGAGACCCTTGTTTTCCTCAATTTCTTCATTGTCCTCAAGGCACTCCTGCAACCAAAGTTCTCATTTTGTAGATTTGAGTACCCAAGCTTTCTTGGGTCCCTGGGGGTTAGCAGTACCTTTGACAATGACATTGGATTGAATTGCATATACAACATGCAAACACACAATGGAGAATTACAATATGCATGAAATGCAATCATGCAATGGTGATTCATGAAAGATGTAATGCATTCTAATATGAGAAGCAGGTTTTCCAAAATTGTGCAAGACAATGCATGAGAGCTTATGCAGACTCAATGTATGCAATTGATCCTCATTTGAAAGGCAAGTTCATCAAATTAAGACATGAACCATAGAATGTTATGTAATTTACAAATATATGCAAACACATGTGTATGCAGTTCTTTGAATATGCATGCAACATATTTGAACTAAAAGTTGTAATTCAAGTTTTCCCACATGCAATCAAACAATCAAGATTGACCCATGACATGTAACTACCAAGAGGGAATGATGTGACACCACCTTGGACCTAAATTCGCAAGCAACCAAACCGATCGGCGGATTCACTCAAGCGGGTTCACCCGCGTCGCGCACACCCGGGTCCATAGGTGGACCGTCGATGGGGTGAGGGTCCAAGGTTGGACCTAGAGTTTTTCAAGGGTATGGCTGGCTTGGGGAGGACCCCTAAGGGTCAGGGGTTGCCCAAATTCATGGGCGGTCAGCACGTCGAGGGCGTGGGTAAATTGATCTCGCTCATAACTCACCCGCGGTGGACACTCACATATTAGCAATTTGGGACCGGGCACTCTCTCACCGCCGACGGAGCAACCAAATGCAATACTAAACTAAGCAATTAAATGCCAGCAGTGAGAAGTGTTCTGAAGCCCACCTGATCGGCGTGAATACACCGATTCCGGTCGGAGACGAGGGCGGGCGGGGAGGCGTGGGTATGCACCCGCACGCCGCGTTGGTGTAGCTCGAACCTGAAATTTTCAATTTACATGCACTATGCCCCTTCCAAAGGGGTTGGACTAGGGGTGGGGATTAGTTTTACAACCAAAACTTACCTCCACGCAGGGAGGGGCGGTCAGCCGGCCAGGCGGGGTGGGGAAAACAACGCTAGAAGCTGAAGTGTGCGGTTCTACCCGCTATGGAACAGCTTGATAGGCAGTCGACGTCGGCTCCGCTTCGGGCTCTCCCGAAGTCCGCTGTGGAAGAAACCAGCTCCAAATCCTCCGAGGTTGGCCCAGGAGGTCGTCAGAATTTTTGGGGAATTTCTGGTTGACGGCGTTGGTCGGGGCAGAGGCACGAACAGGGTCTCTGTTTGCTGGTTCTGGTAGCTTCTGCACCTCTGCAGTAGGAAGATGTGGCCGCCACGGATGCTCCCGAGCTCTGATTTAGGTGTGGCTAGGTTCGTTGGATTCTTGGTTGAGTCCTCTTCGATCGAAGACCAGCGGGGACACCTGAGGAGGTCAGAGCAGATGATGAGGACCCGAACAGTGCCAGGGTATCTGATTGGTTCCAGAGGAAACTGATCAGCGCACCGGAGGGAGAAAATTTGGAACTTTTGATGCCGAGGTCCTAAATTCGCTCTGCTTCTTGGAGATGACAGAGGACTTGTAGGGGAAGCTCTCAGCCAAGTGGTGCTCCAAGAATCATAGGAATCAGACTGTGGGAGCCTCTGCAATCCTTCTTTGGTTGTCTACCTGGGAGGAGCTGCGTAGGTCATCGAGATTTGCGTCTCCGGGCAGCTACGAAGTCAGACGGCGGCGGGGCTGCTATTGTTGCAAAGCTGACTAGATGACGATTCCACCGGTATATGGTACGCTCTCTGAAGCTTCTTGGTGATGACGTGGTAGTCTCTGCAAGTGGGCGCTCCTTTGCTGCCTGCAAATTGAGGCAGGGTCTACAACTTGCCGATGGGAAATGGAGTAGGAGAGGGGCAAAATGGGGGTGGATGAGTGTGGGGCGAACCCTGGCTGTGAGGGGGTCTGGGGGGGGGTGATTCAATGTGAGGGAGTGGCAGAATGGGGGCTGGAGGGTGGTCTAGCAGGTGGAGGGAGAGGAAGCTGCGAATTTGGTGTTGGGAGGAAGATATGGAAGAAGTATTTGAAAATGGGTTTAAGGGAGGGATTAATTTCTGGTCTTAGGGATGGGAAAAGGTGTGTGGGGAAGGGAAAGGATGCTTGGGGAGTGGGAAATTCTCCCTTGGGAGATGAGAGAGGTGCTTGGGGAAGGGGAGTGGGTGGTTGGTGGTTGGAGGGTGGAGTGAGGATAGGTGGAGGCTACCTTGGGGATAGGGTGGAGTAAAGAGAGGGGTTGTGGAGAGTTAGAGTTGCTTTAATGGAGGAGGGAGGGAGAGAGAAAGTGGTTGGGAGGAAAGGAGAGAGAAAGGGGGTGCCCCCCTTAGAGAGAGAGATATGAGAGAGAGGGGAATCCACCCCTTAGAGAGAGGGAGAGAAATATGGATAATCCACTCCAATTACACTAAAATTCATTCATTTTTTTTGATGGACCAAAAGATTACAAATGAGGGGGTGAAGGGGGGTATTTATAAGGACTGGACTTTTCACATGACCATACTGACCCTTGACAATTGACACAATGACCAGACAGACCAGGGAGGGGCACCCTTGGGCCTAGCCCATTAGTTGGGCCCATTAGACTACTTAATTAACCACATGACTCAAGACTTAGTTAAATGACCCTTATACCTAGGTACCAGACTCAAATAAAGGGAAAATTACATAGTTTATGACTCAAATAAAATATGAAAATTACATGGATTGAGTTAGAAAAATGTGGAGAACACAATGGCGCAAACCGACAATCCATCAGAGCTTCGCAAAATGTGGAGGGATAAGTGATGCCCCCATCATACCCCCGGGGTGGAGAGAACTCGACCCCATCGAGTATGGGTTCACAGGGGATATGGCACACCCAATGCAGCTCCAGGCGAGCCACGATCTCCGAACTCAACCCTGCGTCCATAGCCGGGGGACATCCCTTCAGCTTCTTAAGGTTGCTCGGACACACCCTCTTGCTGGTGATGACATCTTGCTTGTCCAGTATTGCCTCCATGTGCACACGTCGGACTCACATGCTGATTTGTGGAAACTCTCCGAGGTGTCACTCACAAAGGTAGGAGTAGGCTCGAAGCTCTCAATGGGATCCACCGCGGTGCCCTTAGAGGGTGCCGGGTCCGCCACGTGAGAAATGGGGTGAATCCCAAAACCCATCGATAAGTCCAACCCGTAAGCCGGGTTGCCAAAGCCACTCGGAACTTGGGATGGTCCAAGTCCTCGTGCCCTCGATGTGGAGATGACCCTAGGGTAGAGCCACTCCAAAGTCACCATCACTAGGTTGCCTACTTGGAATTCCAACCGGCGCTTACGAGCTTTTGCCTGCTTCTTGTAAATTTCACCGCTCGTTGCTTGATGCTTGCTTGGATGCATATGCCATGCACTATGATGCAATGTGAGTGAGAAATGTGTGGTATGCAAAGGTGGTCCATGACAACCACATATAAACCTATCGTGCATTGATGTTATGAAGACTTTGAATGATTTGGGAGGATCGGGGCAGCCATAGGTGTCCCGCTTATGCATGGGTGTGATGAAAGCCGGAGGACCCAGACATCCATGAAGGCTCCGATCATACATAAGACCAATGCTGAATTGGGGAGGACCGTTATACCCAAATAGGGACCGCTCATGCTTCCGACTTGACATGTGGGTGATGTCAATGAATGGACCCGACTTTCTAATCATGCCAAGTGGTGTGTTGTGCCAAGACTTATGCACTCCTATCCCAAAGATGGCTTCCATGTGTATGAGTGTGGGACGGCCTTTGAACTTCCATGTGAAAGGGTCGAAGGGATCTAGGAAGGTGGGCATTATGGAGAGGGGCTCTCCCTTGCTTCCTAGGCGTATGTTGCCTATGGCGATGGTTCCCTTGGTGTGGTCCGAGTCTTGGAAGAGGTGGACTTGGTCCAACGTGGTTGGTTGGGGTAGGGAAAGGTGGGTTATGGGTAAGGTGGGTGGGTCACATGGGTAACTAAGCTCCCATTGGAAGGGATCAAAGGGGTCGTGGATTGGGCTTCCTAGGGAGAAGTGCTCTATGTCTTCAAGGTCTTCACAAGGTGGGTCATCCTCATCTATTGGAATGATTGGGCAGGTGTAGTGAGTGGGTGGGTTGGCCAATGTCCTTGGGATCTCAATGGTATGGGAGTGGACCGAGATGGGTTCTTCCACCATGGGGAGAAGGAAAAGGAGGTCGCTAGTGTAGCAACCAGCAGTGCAAACCGAGGTGATAGACCCGACGCATGGGTGGATGAGGTCAAGGCTCTTGGGTCGGTCCGCCCCTAGGGTCAACAAGCAAGTCAAGTCTAATTGCCACTCTAGACCCTTGAGGAGATCATCCCAACCCTCTACCTCATAGTAGGATTGGATCGTGGTGTGAAAGAAGGGGAGGGGCACAATTTCAGATTAATGTGCCATGGGTGAGAAGTGTGGGGTTGAACTATGGATGGTGGGGCCTCGTTTGAGCCATTGGAGTATGGACTCATTCACGGTGAGGGTGCCATGAGTGGTGGTGGTTAGTTCTTGAAGGACCGGGCTAGGAGAGGTGAATGGAATGGGAAGCTCTTGGATTTCCTCTATGGCGGGAGGTGGGTTCGGATTGGTACCCACCTCTTCTTGAGTGGGTGTGTGGGCCATGGTCTCCTCTACCAAGGGGCTGAGACAGTCATTTGGGGGTGGGGTGATGGTGATAGCCAGTGTGTGGTGCACCCGAGGTGGTGAACAAGCATGGTCTTGGGTTGGGATTGGTAAGGGAAGTAGTGGAGGTCTAGGTTGGGGTTGGGTTGGGGTAGGGAGAGGAAGATGGGTGGGTTGAGGGGGTTTAAGAAGATTATCCTTGGGAGGGGTGTCCTTGTTGGGGGACGATAGAGGGGTAATGGTGGCCGGGGTGGGAAATGTTTCAACCACTAGGGGCATGGGAAGGTGCTTCCTCGTGGGGCATTGTCCGACGATGTGCCCCAATTGGTGGCACCTATGACATTTCGCCTCGCACTTACCCAAGGTTATTTCACTCATTTCTATCTCCATAGGGCTCTTTCCCTTTTGAGAAGGGGTGAGGCGAGGGGTGCCGGAGGGGGCCAATGGGGCTTGAGTGGTGTGGGTTGTGGAATGGGGTTTTGGTTGGGGTGGGGGGAATTGGGGAACTGGAATCTTGGGTTGCTCGGGTGGGGATGGAGGAGTTGAAGTGCTCCTTGGGCTTTGATGATGCGAGTAGGAAGGGGACACATATCTAGCCCTAAGTTGTTCCTTCATGTTTCCCCAAGTGGTGATGGGATCTTCGCTTCTAATTATCCTTAGCCCGACAATTTACAGCCAATAGGTTTGAGCCCGTTTGGTAAGTTGTGATTTGGCAAACCGGACTTTCTCATCCTCGGACATGGGATACCAAGTGAAGTAATGGTCCATTGAGACTTCCCAATCTAAATAGTCGCTCAGTTTGCTAGACCCATCAAAGGTGGGTGGGTGGGAAGGTGCACTCCTACCAGTCGCCCTGGGGGCGAGCCCATTTTCCTCTAATTGGTTGAGTCGACCCAATAGGCTATCAAGCCGCTCATTGGCATAAGTAATGGCTCCCATTAGGTAGTCGACATGGCCGTGGAGGCCATGTTTGTTGGTGGTGGGTTTCTATGGGGGGTTTGGACTCATGGAGAGGGCCGATGGGTAAGGTCAGTATGAGGCGACCATGCTAGTGGACAAGGGCGATGCACTGGGAGACTCTAAATGCACATGCGCGCCCTAGGACCAACTTGTGGAGAGACAAGTTGTGAACTTGCTCTGATACCAATTTTATGTGACACCACCTTGGACCTAAATTCACAAGCAACCAAATCGATCGGCGGATTCACTCAAGCTGGTTCACCCGCGTCGCGCACACCCGGGTCCGTAGGTGGACCGGTGATAGGGTGAGGGTCCGAGGTTGGACCCGGAGGTTTCCAAGGGTATGAATGGCTTGGGGAGGACCCCTAAGGGCCAGGGGTTGCCCAAATTCATGGGTGGTCAGCACGCCGAGGGCGTGGGTAAATTGATCTCGCCTACAACTCACCCTCGGTGGACACTCACATATTAGCAATTTGGGACCGGGCACTCTCTCACCGCCGACGGAGCAACCAAAAGCAATACTAAACTAAGCAATTAAATGCCAGTGGTGAGAAGTGTTCTGAAGTTCACCTGATCGGTGTGAATACACCGATCCCGGCCAGAGACGAGGGTGAGCGGGGAGGCGTGGGTATGCACCCGCACGCCGCGTTGGTGTAGCTCGAACCTGAAATTTTCAATTTACATACACTACGCCCCTTGCAAGGGGGTTCGACTAGGGGTGGGGATTAGTTTTACAACCAAAATGTACCTTCACAAAGGGAGGGGCGGTCAGCCGGCCAGACCGTGTGGGGAAAACTACGCTAGAAGCCGAAGTGTGCGGTTCTGCCCGCTCTGGAACAGCTTGATAGGCAATCGCCGTCGGCTCCGCTACAGGCTCTCCCAAACTCCGTTGTGGACGACACCAGCGGCAAATCCTCCGGAGTTGACCCAGGAGGTCGTCAGAATTTTTGGGGAATTCTGGTTGACGGCGTTGGTCGGGGCAGAGTCATGAATAGGGTCTCTGTTTGCTGGTTCTGGTAGCTTCTGCACCTCTACAGCAGGAAGATGTGGCCGCCACGGACGCTCCTGAGCTCTGATTCAGGTGGCTGGAATCGTTGGGTTTTTGGTTGAGTCCTCTTCAATAAGAGACCAGCGGGGACACTGGAGGAGGTTGGAGCAGATGACGAGGACCCGAACAGTGCCAGGGTATCAGACTGGTTCTAGAGGAAACTGATCAGCGCACCGGAGGGAGAAAATTTGGAACTTTTGATGCCGAGGTCCTAAATTCACTCTGCCTTTTGGAGATGACAGAGGACTTGTAGGGGAAGACCTCAGCCAAGTGGCGCTCTAAGTATCACAGGAATCAGACCGTGGGAGCCTCTGCAATCATTCTCTGGTTGTCTGCCTGGGAGGAGCTACGTAGGTCACTGGGATTTGCTTCCCTGGGCAGATACGAGGTCGGACGGCGGCGTGGCTGCTATCGTTGCGAAGCTGACTGGATGACGATTCCATCGGTATAGGGTACGCTCTCTGAAGCTTCTTGGTGATGACGTGGCAGTCTCTTTAAGTGGCCGCTCCTTTGCTGCCTATGAACTGAGGCAGGGTCTGCAACTTGCCGACGGGAAATGGAGTAGGATGGGGGCAAAATGGGGGTGGATGAGTGTGGGGCGAACTCTGGCTGTGAGGGGGTCTGGGAGGGGGTGATTCAAGGTGAGGGAGTGACAGAATGGGGGCTGGAGGGAGGTCTAGCAGGTGGAGGGAGAGGAAGCTGCGAATTTGGTGTTAGGAGGGAGATAGGGAAGAAGTATTTGAAAATGGTTTTAAGGGAGGGATTAATTTCTGGTCTTGGGGATGGGAAGAGGTGTGTGGGGAAGGGAAAGGATGCTTGGGGAGTGGGGAATTCTCCCTTGGGAGATGAGAGAGGTGCTTGGTGGTTGGAGGGTGGAGTGGGGATAGGTGGAGGCTAGCTTGGGGATGGGGTGGAGTAAAGAACGGGGTTGTGGGGAGTTGGAGTGGCTTTAATGGAGGGGGACGGGAGAGAGAAAGTGGTTGGGAGGAAAGGAGAGAGAAAGTGATTGGGAGGGGAGGAGAGAGAGATATATGAGAGAGAGGGGAATCCACCCCTTAGAGAGAGGGAGAGAGAGATGGAGAATCCACTCCAATTGCACTAAAATGCACTCAATTTTTTTGATTGACCAAAAGATTACAAATGAGGGGGTGAAGGGGGGTATTTATAAGGACTGGACTTTTCACATGACCATACTGACCCTAGATAATTGACACAATGACCAGACAGACCAAGGAGGGGCGCCCTTGGGCCTAGCCCATTAGTTGGGCCCATTAGACTATTTAATTAACCACATGACTCAAGTCTTAGGTAAATGACCCTTATACCTAGGTACTGGACTCAAATAAAGGGAAAACTACATAGTTTATGACTCAAATAAAATATGAAAATTACATGGCTTGACTCAGAAAAATGTGGAGAACACAATGGCGCAAATCAATGATCCATCAGAGCTTCGCAAAATGTGGAGGGATAAGTGATGCCCCCATCAGGGAAACATTAAAAACTGTTAGAACTAATACAGAAATGTAGAATTTTGGGGTTCTACCAAACCAAGGGTGCCTTGATTTCTTTGTTGTACCCCCTTTTTATTTACTTTTGCTCCAAGGCACACCTGCACAGAAATCAGCTCATTTTGTAGATTTAAGAACCCAAACCTTTTTGGCCCCCTGTGAGTTAGTGACATTCCCACCAAAAGTTCTATTCATTTTTAATGCATTCAAATCATCAAATTTTATTAATGAACAGTCATGCATAGTATGCCCTAATTCACCATAGTAATGACAACAACCAAAGGACTTCACAGTTTTCTTATATGCATAAGCATTGAAGTTCTATGATTTGATAAAAGTGTTTTTATTTTCGGCATGGAAATTTTTCTTCTTCATGACATGATTGTTGTCATTTTTATTTTGAAAGCAAGATTTCATCAAATGACCATATTTCTCACAATAATAATAGTGCAATGGAGTAACTCTTTCATATGGTCTTTTTGCATGAACTTTAGAATTGTCAAATTCACTTTTCCTATTTGTAAACCTCCTTGAATTTTTGAAATCAGTTTTCCTATTGCATGCTTTCAATTCATCATTTTTCATAACAAAACAATCATGCATCATATGACCAATTTTACTACACTAAAAATATAAAATTCTCTTTATGTGTGTATGAAGCATGATTGTGCTTGACATTCACAGTGGTACCAGCAACATTTTTGGGCTTTTGATGCAGGTTGTTTTTCTTTTTTAGGTTTTCATTTGGTTTCTTTGTTATCTGATCAACAGATTGATTTGGAGACCCATTTGATGTGCTAGCTATGTTTGAACTGTGCACAAATGATGTATATACTTTATTTTTAAAATTCTTTTTATGCACAGGATTATAGCCGAGCCCCTCTCTCTGGAAGTTGACCTTGGTCCCCAGTATCATGTTTAAATTTTCTTCCCCTTTTACAAATTTAGACAATGAAGTATTCAACTCACTGATTTCATTTTCAAGGGATGCAATGTGTAGTTCATAACTAGCAATCTCCTATTCACTGCAGACAACACATTTATTCAACACTTTGTTTTTAATTTTATAACTCTCAATTTCTTGTTCCAGCACATGCACTTTTTCAGATTCAGCATTGACAGTAATGGATTTTCCTTTCTCTAGAATGAGTAGTCTTTCTGACATGGTGTTGTTTAATTGTTTCAACTTTTCATTTTCCTTTTCAAGCTCATTATGTAGATTCAATTCATCTATGAATTTCTGATCATCAGACATAGATTCCAATTCAGATTTAAGCTTCTTTTCATTTTCCTCCAACTTGAAAATTTTAGCCGGTAAAGTTTCATTTTCAATTCTCAAACTACCAATTAGTTCCTTATCCATATTTGAAGTCCCGCGATCAATGACACCCAAGAGGGGGGTGAATTGGGTGATTACAAATTTTACTAAAACTTTTGACCCTTTTGAAATATGTGATAGAAAGCTAGTTAAGAGATTCAAATCTATTTGAACACAAATTGGATTTATCAACTTTATGTAAAGATGATGTAGATTATGTAATAAACACGTGGATAAATCCGAACAACCAGTATACACTAATCACTCACGTAGAATGGAGGTAGATGAAATGGATCAAACCACACAAATCAAACCATAGTGCACAATGGATTTTAAGGTGGTTTAGATGCAACGACGGCAATCCTACGTCCACCCCTCACCAAACCCGGTGAGACTTCACTCGGGGATAAATACCCAAATGGAGGTGACGCTCCAACCACACACGCAGGATGACACCTGCCCACACACACGGGGATGCGCCCCAACACACACACACACTCGGAGACGAGGTCTCCAACACGATCCAACAGGCGGATCACCAACACAAACACCCGCTACCACAAGTGCAGCACTCCACACACATAAACACTAAGATCTAGATAAAACCACCCACACACACGTAGATCTAAGAAGACCTACGCACACACGAATCAAATATGAAACACACACACACGACCACGAATCCAACAACGATCCACACACACACGAGTTTACAATTTATAAGAACACAAATCTGAAACTTTAAAGCACAAGACACCAATATGAATAAACCACAGTTTAGAAAGCTCCTGATATGGCTCCCCCTGAAGATATGTTGCAGATCTTTGCTTTGATTCCTTCTTCACTTGAATTGCTTCAGATTAAGCTTGAATGGCCCTGGAATTGATGTAGAATTTGCTGCACGGAGTACTGTTCATGGCTACAGTACTCTTCCTTCTTCACTTGGATAACCTTCCTTTGATCTCTTCTTGAAACCCTTGCTTACTTCTTGATAGCCTCACCCTTGATCTCTCTTTGTTGGTTGCTTGATTCTTCACTTCATAGATGCTTGTTGGCTTGAGAAGTACCTTGAATGGGTTGGAGATAGATGAAGAACTTGCTGCACGAGATACTGTTCACGGAGCTACAGTACCCTCTTCTTCCTCCTTGGACAGCCTCCCCTTGGATCTCTTGGATAGTTAGGGTTTCTAACCCTCTTGTGTGTATTTTATAGACTTGGAATGGTCCATAGACATCCCCCAGACCAGATCCACGTTTTAAATAATTACAATGGAAGATGCACTTCTCGAAGTGGAAAATAAAGTCAACTTTTGTTGGCTCGGGGCTAGCCGTCGACCTGTGGAAGCTGGCGGTCAACCGCTACTGAGAAACCCTGTAGAAATTTGATCCCTGGAATTTTCGGTCGACCTTGGGCGGTCAACCGCTGCTGTCGGTCGACCTGGGGCGGTCGACCGGCAGTTCTACAGTATGAGACTTTTCACGTTTGGCGATTTTGGTTGACCGGAATGACCTAGTCCGGCAAAGTTGAAGTGTTAGCCCAATGAAATACATCCAAATAACAATGACTTAAAGTAGATATTTATTTCATACATTTGGGGGTTGGATTTCACTTGATTTATGCATTAGAAACATCAAGACCATTTGAGCATGTTACCATGATTGGAATGAGAAACTAATGCATTTGAAGAGTGAGCTCGTAAGTTATCAAACCAAGTTATCATTGTGAACCTCAAATATCATAAATGAAGTTTAGAAATGAGAGGTATATGGAATACCCATGGTGAGATTGATGACTATGACAAGGTAAGAATCTTACCAATGGTGCTTGACAGTAAATGACATATACCACCTGTAATGAATTGTAGAGGAGCAGGGGGTGCGTATCCACACGTTTGGTTCACTAGGTGACTGCCATGAGTTTAATCCTACAAGCAAGATAGTCAGGGTTAATACCATGCTTGTTCACATTAAAGAGTTATGAAACCTCTTACCTCTTGATAAACCAACATATGCAAACCAAGGATCAAGACCATGTAACCGTTGCCATTTGTCATCTCAACCGTACATAGATAACACGAGCATGAGCAATTAATCACAAGTTTAGTTATCATCAAAATCATAACTTAACAATCATAACAATCATCAAAACCATAACTCAATAATCTCCCCCTTTTTGATGATGACAAACTTAGTGATGATGACAAACTTAATGATGATACAATAGAATGACACAGATGTTCTTCTCCCCCTGTCACACACAATCATCAATTTTTCTCTCCCTTTGTCATAATCAAAAAGTGGGATAATGTAGATCTTTCTTCCCCTGTGACATGATCGACAATATCAATTAGCTGGTAGAGGCCAAATTAGGAAGAACATGCTTATCTCCCTTTGAATCAGCAATAGCCCATCTTATCAAATTAGAAGAAGTAAGGGTAAATCATGGGCGAACAAATCAACATGATTCCAATCAGATGAGATCAATTGGTGATTAGTCTCACAAGTCAATATGATACCATCCAAAGCAAATTTAATCAAGCATGTATTGATACAAATTGAATGTAATGATTGGCCTCAAGGATATGAATCAGAAGAGGAAGATGTTCATAAGATGAGGTCTTCAGCATGATAGCATTCGAAATCTAGATCCCATTGTTGATATTTATTTGTCTATCTTCTATCTTTCTTCTGAGGTTTGGGGAGTGGTATGGTAAGATAACAAACAATCAATCAAAGATCTACTCAAACCTGTGAACATGTGATCATGAACCTAGGCAATCATAGCTAGCTCTAGCATGGGCATGCTATCTCAATCAAACTACGCTAAGGAAAAGGAAAACACATGCCAGAGTGTGGAGCAAGGAATAAATAAAAACACACCGTGAAGGTGGAACAAGCAAGGAAAATAGAAAGATATGATGAAGAAGACAGTTAATGCCCAATACCAAGGAAAGATGTGATCACCACCAAAGTAAAAACAAGTCAAAAAAACCTGAATATACCTTGGAAATAGGTGGATGAAACACCCGCCCACGGGAGAGAAAACCAGAGAAAGCCTGCAGATTAACTTAGAAGTAACGGCCAGAACCCCGTGCGTCGCTTGGAAGTGACGGCCACACGATAGACCGCCGGAAGAGAGTGACGCGCCTGCGCAAGACCGTCAGATAACCTGCAGTAACAAAGCTTGAATTCTTTTAACTCCAACTCTTCCAGCCGGCTAGAAGACCTGGGCCTCGTGTCAATGAACCTGTAAACCTGCCAAAGATGTAGAAAGACCAAACACAACAACCTCAATTAGTCCTTTTCACAAGCATAGCATCAATTCTCAAAGGACTTAACATCATCAAAAGGAAAGGGGATTACCGGGGAGTTTTTGGTTTTTTAACCCCTCTGGGTGTTTTAAAAGTTTGGGAAGATGTTTATATGCCTAGAGGACAGTGAAAAACGTGGAGAAGGAGGAGGGATAATGCTTTGATTGAGGAAAAACCAGGGAAGAACTCAAGCATGCAATGATGAACTTGAAAGACCAAAACCAAAGTACTCCCTTGATTATGAGATGGAGGGACGTGGGAAGCAGTTCCTCTTGGATGAAGATGGCTCCTGAGTTTGGCAGCACTTCGTCGTGAATTCCAAATCTTCCTCCTCGGGCCATGAAGTCAAGGGCTCTATTTATAGACCCTCAAACTCTCAGGTCGAGCAGAGGATAATTCAGCGAGATAAAGGGATAACTCTTAGCAAATCCTCGAAGATAATATCACCAAGAGTCCATAGGATCGAACGGGAGGTCCTGAGGATCAGATTTGAAAGAGATATCGTCAATCCAAAACCCTTATCTCGACCACGGAGTAGCAGAGAAAAGGCCTGAACTGTCAGGACTCTCTGGAGGAAGTAACGGCTGCACGACAGACCGCCACTTGGAAGTAACGCATCAAGGATCGTCCGTTACTATCAACCTTATCCCTAAAAGATAAGATCGATAGGAAGAAGTCCCAACAAGTTGGACTCTTCAAGGAAGCAACGGCCAAGGCATAGGGCGTCAGAATGAAACAACGGCTGCACGACAGACCGTTATTATCAACGTGGAATCAAAAGGATAAGCTTTTCAACGAGGCCTTAAGCCTTAGGACTCTTCAAAGAGTAACGGTCCAGATCCCATCCGTCAGAATGAAACAACGCGCCTGGTTCGGACCGTTATTACCATTGAGTTTCAAAAATAGCAATAAAGGGTTGCTAAGATTTATTCAATGAAGCGCCACCAGGAGCCAATTCTTAATCCAGGAATTAAGACCCAAGAAACAGGCCTCAACTGATCAAGAGACTTAATGAAGAGTGAACAACTCGGAGCACCATATAGAATGAAATAGGGAGATGACCCGACTTTTTGGGTATAAAACGGGTGTCAACAGATGCCCCTCCTTAACGTCCTCTTTGCAGGGGAGCGAGCGGAGGTGAAGCGAAAGCGAAGTGGAACATGAAAGATGAAGCGGAAATGAAGCGGAGTGTATCAAAAAGAGGGCGTTAAGGTAAACGACACCCGTTCTTTACCGACAAGCGATAGGAATTTTCTGGAAAACTTCGAATTGACCACAAGGAAATAGCCAGCCAAAGGGATGCGAGTCTGGAGGAGCTAATAACTAAGGAAAGGAAACACGGCTAGCCGCCGGAGGCAACGGAAAGGAAAGAGACTAAACTCCAGACAGGAATCTTCAGCGAACCAGATCAAGCGAGCAGATCGAAGGAAACCTTCTAATTCAGAGTGGAATGATTCTCCTTATTCAGAATCAAGAACACAGCTGTTCACCATCAACGAGACACCTTGAACAGATGAAACTCATGAACGCTCAAAGAATGCGTATGATGCATGCTGGGCTAAATAAAACAAATCATCAAATCAAATGCAAAGAAAGATAAAATAACAAGATACTCGAGAATAATATTGCTAAATTGGAGCAATCAAGGTCAGGACACTATCTGCAACCACGGCGTGCAAGATAGAACCATCGTCCCCAAATTTATTCCAACTTAACGGCTTATCCAACGATTAAACATGTGAACTTAGATCATCATCATTTTTGTTTAAGGGGAACATCAGATCCCAGGACACATGAATGACCAGCCGGTTCTCGAGATAATATATCATAGGTAACATATAGTAATGCATTAAAGGAGTGAGGGAACGAGATACAATACCTGACTTACCTGCCTGACGGATGGCAAAGCAAGACTTTTTTTTTTCATAATCCCTTCATGAAAGATTTGGTTAGCCAACAAATATGATCAAGAATCAAAGCATAACCAAGGAACATTATAGCATAACATGGAATCATTTGAGCATCAATTAGACCATTTAATTCATCAAGAAACTTGCAAGCATATAACGGTCCAACGTAAGGGCGTCACATCAAGCAACGGATCACACCTGGTCCGTCATTCATCAGGCGGTTCACATTCTTCAATAAAACAGTCCAACACAAGTAACGGTCACAGAAGCATGCGTCAGAAGGATGTGGCGGTCTAGCGATAGACCGTCATATCTCCTGAGCATTCAAAAAAAACAACCGAACGGTCACTCAGCCCTCATTCCATTCAACAATGCCCCAAAACCTCCAACCGAGAAGAGCTCCGGCGACTCCAACCTCCACTGCTTCAATGGCCGGCGACGAGGCTCCCCAGCCGCCACCAAAGAAGAGAGAGAGAGGGAAGAGGATGGCAATACGGCGGTTCCACCGCCGGCTTGAACGGGAGGCGATCCCGCCGGTGGAAGAAGAACAACCGGCGAGGAGAAGTCCAAGGGAGGAAGAAGAAGCTCCCACGGCCACGGAGGACGAAGGGGAAGCTCCCTTGGGTGCAGAGGAGCCCAAGGAACCGAAGAAGAAGAGGAAGAGAGCCATGGACCACGAGGTAGGCCCCCGCCCTAATTTTCCAATTTTTGATTTTTTTGTGTTTATTTATGGATGCATGTGGGGAAAAGGGGTAGAAATGGGTCTACGAACCCACTAGGAACAATTGTAGGCCATTTGGCCACAGTGGGAGACTACGGGGATGCAAGGGAAAAAGTTCCCACACGCAGACCATGTGACGGTCCTGCCAGCGACCGTCACACGCCCGACGCATCAGGCTGCGTCCGTCAGAGTCAAATGACGCCCTACCCCAGGGCCGTCACTCTTGCCAGGGAATTAAACTATTTTTTAGGGTTTTCAATTTTCAAAATTTTTATTTTGTTTTCAATTATGAATGATTATGCAATGATTATATGATGCAATTGGACTAATGAATGATCTAAAATGCAAATGCAGGGGAAGAGAAGATCGCGGATCTCCTGGCTACAGATCCGGGCAGTGTACCAAGCATTGCCCGATTACCAGAGAGAGAGATTAGCCGGGATGGGATTCGCCGAGGTGCTCAGCATCGAGGTGATCCGGATGGACACGCCACTGCTGTACGCCTTGCACGAAAGATGGGACCCGATCAGCAGGGCGTTCATCTTCCCGTGGGGCCATATGATCCCCACGCTGGAAGACATAGCGAGGATTACAGGATTGAGAGTCCACGGATCTGCAGTGACAGGGTGGACATACAGCGATTATAGAGAGATGGCGCAGCAGCTGCTCGGGTTGGATTTGATCAGGCCGGGACAGTCCTCATCTCAGCTTTCGAGATCAGTGCTGCAGGAGAGCTTAGGCTTGAGAGGAGCGGCGATCACCGTGGGAGAGCTACCCGAGGAGCATCTGGGCAGAGTGATAGACCAGGTGCGCCCTCGCGTGGCGGCGGAGGCAGGACCAGAGGGGGATAGGGTGCTCAGACGCTTCCTGATGCTGCTATTCGGGAAGCTCCTCTTCGCGACTCGGGCGGATGTCATCAGCTGCAGACTACTGCCCATGATAGAGAATTTGGGCAAAGTCGGGAAATACGCCTGGGGAGCAGCAGTGCTGGCATTCTTGTTTGATTCCCTGAGCACCACGGATCGGCAGACAATGCTGGGCGGCTTCTCGCCTTTTCTACAGGTAAATGCACTTTATATGCTTTCTATCATGCAATGATGTTTATGATTATGCCATGGGACTGACTTGATTTCTAAATGCAGATCTGGAGCTACATGTACCTCCCGGGCATCGGGAGAGGCGCACTACTCCAGCCCGGCCGCATACCGATCGCGAGGCGATGGTCGGTGGCGAGGGACACGGGGTCGATTATCAGATTGACCCGGACGATCCAGGATGACTTGGACTCCTTCCCGCACACGTCGGTAAGTCCAAAAACCCAGAATGATTCTTATATGTTTCTAAATGCTTCTAAATGCTGACCAGGTGAATGCTGATGAATGAACTAAATGCTCTCAGGTGAGATGGACCCCGTACCGCGGTGAGGGATACACGGGACAGCCGTGGGTGGAGGCCGCTCTATCGTACCGGGGGCGAGACATATGGTTGCATTGCATCCATATCATCGAGCCTCTGCACTACAGGCTGATCCTGCGGACTCGGGGACTACACCAGCCCGAGGTGACCTTTCCGCACCGTAATGACGACCACCCCGGCAAGTCAGCGAGGGGCATCAGTGGTAATGTGGATTGGTGCGCCCGGAAGGCGAAGTACGTCCTCGATTGGAGGAAGCGAGGCAGAGCCGTGAAGGAACGGGATGAGAGCGATGAGGCATATCTGAAGGCCTTCGCTCGATTCTACGGCGACCGGGTGTACCGAGGCACCCGACGACCGGTATGCAAACTAAAACTCTAAACTTTTCTATTATGCAATGTGCATTGTGATATATGCTGACTTATGCTTTCTAAAATGCAACTAGACCCTGAGGGACGGATAGCCGAGCTGGAAGGGCGACTCCACTCCACCATCCAACAGCGGGACGGGTACCGGTCTGCCTTGGAGCTCCTGGTGAGACTAAAAACTTAAATGCTCATGATTTATGCAATGATGTTCATGATGCAAATGCCAATGTCAACTAACCATGACTTCTAAATGCAACGGGCCGAGGGAGCCCAACGCGCTGGATCGGATGCCCCATCGTCTTCCTCGCAGCCTATGGGAGGCAGGGCTGAGTAGGAGGCCGACTTTGCTCGGGCGGTTGCCCGGGCCGAGGAGGCGGAGGCCACCCTCGCGGAACGGGTAAGAGACCAAAAATGTTTATGATTATGCCTAATTAAATGCTTCATGACTAATGATATGAAATGCAATCTACAGGCGAGGGATCTAGCAGCAGCAGTGGCCGAGGCCAGTCAGGCGAGGGCAGAGGCAGAGAGAAGCCGGGCCGAGACTGATCGAGCCCAAGCAGAGACGGAGCTGGTACGGGCAGAGATGGCCCGGCTGAGAGCGGAGACCCCGCGACGCCCAGATGATGCAGAGATGGAACAACTCCGGAAGGAGTTAGCGCGGGCACGAGCTGAGGTGGAGGAGCTTCGGATCGGGACGGCCGACTTGGATCGCTACTGGACCGAGGCACGGGAGACGCGGCGTCAGATCTTTACACTGAAGATCGAGCTGCGGACACTGGAGCGGACGGTCCGGATGATGGGCCGGGGACCGGAGCGGAGTGCCTCCCAGAGTGGGGTACATAGGAGTGCTGCCCCGAGCGGCTCAGTAGGGGATTTTCTTGTCAGCTCCTCCGCCCAGCGGAGGAATGAGAGGGCGGAGCGGGGACAGCAGGAGGAGAGTGCTTCTATAGCGCCGCCACCCGCGAGGAGACCCGAGGATGGAGAGGATGAGGGTGGTCCGACGGATAAGCCGACCGAATGATGTATTTTTTATGTTTTTTATTATCTCTTGTACAGAACTTATGGTAGATGGAATGAGATCTTTTTTGGGTTTTCTGTTTGTTTAGTGAATGAAAGGATGTGTGTTTGATTGCGCAGGGACGGATGAAATGAATGAATGGATGAATGCGTCATGGGCAGGAATGTGTGTATGAGTTACTTGTGGGAATGTATGTGTGTGAAAAAAAATAGAGAGAACGAGGTGTACAATGCGAGAGACCGCCAGGTCTAGGCAAGGGCAGAAGGAATAACCAGAATTCAGCAGCAGAGAAAGTAACGGTCTAGGCTCAGACCGTCATAATCAAACGACGTGCCGGTGAAAGGCCGTTGCTCATAACAGGGGCCCATCCTGGTAGTAGGGCTCCAGACAAACGACGGCCAACGGCAGGTGCGTCAAAGACAAATAACGGCCAAAGACTAGACCGTTGATCATGGCAGAGCGATGGTTGTCAGGACAACTAGCAGAAAATGCGACGGCCTGCGGGAGACGCGTCAGAGTGAAGCAACGGCCATAACCAGGGCCGTCAGGAAGTGCTTAGCCTAGAAGAGAAAGGACTGAGTGGATGAGAATATAACGGCTCAAGATTCGCGCGTTATAACAAACGACGGTCAGGCCTTAGACCGTTAATCTTCACAGAACATGATTGGGGAACTAAACCCACAGGAAAATGCGACGGCCTAAGGTTGGCGCGTTGGAATGAAATAACGGCCTTACGATAGACCGTTAGATTCTGGGTTGTATTCCGAGACGGATTGAGCCGTGAGAACTTAAACCCGAGGTTTAGCCATCTAATCCCTTACTGGAACTTATCCTGATTGAAGATAAAGCTTTCTAATCCGAATCCTATCCTTCCAAAAGCCAAAATCAAGCTTTTAAGACTCGGAAACTCAATCAAAATCGTAGCTTTGCTGAAAACCTCTGCTTTAGGGTTGAAGAACCTCTCCTAAGGGCAGAAATCAAGATGAAGAGGAGCTTGGAGGCGATGATCATGGAAGGGAAGGTCTATACCGGGCCTAAAGCTGCCAGAAAAGAACACGGAGAGCTCCAGCGGTTGACATCAATTCCCAAGCACTTAAGCTCCAATGTTCAAAGGGTGGTAAGTCCCTCAACAACACATCCAAGTTCAGAAAATTCTGCACTTTCAATCCGTTTTATGACTTCTTCTTCTCCTTCTTTCTTCAAGCCTCTTCCTGGCCCAAGATGCTACTCTAATCTGAAGTGGGTGGCTCCCATGGTGAAGGCCCTCCCTATAGAAGTTACATCAATCCTTAAAGCTTGGCACCTTCAACCCCTCTTGGTTTTAGGCAAAAATTTCCAGAAACTATCCTTAGATTGGCCAAGTATTTCAGCACTTGTAGAATTATGGCATCCACAAACTCATACCTTTATCTTCCCTTACTTCGAAGCAACCGTCCTATTAGAAGAGGTAGAAGCCTACCTAACCCTTCCTAAGATTAAGGTGGGGGATGAAGACCGGGTTTGCTATACAATAGAGCCCATTGATCCGTCCTTGATCTTGAGTGACTTTATTCATAATCCAAAGGACGTGAGAACCATGATCAGCCCTCACCACATTCACTTGATACCCTTAGCACAATGGATAGTGTCTCATTGTAAAAACAAGTGGGAGAGACATGAAGCAATAGCCAAGGCGGTGGCGGTTTGCTTGTGCGGGGTCTTTCTTTTTACCACGACCGACCACCTCTTAGACATCCAAAATCTTGGTATTATCAGCGGGCTGTGGCGGGGAATGTCTATTTCTCAAGCGGTCCTCTCATACCTCTATGAAGGACTAAGCTCGGCTTGCATAGGAGGTCCTTTGTTTGGTTCCATGATACTCCTTGAGTGCTGGACAGGAGTGAGAGTCAAATTCCTTCCCAAGGAAGACATAACTTCTGCAAGCCGGATCTTCGGGAGCCACCCTCTCTTCTTCATTGGAGGGGCATTTGGATATTCTTCTCAGGTGGAGTGCAGGACGGCGGATAAGAAAACTCGGATGAATGGCGCCTCTTTTTCAACACTTTGCCAATTGACAAGTTCATCATGCGACCAAGAATCCTTCGAAGCACTCTTCTCAAAATACCGCGACGTCGAGGTCTGGACCTCCCGCTAGTGGGGAATACTACCATGGCGATCTACAACCCGCACCGATGCCATCTTCAGATCGGACTACCTCGAACCGGCATTTCTGCACTATCACACTACCCTCCCCTCCTACCTAGGAAGATGGGGACCGAGGAAGATGAACGAGCGGTCCGGAACGCGCTGATCATGTGGGAGATCAGCAAGGTGCGCCCGTGGCAAGCAGAAGTTGAAGAGAACGACGAAGCACGCCGAGATTATGTGAAAGAGTTGAGAAGAATCCGCCCTCTTGCGGATAAGAAATTGAATGTATCTTGATTTTCTTTTTGTTCATGAGAGGTGTTATGTGTACTTGATCATCAGAGCTTGGTTTACCATGAATTATATTTCATTAAGCTTGCTTGAATGAGATGAAATTGTCTTAGTTGAATGAGCTTGAGTTTCGTGGTTAAAATGGCTGGAATGATGTGGACAGGCAGAGCCTCTGGAGATAGTAACGGATATGCAATGGGCCGCCACACGAAAATAACGGTCTTACGACAGGCCGTCAGAATGAGAGTAACAACAGAACCCTGTCTCTGAAGGATATGACGGATAGGCCTTGAGCCGTTATAAGAAAGTAACGGTATTCTCCAGACCGTTATAGTGATGATTAGTGAAAGGAAGAAGGCCCATGCCTGCCTGAAAATAACGGTCGCAGAGGGGGCCGTTATGTGACTGTAACGGTCCTATGTTGGCGCGTTACATACCTTGAACCTGCATAGCTGTGAACTTTTTGCTTTAAATCTTGCCCCTGCATTCTGCACATACGCTTTAAACATGAATCAAGTTAGATCTGTTCTTGGACTCAACCCCTTGCCTTTGAAGCAAGTTAGATAATGACCGTTCCTTGATATTCGGTCAAGGGGTGGAGCCTTTATTAAATAGGCGAAAGCATAATGAAAATGCAATGCATGCTATGCACATGATGGTATTTTTGGGAGTTTTGGGAAATATTTAACGTTCTTGGATTTTTAGAGATATCTGTTTTGTTTTGGATTTTTGCAAATATTTGTTGTTTTTGGATTTTGAAATATTTGATATTTTTGGATTTTAAAATATTTGATGTTTTTGGATTTTGAAATATTTGATGTTTTTTTGGATTTTTGAAATATCTGATGTTTTTGGATTTTTGAAATATTTGATGTTTTTGGATTTTTGAAAAATCGGTGCCTCTCAAGCAACGCGAACCCTTCCGTGTTTCAGATTGAGTCCCGAGATTGGCGTGCAGTAGTGTGACAACCCCTGGCCAAGACCTAATTATCATGACAGTGCTTCTACCAATGCCATACCCAGGGTACTCATCTTAGTCCTAAAAAGAAAAAAAATCATGGGGGTAAGCTTAGGCCAGATATGGGAGTTTTTAGGACTTGATTTTCTCACCGCACAACCCTATCAGAGATTTGGTCTGTTGCGCCGGGGCCTTTTTTCGCGTCCGTCATCGAACCTTTGTCCACCCTAGGCATGCATGCGACCGGGCTCATAACGTCCCGCGGGGAACTGTACTGCCACTCTTGTCATGCCTAGATTCTTTCCTCCTTGGAGTTTTTTTCAGAAATTCAGAATCTGTAGACCTTTGAGATAACGCTTTTGATTTTGTCGTAAAGAGCACTCCTTTTCTTTTCTTTTCCTTTCTTGCTTGTGGCGTCAGGTCATAACGGACTTGCCCCTGTTTGAGACCTCCTCTCGTTAGGGTGTTTGGATTGGTCGTCGCCTCCTTATTCACTCCTTGCCCCTGGATTCAGCCGAAGAATGAAGCGGACAGGGACTTCGACTTTCCCCTAAAGCATGGCCAAGGAGAAACGGTGTCTTTTAAACAAGGAGCCCGACCAGGGATGTCGTGTGGTGTGTGATTGCCTTGCTCGGGACCTCTTCTTTTGAAGATAGGAAGGAAGATCTTGCTGCCGGGAAAGCACGTGGTTTAGACTCTAAGGAAAGAAACGCTTAAGATACAACCCATTCCACGGGTGAGAGAGCTCCTCACCTTCCGCATTTATTAAGCGATAAGCATTCCCTGGATAAGCTTCCTTTATTACAAACGGCCCTTCCCAGTTAGGTTGCAATTTAGACCTAGGACCTGCAGACCGAATGAATTTGCGTTTCAAAACAATATCACCCGTCATAAACTTACGTTCAATCACCTTCTTTTGAAAATAACGCGAAACCCTCTTTTGATAAACAGAAACGTGATCGGCCGCATTCATCCTCTTCTCATCCAAGAGTTCCAACTGGACTAGCAACGCCTCCCGACGTTCATCGAGATTAAGTTCCTTATCGAGCTGCACTCTAAGGGAAGGGATTAAGATCTCATATGGGAGCACCGCCTCCATCCCATAGGTCAGGGAATAGGGAGTTTGCCCCGTAGGGGTACGGACGGAGGTGCGGTAAGCCCACAGAGCTTCCACCAATCTTTCAGGCCAATCAGAAAATTTATGTGCTTCGCATGTTTTCTTGATGATTTTAAGAAGGGTTTTATTAGTGGCCTCGGCTTGACCGTTGCCTTGAGGATAATATGGAGATGAATGATGCAATGCAATATTGAACTTCTTACATAGGTCCTTAAGCTCTTGGGAGACGAACTGGGGTCCGTTGTCGGTGATGATGCTGCTTGGCACTCCGAACCGCGAGATGATATTCTTCATGATAAAGCGGCACACCGTTGTAGCTTTGATTTCTGCGTACGCCTCGGCTTCGGCCCATTTGGTGAAGTACTCAGTAGCGGTGAGGATGAAGGATTTTTGCTTGATCTGAGAATTAGGATCCCCGAGCGGGCCGACGACGTCAAAAGCCCACATAGAGAATGGCCAAGGAGCAGTCATAGGATGGAGAGACGAAGCTGGAGAGTGAATTTTATCAGCATGGAGTTGGCATTTAAGACACCTCCGGATATAGAGGGAGCAATCTTCCTCTAGAGTGGGCCAATAGTAGCCCTGCCTAAGGATCTTCTTCGCTAGAGCCTGGCCATTGACATGACCTCCACACTCACTAGAATGGGCCGCTTCAGCCACTTTCCAAGCTTCTACATCATCCAAACATCTCATGAGCATTCCATTAGTAGCGCGCCTATACAGTTCCCCTGCAATGATAGTGTACCTTACGGCGGCTCTTCTTATTACTTTACGCTGCTCGGCCTTTGCCCCTTCTGGGAATGACCCTTCTTTGCAAAACAACTCGATTTCATGATACCAAGGCAATTCTTCTTCGTCCAGAATCTCCTCTAGCTCTGTTAATGAAACTTCCTTGAGATCTTCCTTCTCAGCTCTTGCCTCTACAGATTTCCTGAGGTTGATGAACCAAGGATCTTGAAGAGAAGGTGCGTCCAATCTCTGGACGACGATGGTCTCAGTACTACGACTGAGAGGGAAAGATAAGGAAGAAGCAAGAGATGCCAAAGCATCAGCTAGAATGTTCAGAGAACGGGGAGTATGGATATAGATCAGCTTACGAAATTGCTTAGCAATTAGCGTGACCAAATCTTGATAAGGCTTTAGCTTAGGGTCACGAGTACGGTAAGTGGACAGAACTTGCCGTAGAATGAGCTGAGAGTCTCCTATGATGTTCAAATAGCGCGCGCCTAGGAGATAGGCGTGCTTCAAGCCGGCTAGGAGAGCCTCATACTCAGCGATGTTGTTGGTAGCAGGAAATCGAAGTTGATAAGCAAAGGGAATGGTTACTCCCTCTGGAGTAAGCAAGACAGCACCGATCCCTTGGCCTTGGGAGTTGAGTGCACCATCGAAGTGCAGAGACCAAAAGGGATGATGAGAAAGGACAGAGAGATGCTCATCAGGAAAATCGTCCTGAATAGAATCGGTGTGAGGAATAGGGAGATGTGCAAGATGTTCAGCAATGGCATATCCTTTGACTGCCTTCTGAACAACAAAGGTGATGTCGAACTGAGAGAGGAAGCTCTGCCAGCGAGCTAACCTACTAGAAAGGACGGGTTTTTCTAAGAGATAACGGATCGGGTCCATTCTAGAGATCAACCTAACTGGGTGGGCGAGAAAGTAATGTTTAAGCTTCTGAGCTACCCACACTAAGGCGGCACAAGTCTTCTCCATAGCGGTGTACTTGGATTCAGCTGGATTAAACAGTCGAGAGAGGTAGTACGCGGCCCGCTCTTTTCCTTCATCATCCACTTGTGCTAAGACCGCCCCTAGGGAGTCCTCAATAACCGAGATGTATAGGATTAGGGGTTTCCCAGGGACAGGAGGTTGCAAAACCGGAGGATTGGACAGATACTCTTTGAGGTCCTCATAGGCCTTCTGACAATCTTGATTCCATTCGAACTTGACACCCGCCTTAAGCAACTCATAAAACGGACGACACCTCTGAGAATGCTGAGATATAAATCTTCTAATGAATTGCAGTCTACCAATCAATCCTCGAAGTTCCGTAATGTTCTTTGGCGGAGGCATGTCCATGATGGCCTGTGCTTTATTAGGATCAATCTGGATCCCCCGTTTGCTCACTATGAACCCTAACAACTTCCCTGAGGAGACTCCGAATACACACTTCTTTGGATTCATCTTAAGCTTGTACTCCCTGGCTCTCTGCAGCACCTTAGCCAGGATAGAGGGGTGTTCTTCTTTTGTTCTTGACTTCACCAAGATGTCATCCACGTAAGCTTCCATGTATATGTGCATCATGTCGTGGAAAATGGCCATCATCGCCCTTTGATAGGTGGCACCTGCATTTTTCAAACCAAATGGCATAACTACATAACAATACGTGCCCCAGGGCGTGGTGAAGGAAGTTTTCTCTTGGTCTTCCGGTGCGAGACGGATCTGATTATAGCCCGAGTACCCATCCATAAATGACAGAGCTTCATACCCGGCAGTGTTATCCACTAGGACGTCTATATGAGGTAGCGGGAAATCATCTTTGGGACATGCTTTGTTTAGATCCCTGAAGTCAATGCATATGCGCACTTTTCCATCCTTCTTGAGAACAGGGACTATGTTTGCCACCCACTGAGGATATAAAACCACTCTGACGAACCTAGCCTTATATAGTTTGTCGACCTCTTCTTTGATCCTTAAGGCCATGTGGGGGTGAAATCTCTTGACCGTTGTTTCACAGGTGTTGCCCCTGGTTTAAGCACGAGTCGATGTTCCACTAAGGAGGGGTCAAGACCTGGCATGTCCTCATAAGACCAGGCGAAAGAATCACTATACTCCCTTAATACTTTAATTAGATCTTCTTCTACCTGTGAAGGGAGATCAGCAGAAATAATGATGGGCCTTGGGTCTTCTTCTGTTCCCAAGTTGATTTCCTTGTAGGTTCATCCACTGCCGTCGACGGCTGGTCGAATCTCTTTAGTCCTTGTGCATATAAGTCGGCAGTGTTATCTACATTGCTGTCTTCATCTATTGGATCCTTCTCATCCAAGACCTCATAGACGCCTAATCCGTCGTCGCTCCATTCCCCTTCTATTCCCTCTTTATCCTCAATCACGATTGCTGTAGCGACGAATTCCGGACATTTCAAAAGAGCATGACACCGCTGAGCTAGGTCTTGCAAGAACCTATCAGGAACAGATCGGGAAGGATGCGCAAGCGAGCGCGGTTCAGAACGGGAAGGGTTGGACGACCCAGAACAAGACCCTACTTCTCTAGATCTAACGGGCTCTACTCCTCTAGACTCGACGGACCCTAATCCTAACCTAGGGGACAGAAGACCTAGTGGAAGGGGAGGAGCAGGGGACTCGTGCCCTTGGGAGGAGGAGGATGGAGACAGGATAGCGTAATCTTCCACTGAAATCTCCGTTTCAAATTTGACGTTTTTTTTTTGGAGATCAGCGGAGACTACACAGCAAGATGGATGAGGCGGGAGCTGCATAGGGAACAGCTCGGGGAAGATGCAATCAAAGAAGGGATCAGAAGAAGAGAACCACATCTCGTGGAGCTGAGCGTTGGGAGGAGGAGGAGTAAACAGAGTGGATAGATCAATGCGTGGACATTTTCCGCAAGCACAAGGAATGAATAGAATCTCCGGTGGATCAATGAAAGATGAATTTATCATGACAGGAGGAAGGCGGGGTACGAACTCCTTTTGTTGAAAGATAGATTAGAAGCATGAGAGAGACCAAGAACAGACAACTGGAGAGCTCTCCTCCTTCTGTAGATCAACAATAAGCTGCTTCTTCGGCCTCCACTGCATAAGCCGAACTTCTTGTTGCTTCCTCTGACATTCTTCCTCATAAAAGAGCCCCTGCAAGGCCTGACTGTAGTCGAGCATGTCATCATCTGACCCTCTTGGCAAGGGAGGCGGACTGGCAATTGGACAAACTGCATTCCTTTCTTGTTGAACCGGTTTTGGAGCTAATGTGCCAGGCTGGAGAGGCCCTTTGACAAAATGCTGACGATAATCCCAGGTGAGCGGCCCAGAATCACTTATCATAGATAATGCTGTCTCTTTGTAGCCGAGACCTCTCCTACCCATTTTTCTTCCCTTAGGTATAGGCTTAGTCATCCCTTGTAGTTGCGCACCGAGGCCTCTCCCCGGTTGATAGCCCAGTTTCAATATAATGTTCCACCCCTTTGAATCTCGAATCTGCGGCTTTACTTTGACATTAACTGGAGTAGCGACGGGCTTAGGGGATGTGTATGCCCAAGGAAAGTTCAAATCCAATACCGACAGAACGGGCCGACTGCTTGGCCAAAGTGTGGGAAGAACCTGCTCTGAAATAGCCTTTACCGACTGTACTGTGGATAAGCTCTTAACTTTGACGACCCTCCCTTGGAAGGGGAATTTAATGCACTGATGTGCGGTGGAGGGCACGGCGCCGAGTGTGTTAATCCAGGGATGACCCAAGATAGCCTTGAACATAGGGTCGATATCAAGAACATAGAATTCCACGGCCATAGTAAGGGGCCCGAGCTCTGCCTGAATGGTGACTACCCCGTGACATGCTCGCCTTGAGTTGTCATACGCTGCTATAGTGGTGGGGGTAGGCCGTAGTAACTCTTCAGATATGTTGCATGCTCGGAGGGTGCTGAGTGGGCAAACATTAATTGAGGCCCCTGTGTCAACCAGCGCTGCTTCAATGTCGACTTTGTTCAGGGTAATTGTTATGCAGAGCGGCATTTGCCGAGCCCCCGAGGGTGCAAGCTCGGTTTCAGAGAACGTGATTGCCGGCCCTTTGGAGATGGTTGCCAGTGCCGTTGGTAGGCTATCAACTGCCATGTCTTCGCTAACCATTACCTTCTGTAGGAAATCTCTCAGTGCATCCTGATGAAGGGTGGACCTTTTGATCAGCTCCAGCACAGATATTTTGGCGGGTACTCGATCCAGATGATGCAGCAAGTCATATTGAGTACCCGGCAAAGGTTCAGTTTCTTCTTGCTCGGCCACCGACTGAGAGGATTGGGGATTAGAAGTAGTAGCATAATTCCGATGGAACATCTTCCCGCTCCTCAAAGCACAGTTTGCCGCGGCATCTGAAGATAGTATGATGGGCCCTGCGGGATGGATGAATGGAACAGGTGGTGCGGGGGAGGCGGTTTGGTGGAGCGTAGGGTTGGTGAGGTTAATGGGCGGTGCGCGGATGGTGGGTGAAGAATGGGCGGAAGGCAGGGTGGTGATGAATGTTGATGCGGGTGGAGGGAAGGCTAGCGGATGGGTAAGAATGGGTGAGGGATTGGATGGTGGTGTGATGACGGTGATGGGAGTGGGTGATGGAGGGTACGATGGAATGGAGAGTGGTAGAGGATTTGTTGGAGCGGTTGTGAATGGGAGGACAAGTTGAGAGGGCGTCAGCTGTGCAGGGATGATGAAGGGAGGATTGCGGTGGTTATGGTGGAGGGCCATGACCTGCGGTGTGGCGCCATCATCATCGAAAGACCATCTGGCGTTGGGGGCCAGTGGTTGGACCATGTTTACTTGCGCCGGTGCTGGCGGCTGCTGCTGAGGAGCGGGTGGATGATTCGGCATCGGGTTCTGATGGATGCCCAGGTCTTGTACTTGCTGTGGTTGCTACTGTTGTGGTGGCTGTTGCGGCTGCGGTGCTTGATGCTGCTGCACTTGCTGCCCCTGCGGTTGCCTTCTCTTTTCTTTAATCTCAATAATGGCCCTATGCATTTCGGCCCAGTCGATTCTCTGCCCCTCATGTAGGTCATACACAAGATCTCGGAACTGAAAACATTCCTCTATGGTATGGCCTGGCTGCCGGTGGAACATACAATACTTAGTCTGATCGACTGCCGGGTTCCAAACAGGCCGTTCCGGAGGAAGTTGGATTGCATTTACAGACATGAGAGCCGAGAAGATATCTGCAAGCGTCTCTGGCAACGGAGGATACTGGGCTCTCCTGGGAGCCGGGCGCTTGCTATTTGGATTGTTGTTGTTGTAGCCGTTGGGTGGAGAGACGTTATGGTATTGTGGTGGTGGTGATGGCTGTTGTGGTGTGGCGAAGGTGTTTTGTGGAATGGTGAAGGCAGGGGGAGGGTTTTGTGGAGTGGCTTGGAAGTTTTGTGGAGCGGCGTTTTGTGAATTGCGGGGGTTTTGGTTGTAGCGGAAAGGTGCGGCCTGGTATGGAAAAGCAACGGCTTGTACATGCTCATTTGTTTGGACTCCCTCAGTAACCGGCCCTTGTGGTTTCTTGTGGTACTTGGGCTTTTGGTTTTCGAAGAGGGAATGGATAGGGGAGTCCTTGAATTGAGTCTGGATGAAGCGTGCCCGGCTATAGAGTTGATGCATGTTGGCTATGTCATTCATTGCCAGGATGTTGCGGAAGGTCGGGGTGGCATTGGAAATCAGCAGTTTGACCTTCTCTTCCTCCGGAATGTGGCCCGGTACTCTGGCGGCCATTTGTCTCCACTTGTCTGCATAGGTGGCGAACTCTTCATCCGACTTCATCTTCTCGGCTACTAGATCTGTAAACGAATATTCAGGGCCGACCCTGTCTTGGAACCGCTGGATGAATTTATCTTTTACTACCTTGAAACTCTCGTTCTCTTCCAGTGGTAGAGAATAGAACCATTCTAGAGCAACACTGTCCAAAGATCGGCGGAATAAGTACGCCATGAGGCTATCATCATATTGGAACTGCGCCGATTCATAAAGAAAATCCCTCACATGGATGAATGGATTGCTGTTCCCATCGTACTTGCGATAGTTGGGGAGCTCTGATTGCGGAGGGAACCGGATGTTCTGGAAGCTCGGAAGAGGAATATCGGCCAAGGATTGTGGGCCAACCCTTTTCTGGAGAAAGTCGAGTTGTTGCTGCATGGCGGCTCACTTGTCAAGCAAGTCCTGCTCTCGGGAGGGAGCAGGGGTAGTGAAGGATGCTGATTGTATTTGAGGGGAAGACGGAATAGCTGTAGCAACAGGTGGGAGCCCGTAAGAAGGAGTGGAAGGATAGACAGTGGAAATAGGCGGCCCGTAGGAAGGATATTGGGCCTGAGATAGACCCGGATTAGAATGATTTTGGGCCACTCCTTGCTGAGGGCGTAAGAAATCGGAAGGGTTCATAAGGAGCTGTGAAGCTACCAAACCAGAGTTGTGATGATCCACCTGGACAAAGGAAGGGATGGGTGACTTCCCTTTGTCGAAAGATTGATGGGCTGAATTAGAAGATTGGCCCATCTCCATACCAGCGAAAGTGATGGTCTGGGGTTGGACCGGAGTGAGATCAATCAGAGTGGGCTGAACGGACGGCCCAATAATAGAAGGATTAGATTGACCTTGGATAGTGGCCGAGGGAGAAGTATTGGACCCTTGCATAGCTTGATATAAAACTTGGAGTTGGGTCGGATCCAATTGGGCCATCATATGAAGGACGGAACCCGCGGAAGGAGTAGAGAGAGAAGGGGTACCTTGACTACCTTCCATAGAGGTGGAGGACGGGAGAGGGGCAGTCCCCTCTCCAGAGGAAAATGTAATAACCCTAGGGGGGTTTTCAAGGAGCCCTTGAGGAAGAGAGTCCTCTTGGGAGCGAGGAGGATTGAAGGATGCCATGGTGGACTGGAAGAGGGGATTAGAATAGGACGTGAAAAAGGAACCAACTTGAGAAGATGATTCAGACGGACGAAAATAACTCCACATGCAACGGACAACCTTGACAATGCGAAAACAACCAACACCAAAAAGCACTCAATAAGCAACCAAACGTAGGTGATTCTAACAAGATGTAAGTGATAAAAGACGAAGACACTCAAAGATCAACCAAGTTGTTTAGGATGATGCAACAAGGTTCTTATGGTTTCTCCTTTGGAACTTTAGTGAATTGATTGATATGTGCTCTCTACAATGGGTTCCTAGTAGGAGATGGATATGTGACTTGGTTTGACTCTAAGTGTAACCACTCCTTCACTTATGCAATCCTAGACACGGGGTGGGAAAGGTACAACCAGCCCGGCGTCCGTGTGGGAATCCACGGCTCGCGGGGACTTATGGAGGTCCCTGCTGTGATTTCCTAGTCGGCCCCAAGGAATATGGAGACGAGAGGTCCTCACAACAAGGTAGGAAAATACAATCTAATGTATGAAAAGATGAATGACCCTAAGTGCACCGGAGTGCATGCAAAGTCTAGCCTAGAATCTAACAATCAATGGTGCACACAATGATATGGAGATATGAGCAAAGCAAGAAGGAGGTCCAGTATCACCCAAGCAATAAATCACAGCCAAAACTGCGGAAATAAATGCACCTCGGATGTGTACCAGCCAGGCGAATAACTGTCGAAGGACCCTGCATCAGAGCACAATAACGGTCAAAGGCCGGACCGCCAGATAATATATAACGCAGAGGGATGAGGTCGTCGGATGAGCCAGGGAACCAAAACCAGACAGAAGTAACCGGAAAGCCCGTGGAAGCTCACACAGCAGAACCAAAGCGGCGGTCTAATGCCCATGCATCAGAGGACTGTGACGCGGGGACACCTGGCCGTCAGAGAACTCAGAAAACCAGAATGAGCAGTAATCAAAGGGGAAACCAAAGGCAACTCAACAAGCAGATGATGGCAGGTTTAAACAAGAATCAAAAGCATGATTAGCACAAGTATTCCCACCGTGATCGCCAAAAAATTATCTGTTGATATTTATTTGTCTATCTTCTATCTTTCTTCTGAGGTTTGGGGAGTGGTATGGTAAGATAACAAACAATCAATCAAAGATCTACTCAAACCTGTGAACATGTGATCATGAACCTAGGCAATCATAGCTAGCTCTAGCATGGGCATGCTATCTCAATCAAACTACGCTAAGGAAAAGGAAAACACACACCGGAGCGTGGAGCAAGGAATAAATAAAAACACACCGTGAAGGTGGAACAAGCAAGGAAAATAGAAAGATATGATGAAGAAGACAGTTAATGCCCAATACCAAGGAAAGATGTGATCGCCACCAAAGTAAAAATAAGTCAAAAAAACCTGAATATACCTTGAAAATAAGTGGATGAAACACCCGCCCACGGGAGAGAAAACCAGAGAAAGCCTGCAGATTAACTTAGAAGTAACGGCCAAAACCCCGTGCGTCGCTTGGAAGTGACGGCCACACGATAGACCGCCGGAAGATAGTGACGCGCCTGCGCAAGACCGTCAGATAACCTGCAGTAACAAAGCTTGAATTCTTTTAACTCCAACTCTTCCAGCCGGCTAGAAGACCTGGGCCTCATGTCAATGAACCTGTAAACCTGCCAAAGATGTAGAAAGACCAAACACAACAACCTCAATTAGTCCTTTTCACAAGCATAGCATTAATTCTCAAAGGACTTAACACCATCAAAAGGAAAGGGGATTACCGGGGAGTTTTTGGTTTTTTAACCCCTCTGGGTGTTTTAAAAGTTTGGGAAGATGTTTATATGCCTAGAGGACAGTGAAAAACATGGAGAAGGAGGAGGGATAATGCTTGGATTGAGGAAAAATCAGGGAAGAACTCAAGCATGCAATGATGAACTTGAAAGACCAAAACCAAAGTACTCCCTTGATTATGAGATGGATGGACGTGGGAAGCAGTTCTCTTGGATGAAGATGGCTCCTGAGTTTGGCAGCACTTCGTCGTGAATTCCAAATCTTCCTCCTTCGGGCCATGAAGTCAAGGGCTCTATTTATAGACCCTCAAACCCTCAGGTCGAGCAGAGGATAATTCAGCGAGATAAAGGGATAACTCTTAGCAAATCCTCGAAGATAATATCACCAAGAGTCCATAGGATCGAACGGGAGGTCCTCAGGATCAGATTTGAAAGAGATATCGTCAATCCAAAACCCTTATCTCGACCATGGAGTAGCAGAGAAAAGGCCTGAACTGCCAGGACTCTCTAGAGGAAGTAACGGCTGCACGACAGACCGCCACTTGGAAGTAACGCATCAAGGATCGTCCGTTACTATCAACCTTATCCCTAAAAGATAAGATCGACAGGAAGAAGTCCCAACAAGTTGGACTCTTCAAGGAAGCAACGGCCAAGGCATAGGGCGTCAGAATGAAACAACGGCTGCACGACAGACCGTTATTATCAACGTGGAATCAAAAGGATAAGCTTTTCAACGAGGCCTTAAGCCTTAGGACTCTTCAAAGAGTAACGGTCCAGATCCCATCCGTCAGAATAAAACAACGCGCCTGGTTCGGACCGTTATTACCATTGAGTTTCAAAAAAATAGCAATAAAGGGTTGCTAAGATTTATTCAATGAAGCGCCACCAGGAGTCAATTCTTAATCCAGGAATTAAGACCCAAGAAACAGGCCTCAACTGATCAAGAGACTTAATGAAGAGTGAACAACTCGGAGCACCATATAGAATGAAATAGGGAGATGACCCGACTTTTTGGGTATAAAACGGGTGTCAACACCCATGTCAGATTTTCACAACAGGCAAGAGCAGGAGGGCATATCAAAAGGATTTTCTTTGATTTTCAAATTTTCTGATTTTTGTATTTTGGTTTGAAATGCATGAAACTCAAAGCAAGCATATAATCACATGAAAATCGACTAAGGCAAAAGATGAGTTCAAAGACCATGTTGATTATTCCTATGTGGGGGTCACAAAGTTTGGTTCCCATGACACAAAATGAAGGCAAATACCCCATAGCAAGAGTAAAGAAATTGAAGTCCAAAATTTTAAAATTTTATTGATTTTCTGATTTTTATATTTTCTGTTTAAATGCATGAAGCTATGTATATGCTGATGACGACTCATGAAGTGCACACAATGCAACCAAACAGGTACATATAAACATACATGCAATCTCTCCCGTACATATATAAGAAGGGAATGGGTATAAGAAAGATGCAAGAGAGTCATGCTAACCAGAATGCACATGTGTAGCACATGGGAGATTGTACCATCATATATGAGATTCATTCAATTGCTAAAGCATTCAATCAATTTTTTGAATACATAATGAATCAAATTTCCGGATGTGTAAGTGAGTAACATGAAAAATGATAGTTGCAATATGGATATTCAGATTTTCAGATTAACACAAGGAGATATTTTACAGACTGCACTTCAATTTTGAGAACAGCGTATTGGAGGCTACGCTCTACCGCAATGAGTTTTCACCAACATTTTTCAACTCAATCAATATCACATGATAGTCAGAATTTTTCAAGAGTGATCAGGTTCAAATAATTCTTTTTTACATGAGTAGACACATGGAGCTCATGCCAGAATCCCCGGTTACTCAGAATACTGAACCATTTCACCTCATTTTGAACAGAGATACTAGTCAACATTTTTTAGATATGAACCATATCATGTCTCAAGTGACATGTGCCTAGTTTACTTAGTAAGACCGAGCATTGCTCTATCTTTCATTTTCATTTCAGATTTTTACAATAAGGATGGGTAGGTTACTTTTTCCTTAACTGTCTCTTCAACATACATGCAGCAAGTTTAACATCTCGAGAGTGTTGAAAAGAAATTCATATATCCTTATTATTAACACTCATTTTCACATTTTGTGTAAGAATTGTGCGAATTTAATTCAGCATGTATACCGAAAATATCATGAATACATAACAGTGCAGCTCCCCCTAAATAGATGTACTTATTAAATATAACTCTCCCATAGTGTACGACATGAAGCACTCCAATAATGACTCAAATGCAGCATTATTTAGCAAGAAGGGATAATGCTATAGAAGTGTCAAAGGATGGGGTTGAATAGCATATAATAGCACACAAGCACACATTGGGAGTTTATGTAAATGCACTATGACATGTATGCAAGTAACGTGATGTCAATTTGATACCAATGGAATGGACAACTTGATACCAATTGAATGGATGCCAACTGAATGAACTAAGTGCGACTAATGCATGAGTTCCAATGTAATACAATGTATGAGCATATAAGAATGCGATGCAATGTGCAAAGTGATTTAGACTTTTGATTTTCATTTGTATGATCTAAAAGCACCTTATGCATTAAATTATGATGCATGCAACCTATAACTATGTGAGAGTGGAATGCAAGTTATTTTGACAATATGAGAGCTTTATTTTCAATCTAATGTGACAACTTCCACATGAGACTATTCACATTCAATTAATGGATCAAACAAGCATTTTTTTTGACATGATCTTTATGAATGAGGTTGCATACATGATCAAAATTAAGCTATGCAACCCAATTTTCAGAATTGTTCAAAATCAGATTTTTAAGAGCATTTCACAAGTTTTGAAATTAAAAATCATTCACAAGCCAAATATTTGAATCATGAGCAAAAATATATTTTCAATTGAAATAACTCAGTTCAAAGATTCATTCATGGATCAACCATTTGACTTCTCTGAGTTCTAGTATGAGGCGGAGAATGTTGATCCAAAGACCAACTCACGCATAGTGAGAGTTCCCAGGTGGATGTGACCCACCTTTTCACTGCTCAGTATTTGATATACCAGATACTCAATTAAGCTCAAATGTCATCATGCAATTCAAATTGAAAAAATATTCAAAACCAATCACTTTATTCACACTTCTCAAGATTTTCAATTTGATTCAACCACTTAAAAAAGTCCATCACAGGATGCTGGTAAATGACATATCAGGTTTGTAGAATCAATACCTGTCATTTGAATATGTCACCAAGTGATAAAGAAGGCCATTGCATGAATTGAAAAGGTTGAATTACCTTAGTTCAGAAGACAAGATTGGAAGCCTTCAATCACTAAGATCACCAACGTCACGAGGGTTGATATTTCAGATTTACTTTCTTACCTTTGCCTTGAGAATCCATTTTCTTCCAAGCCTTTCACCTTTAATCCAAAGAAGAATGAAATTCAGTTTACTCATGAGAGTATTTTGAAGTCTTCTTGCACAATCCCTGAAAAATCTCCACAAAAGGTATTATTAGTAGTTCCAAAAGAAATATCATTCTCATATACTCAAACCACTTAAATGTCTTTTACCTGATTTATCTTGTGAGAGGTGTTTGATCAACTTTACCTATTTAACATGTTCTCAATCAAAAGATGTGGGCTTTTCATACCATGCCTTGGGTACTTGCTTTAGCACGTACAAGGACTTTCACCAGCTTGTGCTTAAGTCGATCCTAGAGATTGGTCTACACAAAGTATCCCATTTTCTTGTAGTAACTTGATAGGGTTCTCATCATTTTCATCCTTGCAAGGTATTCCTTTCATTGACTCAAGCTTGGCCATGACTAGCCCTGCATCATTTAGATTTTGGGAGTATAATCTGTATCCAAGGACAAGAGGACTTGAGTTGTCAATTTCGATTCAAATTTATTGACAATGGCATAACAAATTATTTTAACAACCAACATCCCCTAGACAGCTCCAGATACAGTGCATGACTCATGTGTGAACCCAAACATTAAGCTTATATGACGAATGCGATTGTTCCCCCTTAGAGTGTGCATGAATGTGATATGCTCAGTAAAAATCCAATGCCATATGCAGCCTTTTAAGTAAATGACTCATAATACGAGGCAGAGAACTTAGATCCGAAGATCACCTCATGCATAGTGATAGTTTTCAGACAGACTTAACATGCCCTTCCACATGTCACCATTTGATATACTATGTAGTCAAGGATGATGAAGGCAGGAGGATTTGCAATGTATTATGGCATAAATACACAATGTTCAACTTTTACATGGCAGAGTGTGAAAGTGTATGCAAACTCAATATATGTAGTGAAATCATGATCTGAAGAATCTTCAAGCTCTCCTACAATAAGATGCTATATGACAAGTGATATATACACAAATATACAAATAATCATGAATGGAATGCATGTACAGACATATGCAAGACTACATGACTATATGACTCAAAATGAATCAAAACCTTACACAGTCACTGGAGAGAGTAGGAGAGATATCACCTGAGTGCTCAGATTCAATTTTTGATTTTTCTTCTAACCTGACTTATGCCACTTCGCCCGTGTGCCTTACCTTCTTGATGAAAATAGATTTCATACTTTACATTCACATGGCACACCTGTAAAATAGATTTCTCATTTTACATTCTTAGGTACCCAAACCATCTTGGGTCCTTGTAGGTTAGCAGCAACATGGGCATGTGGTTTCTAATTTTTGACAACATTCAAATCATCATTTTTCTTTAGAAAATAATCATGCTTAACATTCCCAGAGTTGCCAAAGTGATGGTAGGAGGCACGTGGCATCATATTCTTTCTTCTCATGGGTTCTACTGATTTGTGTGTGTGAGCATGATGTGTTGAGTGGGAGTTCTTTCTCTTCAACAATAACCCGCAATGTGAAGTTGTATGACCGCATTTACCATAATGATTGCAATGCATGGAAGGTTTTGTGGTGAAGACTTTCTTTATATTTTTTAAAACAGCTTGGTTTCTACATGCTCTCAAATCATCATTCTTCATAATGAAACAATCATGCATGGCATGTCCAGATTTACCACAGTAAATACATGAGAGTTTCTTTCTAGGTGGTTGTGTGTGTGTGGCAGAAGTATGTTTAACATGCATGGAAGTGCTAGCAGTATTTTTAGATTTTTGATGCAAGTTGATTTTTTTGTGGATGCATGTGTGTGTGCAACATGATTTTCTTTTTTTAGATTTTCAGTTGATGTGCTGGCTATGTTTGAACTGTGCACAAAAGATGTATAAATTTTATTTTCAAACTTCTTTTTGTTCATAGGATTATAGTCCAGCCCTTCCCTTTGAAAATTCATCTTCATCCCCAACAATTTATTCAAGTTTTCTTGACCATTTGTAAATCTTGACAATGAAGCATTCAAATCAAGAATTTCAGATTCAAGAGATGCAACGTGCAACTCATAATTAGCAAGTTCTTCTTCACAAGTAGAAAGACTAACATTCAACATGGCATTGGTAGTCTTAAGGCATTCTACTTCTTGCTTAAGTTCATCCTCATTTTCACATTCTTTAACAACCACATATTTTCCTTTTTCAAGACTCAACAATCTTTCAGAAATGGCTTTGTTCAATTCCTTCAGTTTCTCATTTTCTTTAACAAGATTTTCATCATGAATCAGTTCATTTATCAAGGTTTGATCATCGGCCATTGAATCTAGCTTGCCCTTCAATTCTTTATTCTCATTTCTTAAGGAGCTGATTTGATCTTTATGAAATTCAATGTCGAACACATGAGCCTCAATCATTTCCTCGAAATGTGAGCATTTTTTACAAGAGGAATTACAATTATTTTGTTCGGCATTCTTTTTCAATTTTTTGTTTTCGGATTTTACCTTCTTGTATTTATCAGCAAGATCATCATATGCAATCAACAAATCTTCATAGCTAAATTCATCTTCATTATCAGAATCAGAATTTACCTTTGAGCTTTATCTACTTGGCTGATCACTCCCTTATTCACTCGTGCCTACCACAAGACATTGGTCTCCATGCTCTTCCCGGATTTTGGTTAATCCATCCAAGATGTCCTTTGCAAATCTGTAATGGGAGACAAAGGGAAAGTGATTAGAATTGACTGCAGCCGTAAATAACTCCAAGACTAAACAATTTTGATCATGTTTAAACTTTTGATTTGCAGTCCAGACATTTTTATCTTTAGGTAATTCATAAGGACCATGTGATATAAGCTTCCATAGCTTAGGGTCGTATGAATTGACTAGACTACACATCCTTCCTAACCACACATTGAAATTACAACCATCAAACACGGGCGGAGAGTTTAAGGTGTACATCATGATACTCATTTATTTGGATCACTCTAGATCGTTAGATCTATGAAACTAGAGCCTTGGCTCTGATACCAATTGAAGTCCCGCGATCAATGACACCCAAGAGGAGTGAATTGGGTGATTACGAATTTTACTAAAACTTTTGGCCCTTTTGAAATATGTGATAGAAAGCTAGTTAAGAGATTCAAATGTATTTGAACACAAATTGGATTTATCAACTTTATATGAAGATGATATAGATTATGTAATAAACACGTGGATAAATCCGAACAACTAGTATGCACTAATCACTCACGTAGAATGGAGGTAGATGAAATGGATCAAACCACACAAATCAAACCATAGTCCACTGCGGATTTTAAGATGGTTCGGATGCAACGACGGCAATCCTACGTCCACCCCTCACTAAACCCGGTGAGGCATTACTCGGGGATAAATCTCCAAACGGAGGTGACGCTCCAACCACACACGCAGGATGACACCTGCCCACACACACGGGGATGCGCCCCAACACACACACAACTTCAGAAATCAAATCTGAAATGCACTAAACGTGAGGCACACACAAATATACAAATGACTAAAGAATGCTGAAGCAACCTAAAAGTAGTATATATTGAAGAGATACAAGGATTCAAATTTTATAGCTTTGAAAATCATGAAGACAGGAAGCAAACACAATAGAGAAATCTGATTGAAAGGAGAAGCTAACACACATTATACACCACCTTGAAAGGAAAAGTTCAGCTCAAATTATATGTGTAAACTCATAACATACATGACAAAAGCCAAAGCAGTTTCTTGGAATAACGAAGTTTGTCAAACTCGCAACCTTCCAACAGAATACACACTGTTACTTTCTACCAAGAGCATTATTAAATAAGTGCTATACATACCTACAAGGTCAAAAAATGCACAGTACAATGCAGCAAAAATTGGAAACGGAATTGAAGCAAAGATAGCCCCAAATTTTCCTGTGAGAAAACAATAAAATCAGTAAGCATTAACCTCCCATAATTATGGTGTATGACTTAGAGAAAAAGTCAAGAAGTTTAGATTTCAAAGTGGATTTCATGTACACTAAAGGTTCTGCTCAGACTATTTCAGAAAGGATCCTTGCAATATAGGTGAGTTGCCTTGAACTACATTAGATGACTTTGAGCCATCTGCCTTTACCTGAAAAGGAGGCAGAAAAAATGCATATAAACAATGCATTTCCTACATTGTTGCAACTATGATCAATGATGAACTTTTGATACCCACCTCATGCTTGCAAACTTCTTATGTGATAATGGACAACCCATAATCAGTCACTTTTTCTATATAATGCTCATCAAACAAGATATTATGTGTTTTCAGCCTATTGTTGAAGAATCCAGGTATTATTCCAGTGTGCAGAAAGTGGATGGTTTTTGCAATACCTATCAGGATCGCCAAGCTATCTGACCATTTAAGAATTTTCTCCGAGCTGATCTCTGAAAATTAGTGGCATGAGAAAAGCCCAAACCAGATGCCAAAAGCTGAACATTTCTCAGTTAAACATACCAAAAAGATGAGCACGAAGAAAATCATGTCCACCCAAGGTTCTCAATAACTAATCATAGCAGAGCAATGCTTATTCAGCTAATCATGTGTTTGACTCAAGAACTATGCTGATCTCAATGAGATGAGTGAAGGTTGGAAAAAATTGATCAACATGATTATAGTTAGTGCTTTGTGAAAAGTTGTAAAATAGAATCATAAAACTTTGAAAACAAAATCTAAGCAAGGGTCTATAAGTCTAAAAAATCATCTACTCAATAATATGGGGAATCAAAAGCATCATAGTTTCTAATTGCCAAGAGAAGAGTTGTGCCTCTGTGAGTCTGTATTACAGAGGCACCTACAATCATAGACTTAAAAGCCTCACATGTCTGATCATATGTCATTACAAGTTTTCTTAGATAATAAAAGCTTACTAGGCTACCAAAGATAGACATTTGACGTTTTTCACCAGCAAACGACCTGACCTGTATATGTAAAAAGGTAGGAAAATATGTTAGAAGACCTGATGAACAAAACATAAATTTCTGAACTCTTGCTTAAAAAAGAGAGAAACGCAGGAAACAGAGCCTAGATACAACAAGATTTGTGACACTATCATAAACTCTCTAAGCCAAAAATGGCCAAACATAATCTCTTGAAAATTAGGACAATGGTTGGTACACAACATGGGAGAAACTTTGAAAGGTTTACACAACAAATGTTAAGACTACAGGACACCCAAAAATCCCTTTGTTTTCCATCTGAAATTAAACACGTTATATGAAATTAAGGGGATAAGTTTTATGTCCAGAAGCAGTATATTAGAGACATACCAGCTGGCAAAGCTCATAGTTTGTCAAAACACAAAAGTTCTTGAGAATCCCCCAAGGAAAGCAATGCCATGGTGATAAAAGGAAAGAAATCCAAGTTAGAATTCCACTGAATCCAGTTGGCAGGACAACTAAAATGACTCGGCAACAAAACCCAGCAACCATGCCATGCTATTTCAGAAAACCACCACGTTAAAATACGATGACGAGTAAGAATGGCAGAAATGTTGTACTACCAGGCCCCTACCAGCTCTCCCAGAGGTGACACAACACATCGAAAACTATCTAAAACCAGTAAACTACGATAGGGGTATTTTAGGAGAAAAAAATGAGAGACAGACACAAAGGGAACCAATTTTCAGGAGATCAAACAAATAACAACACACGATGATGATGATGATTTCTAAGATGACATCAGGGAGATCGTTGTTGCATCCTCCAAGCACCCGAGACTACCCGATCGGATCAACCTAGCAGTAGTGGATTGGGAGCGGAGAACCGACACATCTGCCCCCTTTCCCCTTCCTTTTTTGATACCATTTCTCCCCTCTGGACGGCGGAAGAACTTACCTTAGTTGGGGAGCTGCCTTCACATCAACCTCGCCGTCAAAGGTGGCTGAGGAGATCACTGTCATGAAATGTTGTCACTGCTAGAACCCTAGAGAGAGGAGCCAAGGGGGAGCGTGGTGTCGTCGCCGTCACGGGTGGCCAAGGAGATCTCCGTTGTGAAATGCTGCCGCTGGAACCCTAGCGAGAGGAGCGAGGTGGAGATGGGAGCAGCCGAAAAGGAAGCCGCCGAATGCGGAATGCCCATTGCCATGGGCGCTGGGGATTTGCTCGCCCCGACAGGTAGGGTTTTATGGTGCCCCGAAAACCCGATCTGAGAGGAGAGATTTTGAATCAAAAAACTGTCACCCCGGATCCACAGAAGTGCCGCATTCGAATGCAACGACCTGCTCTGAATCCCTTCTTTTTTTGGATTCGAATCGGGTTTTCAAACCCGACACATCCATTGACACCCCGATTTATGAGAGCCACGAGGGCTTTACAAATGGGCCGAGAAGGCCAAAGTACAATCGGTGCATACCACAGGACAATTCCGACAAGTGGGTCCATCCCCGGGTCAATGCATAACAAGGCGGACATCCGCGTGTTTTTACAAAGGCTCTCCACAGGGCGAGGGACATGCCCGATTTGCCGAGGGAGGACTAGACTAGATGGCAGGGGGAGATTGACGCGGATGGCGTCGGAGGACGAATCGACGGCTACTCCGGGAAGCGAATAGGATGGGATAACTTGCTGTCTCGCACAACTCGGCCTCACACCGGCGGTCTCTCACCAGGCGACACTCAAATCTCACACAGGAGAAATGAGGGAAGGGAAACACACAAAGGGGCAAGGCTCCTTCACTTGGATTCTTTCATTCATTCATATCATACGTAACACACCCTTAGCCCCTTTTATATAGGGAAGCTTATAACACTCTTACCCTTAAACTTTTCCTAATAGCATCTATACCCAAGCCTAATAAAACAAACCCACCAACCCACCTTTTGACTTGTGGGTTTAAAATACAATACTTTGACTCAATAAAAATAAAATACTTTGGTGGTTAAAATACAAATACTACCATAGTAAAATACACACAATACATACACACATACATACGGATACGTACTCAGGACGTCGAGTCTTCAAACGAGTCTCTGAGCCATAAGCTACGTGCAGTCAGGGTGGTGTGACGTCGGCTCCTAGTAGTGGGCCCGATAATGGGCCTGGTGTCTCCACCAACCCTCCCGGGGCGGCTGGAACTCGACTCCGTTGAGTAAGGGGGGACACTGCTCTGGTAGTACTCCAGCAGATCTGGATTGAGGCACTGGAGATCTTCCCGACTGATCTAGGAATCATCTGAAGGTGGACGGTCCCGCCAGCGGACAAGGTAGCGCTGGTACACCTTGCTCCGTGTAGTTGTCACCTGCTCATCCAGTATCCTCTCAATGTGCTCACGCGGTACTCTCGAGGCTGTAGGACTCACAGGGGTGGACTCAATCTCAATGGGAGGAGAAGGCTCAAAAGGGTCACTAGGAATCGCTGTGGGTTCCTTGTAGGCCACTAGGTCTGCCACATTAAATGTAGAGCTAATCCCATATTCGAAAGGTAAGTCCAAAACATAAGTGTTAGAGCCAATCTTCCGCAGGATTGGGAAGGGACCATCACTACCGGCTTGCAACTTTTTAACGGCTCCCGAGAAGAGTCGTTCAGGTCGAACCCGTACCATAACCATGTCACCTTCTTGGAATTCATGGTGACGCCTATGCAAATCAGCCAAATATTTGTAAGTCTCATTACTGAGGTTTATTTGCTTGCTAATTGACTCATGTAGACTTGTGACATGTTATGCAAATTCCTCAGCTGACTTGGATGTTCTAGACTCGAGGGGAAGGGGAATGAGATCCACAGGTTTCCTAGGTTTGTAGCGTTGCACGACCTCAAATGGACTCATACCTATGGACCTATTGATAGAGCTGTTGTATGTAAATTCGGCTCTGGGCAAAAGAAGGTCCCAAGTGCCAGGGTGATCCCCTACAAGACACCTCAACATATTCCCTAAACTCATATTGACGACCTCGGTTTGCCCATCAGTTTGGAGGTGATAGGTAGTGGAAAATTTCAGTTTGGTGCCAACTAGGTGCCAAAGTGTCTTCCAAAAGTAACTAGTGAACCGGACATCTCGGTCAGACACTATGGTTTGGGGGAGACCATGCAGACACACGACTTCATCAAAGAATAGGTGGGCTACTCTAGTTGCATCAGATATTTTGGAACATGCAATGAAGTGGGCCATCTTAGAGAACCTATCAACTACCACGAAGATGGAGTCATGTTTGTGAGCAGTGCGTGGTAAGTCAAGGATAAAATCCATGCTCACATCAACCCACGGTCTATCAGGAATGGGGAGAGAAGTGTAGAGACCAGTGTTTTGTTTGACTTGTTTGACCATCGTGCATGTCCTACACTGGGCTACAATTTTGGCCACATCTTTCTTTAAGCCAGGCCAATAGAAATGCTCCTCCACAGAATGGATGCTCTTGTTGCGGCCAAAGTGACCAGCAAGACCTCCAGCATGTATTTCCCAAATCAGGAAGTCCCGAACAGAAGTCCTCGGGACGCAGAGTTGCTGCCCTCGAAATAGAAAACCATCCTAGAGTAGATAGTCAGAAAAGGATGTCGAGGGTCCAGTAGAGTAGGCAGGGCCAAAATCGGGACACTCTCCATAGAGTTACTTCATGCGGTCGAATCCAGTGACCTCTACCCGAACAGTGGAAAGAAGGGAGACCCAGAGACTCAAGGCGTCGGACACCTTATTTTCTTTTCCAGCCTTATGTTTTAGGACAAATGTGAAGGACTGGAGGAATTCTACCCACCGACCATGCCTAGGATTTAAGCCCTTCTGAGAGCTAAGGAATTTCAAAGCCTCGTGGTCTGAATATAAGACAAACTCTTGCGGTAAGAGATAGTGTCTCCAGTGTTTGAGGGCTTGGACCACGGCATAGAACTCCTTATCATAGGTGGAGTAACGAAGCTTTGCATCAGAAAGCTTCTCACTATAATAAGCCACGGGGTGGCTCTCCTGGCTAAGCACTCCTCCTATTCCTACGCCAGATGCATCACAGGATATCTCGAAGACTTTGAAAAATTATGGCAGGCGGAGGATAGGGGCTTTGGTCTTGAGCTCTTTTATAGCACGAAAATCCTGGGAGGCGGCTTTGGTCCACTCAAAATTTCCCTTACAGATACAATCCGTAATGGGTGCCATAATGGTACTGAAGCCCTGGATGAAGCGTCTGTAGAAAGTGGCTAGCCCGTGGAAACTTCGAACGTCATGGACGTTCTGGGGCTCCGGCCAGTCTACTAAGGCTTGGACCTTCGATTGGTCCACAAACACTCCTTGACTCGATACCACAAATTCGAGGAAAGCGACCCGGTCTGTCATGAATTCACATTTCTTAAGATTGGCATATAAGGTTTCTCTCCTCAAAGTCTCACAAACTTCCCTCAAATGATGGATGTGGTCCTGAGGGTTGTGGCTGTAGATGAGAATGTCGTCAAAGTAGACGACAACAAATCGACCGATGAGAGGGCGGAGGACTTCCATCATAAGCCTCATGAAGGTGCTAGGGGCATTGGATAGCCCAAACGGCATGACGAGCCACTCATACAGACCTGCTTTTATTTTGAAGGTTGTCTTCCACTCATCCCCTAGTCGGATTCTGACTTGGTGGTAGCCACTTTTCAAGTCAATCTTAGAAAAGATGGTGGCTCCACTCATCATGTCAAGCATGTCATCGAGACGGGGAATTGGAAATCTATACCTGATAGTGATTTTGTTGATGGCGCGGCTGTCAACACACATCCGCCATGTGCCATCCTTCTTGGGTGTGAGCAAGGCGGGGACAGCACATGGACTCTTGCTCACCCTGAGGAAACCCTTTTGGATAAGGTCCTCGACAATCCTTTAAAGATCAGCATGCTCCTTGGGGTTCAATCGGTAATGGGGAAGGTTGGGTAGGGTGGACCCAGGGAAAAAATCAATGGCGTGTTATACATCACGCATGGGAGGGAGTTGTGAGGGTAAGTCCTCAGGGAAGATGTCCTGAAAGCCCTGGAGGATTGCCTGGACTTCAGGAGGGACAGAGACTCGAGACTCCTTGGAGGTGATGGTGACAACAACAACCCAGACAGGGGCACCTTCGGCAACCTCTCTATTCAGCTCACAGACACCTATGAAGTTAAGGCGCCTAACTGGGTCATAACCAACCTTAGGGGCCTTAGGAACAAGTGTAGTAGGTGCAGGAGGAGAGGGAATAAGAAGTTTCCCTTCAGTGGGAGTTCGAGGACTATCTTGAACCTTGGGGGCTCCAGTGGGGGTGGAGGTGGAACTCTTTCCCAGGGTCACCTTTGGGGTGCTGAGTACAGCTGTATCTTCTTCCCATTGTATGAGAAGGAACACTGATTGGACTGACCGAATGTAGTAATGTCTACATCATAGATCCACGGTCGTCCTAGGATGATGCTACCGACCTTCATAGGCACTACATCGCATAAGATTTGTCCTTTGTAGGACTGGAATTGGATGGGAATGACACATGTAGTGGTGATTGGGATCGACGTGTCGTCTACCCAAGCCATGTTGTATGGCCTCAGATGGGGATGGGTACGTAGACCTAGACGGGACACAAAATCTGAAGAGATAGCATTGATACAGCTCCCGTTGTCAAAAATCACCTTGCAGGGTTGGGATTTCACCATGATATAGGTTTGGAAGATGGAGGTTCGACGCCAGTCGTCCTCCTGGGGGTGTGTTAAGATGCAGCGAACTACACCCAGTCTTCCCTAGTTTGAACTCTTGGCAATATCTCCCACTTGCATGTACTCGACATGCGTTCCATCATACCCTGCATCCATTTCCTCAAACTGGGCGATGAGGTTAGGATCGGCCTCATACCTCTCAATGGCTTCTCCTTCCTGAGTTGGAAGCTCCACAGGCTGGGGGTCGGTGATGACTAAGGCTCGGGTGGGGCAATTGGAGGCAACATGCCCTAGGTTAAGGCACCTAAAGCAACGAATTCCCGAGATAGGGACTGGTTGGGAGGTGCTAGGGATGACTCCCTTTCCCTTGTCATCTCTCCTATCAGTTGGCGGAGTGTACTCCAGCCTGGGCACAACAGCGGGTGTAGAAACCCGATAATTAAAAATGAGAAATTAAATTTTCAATTTCATCATGTAATTAAAATTTTCATGAAATAATTAAATTACATTTTTACTATATGAAATAAGCTAGTTTATTGAATTTACTTGAATTAACTAGAAGTAAATAGAGATTAAATGCTTTAAACCTTAGATAAATCTTAGGAAGCCCAATAAAAGTCAATATAATAGGTTGGGATTACAATTGACCCATTGGATAATCCATAATGGATTGGATTAATGGGTTAAAAGATTTATTAAAGGTTAAATTAACCTAAATTCGTAGCATGTGTTTAATATATAATTCAAGAGATTAAAATAATCTCATTTCTAGAAGATTGACCCAAGAATCAACCCCTACCTAACATATAACTTTAGACTAGCCGAAATTACATTATTTTCACACCAAAATAGAGCTAAATTAAGAAGAAAATTTTAATTTTTCTTTTAATTCGTGGGTGGAAAGTTTGGAAATATTAGGCAATAAATCTTGACAAATTTGACCAAGTTTTAACTATAAATAGAACCCCATTCGACCCTTAAACCATCCATGGAGGCTAAGGCTATGCTACTGCGAAGTTTGGTGGAGATTTCAAGGAGGATTGGGAAGATCAAAAGAGTTTTCTTATATTTGGAGATATTTTTTTAGAATCATCAAAAGGTAGATGTCTCTCAGGCTAAACTCTAATTAAAGCATGCCATCTTGTTCGTTTTTCTGTCCTCTTTCCATTGATAGCTTATTTATTAAATTCCTTCATGAATTGAGCAAGTTATAGCCTTTTTAGTGAAGGGTATGCCCATTTTTCTGCTTCTGTTAAGAACACGGCATATGACAGGGCCGCATTAATAAACGCGTTGCCACGATATACCGCGTTCTTACGTACCCTATTCCCGCCACCTTAATTTCAAAAAAAATTATTTTCTTGAACGCGGTCGCCCAGGCGACCGCGTCTTCAATAAATACCCCGGAAGTCCGGGCTCAAAAGAAAAATATATATATAATATTAATAATCCTAGGAACGCGTGCACTGCCTAGAACGCTTTCTAAAGAACGCGCCCAGAGCCCCTGCTGCATTTTGAAATTACCCTGGAACACCCCGAGGGTCAAATAGGAAATTTTTTTAAAATGTATATTAATATATATAAGTTTAAGAACGCGGAACCACGCGCCCTAAGGGGGTACCGCGTTAACAGAGAGAAACCAAAAATGTTTGAAATCCATGTAAATATGTTTAAATATTAACAGCATGTTAAAAATTTATTTTCTACGGATTAAAGATAATTTTTAGCATATAAAAATCTATTTTCACTATATTATTAGTAAATAAATGCATGAATACTATATCAAGCATGTTAAAAATTCTTTCCAGCATGATAAATTTCTTTCCAACTTGTTAGAATTATTTTAGCATGATAGAAGTATTTTTAGCATATTAAAGCTATTTTAAATTTTTTTAGCATGATAAATCTATTTTCCTATCAAATAATTAGTAAAATAGTATAAAAAATTTATTTTCAGCATGATAAAATTTATCTTGTTATCAGATAAATTATGTAATCAGCATGGTAAACTTATTTCTATCATCTTATCAGAAAGTTAATGAATGAGAGCTATTTTAGCAAGTGAAGTATTAATTTTAGCATGTTAAATATTAATTTTCAACATGCTAAAAATTAATGTCAGCATGAAAAATCTATTTTTGTCATTTTATCAGTAAAGTAACGTATAAAAGTTATTTACAGCACGTTAAACTTATTTTCAGCATGATAAGATTATTTTCAGTATATTAAATCTATTTTCTTATCAATTAATTAGTATAATGATGCATAATTAGTAAATAATATCAAAATCGTGATTTTAATGCATAAGTTTATACTTCTTACCTAAAACTTAATATTTCTGGATTCTGTTATTTTTTGAAAGTTTTAACAGTATTAAAAATAAATTTTCTAATGATTTCATGAACGTGGCGCTCACCTACACCACGTTCTTATTAAGAACGTGGCGCAGGCAACGACCACATTCATAACAGCATGTTTAAAATTTTAAAATAAAATTATTTTGAGGTCTAATTAAATTGGGGCTTTACCAGTATTTTAAAAATAATGGTCAGAACCTATTAAAATTGAAACCACATAAAAGAAAATATTTCTATAAAATATTTCATGACCGTGGCGGAGGCGATAACCACGTTTAGAACGTGGCGCTCACCTACACCACGTTCATAACAGAATTACAAATGATTGTAAAATCTATATTTTGGCTAAACTAAAATATCTCCATGATATAAAAACATCCTAAAAATATGTCTAAACACTTGTTAAACCAATTGAACATCAGATTAAATTATGGAATTAAAATAATTCTATAAGTTCTATCTACTTGCATTTTCTTCCTAGTTACCGTTCGTTCTTGAATTCCACGACTTAATGTTGTTGAACATGATGCCTTAAAGATTATCCACTCTTCTTGAAATTTCTGAATTTTGCCAGATCTGTACTTAATTACAATTAACTTATTTCTTGAAATTTGTTGGCCATAATTATATAAAGTGGATGTCTAAACATACTTGGGATCTTATGATCCACCGACTCAATGCATGGCATTTATGGGGCCCGGTCTGGTCCTGGGAGGAGCGCCCAAAAGTACTTGTGCCCATGGGAGTTGATTGACCACGGTGTGACATTGCACCGAAGTGCATGACTTTCTAGATTTTACGGCATTCCACTATTCGTACTTGTTACTTGTTTACATGATTACTTGAAAATTACATGAATTACTTGACTTGCGTGAAATGGACAATTACATGAAATTCTTTACTTGATCAAAGTTATTGCTTGAAAATTCTTCTTGATATCATATTATCTCAATTACTTGGAAATTTCATTCATGTTTATACACTTCCCGATACAAGTTAGAAAATTGCTTAAATTGTTAATACTTAAAGATTGCCTAGTTCTTGGAGATATAAAATCCTACTGACCTTTTAGCTCACCCTACGTTTTGGTTAATTATTACAGGAAATGGAACTGAACAAGGGAATGGACAAGAGTGAGAGAGTTATTTTCCTTTTTACCCAGGTTTATGTAGATCATTAGTGTTTTTATAAGAATGATGTACTTTTAGATTGGAAGTTGTAATTTGCCTTTATGGCTTATGAATTAGTGATGTAAACTTCATTTTGATGGAATAAAAGTATCATTTTTCCCATTCATTTCTATCTTTAGAAATAAAATTGTACATGCTCTGATCGATACAATTATTTACGACTCGCTCACGCCCTCAATATTCCACGTCGAGGCGTGACATTCTTTGTGGTATCAGAGCCAGGTTTACATAAAATCTAAGGTTTCACAATTATATTTCATTCTTAAACTTAGGTTAAGTTTTAGATCAATATCTAGAAATTGGAAAGGTCTTAAAACCTTCCCGGTAAGATTGGGTAGAAACACGGGTTAAGTTTTAAGAAAAAGGGAATTATTAGAAAATAAATACCAAAACAAAAATAATAAACCTTGTAATTATGGTTGCAGGTTAATTCTCGTAAATGGCCGCCAAGAGAGCTCAATGGCACGAGATGCAACACACCGTTCAAGGTTTAACCCAAGCCCTCCAACAGGTTGCTCAGGGAGGAGCAAACCGAGGAGCTAGAGACTTGCATAGAAATTACAGGAGCATGAACCCTCCCAAGTTCGTAGGACCTACGGATCGGGATGAGGCCGAACATTGGATTAAGGAAATCGAGAGGATTTTCCGAGTCATGCAATGTGCCGATGAGGAAAATGTCATACTCGCTACTTTTCAACAAGAAAGGGATGCACGTGCCTGGTGGGAATCGATCGAAGCTACTTTACCGCATGACCAAGTATTATGGGAAGAGTTCGTGGAACACTTCAATAGTAAATACTTCTCCGATCAAGTACAAGAAAGGAAGGCCGCCGAATTTGCCGCCTTAAAGCAAAGGTGACTATCGGTCGTCGAATATGAAGCTCAATTTTCAAGGTTATCTCGGTACGCTCCACATCTCATAGATACCGACAAAATGAAGGCACGGAGATTTCTTAACGGCCTTAAGCCGCAATATATTACTCAACTGGCCCTGATGGATATCCAAATTTATTCCGATGCGGTACGAAGAGCACAATTCAGAGTAGCGGACCACGGGGTTTCGGGATTCGGGTTGGCGGTAGGTGGGGACCCGAGGTGGGACCACCCTTTGAAACCACTCGACATCTCGAGCAACCTGATAGGCGTGCTCGAGAGTATTAACCTCTCGTAAAAACAACTCCCGCTGTATGCTCTCGTGTAGGCCAGCCCTTAATCGAGAGAGGGTGACAGAGGCATCCTCCATGACTCGACTCCGAAGGAAGAAGTCATCAAATTTGGTAATGTACTCGTGCACGGACTTTCCATCTTGGGTGAGTTTCTGCCATTAGTCTAAAAGACGCTGATGGTAGGAGGGTGGTAGATGCTTCTCCCTCAGTTTCTCCTTCATTTCTTCCCACGTGCTTATGGGCTCCTCTCGTCTCCTTACTAGGAGATTTTCAATGTTACACCAGTAGGTTTTGGCTTGACCTAGGAGTTTCATTTTGGCAAACCTCACCCTTGTAGCAGGGGTCATGCAGCGATGCCAGTCAAAATATTGATCCATCTCGGTCTCCCAATGAAGGTATGTAGCGGGGTTTAGGGACCCATCAAAACTCGGAGCGTCAATCTTGACGTTCCGTAGGATGATATCCTCATCGTCATGGTCTCTCTCTCGAGTCGCACGGGCATCTTGCTCTCTACCTTGGGGAGCCTAATTTTGGCAGGCTTGCTCTCTCTCCTCCTTAGGATTGGCTACGGGATCGTCGTGGCCATTCACTCTTCCTTCCTATCCCTTCAGTCGATCCTCTAAGGCTCGAATCCTCTCATCTAGTTCTGCTCGTAATTGGCCTATGGATTCTTCAAAGTGGGCCATAAGGTTATGTTCGAGCTGGACTAGCATAGCAGTCCCGCTCTTTTGATCCATGGGTAGCGTTGAAGGGCGCTCTAGACGGCCTGATGAATTCCTAGACCAGCGTGGCATGCACGGGCTTGGACCTAAATGATGCAATCCAAAAATTAACAAGTTGTAGACCTGATTTGTTGGCTGATAGTCAAAGGGTCAATTTGAAGGGACCAGTCAGGGAGAGTTGCTCGCCCGTAGGCGGAGTAGTTGTGGAACTACCTTCTGACAATTAGGGTGTCCTAATGTGACAGTTCTAGGGCTTAAAGGATGGGTACATGCAAGCTCTCACTTTTCGCCCACAGCGATGCACTCAGGAGACTGGCTGCATGGATGGGGCTCTCTCTCACTTCGTTGCGCGGCAATTGAAAAGATACTAAATGAGTAAATGATTGGAGCACGTACCTAGCTAGACTGAAAAGTCTAACTCCGATCGGAGACAAAGGCGAGTGGGGACGTGCGTGCCCGCACGGCGTCGACAAAGCTTCATGGTTACAATGAATTCACTCCACGTAGGGAGTATTTAAGTTATTACAAAACCACTTAATTTCAAAAATTTCTCACGCAGGGGAACAAATTAATTCAGACTTTTCTCCGCGCTGGGAGACTCAGTGGACACTCTCACCCCTAAAGTACGGAACGTCTATCGACGACCGGTCGACTCGAGCGCTGCTTTAGTCATCGTTTACGGACTTGGGTGACACAATTGATAAATTATTCAAATGATTTTTATAGGTAAGTATTAGATATATATATATATATATATATATATAAGATTTTATATATCCCAAATATATATATTATATATATTTAACACTCTTTTTTTAAACCTTTCTTTTTCTCTTTTCAAACCGCTTTTGCTTTTTCTTTTTTTCCTCTGCAACTCACACTGGCAGGCGGTCAAAGGGGGGGGGTCTGCGCTGGGCGCGTGGTCAGCTGGCCAGGCGCGTGGGTGTGGACAGGGCCAGGTGGGCGCAGGCGGAGGGTGCGCTCAGGCGCGTGCTATGTAGGGCGGGCTCACGGGGTGCGGTGGGGCAGGCGCAGGCGCACGGGCGCGGCGGCCGGACGCACTGGCACGGCAGGCGCAGGCCTTGCAGGGTGGCACACGGGCGCGGTGACGGGGCGCAGGCGGGCGGCGATCGCGGCAGGGCGCTGGTGGCGCAGGCCTGGGCGGCCAGTGGCGCGGGTGGTCACGGCGGCGGTGCGACCGGGCGCGCTCGCGGGAGCGGGCAGTCACACATGCGGCTCGGGTACGGATAGCGCAGGGCGGGGCGGCCAGTGGCTCGGGCACGGAGGTCGGGCACGGAGCGCGGCTGCGGGTGGTGGCTCGGGCATGGCGGCAGGGGGGGAGGAGCTGGTCGTTGCGGCCGAGCCCCCTTTTGAACCTGGCACGGGCGACGAGGCTCGTGTTGTGAACTGGAATTTCCCTGTTTTTTCTCTTTTTTTTCCTCTCTCCTCCGAGAGAGCTTTCTACTATATTTTTTTCTTTTTTTTCTTTTTTTTCACTCTTCTCTCTCTCAACCGAGAAAGTTCACTTCTGCTATTCCTTTCTTTTCTTTTCTCTCATTTTTTTTCACGAACAGAAATTTGGGAGGGGAGACGATCCTGACGTTGGGGTCGATGGAGGCGCCGTTTTTGGGCTCTGATACCAAATTTGACGCAGATGACGTTGGAGGACGGATCGACGACTGCTCCGGGATGCGAACAGGACGGGATAACTTGCTATCTCGCACAACTTGGCCTCACACCGGGCAGTCTCTCACCGGGCGACACTCAAATCTCACACGGGAGAAAGGAGGGAAGGGAAACACACAAAGGGGCAAGGCTCCTTCACTTGAATTCTTTCATTCATTTATATCATACGTAACACACCCTTAGCCCCCTTTATATAGAGAAGCTTATAACATTCTTACCCTTGAGCGTTTCCTAATAGCATCTATACCCAAGCCTAATAAAACAAACCCACCAACCCACCTTTTGACTTGTGGGTTTAAAATACAATACTTTGACTCAATAAAAATAAAATACTTTGGTGGTTAAAATATAAATACCACCATAGTAAAATATACACAATACATACACACATACGTACGGATACGTACTCAGGACGCCGAGTCTTAAAACGAGTTTCCGAGCCATAAGCTTGGTGCAGTCGGGGTGGTGCGACGTCGGCTCCGAGTAGTGGGCCCGGTAGTGGGCCCGGTGTCCCCACCAGAGATACTGGTTGACACCTAGAGGAGGGCCGAACATGGCTCGAGACAAGCAGTTGGGTACGGGTCCCAAGAGGCGAGTATCTTCATGCTGGGGAGTCTGGGCAGGTCCCGGGAATGTTACTTCCTAGCCAGGGTTCGGCTAACTCGAGTCATTGGTTAGAGCGGTCGGCTGCCAGTTTGGGACAAGCGATGGGCACGTGGTTCTGTGACGGAGGTAGGTGCGACATCTTGGCGTATGTGCAGCCGTCGTGGGTTGTCACACGCGAGTGGACCCGATGTGCAGGTGTGTTTGCCGTTGTCATAACGCCTTACGTGCGACGGGGATAGACTTGTGTGAAATGGCTAAACGCCGTATGAGGGAAGTGCAAGCGACATACCCTTAGCGTGTGTAAGCTGATCAACAAGCCAACCACGTGCGCACACTTAGCTCCTTGCGTCCGTCCTTGATTGCTGGGTGCCTGCGGAAGCCCGAATGGTGTCCGTTAGCATGCATCCTTTGCCCCTTGAGTTTCTAAGGGGATTTTATAGGGGAATATGAAGGGTCATGGGGGGTAGGCTTTATGCGGACCAAGGTGAGGGTCGAACTTGGTCTGGGTAAACCCTTGCAAATAACTTTTTTTTTTGCAGAGTGAGGAGAGTTTAGGCAGACCAGCCCATGGGCTGGGGCTGGTCCACCTAAACCCCTCCCCTAGGAGGTTTAGGCGGACCAACCCAGGGGCTGGGTTTGGTCTGCCTAAACCCCTCCCCAGGAGGGTTTACGCAGAGCAAATGCTAGGTTTTTTGATTTTTTAAAAATCTTTTTTTTTGGTTCTGGATGGGGTTTAGGCAGACCGAACCTGGGGGCAGGTTTGGTCCACCTAAACCCCTCGGGGTTAGCACAGATCGGGCTCTAGGGGGCTAGGTTTTTGTGTAAAAAAAACTTTTTTTTGTTACAGCAGGGGTTTAGGCGGACCAACCTGAGGGTCAGGTTTGGTCCGCCTAAACTCCCCCTCCCTATGGGTTTAGGCGGACCAAACTGGAAGCCCACTTTGGTCCACTTAAACCCCCCCATGGGGGGTTTACACGGAGCAAAGCCAGGGGAGAAAGGGGGGCGGTCCGCACCCTATAAAATGTCATTTTTTTACTTATTTTGGCCCCACTTTGACTCAGTGTGACCGCAAGAAGACCGAAGGATACGGGTGTTGGACTGGTTGACCGGTTGCTTGCACGTGTGGAACAAGAACGTTGACGTGGGACTTTGTGCGATCCCGAGGCTCCGTCGTCAAATCCTTCCACGCATGGGTACGCCCATCGATCTTGTACGAAATTGGGAGATACTTGGACCGAAGAACGGCCGTGGGGCCCTTGGGTTGGGAGGAGGGTGCGACCCCCAAGGGAGTTCGCCCTCCCCGGGGCACAGCCGTGCCCAGGGCGAACTCCCCCCCGGGTGAGCCGTGGCCCCGAGGGGTGGCCCCGGGGGTCTTCTTTTGTCATCTGGGGTTGTTCTTTGAAGGGCGGGATGCTCCGGGATGCTGGGATTGGCCCATGGGGCTTGTCATCGTCGTGTTGTCACTGCCACTCGCAAGGTGTTCGGGGAAATTCCCGACACATCCCAGGTTGTCGATCGGCTTAGGTGAGTGATTGGCGGGCCTTGGATTTGACCTTAGACTAAGGGTAGGGGCTCGCGAGATCTGAGAAAGAGCCTTCCGGGCGTGTGGGCCCGGTCTTCGTGGCATATGCCGCGTAGTACGGCGGGCTGGCGGGCAGCCTCGGGTCGGCCGGGGAGCTGAAATAAACGGCTTGTCGCCGCGTGTCTGAGGGTCGGGGGTGGCCCCGACTTGCTGGAGACTTGTCATAGGACATGGCTGGAGTGCTAGAGCCGCGGGTTGGCCCTCGTCTTGTTGTAGAACGACTGGGATATGCACGCCCACAAAGTGTTAGGGGAAATTCCCGACACACGTGTATAGGCCACATACAGGTCTTATGGGATTCTAAAGCCTGTGGTTGACCAAGATAAGTCTTCATTTGACTTAAGAAGGCTGGAGGGAGGCATCTTGGGGGTAGACCCCGGCCTTGTTGCTGGTTGGGACCCTTGGCTGGGCCCGGTGCGCCATAGAGAGGACTGGGTAGCCCACGCTTTAAAGGTGTTCGGGAATATTCCCGAACCCTTATTTCTTAATTTTTTTGCTAGGAAATCGCTTGGGTACAACATTCATATAGGTCATAGGATGCATATCTATTTGTCAAACATCACTGTGCATTTAAAAGCTCATGCACATATGCAAGGAGAGTCCAATCGTATTGACCTTGAGAAAAATTGTGGACTAAGAATGTAATAAAGAAGAGAACCTTGCAGGTGTGCCTTGAAAATACGGAGCATGAAGCAATCACTCCATCAAGGAAGCCAAGGTACACAGAAGTTATGGACTTCTTCAAGGATAAAATGAAAAACTCCCGTATAAAGAACTCAGGTGCTATCTCTCTCAATTTCTGAAGAATAAATTCTATGTTGATGATAATAGCATCTGGAAATTTTCAATTTGAAAAGATAATTTAGATTGTTGATTGTATGAGAATATTGTTGTTTGAATGAATGTGTCTGGGTCTACATGCATGAGAATCAATCTGCATTGCATGTTATATGTCATAATGCATGTAGAGTCAAATTGAGGGGGAGTCTTCATTACAGTCATTTTTGACACCTTCAGTGCATCATCATTGTAGACACGCCATTCCTGACGTCTCCTGAGAAAGTCTCATATTACTGTACGACTCCCCGCGACGGCTTACGCATTTCGAATCTCTTAAGTGCTTCCCTTTCTTGGGTCTTCTTCTGCCTTTTTCGGCATCCGGAATCGTCTCGTCACGACATTCGGACGGCATCAACACCAGTCGGACGCATCAGAGGTTCCGAAACTAGGAAGGGTGTCTGCCGAGCGGCCGCCAACGCCTGAACTGAGGACCCGAGTGGGTCTTTATGGGGGCGTCCAGGCCCCTGGACGCCCCCATTCTTTTAATTTATTTTTCAAGGCCCAAAATCAAATAAAAAATAATATATTAATGGAGGCGTCCAGGCCCCTGGACGCCTCCATAAAAATAAATATAAAAAATATAAAATGCCATCTTTGGCATAAAAATAAAACAAAAATATAAAATATATTTTCTTGGAGGCGTCCAGGACCCTGGACGCCTCCATCAACTCCCTCACGGGCGCCGCCCACCGAACGACGGTTTGTCGTGTGTGAAAAAATACAAATTGTGGAGACGTCCAACCGTCTGGACGCGCCCATTTCCAAATCACGAGGCGCCGCTCACAAAACCACGCGTTGTGCCAAACCTCGTGCGGCCGTCGGTGGGGTTCGGTGGACCTGTTGGAGGCGTCCGGGGCCCTGGACGCCTCCATGAAAATATTCAAAAAAAATGAATAAAAATAGAATAAAATATCTTTTTTGCCCTAATGGAGGTGTCGAGGGTCCTGGACGCCTCCACCATCCGGAGCCCTATAAATAGAGGCCCACCCCCTCAGTTCTGGGGGAGCTTCTAAGAGATCCGATAGGCTGCCGGAGCCCAGAGGCTACCGGAGTCATTTCTAACCCGTGGGGTCTTTTGTAGGTGGAGGTTCCGCCGGCTTCTCGGGTGCCCACGCTCGCGAGAGGAAGGTCAGCTTCATCCACCGCGCTTCCACGTCATCCCTACGCTGCCGGAGCTTCGCCGGATTTCACCATCGGCACATCCAATAAGCCAATCCTTTCCTTTTCTTCGTAGTTCTTTTGCATTCATCATCTTGCATCATTTATCCCCCTTCATAAGGGCGCCTCTTCTTACATACTTCTTGCATCCATCATCTCATTTTCCTCCTACTCGAGTCCGAGAGGGGTTTAAAAGACAACACCAACCAGGTGTGTGTCTTGCCATCATTTCGTTATTTTTATCGCAAGGATTTGAATACTACACCTTCATCTTTCTAATCCACTCATTACTTATTTTTCGTTGTTTTACAAGGGTACCCAAGGAAAGCCCTCTCCGTCAGCCAGCCGAAGGGAGAGGAAGAAGCAACCCGCCATCTCCCGCTCTTGAGGTAGGCGCGATCACTTTCTTTATTTTGGGGTCTTTTGGCCCCTGGCGATCACATCTTGTTTTCGAGGCCGCGGCGAGTCACTTCCCCAATGGCCATTTAAATTCCCGTTCTTACATTCTCTTTATATTCTGTTATATTCTGCTCATATTCTCGAGGCCGCGACGAGTCACTTCCCCAATGGCCGTTTAAATTCCCGTTCTTATATGTTATATTCTTATCTATTCATATTCTCGAGGCCGCGGTGAGTCACTTCCCCAATGGCCGTTTAAATTCCCGTTCTTATATATTATATTCTTATCTATTCATATTCTCGAGGTCGCGGCGAGTCACTTCCCCAATGGCCGTTTAAATTCCCGCTCTTTATATTCTCCTTATATTCTGTTATATTCTTATCTGCTCATATTCTCGAGGCCGCGGCGAGTCACTTCCCCAATGGCCGTTTCAATTCTTGCTATTTAATTTATGTACCATTCCCGTCCCCCCGAGGCCGCGGCGAGTCACTTCCCGCTATGGCTGTTTAACCCCCATATCTTGCTATATTACATTTGTCCCGCTCGCCCCGCCGGAGCAATCTCCCGTGGTGGCCCCTTCTCTCTTCTCTTATTTCTGTGTTGCAGCAAACAAAGAGGAGCCCGCGCGCTCCGCGTCCTCTTCGCTCCCCGAACCGCGTGACATCGCTCACAGATTGGCGATCACGGTGGGACCTCTACTGCTTCCTTTTGGCTACCCTTGCAAGTTCGGCACCGTCCGTCCCTCTCCACCTCGGCGCCCTCGCGCGCCCCCGTTGTGCTCACGGCAGCACTGTCAGTTGTGATTGGTTGGGTGTTCATTATATGTTTGTTATTTATGTTGTTTTCTTACTCTATATATCTGTCAGCATTCCATTGCATACATCCATCCCTCTTTTATATCCTTTTTCATTTTTTCTAAGGATCACCCTTTCCCGGTAAAGGAAGGACTCTCCGTTTGAGAATTCCTCTCAACGGACTAGAATCTCCTCCACTGGGACCCTCGTAAGTCCCTGACATCGAAGAATCTCCTCTTCGTTCACTGGGCTGGTTGTACCATTGAAGTTCCCCGGAGTTAGTCATCCCATTCATGGTGAGACGAGAGACCCTAGCTGACACGGCGGTGAAACAAAAATAAACTAGGGTCCATATTTTGTGTGAACTTCGGATCTCGCTAAAAACAAAAAAAAATCATCAAAATCAAAACACAAAAAAGGGCGTAAAGGCATCCACTTGTTTGATAATCTCTGCTACCTACTTGCTAGTGTATATTTTTGCGTTCTGGGAAAACTGTGAGCATGGCTCACGAGTCTTTTGAGGAGAACCACCCTAGTCGTGGTTTGTCAGCCGACCCGCGAGTCTATGCTATGGACTTGGGTCCTTCTCATGAGCCCTCGCATGAGGTGCAGGTTATTACCGGGGACACATCCCCACCACAGGATATCTCTTCCTTACTGGGCGTCCTCGCCAACACGGAGCTTACCTCTGAACAGCTCTGGGCCTTCCAGGCCATTCTGAGGGAGAAATCTGTTTCCCCCACGCCCCAGGAATCAACTCCGGCCATCACACCTCTCCAAGAGTCCGTGCAGGCCATTCCATCTCCTTCATTGGCGCAAGCCATCCAGTCTCCCTCGCTTCAGGGACAAGCGAGTCAACAACCACCCTCATTCCAGTTCCCGTCACAATCTCAAACTCCCGTTGTTCCCCACATACCGCTTCAGCCGGGGCCAACTGTCGGCGAGCCGACAGCTCCCTCTCATTCGGGGTTCCCCCCTCAAGTCTCTGGGAGACAGTTTCTCCCCCAGTGGCAAGTGCCACCTTCACCTCCAGAGGAGCTCCCCCAATCGCTCCTCAACAGGTTCAATCGCATGGACGAGCAGTTTCAAAATCTGAGAAGAATGGTGGACGTGAAAGCCACCCCGGAGGTTGCTTTGCCAATCCTTCCCGTCATTCATCTTCCTCCCTCCGAAATGCCCACGAACCGCAGATACAATGGTACCGGCAACACCTTCATTCACCTCAAGGATTTCATGTATGAATCCTCCTATTGGCAAAACGATCAGAGGTCCCTGGCATATCTCTTTCGGAGATCATTGGATGGTCCCGCGCTTGAGTGGTTCTATTCCTTGGAGTCCCGCGAGGCCGAGAATTTTGAAATAGTCCAGAGAAGGTTCTTGGAGAAATATAGGGATAGGGTCGGTCCCTCACTCTCCATTATCGACCTAGTAGCCGAAAAGATGAAGCCCGACGAAGATTTTGTCCGCTATGCTGATAGATGGAGGTCTCTGGCGAAAAGAATGAGGGATACCCTCTCCGAGCCCGAACAAGTGAAGATGATTGTGTCTAATGCAACCCCACAGTTCAGACATGTTCTGGCCATGAATAAACTTACTACAATGGAGGAACTCTATGAAAGGGCCCGGTACATCCAAACCCAGTTAAAAGACTCCCCCATTATGAACATGTTTGAGTCACCGAAGCCCAAAGTGGTCAGAAAGACAGGCGCTGGTGTCCCGGGCGGAGCCACAGAAGGGGTCGTGACAAATGAGCAAGTGGGTGCGGTCAACAATGCCAACTATGCAGTCAACCCAAGGCCTCCACAAATGCCCCGACTTCCCCTCCAACCAGGTCCTTTTCCTCTTCGTCCTCCACCCCAAAATAATCCACCCTAGGATAATATGCCTCCATTACGTCAACCTCAGCAACAACAACCACAACCTCAGCAACAACAACCACCACTTCAGTACAATCAAGTTCCACCCCTGGGGAACTATGGTCCCCAACAGCAACAAAGGAGGTTGGTCGGTCCCAAGAGAGCCTACTATCCACCATTGCCAGAAACCTTAGCAGACATTTTTAATGCCCTCATGGCATCAAACCAACTCGCCCTACCCAGAGAAAGGCCCGTGTGGCCCCCGAATGTTGATGCCTCCAAATACTGCGTCTACCACAGGCAGCCAGGACACACAGTAGATTACTGCTTCCATTTCAAAGATTACATCCACGATATGAATGATGAACATCAAATATAGTGGGATGAAATGAGATGATACGTCGCCGCTCTCAAGGCTAGGAGACCTCCTCATAGGCCACAGCAGTAGTTACAACAGCAGCAACAACAACCACAACAACAACAACAGCCTCAGCAGGCCCACCAACAACAGCCCAACATGGGCATAATCCAGAATCCATTACCGGAGCACCAACAGCCCAATCATCAGGTTAACCCCATCTCCTCCTTCCCAAAAGTCGGGAGAGAGCAGGTGTGGCACCCGGAAAGTACCTCTATTCTTTCTTCCTCCAACTCTGTCGTCATGCAACACCCTTGCCTTGCCCGGGTAGCACCTCTCTCTCATCAACCCGCGTCAGTATTGCCTTCACCGTTTCCACTACCATTACGCCCTCTCATCTGTACCCCGATCCCCTATCAACCGACACTCTCCACTACGCCTTCACTCCCTCTCATCTTCTCTCACTCCCCCACTTTACCATCCACCTCTACCACATTTACCCCTACGCCTTCTAAACCCCTTATCATCCGTCAACTACACATAACCCCGTCTTTCTCCACCATATAACCACTAATGCCTTCAAAATCACTCATTACCCATCACCCACCTCAAAATCATTGCCCGCTCCAAGCCCTACCCACTTCTACTTCATCTCCACCTCCACCTTCCAGACCCCTTATCCTTCATAATCCGTGCGATATCCCCTCTACCTCCATCATGCCTCCACCTAACAAACCCCTCATCAGAATCCCTGCTCTCATCATCACCCCTGCTTCATCAACCATTCCTCCACCACTACCCCTCAAATCCCTGTTAAAACCCACTGCTACCCCCACAGAGGTACAAAAGCCGCAGGCAATGGTGCTCCGGAGTGGAAGGATTTTTCACAGGGTTTTCCCCCACAACAGTCAGAATCCTGGGCAGTCTCAGCCAGAGAAGGATGATGGAGAACAACCAGAAAGAGCTATCCCTGGAACACAATATGATCTATTGAAACACTTGGACAAGACGCCTGCTCGGATCTCCATCCTGGAGCTACTTCAAAGATCCACATCCCACCAGGCAGCCTTAATGCAGTACCTTCAAAGGGTCATGGTGAATGAGGACCTCCCTGTAGAAAAGATCTCTACCGTCCTGACCCCGACGGACACACAACCGGCCATCATGTTCCACAACTACGAGCTCGCTCCCAAGGAAGCTCGGAAATATGCATTGTGCATTTCAATAAAAATTAATGGGGTATCCATAAACCCGTGCCTTGTAGACACGGGTGCGTCCATAAATGTGATCTCCATGGACACCCTTCAGTTGTGTGGGGTCAACGAAGAACAAATAAGACCTTCCTCGATCACGGTCACGGCTTATGACAATAGCAAAAGGCCGCCGCAGGGGATGATTATTCTGAAGGCAGAACTAGGCCCCATGTCAATTCCCACGGAATTCCATGTCCTCGACATGGACCCCACATTCAAGGCTATACTGGGTCGCCCTTACATCGAAGCCATGGACGCTGTGCCTTCCAACAACCATCAGTGCCTGAAGTTTCCTTACAATGGGAGGATTATTAAAGTGGTCAGTACACCTGTCCTTCACACAGTGGATGCTATCAACACCTCTCTGCCCTCTGTTTGACCGTCTCATCGGCCCATATTATCACTACTGGACGTACGTGATTCATCTCACGTTCCACTAGCACCAAAGGAGCCGGTCAGGACAACCGCAACATCATATCTCCCTTTTCACTCCAAAGGGTGGGAGATTATGAGGAACATCGGCTACCAACAGGGTAAAGGTCTGGGCGCACAGTTACAGGATAGCTCAAATCGCCAAAGGAAATTAGGCTGAACCACAGGTTTGGCCTAGGCTTCAAAGGACCGTTCAAGGCGGATTGGAAGCCCCTCACATGGACTCTATCAAACCACTTCAACAGAGGGCCTGTTGTTCAGATGGGAGATCACCCACGAGAAGCATATGGGGGATCACATGCTGTATATTTGGCTGAAAAATATCCGAGGATCACCAAAAGAGGCAAGATCAAAGATCCGGAATGCGAGTGGAACAAATGGTTCGACATACGGGACATTTCCGTTGCACTGGAAAGGATGTTCTCGTCTCCGCAGCTTGAAGGACCGCCATTGATATCCGGAACACCAGAGAATCTTACCACTCTTGCCAAGGTTCCAAACTATCCTCGTCCTCGCCAGAAGGACCCTGTCATCGACGGATCTTCATCCGTCCTCAACATTGCCGTCGACGGCTCATTAGCCGCCATCCTCTCCATCCACTCGTCTCAGCCTTTGCTGATATCTTCTTCCTGGGCCAGACAATTGTCTGATGATCTTCCCAGGTCCCCTTCTCTGCTTACATACCTACGCGGGCTTCTCAACCCGTGCCAGGTCTTCAACCATGATCTACTCTATGAGCCTCACAATTCTCTAGCCATAACTACTTTTCTCTCTCCTCCAATCTCTTTTCACTGCTTTGTCATTAAAAATGAAAACGAAAAAAAAACATCAATTTTCAAACTCCCCAACAACACATCTTCGTTGAGGAAACCTCCTACATCTCCCACGGGTGCGTACCGCCCTGCGGACCACCCGTCCAAGGTCCGATGAGCGACCTTTTCTACCCCTCCTCTGAGGGGTCTTCTCCTGTACATTCTACACTATCCTCTTCGTCTTCCTCTTCTTTTGTAAATATTATCAGTCAATCTAGGAATGATAGGCCAAGGGTAGTACCTAGGAAGAAACCCAAGGGTAGGCAGATCCTTCGTCGATTCCTTTTGGATTTAGCCGCCAGGTGTCAGGCCCTTCTTGCCATCCCCCAGTTGTTAGAAAATCCCATCCAGCTACCGGAAATAGAATATGAGGGCGACTGTGCATTTGATGAAGGGTATGGAGTCTACGAGATCACGGATGAAGAATGCCCCACTGAAGATGAGGGTGAAGAATATGAGGATGCGGCGGGCGCATACGCTAGTGGAATGAGGAGATTCGACGAGCCATCAACCGCCGTAGAAGAATCCACCAAAGAAGTCAACTTGGGAACTGAGAAAGACCCTAGGATCATCTTCATAAGTGACAATCTACCACCCTCTGAAGAAAAGGCATTAATTGAAGTTCTCAAGGAACATAAGGACACGTTTGCATGGAGCTACGAGGATATGCCGGGTCTAGATTCAACCTTGGTCGAACACCGTTTAACCCTAAAACCAGGGTCCATCTCGGTAAAACAAAGGTTAAGGTGTTTCCACCCTCAGATGGCTTTGAAAATGAAAGAAGAGGTCGATAAGCTCCACAAAACCAGGTTCATTAGAGTCGTTCTTTATCCTCAATGGGTGGCGAACATTGTTCCGATCATGAAGAAAGATGGGAAAGTCAGGATTTGCATCGACTTCCGGGACCTTAACCGCGCGTGTCCGAAGGATGATTTTCCTTTGCCTCACATTGATGTGTTGATCGATAACACAGCAGGATATGAGACCCTCTCATTCATGGGTGGATTTTCATGATACAATCAAATTCGTTTGGTAGAAGAGGATCAGGAGAAGACGTCATTCACTACCCCTTGGGGAACATACTGTTACGTGGTCATGCCGTTTGGGTTAAAGAATGCTGGAGCTACTTACCAAAGAGCTATGATGGCCATATTTCATGACATGATGCACATATATCTGGAAGTGTATGTGGATGACTTGTTGGTGAAATCAAGGACCAGGATGGAACATCCAGAAGTTTTGGTTAAGGTCTTGTAGAGGTCAAGGGAGTTCCAATTGAAAATGCACCCGAAGAAGTGTGTGTTTGGTGTGTCGTTGGGTAAATTGCTGGGATTCATTTTGAGTAAGAGAGGGATCAAGATAGATCCCGACAAAGGTAAGGCCATCAGGGATATGCCGCCTCCCAAGAATTTGAGGGAAGTCCGAGGTTTAATCGGGAGGTTACAGTTTATTTATCGGTTTATGAACCAACATTCACAAAGGTGTAGACCTCTCTACGAGTTGACCAAGCCAGGAGTAGAATTTCACTGGAATTCTAAATGTCAGAAAGCTTTTGAAGGGTTGAAGAAATATCTGGCTAGTCCACCCGTTCTCATTCCACCCAAACCAGAAAAACCTCTGATCCTTTACGTCTCAGTCTTGGATGACTCCGTGGGAGCCGTCCTCGCACAAGCTGATGAAGAAGGCAAGGAACGGGCAACCTATTACTTGTCCAAACTTCTCAATCCCTGTGAGCAGAAGTACACCGTCATGGAGAAAACTTGTGCTGCCCTCGTTTGGGTAGTGCAGAAATTGAAGCACTACTTCTTGGCTCATGAAGTCCACTTGATTGCTCGAATGAATCCTATCAAATTCCTTCTGGAGAAATCCGTCCTTACGGATAGGCTAGCACGCTGGCAAAGTTTTCTCTCTCAGTTCAACATCACCTACATCAAGCAAAAGGTGATTAAAGGCTATGCCATAGCCGAGCATCTCGCGCACCATCCTCTTCCCAAATTCGATCCCATCCAATTAGAGTTTCCAGATGAGGAACTAATGTCCGTCAACCAATCAGCTGAGCCAATGTGGATGCTATATTTTGATGGAGCTCTGAATTCTCAAGGGAGAGGAATCAGCGTCGCCCTCCTGTCGCCTGAAGGTCTCACATTCCCATTGGAATACCAGCTCAAAATTCCAGTTACCAATAATATAGCCGAATATGAAGCTCTTCTAGCTGGCCTAGAACTCGCTCATTCTTTTCGTATCACTGAGTTGCGAGTCGTAGGTGATAGTCAACTCATCCTTCGCCAGGTGCTCACTAAATATAACACTCGCGATCCCAAACTCAAGCCATACCAAGAACTCACTGCTGCCTTTGCCAAACTGTTCACCAAACTGATCTTTGTTCATGTCCCTCGTCATCAGAATATTCTCGCTGATGCCCCCGCCTCGTTGGCATCATCCATAAGGTTCCCTCTAGGAAGATGGTTTGAGTCCATTTCCATCTACAAACTTCACGCCCCTGCAATCGATGATGCTTCCTACATAAATATCAAAGACAGGATAGCAAGGAAGATCATGCAGGAAGATATCCTTGAGAAGAGGGAGAGGCCAAAGAAGAACTGGCTGATGAAGAGAAACCATCGTTCTATGAAATCGTCAAATACTACCAAGATCAGTCTTATCCTGAAGGGGTCACCACAGAGGACAAGAAAGCCATAAGAAGGGTGGCTCAAAAATATACTTTGGTTGGAGGTCTACTCTATAGGAAGAGCCTTACTGGTATTCTGTTAAGATGTCTTGGTGACGATGAGGTTTGGAAATGTGTAGAGGAGACGCACTCGGGTGTGTGCGGTGGCCACGTGAATAGTCAGATGCTCGCCAAGAAGATCATTCGGCAAGGCTTTTACTGGCCCACTATGGAAGAGGATTATGTTGTCTATGTCCGTAGGTGTGTCAAGTGTCAACTTCACGCCGATAATATCCATTCACCATCTTCCTCACTTCATCCAATATCCTCCTCATGGCCTTTCTCCATGTGGGCATTCGACATCATTGGTCCCCTAGGTGATCCCAATTCCCTCACCAAGCAGAAATCTTTCATCCTTACTGCGACGGAATACTTCACCAAATGGGCCGAAGCCGAAGCTTACGCGGAAATCAAGGCGTCAACAGTCTGCAAGTTCATCATGAAGAACATCCTCGCCAGATTCGGCGTCCCAAGCACAATCGTCACCGACAATGGGCCACAGTTCATTTCTCAGGACCTACAGGACCTCTGCAAAAGGTACGCAATTGCATTGCATCATTCATCGCCTTATTACCCACAAGGTAATGGCCAAGTGGAGGCCACCAATAAAACATTGCTTAAAATCATCAAAAAAATCTGCGAGTCTAGTAAGTTTTCAGACTGGCCAGAGAAACTTATCGAAACCCTATGGGCCTATCGCACTTCAATCTGTACCCCCACCGGGCAGACTCCATTTGCCCTTACTTATGATATGGAAGCGGTAGTCCCATACGAGACTCTGATCTCTTCTCTCAGGGTACAATTGGACGAGGAATTTCCCCTCGATGATCGTCGTAATTCACTCCTCGCCCAGTTGGAACTCTTGGATGAGAAGCGGCTGGCCGCTGCCGAACACGTGCGTGTGTATCAAAATAGACTCGCTCGCTTTTACCAAAAGAAAGTCGTTGAGAGAAAATTCAAAGTCGGTGAGATAGTCGTAAAAAGAATTTTTGTCAAACCTGGAGGGCCACGTTCTAAGCTCCAACCCAATTGGGAAGGACCATTTGTAATTCAAGCCGTGTACCCTGGCAACGCCTACAAGCTAATCAACGCCGAAGGGACCGAGTTATCCCACCCTTGGAATGGGCTTTATCTTAAGAAATACTACCCTTAGCACAAAACAAAAAAAAATGAATGATGAAAAGATAAAAAACATCAAAAACAAAGAAATACCAAAAACCACTAAAAATATGGAAGATTCAAAATGCCAATGCCTTACAGTCACCATGTAGTTAAGTCCCTGCATCTAACCTTCATGTTAGGATAGGGCCCATCAAGGCTTGGTAGGCACCGGGTCTTGGTTTGCCAGAACCGTGGAGATCCCTGTCCGGCCACGTCGGCCTATGCTCGCTCGAAGGAGGCAAACATGTGCTCACTTAAGTATTTTATTCAAAAAAGTCGGTAGCATCACCTACGGTGGGGCCCCACCCAGAAGATCTCCGGAAGCTGTAATCTTTATTCTTTTCTCTTCGACCAAATGAGACAGTCGGCGCCCTTAAAACGCTGAGCATGAGAAACTGAAACTCAAACCCCAAGGGCAAGAGTAGGATCCATTTTCTCGAGCATCGATCAGAGCACGAGAAGAGGGCAGTGTCCCCGCAGGCATACGAAAGGGAGCCCACAAACGTCAAACGACTATATATCCCTCATAAAAAGAAATACAAAATCAAAGTCAAGAGCCTGGTCATGACCGTGCCTGATGCGATAAATGGAACCCCTCAAAGCAAAAGTCTGAATCCACAAAAGGGGCCCGTGGAATGTAAATACTCGAGATTTGGTCCGAAGTTGTCCGAAAGGAAAGAGTTAGTGGGCCCTTATTCGCTCGCCGGGTTAACGGCTTTGTCGGTCCTCTCAGGAGGTTTATCCCCTACACTCTTCCTTCTCCCTCTAAAGATGAAGGTTCGATGGAGTTTCTGAAGGGTGAAAACTGCCCAGGGTCTGCGACCTTATTTTAATATACACATTTGGTTGCCTACTTTGAAAAGCAAAAGCTATCGCTGCGAAGGAGTCTCCGTGTTTTTGGCTGGTCAAGACCCCTGTTTACCACCTTGATGTCTTCTTGTTTAACCTCGGGCTTAGGCCAATGCAAGCGCGTCACCTATGGGTGCGACGGCGTCTGATTCTAGGTCAGCGTCGCGTGGTTGGTCATTGGGATTCCAGAGTGTTCCATCATATACCATCTAGAGTTGTGAGGAAACAGACCCGGGTCGGGCAAATCTCTTACCTCAAACACCTTTTGGGTGAATCCCTGTGGTCGGAAGCGACTGGGAGCCTAAGCATGGCATGACGGTATTGTCATCAGGGTAAGTCTTAGCCGGTGGGATCATCATTCGAGGGGTCTAGAGGCCCAAATCAACCTAGATGTGCATTTAGGATACCTGGGAGGTTAGTAAGAAACCCCTTTCTCACGTAGGTTAGGTGCCATTTGGGTGCTTGCCTGGCGTTAGCAACAAAAAATTGAAATGATATAAGCAACAAAAAAAATGGAAAAGAGAAAATGTACATATTTGCAAACAAAAAAATCTTTTTATGATAAAATAAAAAAATACCAAATATAAAAAAGAAAATAAATCAATTTTACATGATTGCATTTGCGTGCAGCATCTCACTTTTAATACCGCTTGCATTCATGTGCTTGCCTGTCGCATTTATCATCACCACATCTTTCCCTTACCTTCGTTAAATAAAGGCTTGGCCCCTTGACCAGTTACCAAAGACAGCCATAGTGACCATTTACTTATTGAGCAAGGGGCCAAGTCAGAACAGAAATTCTGATTTGTTTGTTTCAGTGATGTGTGCAGGGATTCGAGGCGACAAAAGTAAAGGTGAAAACCAAACAAATCGAACCTTGTATTTTATTCCAAAAAACTAAAAATTTACATCAAGTTCTGCCCTCTCTCTCTGCATCACTCGTCCCACTACTCTCCGGGTAAAACGCTCTCAAAGGTGCTACCCAACTACGAAAAGCGGTACTCCTACCGCTCTGTACTCCCCTTCCTATTCCCACACCCCGGCGTTGATCCACGGAAGCAACAGAGAAGCTACCAACACGAAAGCCACGCTCTCGTGCTCTTCGGTAGCGCTCCTCACCATCTCTCAGCCACTGTTTAGCAAGACCAAGGCTGGTTCGGAGTTCAAACAACTGGGCCTCCATGGCCCTCCGTTCCTCCCTTTCAGTCAATCTGTTGGCTCTTTCTCTCTCTGCGTCTCTTTCTCTCTCTGCCCGTTCTCTCTCACGGTCTTCCCTCTCCAACTGGAGAGTGATCCTTAGTTCCATAGCATCCCTGGAAGAGTCGTCATCAGGATGACGCCGCAGTTCCCTCTCCAGTTCTGCTATCCTATCCTCCCTCTGCACAGCTTGGGCAAGCGCTTCTCCCGTCTCCTTTTCCTGCCGAGTGTACCATCTCAGATACGCGATAAGGCGTAAACAAAGAGAACTCAACACTGAAACTTTTACCTGTATACAGAGCATCCCTTCTGCCTCCGCAGCACGCTGCGTGGCGTGAGCAAGTTGCTCATGAAGCAAGTCAAGTTCTGAGGTGGGAATCCACAAGCTGGAAGAGGCACCACCTACTCCCATTGCTGGGGAAGCCGCGCCAATCTGGGCATGCTACGACCGTGTGAATTAGTGGCCAACATCTAGAATCTGCGGTTTTAATTAGGAACGCACTGTACACCTACCAAGGCAGTCGTAGCTCCGCGGGCATCGCCCAACCGTTGCTCCATCTCTGCCAAGCTAGTTCGTAAAGTCACTATCATCGTATCACGGATATCCTGCAGCCATACGAGTCAGCATTTCCACCAGAAAACCAAAAAAAAAGGGGGGAGAAAGAAGAAAAGAGAAAAAGGGGAGACCTACCTCCACAAGTCTCTGGGGTTGGAACTGCTCTGCGTACCTTGTCTTGTATAGACGCATGTAATCCTCGCTATCTCGTGCCCGCGATTCCATGATTATGCCACCCCGTTGCCAGTTTTCGTACTGTTCGGGGAATCGCACACGCCAGTCAATGCAGGTCGCCGGTCCTCGCGTATCTCTCCCAACGCGAGGTGGCGCAGCCGTATCCACCCATTCCTGAGCCAGTCCCAAGGACCTCATAACCAATCGTAGCCGAAGCGGCTCGATTTCATTCAGGCAGTGCATCCACAATTCCCGTCCAAACCGGGCACGACTTGCTAGAACCCACGTCTGGTCGGCATCGACCATGTCTGAGTAGGGTCTCCAGTTTACCATCGCTGCAGGGAACTCCTGTAGCTCCCGCCTTAGCACCATCAGTTGGTAGGTTAGGACTGCCGCACTCATGATGGGTTCCCACCGCCTGGCTAGCGGCACCATCGCGTGTCGCCAATGTCGAGCTCTCCCCATGGGGAGGTAATAATAGCTCCACAGCTGCTCGGCGTAGGTCATCAGTACTTTGCAAAAATGCAAAAAAAAATACAAAACAAGTAAAACCAAAAATACCTGGATGAATGGTGTAAAACCACTCACAGCCATCTCACGATCCGCTTCTTGGAACAGGCCTGCAAATAAGTGCGCCAGCATGGCAGCTCCCCAGGTGTAGTACCCTACTCTTTCAAGGTCTGACAGCAGCTCTAGGAAACGACATTGGATACCGTCCCCTTTCGAACTCAGTACCAATCTCCCCAAAAGGAAAAGGAGAAATCTCTTCAAATCTATGTTGCATCTTTCCCAGTTGCCGAAATCTGTGCAGTACACGGCACGTCATCCTATTTCCATCCTTTCCATGAACTCTTCTGAGGATTCATCATCCCGCCGACGAGTGTCGGTGAGCCCTAATACATCCATGAGGGACGCCCTAGCTACCGACCTATTTTTCCGACCATCTAGGTCCAAACCCAGTAGCTTCCGAGCACCTTCTCGGTAATCCGCATAAGTGACCCCGGTCACTGCCTCGCCCTCCACCTTCAGGCTTGTGATCCGGACCACATCCTCCAAGCTGGGCACCATGTGCCCCCAAGGCATCAGGAATGCCCGACTCACTGGGTCCCATCTCTCACACAAGGCTTAGATCAGGACCAGGTCGAGCTGGATCGGCTCGATCCGAAGAAAGGTGCCAAAACCCATCACGTCTAGCCTGGCCTTCTGAAAATCTGGGAGACCTCGGTATGCTGCCACTACCAACTCCCATGAGATCTGTGATTTCATCACACTCTACGCATGCAGGGAAAGAAAGAAAGGAAGAAAAAAGAATGGAAAAAAGGGCAGGAAAACTTGGCTTACGAGTTGTGATTGGGCCCTTTCGCTGAAGTGCCCTTCAAGGTCCGAAAGCCTCCGGGAACTACTACCACTGGACCTGCTTCTCTTCGAGGAGTGGGAAGATTCGCCCTCCATCCAACTCTCGGAATTTTGAACTCCTCTCCCGTGAGAACTTGCGCTCCTCGAGTTAGCTCTCGATATACCTGAGAGGATAAAAGGGACAAGAATTTATAGAAATGGAAGGAGTACAGGCCAAGATTACCTCCATCACCTTTAATGATAGCCCTCGCAATGAGGCACCTACCATGCGGTCCCGTGTGTCACTTCGCCGCTCGCACAGGGTGATTGATTGGACGAAGAATACGACGACTAGCCCCCTATGTTGTCTAGGGATACCCTATCATGTTTTGGAGGACGTCTGCAAAATTTGACACAACATCCGGGAAAAGGAACTAGGGCCGTCATTATTGACTTCGACGGCAGATTCCAGTGGAAAATGGTCACAACAAGACGTGATTCTCCGCTCGGGGTGGAGGCTCGACAGACCCATCACATGGGAATAGTGCAAAGGAGAAGAAGTGTAGGGAAGAAGGAACGCACAAGAGAACAAACAAGCAGCAGAAAATCAAATCACTCCATTCTTGATTCTACATAAGCTGTCATAAACACTACAATCATAGAAATGAGGCGGGTCCACTGGCTCGCCATCTCGTGCCATTATCTTCATGCTCGTCCCTCTAGGCATCCCTCTCCTCTCCCCTGAGGTGAGGGTCCCTCAGAAGCCTCCGGGATCCCCGTGCAGTAGCACCCGCCTCGCCTCGTGGCGCCGGCTTGATGTGGGACGGACACGGGAGACGACACTATTAGGTGCCACCCTCGGACTCTAGATGAAGACGCGGCCAGTAGCACACACCAGGGAGACACTAAGCCCGACACTACGAGCTCCTAGTGGCAAAACGTCGCTAACAGAAGTGCAAACTCACTCGTCGTCCCATGCGAGGGAAAGCACGGACCGTGCGCGGTTAGGGAACCGGTGGAGGTCAAGGGTAGTCCGACTCAACTTCCGGACTCGGATCGAGTCGCAGGACGGGTCACTCTCGCTCTCACAGCGGTGACATGGACATACGGGCTAGTACCTACACTCTCGACAGCGGAAAAAGACCGTATACTAGCTAAGCAAATGAACGCCAAGAGGTTCGGACCATTACCTCCACGCACCCGGCGTGGCGAAGACAACCCTAGCCAATCACGGACTCCCGGTTAACACAATTTTACAGAAATACAATAATTTGACCCACTCCACGCAGGGAGGTAAAAGGTCACATGCGGAGCCCGGGAATCACGCGAATTGGGTTGACGGGCAGCATCTTGATGTCGCCCGGCAGTGCCGAACTCTACGTTTTCGTGCTTTCCGAACGGCGGGTTCTGCGGGCCCGCGGGGCCCACGGATGGCATTGTCCTCCGGATCTGCGGGCCCGCGGGGCCCACTGATGGCGCTGTCCTCCAGATCTGCGGGGGTGGGACCCACTATGATGGGGACCCCTGGTGGCGCGCCTCCACAGATGGCGGTTGGCCGGGAACACCGATCGGGGGTCGATCGGTCCCGATCTCCAAGCTTTGAAGTTGCTATCCACGAGCTGAGGTTGCTGTTTTAGCAGCGCGCGCTCCGGTGAAAACGGCCGCTGCGATCAGCCCCGTCGTCGGTATGCAATGAAACCAGCGCCGTTGGAAAGAGGATTCAAAATCCTTCAACCTAGGGCCAGTGGAATCTTCTGAACCTCTGCGGACCTGGGATTTAACTATTTTTCAATCCTCTGTTGCACAACTCCCGAAATATCAGATCAGCATATGAGTTTCCTATAAATGGCCGTTGACCGCCTGCTTGCCTTTGGAATCAGGTTTCGAGCTCTTCTTCAAAGTTGTAGGGAATCAAACCACGAAATTGGAACAATTTTGAGAATTAGATTTGGAGGTGGTGGCGATTTGATATGAGTTTTGGAGTGACTGGTTGTCGGATCTGGGAACAGGTGGACAGAACTGTAGATGGGACTGAGAATGATTTTTAAAAAATATGAAATGGGTGAACCAGAAATTTAGAAATATTATGGATGAAGGGGTGGATGGAAGGAAACTCCAGTAAAATTTATGGGACTAACAGAAATCAAAAGACGGACCTAAGACATGAAACACAGGGCGGATATGAATCTGGACAGAACTCTGGCAGAACTAAAATGGAAGGGTGGACGAAAATCAAAAATTATGAAACGAGATCTGAATGATAAACAAAAATTTATGGGATATCCTTGACACCTCTGGAACCTCCATTAAAATTCCCAGATCTATCTGAGCAGATGGCTGAGACACAAATTTCATGGAAGTTACTGTGGTACTGCGCGGGCAGAACTCCGATGAAGACGATGGCGGTGCGGTGGCGGCTCGTGGCGGCGGCGGCGATCGTCGGAACTGATAAATGAGGCTTCACACCTCAGAATGGAAGCCTTCACAGCATCCAAGGGGGAGAGGGAGGGGAGAGGAGGGGTGCGCACCAGCCCTTTACTCTTGAATTTGTGTGAATCAAATGGCATTAATTCAAGTAAAATGGAAAATACAAGTTTAAATACCTTACATCTCACATCCATCCACAACCATTGGATCTAGGGGATAGGAATGAAGGGCTGGGATGGCATGTGACACACACACACAAAAATAATAAAAAACTAAGGGGAGGGGGGCGGCCCTTGGACTAGATGTAGAATGTGGACTTGGTAGGTGGGGGTAGGTGGCCTCCTTGGACTTTTCAAGTCCATTGTCCCCCATGTGTCCAATTCCCATTCAAACTTCTAGATGCTCCCATGTGGCATGTTGACTGGCCCCACGTGGGACCCTAGGCTGGAGCTCACGGGGTCCGAATTACACATAAGCCCCTATTACAATCAAAATGGCAAACCGAATGCAACGAAATAAATACAAATTAAACACACATAAAGTCTAACTAAATATAATAAATGGGGGGGCTCAAGGTAGAGTCTCCAGGCTGTCTCCGAGCCAGATGGACGCTGAGGTGGCTCGTGTCGTGCTCCGTGTGCGGTACCGGTGGCTCGGCGTATCGTGCCGATCAACTGCTCGGGTGTCCGCACCACGGCTCCATAGTAATGACTCGCTGCTCCTCCCCTGGCGTGGCAAAGAAGCCACTAGCGGCAAAGCGACCAGACTAGCGCAGTCGCTCCCCGAACTCTCGCGCTCTCTCGTAGCGCGTCTCCATCCCTCCTAGCCTCTGCACGACGACCTGAAGGCCCAGCTGGAGCTCCCTCACTTGGGCCTCCAAGGCCCTCCTCTCGATCTGATCCCACTGTCGCTCGGACCTCCTCTCGGCTCTCTCTCTCTCTACCTCTCTCCTCATCATCTGCAGAAGAACCCTTAACTCCATGATGTCTAGAGAAGGCCTCTCCTCACAGCGATGTCGCAGCTCTGCTACAGTGGCCACCCAGGCATCACGCTCCTCTTCCGCCCGGGCAGCCCGAGCCACCGCACCGGCAAGTTGCTCCCGGAGGGAGGCAATCTCAAGAAAAGGGGCCGAGGAACTGGAAGATGCGCCGCCAGCCACTCCCACCATCGCTGTCTGTTGGGCACGCTGGAATGAACAAACAACAGTAGTCAGCTAAGCTCCACATTTAAAAACAAAAAAATACAGCACTTAGCTTACCAGGAGCGACAGTTCCTGTTGAGTGGCGGCCAGCTGCCGCCTGACCTCGGCTAATTGGGCACGCGACTCGTCGACATCGCGCGTATCCCCGGCTTGGGGAAGCCCCGCATAACTCTCTCTCTGCCACCGTAGGAAGTCAGCACTATCCTGCACCAGTACGCTCCCTTGCTGTCCAGGGAGACGTATGCGCCAATCCTCGAGCCTCGTCTTGCCGCGACTCTCCTTCCTGACACGGCTCGGCTCGTCTGCACTCGCCCACTCATCGGCCAGGCCGAGGGTCCTCGCCATGTCCTGCACCAAGAAAGAAGGGCCTCGCATCATAACAAAGAATGCGTCCCCTGTCTAGGACGCGTCCATCATTTGAGTGCAACACTCGCCGAACCCTTTCCCCCCTCGCACGGCTCGCTTAAAAACTCAAAATGGATCAAAAGAGGAAGAGATCGGAGGACCTACTAGACTGTGTTCACCTCCCTCCGCGACATCGGGCCCCTCGGGTCCCTCGGGGGCCCGAAGCGGCCCTTCCTCCTCCATGGATGCCGCTCCATGCTCTTGCGCATCCCTCCTCAGACGAGGAGTTTCTCGTCCCTCTCCACCTTCACCATGGTCGGGCCCACCGAACTCCATCGATCAAAAGAGGAGGAAGACAAAAAGGGGGCAAGCGAGTTTCGGCGGAGGGCGGGCTCGTTTGCGGGTAAGGCACGGGAGAAGAAAGGCCACCCGACGCTTTAAATTTGAATTCGAGGATTAAGACGCGTCCTCGCACATGGACGCGCCCAAAAAAGGGAGAAAGGAAACAGAATCCCCGTGCAAAGCGTAGTTCCCCGCTGTTCAGGGCAAGGTCTCGTGGAGCGTGCTTCGAAGGACAAGTGCAAAGAAAGAAAAGTGAGAGAGGAAAGGTACACACAACACAAGAAAGCCATTTTCATTTCATATAATAGTCGAAAGTACATCATGCAGTAAGGAGGGTGGAGTGTACAAGCAACTCTCTAACTCTCACCATCACCCTCCTGGTCATCTCTCTCCTCCCTCCTCTGACGGGGATCCCTAGGGGGCCTCTGCGACCTCTGTGAACCCTGAGAAGCCGTGCTCGCCTCGCCTTGCGGTGGCACCCCAGCCTCGAAGGCACGATGACGCTCCTCGGCCGAAGAAACTAGAAAGCTGCCCACAGAAAAGGAACCGGACTGACGAAGTCGCGCCCCGCGCTCCTTCGCCCTCTGATACCGCTCCTCACTCTCCCGAAGTCTCCCCTCCGCCGTGCCAAGACTCAGCCGGAGCTCCAACACTAGGGCCACCAGAGCTCTCCTCTCGTCCCAATCTTGATGTCGCTCTACCATCCTGTACTCCCTCTCTTTCCCTATGGTCTCCCTATCCCTCTCCCTCTCTCTCTCTAGGGTCTCCCTATCCTTCTCCCTCTCTCTCTCTAGGGTCTCCCTATCCCTCTCCCTCTCTCTCTCCACGCTCTCCCTATCCCTCTCTCTCTCCTCTCTCTCCCTCATCGCCTCTCTCCTCGACAGCTCGAGGGCGATCCGCAGATCCACTACGTCGCGAGGAAGCTCCTCAGCCTCCCATCGCCGCTCCTCCTCTAGCTCGGCAATCCGGGCGTCACGCTCTGCCACCCAGGCATCGCGCTCCTGCTTAGGACGAACAGCACGGGCCAGGGCCTCCCGAATCTCAGCCACCTGTCAAAGCACGCATGCACCGTAAGAGAACAGTGATAGAAGGAGAGCAGCCAGAAGGAGAGTCGAGGTCAGGCAAACACCCACTCGAGCCTCGCGATCACGCTCGGCCTCCTCAGCACGAGCCACCGCATACGCCAGCTGCTCTTGGAGGGCAGAAACCTCTGGAGGAGGGCCCCGCGAACTGGAACCCGCTCCACCAGCCATCCCGGCTGTCGCTGCCAGGTGGGCCCGCTGAAACATGGGGCAAACGTCGGTCAAAGGCTAAGCATCAAAAATCCAGGTCACAAAAAATGCATCGCATAGACTCACCAGGATCTCCAACTCCTGTCGGATGGCCACTAACTGCCGCCTGGCGTCTGCCAGCTTGGCCCGCAGGTCAGCAATCATGTTGTCACGAGCATCCTACATTGCACATAAGTTAGTGCCACATGCATATACATATAGAAGGGTGAAGCATTTTCATTACACTTACCCCTGCCATACCACCAAGGATGAGGCGGTCCCCGTACGTAGCCCGGTACCATCTCAGGTAATCAGTACTGTCCTGTACATGGGACACCACTGGGACCTCGCCCTGCTGCCAGTCCTGGTACTGTGCCAGGAAGCGCGTACGCCAGTCCACGATCTTCGCCTTCCCCTTGGTCTTCCGCCCAATGCGTACCTGCTCATCTTGATGGGGACATCACCTCCCATGCCCACGTTCACAGCTCGTCTCCTCACCCCGGTTGCATCCGGCATGGTCTAGTCATTTAATTTTGAGTCCTATGTAATTTTTATTTGAGTCATTTGATGTATTTTCCCTTTTATTTGAGTCATGTTCCTAGGTCTTGTGTTCATTTCCCTAAGTTTGAGTGTCATTAGGTTGTCTAGTTAGCTATTGGGCCCAATTCATTAGGCTTGGCCCAAGGGCTCTCCCCTACCCCCTCGGTTATTTGTCATTGAGTCAATTGTCAGGGACTTTTGTAGAAATGTGGGTTTCCTATATATAGGACCCCATTCCCCCCATTTCAACTTAATGAATGAATCAATGAATGAAAATTGCCATTTGAGAGTTCAAATTTCCTATTAGAGAGATTCCATTAGTTGGGTGAGAAACCCTTGGGAGTGATTCCTACCTATCCCCCCTCTCTCTCTACCTCTCTCTCTCTCTAATAAGTCATTTTCTCTCTCCTCCACTTTCTCTCTCTAAAACCTGTGTCCCTTTCTCTCTCCTACCCTCCCAACCACCTTTCTCTCTCTTCCCCCCCTCCAATAACTCATCCGTAACTCCCCACCAACCCACCTTAACTCCACCCCAGCCCCAAGGGAGATCCACCACTCCCCACTCCACCCTCCAACCACCAACCACCCACTCCCCTTCCCCAAGCACCGTCTCATCTCCTAAGGGAGAATTCCCACTCCCCAAGCCCCCTTTTACCTTTCCCACACACCTCTTCCCATCCCCCAAGACCAAAATTTAATCCCACTCTTAAACCCATTTTCAAATACCCTTTCCCTCTCACCCACCTTCCCAAATTCGTAGCTCCTCCTCCCACCACCTGTTAGACCCCCTTCCAGACCCCATTCTTCCCTTCCCCCATCTTAGAACACCCCCTCCTAGACCCCCTCACAGCCCGGGCTTTCCCCACACTCATCCACCCCCATTTTCCCTCCCATATACCTCATTCCCCCACGTCATCTTCAACCTACAGTTCCCAGTTGCAGATCTGCAGAAGAGTAGCAGCTTGCAGAGGTGACCACGGTTTCCTATGGACGTTTCTGAAAAATCAAGAGCCATCGTTGGAAGCGTCTCCCGGTCCTCTTTACAACTGCGGTGGTCCCATCCCGTTCTGAGTTCGGGATCGCCCAGGAGAGTCATTCTTCCTCGACTGCGCAAAGCCTCCCTGGCAGAAGACCAGATCCGGAGTGGAAGCCCGACTGCGATGGTCCTGCTTGGAATCTGATCGAGAGTTCTTCTTCAAAAAGCTTCTACTATGAGTCTTCTTTCTTCTCCAAAAAGCAGAGCTCAGTTTGGCGTCCGGAACCATGAGTTATCAATTTTCTCCCTCGGGTGCGCGGTTTTGCTTCCCCACAGTCTGCACCGACCTCATATCAGAGTTCAGAGCCCACTGGTCTTCTCCAACAATGTTTGGCTTTACTGCTAGTTTTTCTTCAAAGAGGACCCGTCAACGGTTCCAACGGCTCTGGCGGCACCTGATTCTGAGTTCGGGAGAGGTCGTGGCATCCTCTTCTTCCTGCTGTTGGAAACCTAAAGCTGTCAGAACCGAGGGTCTGCCACCCTGTTCAAGCCCCTACCCCGACCAGCAGCGGTGCCCAAAGAAATCAAAAAAATTCAAGCATCATCCCGATCCAGCTACAAAGAATCTCCAAGTGGTCTTGTCATCGGCAAAACTCTGGAGTGGCCACAACATCGTGATAACCATCAGTCAGTCCTGAAGCACAGACAGCGGACAGAACTGACGTCGGCTTCCTTGTTGATCGCTAGTTCGGTGTCACCCCTCCCCGCTTGGCCGGCTGAAGGCCCCTCCCTGTGTGGAGGTAGTTTTGGATGTAATATCAGTTGACCCCCACCCCTAGATCCCCCCCCCCCCTTGCATGGGGTGTAGTGTTGTAACAATTTGAGTAGGTCAAGCTACCCCGGCGCGGCGTGTGGGGAACCCACGCTTCCCCGCTCGCCCACATCTCTGAGCGGGACCGGTTTCTTCAAACCGGTCGAGTAAGTGCTCCACTCCTAGCTCCATTTAGTGCTTGTTCTTTCTAATATTAGTTCATAAACTCCGCTGGCCGTGAGAGTGAGAGTCTGATCCTTGAGCTCCTTGCTTCAAGAGATCACCGTGGGGTGAGGAGTGTAACCCGTGCCTTGGCACCTCGTCGGCTCCCTTGAATTGGGCTGCCATTACCCTTGGGAATTAACCTAGGCCTTGCTGGCCCTCTACCAGCAAGGGGCTTGTCCCATTTCCTCGACTCGGCATCCCCGAGTTACCCCCGGGTTAAGTGTGTGTGCCATACGAAGGTCCGCTTGCGTAGGCTTCATAGCCTTGTGGTTGTGCTTGTTAAATTAGGTCCGAGGTTGTGTCACATCAATTGGCATCAGAGCAAGTCATTGACTTGTCTCTATCAAGTCAAGTCCTAGGGCATGCTTGTATTGGAGTCATCATCAATCTGACCCTTGCATTGATTTCCCCGATCATCATGGCCACCTACATAGCCTACTCACCACCCATGGACTTCATCCTAGATAGGGATATTACCTTTGACGGATTGCATTCTAGTGACTATCTTAGGTGGGAGGCTACCATAGAAAAGTACTTTGAAAAGACTTGGGTATATGGATCCGCGAGAGTCCGAAAGGCCAAGGGACGACTTCGTGGTCAAGCCAAAAGTAAGTGGGAACACATAGAGGGATTAAGGAGGGTTAGGAGGCAAGAGCCGATTTCCTCATGGGATGATATGAAGGTTGAACATGGGTTTATGTGTTCCAAAGGTATATGATGACAAAGAGCCGATTACCTCATGGCAAGAGCCGATGATGACAAGGGTCAAAATGCAGGTTTGTTCTTCGACACTGGCTAAATGTCGAAGCAAAGGTATATTCATGAACAAGGACGGAAGGTCCAAGTTAAGGGGAACGTCAATCGATCTTGCCAATGATGGCAAGGGTCAAACACTGGCTTGTTCATCGACATTGGACAGATGCCGAAGCAAAGGGGGTTTATTCATTATTGAGGATGAAGGGTCCAAGTTAAGGGAAACGTCGACCGATCTTGCCGATGGTGACAAGGGTCGAACACGGTTTGTTCATCAACATTGGATAAATACCAAAGCAAAGGAGGTTTATTCATTAACATGGACGAAGGGTCCAAGTTAAGGGAAACGTTGACCAATCTTGCCGATGATGACAAGGGTTGAACACTGGCTTGTTCATCGACATTGGTTACATGTCGAATCAAAAGATGTTTATTCATTAACGAGGACGAAGGGTCCAAGTCAAGGGAAACGTCGACCGGTCTTGCCGATGATGACAAGGGTCGAACACTGGCTTGTTTATCGACAATGGTTAAATGCCGAGGTAAAAGAGGTTTATTCATTAACGAGGACGAAGGGCCCAAGTTAAGGGAAACGTCGACCGGTCTTGCCGATGATGACAAGGGTCGAACACTAGCTTGTTCATCGACATTGGTTAAATGCCGAAGCAAAGATATGTATTGTTCATGAACAAGGATGAAAGGTCCGAGTTAAGGGAAGACGTCGACCGATCTTGCTGATGATGACAAGGGTCGAACATGGGTTTGTTCATCGACATTGGTTGAATGCCGAAGCAAAGATATGTATTGTTCATTAACAAGGACGAAAGGTCCGAGTTAAGGGAAGATGTCGACCGATCTTGCCGATGATAACAAGGGTCGAACATGGGTTTGTTCATCGACATTGGTTAAATGCCGAAGCAAAGATATGTATTGTTCATTAACAAGGACGAAAGGTCCGAGTTAAGCGAAGATGTCGACCGATCTTACCGATGATGACAAGGGACGAACATGGGTTTGTTCATCGACATTGGTTAAATGCTGAGGCAAAGATATGTATTATTCATTAACAAGGACGAAAGGTTCGAGTTAAGGGAAGACGTCGACCGATCTTGCCGATGATGATAAGGGTCAAACATGGGTTTGTTCATCGACATTGGTTAAATGCCGAGGCAAAGATATGTATTATTCATTAACAAGGACGAAAGGTCCGAGTTAAGGGAAGACGTCGACCGATCTTGCCGATGATGACAAGGGTCAAACATGGGTTTATAGAGAGAAAAGATCTCCGACGGGACTTGTGGTGATCGTCCTTTTCAGAGTTTTAATAGGATGAGGGTAAAGAGGAACTTTAAATTACCACCTTACTGGCTTAAGCGCCCTTTTGGGTTTTCGCCGAAGCCAGCCCCCTCTTGCTTTTGCCCACACGCCCTTTCGGGCTTTCACGTAGCGGGGTACCCGATTTTGCCTATAGTGCCCTTTCGGGTTTTCACCGCAGCCGGGTTATAGCCATTTTTGCCCTTACCCTAGTGCAGTGACAACGCTGGCGAGGCACCTCTATTTTCAGCCTCATTGTTTTATTATTATTTTTCTTTTTTATCATGGAGTGATAAAACGAGGGTGGGTCAATCGTGTGATGTTTGACCCTACATAGTAGCATATGACAGTTGGCTAGGGCACGCAGCCTTGCGCCGAAAAGGGGTTTATTCATTGGTAAGGACAAATATGATGGGGACATCACCTCCCATTGCATCCGGCATGGCCTAGTCATTTAATTTTGAGTCCTATGTAATTTTTATTTGAGTCATTTGATGTATTTTCCCTTTTAATTGAGTCATGTTCCTAGGTCTTGTGTTTATTTCCCTAAGTTTAAGTGTCATTAGGTTGTCTAGTTAGCTATTGGGCCCAATTCATTGGGCTTGGCCCAAGGGCTCCCCCTACCCCCTCGGTTATTTGTCATTGAGTCAATTGTCAGGGACTTTTGTAGAAATGTGGGTTTCCTATATATAGGACCCCATTCCCCCCCATTTCAACTTAATGAATCATTGAATGAAAAACTTGCCATTTTGAGAGTTTACACTTCTTATCTAGTGGAGAGATTCCATTTTTTGGGTGAGAAGCCCTAGGGGAGAGATTCCCCACCCTTCCCTCTCTTAATCTCTCCTTTTCACTCCACTTTCTCTCTCCTCAACACCCAAATTCGAATTTTCTTCTCTCTCCTCCCTTCCCAACCACCTCCACTCCCCACCTACCCCATTTAAGCCTCTTCCCATTCCCCACAACCCTCATCAATACTCCACCCCTTCCCAAGACCCCCTCCACCAATCCTCTCCTCACCATCCAACCCCCAACTACCCCTCCAACTTTCCTAAGCACCCTTCCCTCTACCCCAAGCACCCCTTCCCTTCCCCAACACAACCCCCCATTCCCAAGACAAAAAATTAACCCCACCCTTAAATCTATTTTCGAATATCCTTTCCCTCTCTCCATTCCAACCAAATTCGCAGCCCCCACTACCACCATCTATTGGACCCTCTTCCAGACCTTATTCTCCACCTCCCACACCTTAGAACACCCCCTCCAAGACCCCTTTACAACCAGGGGTCACTCCCACACTCATCTACCCCCTTCCCCTTCTTCTTTCTTGGTCATTGGAAGCTACTTCGAAGTTGCAGTTTGCTGTCCATAGGTTACAGATGAACCAGCAACTTGCAGCGGCCACCACGACTTCCTTCGGACGAGTTTGAAGAGCCAAGAGCCATCGTCGGAAGCGTCTACCAGTCTCCTTCGCAACAGAAGTGGTTTCATCTCTTGCCGATCTCCGAGCCATCCAGGAGGTCCATTCTCCCACAACTGCGCAGTTCTATCTCGGCTGAGGACCTGAGCCAGATTAGAAGCTCTGCCACGACGAACCCCAAAAGAATCAGTCAATGAGTTCTTCTTAAAAGTTCTTCATCGCCCAGTCTACTTCCATAATCAAGAAACAGAACTTCATTCCACATTTGTGATCCAGAGTTCTCTTTTTTCTCCCTCAGCTACGCATATCTGCTACTCATAGTCTGCACCGACCAGTCACCATTGTTATGCATCCCCTAGTCTTCTCCGACATCGGTTGGCTTCCCAGTCCATTTTTCTACGAAGAGGACTCGTCCACGATTCCAACAACTCCGACGGCGCTTGATTCCGAGGTCGGGAACTGTGGGGCATCCTCTGCAACCTGCTGTTGGAAACCAGGAGCTAACTCTGCAGAGATCCTGATCCAGAGAGAAAGCTTCACCACGACAAACCCTGGAGGAATCATGCCACGAGCTCTTTTGGAAAGTTCTTCCTCTCCCTGTCTACTTTCAGAACCAAGAAGCAGAACTCCGTTCGGCATCTTCCAGCAGAAGTTACCAATTTTCTTCCTCAGGCGTTCGACTCTGCTTTCCACTATCTGCATCTACCACTCCCCACTTTTCTGAGTCCTATGATCTTCACCGGGATCGTTTGGCATCCCCGTTTGTTTTGCTGTAAATAGGACTCACCCACAGTTCCAACGGTTCCAACGGCGACTGATTCGGAGTTCTGGAATGGTCGGGGCAGCCACGTCTTCCTACTGTTGATAGTCTGTTGCAGACAGTCTGAGATTCAGCAACCCTATTCGTACTCCCACCCAGGCTGCCAGCGATCCCTGAAGAAATTGGCAAAATTCAGAGGCAATCCTGTTCCAGAGACGAAGAGATCCCCAGTGGTCTCACCCTCAGAGAAATTCCAGAGAGAGTTCTGCGGCCTCCACACCCTCTGTCTGTCAGCTATTACAGAGGGAAGACTGATTCGGTGTCATCACTTCTTCATCACTCTTAGCACTAGTTTCCCCTCCCCGCTTGGCCGGCTGAAGGCCCCTCCTTGTGTGGCGGTAGTGTTTGAATGTAACTATCATCTTCCCTTCCCCACGATCCCCCCCTTGCATGGGGTGTAGTGTTGTAATAGCTTAAACATGTCAAGCTACCCCGGCGCAGCGTGTGGGGAACCCACGCTTCCCCGCTCGCCCTTGTCTCCAAGCGGGACCGGTTTCTTCAAACCGGTCGAGTGAGTGCTCCAAAACTTTGCTCTAATTCATGCTTGTTCTTTCAATATTAGTTCATAAACTCTGCTGGCCGTGACGAGAGCCTGATCCTGAAGCTCATTTGCTATAAGTGATCATCGTGGGAAGAGAGTGGAACCCGTGCCCTTTGGCACTTCGTCGGACCCTTGATTTGGGCAGCCGTATCGTTGGGGAATCAAACCTTGGCCTTGCTGGCCCTCTACCAGCAAGGGCCTAGCCCACACAACCTCCCCTTGGCATTGCCAAGTTACCCGGGTCTTAGTGAGCATCGGGTGAGCGGTTGCTATTATCGGTCCATTTTTGAATGCTTAATTGTGCTTGCTTGTTGAGTCCTAGGTTGTGTCACATCAATTGGTATCAGAGCAAGTCATTGACTTGTCTCTATCAAGTCAAGTCCTAGGGCATGCTTGCATTGGAGTCATCATCAATCCGACCCTTGCATTGATTTCCCCGATCATCATGGCCACCTACTTAGCCTACTCACCACCCATGGACTTCATCCTAGATAAGGATATTACCTTTGACGGATCACGTTCTAGTGACTATCTTAGGTGGGAGGCTACCATAGAAAAGTACTTTGAAAAGACTTGGGTATATGGATCCGCGAGAGTCCAAAAGGCCAAGGGACGGTTTCGGGGTCAAGCCAAGAGTAAGTTGGAACTCATAGAGGGATTAAGAAGGGTTAGGAGGCAAGAGCCGATTTCCTCATGGGATGATATGAAGGTTGAACTTAGGAAGATCTACATCCCCAAATATTCCCACCCCTTCTACTCAAACACCCCTAGCCCGAGGTGCACTACCACTCCTCCATCCCCACCCGATCAACTTAATACCACCTTTAGGCCTCCTCCCCCACCACTCCCAACAAATCACTTCTCCACCATCATAACTTCACTTCGCAACCAAGTCCTCTCCCTTAAGGCCCCAATAAACCAAACATCCACCTCTCTACCAAATCCCCTAAGGGTCCCCACACTCCAACCAAAACCCCATTCCGTAAACCTCACTATCGAAACTCAATTGGCCCCCACTTTCCCCCCTCCACAACTAGCCGATCCCAAGGGGAAGAGACCCCTAACCAACCCAGTTTTCCCAATAAGGACTACCGCTCACCCTATTCTCACCATTCAAACCCAAGTGGACCCCATTTCCATCCCTCACCTAGAACCATGTCGGCCACCACCACCCAACACAAATCCCATCACCCGACCCACCTTCCACTTCCAACCCCAATCCTATCCCAACCTAAGCCTCCAATACTTCCACTCCCAAACCCCACACTACCAATCCCAAACCAAGTTTCCCTTTACCCTCCACCCCGGGAGAACCACACACCAACCCTCATCACCCCAAAAGACCCTCTCACCTCCTTGGTAGAAGAACTCATACCCAATTCAATAGTTGAGGACACTCCAAACTCACTCCCCACCTTGGAGGAAACCCAAGTCCAAGTTGAGAAAGAAACATCACACGATGGTCCTCACCTTACATCACCCTCTCTAGTTGGGACCAAGCTCATCTTAGGAGAACCCATTGTTAGTTGGCTAAAGGAGAGCCCAATTAGAGAGATCCGGGCCCATGTTTTCCCTCCCATAGAACAAGACCTTCCTTTAGTGCCCTTCTTCTCCTATCACACCATAATCCAAACATCCTACCAAGTTAAAACTTTAGAGGACCTTCTCAAGGTCTTAGCTTGGCAATATGAGTTGACCGACTTGTTGACCCCCATGGCTCACCAATCTAAGAGCCTTGACCTCCTACACCTTTGTGTCGGGTCTATCACCTCGATTTGCTCCATTGGTTGCTACACTAGCGACCTCCTTCTATTCCTCCCCACACCCGATGAGCCCGACCTTCTCCTCAATTTAGAGCTTCTTATATCGGGTGGAAAGTCAAGCCCTCCCCTCATGACCGACCCACTCACAAAGAACTTCGGCCCAATTATCTCATTAGAGGAGGATGACCCACCACCACTTGAGGATCTTGAGGACATAGGGCCCCTCCCCCTCGATAACCTATTTTATGATCCATATGATCCATTCCAATGGGAGTCAAGAGACTCGTGTGACCCAAACACTTTATCCACCACCCACCTTTCCCTAAACCAACTCACAATGTTTGATCTAATTCACTCCATCTTAGACCCGGGTTACACCTTGGGAGCCATAACCTTGGACCATATATCCCTAAGTAATAAGGTGGTGCTCCACCCCATGATGACCACCTTCTTAGATTCATTCGATCCTTTCCAATGGGAGTTCAAAGGTTGTTCCACACCTATACACATGGAAGTCACCCATAGGAAAAATATGCATGTGTCTAGGCTTACCACACCACTTGGCATGAACACTATGTTGGGTCCATTCATTCATATCACCCACATGTCAAGTAAAAAGTATGAGTGGACCATGTTCGGATGTAATGGTCCACCTTCATTCATCATGGGTCTTAAGCATGTCAAAGGCATCTACGGATGTCCGGGTCCCCCAATATTTATCACCAATTTGCATGATAGGGCCACCTACGGGTGCCCCGGCCCACCGAGACTAACCAAAGTCTACACTGCATCATTACACGATAGGTCTACTTTTGGTTGCCCAGGTCCACCCATCACCCCTAGAATGTCTGCATTCACAACATTGCATAAAGAGATCCGCAAGCACATTAGGAAGAAGAATGTGACTTATAAAAGGTGAGCCGACTCTCATCGACGTCACCAAGAATTCCATGAGGGTGACTTTGTGATGGTAAGGATGGAGAGGCTCTCCTCGGGAGCCATCTCCAAATTGAGGTCACGTGGAGCTGGTCCCTTCCAGGTCCTGAGGCGCATTGGTGCAAATGCCTATGAGTTAGATCTCCCTGAGGAATGTGGGGTAAGTCCCACATTCAGTGTCGCCGACCTAGTGCCATACAAGGGACCCACGGTGGTACCTAGTGAGGATATTGAGCCTATTCCCTCCGTTGAGAGAGCACCCACCCGTGAGGAGAGTCCACCAGCCAAGAGAGCCCAGCGTGAGCGCATTGAACGAATATTGGATGAACAGGTCACTACCACCAGGAGCAAGGTATACGAGCGCTATCTCGGCAGGTGGATGGATCGGCCTCGTTCGGAAGACTTGAGGGCAGTACCACTTCTACACCCTCCAAGGAGGGGAGGATACTTACTCGACAGAGTCGAGTTCTTCGCACCCCGGGAGTATGATGGGGACATCACCTCCCATGCCCACGTTCACAGCTCGTCTCCTCACCCCGGTTGCATCCAGCATGGTCTAGTCATTTAATTTTGAGTCCTATGTAATTTTTATTTGAGTCATTTGATGTATTTTCCCTTTTATTTGAGTCATGTTCCTAGGTCTTATGTTCATTTCCCTAAGTTTGAGTGTCATTAGGTTGTCTAGTTAGCTATTGGGCCCAATTCATTGGGCTTGGCCCAAGGGCTCTCCCCTACCCCCTCGGTTATTTGTCATTGAGTCAATTGTCAGGGACTTTTGTAGAAATGTGGGTTTCCTATATATAGGACCCCATTCCCCCCATTTCAACTTAATGAATGAATCAATGAATGAAAATTGCCATTTGAGAGTTCAAATTTCCTATTAGAGAGATTCCATTAGTTGGGTGAGAAACCCTTGGGAGTGATTCTCACCTATCCCCCCTCTCTCTCTCTACCTCTCTCTCTCTAATAAGTCATTTTCTCTCTCCTCCACTTTCTCTCTCTAAAACTTGCGCCCCTTTCTCTCTCCTCCCCTCCCAACCACCTTTCTCTCTCTTCCCCCCCTCCAATAACTCATCCCCAACTCCCCACCAACCCACCTTAACTCCACCCCAGCCCCAAGGGAGATTCCACCACTCCTCACTCCACCCTCCAACCACCAACCACCCACTCCCCTTCCCCAAGCACCCTCTCATCTCCCAAGGGAGAATTCCCACTCCCCAAGCCCCCTTTTACCTTTCCCACACACCTCTTCCCATCCCCCAAGACCAAAATTTAATCCCACTCTTAAACCCATTTTCAAATACCCTTTCCCTCTCACCCACCTTCCCAAATTCGTAGCTCCTCCTCCCACCACCTGTTAGACCCCATTCCAGACCCCATTCTTCCCTTCCCCCATCTTGGAACACCCCCTCCTAGACCCCCTCACAGCCCGGGCTTTCCCCACACTCATCCACCCCCATTTTCTCTCCCATATACCCCATTCCCCCCCGTCATCTTCAACCTACAGTTCCCAGTTGCAGATCTACAGAAGAGTAGCAGCTTGAAGAGGCGACCACGGTTTCCTATGGACGTTTCTGAAGGATCAAGAGCCATCGTTGGAAGCGTCTCCCAGTTCTCTTTACAACGGCAGTGGTCCCATCCCGTTCTGAGTTCGGGATCGCCCAGGAGAGTCATTCTTCCTCGACTGCGCAAAGCCTCCCTGGCAGGAGACCAGATCCGGAGTGGAAGCCCAATTGTGACGGTCCTGCTTGGAATCTGATCGAGAGTTCTTCTTCAAAAAGCTTCTACTACGAGTCTTCTTTCTTCTCCAAAAAGCAGAGCTCAGTTTGGCGTCCGGAACCATGAGTTATCAATTTTTTCCCCTGGGTGCGCGGTTCTGCTTCCCCACAGTCTGCACCGACCTCTTATCAGATTTCAGAGCCCACTGGTCTTCTCCGACAACGTTTGGCTTTGCCGCCAGTTTTTCTTCGAAGAGGACCCGTCAACGGTTCCAAGGGCTCTAGCGGCACCTGATTCTGAGTTCGGGAGCTGTCGTGGCATCCTCTTCTTCCTGCTGTTGGAAACCTAAAGCTGTCAGAACCGAGGGTCTGCCACCCTGTTCAAGCCCCTACCCCAACCAGCAGCGGTGCCCAAAGAAATCAAAAAAATTCAAGCATCATCCCGATCCAGCTACGAAGAATCTCCAAGTGGTCTTGCATTCGGTAAAACTCTGGAGTGGCCACAACATCGTGATAACCATCAGTCAGTCCTGAAGCACAGACAGCGGACAGAACCGACGTCGGCTTCCTTGTTGATCGCTAGTTCGGTGTCACCCCTCCCCGCTTGGCCGGCTGAAGGCCCCTCCCTGTGTGGAGGTAGTTTTGGATGTAATATCAGTTGACCCCCACCCCTAGATCCCCCCCCTTGCATGGGGTGTAGTGTTGTAACAATTTGAGCAGGTCAAGCTACCCCGGCGCGGCGTGTGGGAACCCACGCTTCCCCGCTCGCCCACGTCTCCGAGCGGGACCGGTTTCTTCAAACCGGTTGAGTAAGTGCTCCACTCCTAGCTCCATTTAGTGCTTGTTCTTTCTAATATTAGTTCATAAACTCCGCTGGCCGTGAGAGTGAGAGTCCGATCCTTGAGCTCCATGCTTCAAGAGATCACCGTGGGGTGAGGAGTGTAACCCGTGCCTTGGCACCTCGTCGGCTCCCTTGGATTGGGCTGCCATTACCCTTGGGAATTAACCTAGGTCTTGCTGGCCCTCTACCAGCAAGGGGCTTGTCCCATTTCCTCGACTCGGCATCCCCGAGTTACCCCCGGGTTAAGTGTGTGCGCCATACAAAGGTCCGCTTGCGTAGGCTTCATAGCCTTGTGGTTGTGCTTGTTAAATTAGGTCCGAGGTTGTGTCACATCACATCTACATCGACCCACTCCTGGGCCAGCCCCAACGTCCTCATAACCAGTCTGAGCCGCAGCGGCTCGATCTCGTTCAGGCAATGGACCCACACGTCCCGCCCGAAACGAGGAAGACCTGCTACAACCCAAGGCTGACCAGCGTCACCCATGCCCAGGTAGGGCCTCCACACCACCTACATCATCATACATGCATCATATTAGTTGCCATTCAGTCACATAAGAAAACATAAAAAAATCATACGCATCATACCATGGCCTCAGGATACTCGCTCAGCTCCCGACGAAGCGACGCCAACTGGTAGCCGTGGGGTGCTGCAACCACGACCGGCCTCCACCGCCGCGCCAGAGGCACGGCCCTCCTGTTCCCATGCCTAGCCCTCCCCATCGGGAAATAGTAATAGCTCCACACCTGCATCCTGCATACATCATTAGTACAATAATTGCATATTTAACTGTGGGAATGCATAAATAAAATGTTTACCTAGAGAAAAGGTGCGAAGCCACTGACTATCGTCTCCTTCTCCGAAGTCTGGGAGAGATCGGCAATCAGATGGGCAAGCAGAGCCGCTCCCCACGCGTAGTGTCCCACTCTGTCCAGATCCGCCAAGATCCCAAGGAAACGGCAGTGGATGCCATCCCCCTTCGTCCCCAGTAGAAGGCGGCCCAAGAAGAAGAAAAGAAACCTCCGGAGGTCTAGATCCACCAGCTCCCACTCGCTCGGGTCCTGGGCGAAAGCTGCATGAGCGTCTCCCTCGAGTCGTGCCAGAAACTCCGCTCCAGTCTCGCTAACCCGCTGGCGCGGGTCGACGAATCCAAGCGCCTCCATGATCTCCACTCGGCTAACTACCCTGCTGTCTCTGTCAGTCACGCTCGTCTCTAACCACAGTAGGTCCAGGACACTCTCTCGATAGTCGGGGTAGGTGACCCCGCTCACCGCCTCTCCGTCAACCCGTAGCCCGGTGATCTGAGCCACGTCCTCGAGTGTCGGCACCATGTGCCCCCAGGGCATCAGAAACGCCCGGCTCAGTGCGTGCCACCGCTCCCTCAATGCCTGGATAAGAGGAAGGTCGAGTCTGAAGGGCTCGATCCTAAGGAAAGCTCCAAAACCCATGGCGTCCACACGGGCCCTCTGGAAGTCCGGCAGCCCACGGTATGCTGCCACCACTAGGGACCAGCTGATCCGGCCCTTCATCACGCCCTGCACACCACAAAACCAACAAAGAACATATCAGCATCATGAATAGTAATAAACAATAACACTGTATATACTACTTGTTTATTTTATTTTATTTTTATTTTTAAAAAAATATTTATGTTTTTTGGAGGCGTCCAACACCTTGGACGCCTCCTTTACATTTTCTTTATTTTATTTTTAGAAAAACCCAAAAACAAAAACAAAAACAAATAAAAAAAATATATATATATTATCATGGAGGCATCCCGGGCCCTGGACGCCTCCTTATTTTTAATTCTATTTTTATTATTTACGTAAATAAATAAATAGAAAAAAGAAAATGTGGAGGCGTCCAGGCCCCCCCCTTTTTTTTTTGATCCAAAAAGCCCTACCTAGGGACAGATAGGAGAGCCATCAGCCACTAGGGGGTGAATTTTATTGCTGAATAAAAGGATAAAACAATTACATCTATCGGATGCTGGGCATACCCAGCTTATCCATTCGGGCCTCTCCCCTAATAGCAGGGGGTAAATCAGTGTAGGAAAAAAAGGTATTACATTTTGAGGTGCAGGCTAGCGAGGCCAGCAGATCCGCCACTTTATTCCCTTCTCTGTAAGTGTGAACAATCTTGTCAAAATATGTGATTGATCTCCAAATCTCTCTAGCATAAGAAAGGATTGACCATGGACAGTGATATTCCTTGTTTATTGCTCGGATAAGTACTTGAGAGTCACATTCAATAAAAGCAGGGTGAACTGAAATTGTATGTAAATACTTAATGCCATCAATTAGTGCTCTTGCTTCTGCAACTATACTGTTTTCCTGACCATAGAAATGGGAGAAAGCTAGTATGACATTTCCTTTATGGTCTCTAATGACACCACCTCCACCTGAGGTTCCATCCGACTTGCAAGCTCCATCGGTATTTAGTTTTAAAGATGGCCAAGGGGGAGAAACCCATTCGATAGCTTTCAACTGAACACCTATAGAACAAGGGGGAGAAATCCCAAAAGAGTCAAGTATCCTTCGTTTACTAATATCATGCTCCTTGTAGGAAGACGCCTCCTTCCCTCACTCACCGGCCCTCACCACACGGCCTCTCGTCCGCCTATCCAGCCTATTAAACCAACAGATTGAAGTTCCGAAGGGCTTACCGGGTCGTGATCGTCCTCTCCCGCGTCGCCAGCATCTACTGCAGCCTCTACGGCCAAAGGAGGAGCCTCCTCCTCCACGGCATTCTCCTCCGCCGCAGCAGCCTCCTCGGCATCATCCCTCAGCCTCCTCGGACGACGAGCCAGTCGTTTTCGCTTCTCTCCACCCTGGCTCAGGCCTCCTTGCTCCATTTGGACTAAGAATGGGTCGTCTGGTTTGATTGGGTCGTCTGAATGAATAGTAAATGTGCTAGGGGGGAGGCCCCCCATATATATAGGGAATCCACCTTCTTTGGGGCGTCCAGGCGCCTGGACGCCCCCACGTTTTTTATTTTTTTTTTCAAAATTCAAAAAATTAGGGGCGTCCAGGCTTCTGGACGCCCCCAAAACAAAACTAAAAAAAATTAAAAAAATAAAAAAATAGGGGCGTCCAGGACCCCGGACGCTCCAAAAATATATATATATATAAATTTCAAAACGAAAAATAAAAACGTAGGGGCGTCCAGGCCCCTGGACGCCCCCATAATAAAAATTTCAAAAAAAAATAATAAAAGAGAAATAAGACAAGAGTATGTATATAATCCAAACAAAAGCACAAAATAAAAACACAAAGAAAAAGAAAAATCACCAAAAAAATAATAATTAGGGGACAAGGGTCCAAAACATCCAAATGCCAAATTTTATTCCATCAGAAAGCAGAACGAGTTACATCAGGGGCTTAGGCGCCTTAGGCCTTAACTTCCCCAGTTCGGTTACATAAGCTCTCCACAGCTCGCATTCTTCCCCCACATGCGCTAAGGCCTTTCCCGTAACACTTGTCTTCCAGGGTGCTTTGACGGCCTTCGCTTCCTTCGCATCCGCTTCAGTGCCCAACTCTCTCTTCTTCAAAGGAACGATGCCAGTCGGTAGCGGGAACGAATGGCGTGGGATGCCAATCTGGAGGCAGCACCGATGCGCATTATAAAGGACGAACTCGGTCGCGCCGATCAGTTGAAGATCAACTTCGGGAGAAGGCCTCATGAGGAGATCAAGCGAAAGTAAACATGCCGGTGCGCAAGTGAAGAAGCTTTGTGTCACGATGCGGAAGTGAGACCGCCAGTCTTCACGTTTCTTCAGCCACGGAACACGGTTCGCTACAGTGCCACCAAAGCCTAACACGTCGGCTATGTGATGAAGCGGGCTTTGTTGGAAGAGCTTCGAAGCGGTTGGCATTCCTTCACGGTGATCAAACTTGAAATGCAAATCCAGCCAGCAATTCAGGACAAGTGCGCAACCAAAAGGAGGCTTACCCATGCTCGAGGTAGTAAGGCCACTATATAGGTAGGCAAGGACAGCGGGTCCCACCCTCTTTCCACGCCAGATCCCGCAGATGGCACTCAGTTGGTCTTCCTCCACCATGTTGTCAGTATAAGGAAACAAGAGAGCACCCGCCAGACAAATGGTGAACCCCTTCATGATTCCCTCCAAATAGTCATCGTCTGGTGACCCTCTCAGGGCGTCCATGACCCACTCCGCGAGCTTTTGGAGATTGATCCCCTTTTGAGTACGGACCGTTCGGGCTGCGTCGGGTGGCATGAAGCTTCCGAGGATGCTTTCGGAAGTCCCCCGTGTCAGCATCTGCATAGCCTTCACCTTCCCGTCACTCTTGAATTTCTTCAATCCAAGCAGAAGTTCCACCTCCTCGAGGAGGATGGTCGCCTCGAAGGTCGGGAAGATAAAAGTGTGGGTCTGGGGATGCCAGATCTCCACTAGTGCGCCCATAGCCGCCCAGTCCATACGAATCTTCTCGTAGTGTTTGGCGTGAATAAGGAGCCCCTGCAGATGCCACTTCGAGAGTATGGCCCTCATGCCGATGGAGATGTTGGAAGTTAGCTTTGAAAGCCATGGCAGTTTGGAAAACTTCCTCGGGCCTGGAAAGAGTGGATATGGCTAGAAGAGAAAAGAAAGAAGAAGAAATGAAGGAAGTAAGAAGAAGGTTCACGTGGAGAAATTTGAAAAGAATCAGCTTACCATATGCGACATGATCGTCCCACTCAGATGACCCTCGAGGTCGAAGAGTCGCTGATCTCGCTGCTAGGCCTGCTCCTTTTCATAACACGGGAAGACTCTCCTTCCATCCTGAAATCTCTAGATTCTCCTCTCTTTCCTCTCCTGAGCTTCCAAAACCCACCTTGATGCTTTTGAATGAACTAGCCTAAGGGGAGTTCTTATAGGAAGGGAAGGGCGCTACAGGACAGAACATGTCACATCAGCAGTCAATGTCAGGATTTTGGCTAGATCTCCTTTCCATTGTGGTGCGATTCTGTTATGATTCTGTTACTTTCTGATGTTATTAATCCATGCTAGCCTGTGCAGGTTTTACTAACGGACGTCTTTGTCCTGCCTCCTATCCCACCTTTCATTGGTTGGTCCCACCTTGTCATGCGTCGTAGTATATGATACCTACGCTACTAGAACATGTCAAGGACCTTACGGCCTGAACGAATCTGGGATTTGAGTTCCCCTTCAACAAAAACGGTGATGATCCCGGAAGAATTTGGGTTGTACGGATAGGCCGTTAATTTGTGGTAGCATGGGGACGACGGTTCCATTCAGTGAGTTGGTGCGTGGATAAACGGGTCTCGGCCCAGTACCAGCTCACCGGATCGGTATCCTGACCCGTTCTTAACAAGTTGACAATATTATCCTTGGCTATTTTCTATTTTAGTTTGTTTTAAATTTTTCTTTAAGCCAAGCATGCATTCATATAGGACTTTGATTTATTGCGGAAGATCATTCAAGTGATTCGATTGCGAAAGCCGCTGTGCTTCAATTCTTACAAATATGAGATATTCCACTCCGAATAAAATACTGAATTTCCTTGAAACGGCCCTATGCTGCTCTTCCAAAGGAGACCCTTGTTTGGACAGACCCTCAGATATTCCTTTACCTTTTACCTTGCTTGACCCACCTTGGCCGCAGCACTTCCATATTGGCTGGTAACCGCTCCCCAAAGGTGAAACCTCCAATTTATGACCCAGGCACTTCCACACCGAGAAGTTGGTCTCTTTTTCGTGCTTGAGCGCACATCTCACCCTCCCTTATTTGATCTCCGTCCAAGCAATCGTCAAGATTTGAAAGACCTTCTTCAAAGGTTGCCTCATTGAAACTCCAGGAAAAATTCCAGACAGTAACGTCAAAAGTGTGTCTCATCACACCTTGGCATCAACTTATCAGTCCGCTCCCACTTCATTTCACTCCACCTCGATACCATTCCACTACGTGTCACTCCCTTGCAAAGCAGACGCCAAGGCGGGGCAGCTGTAGACACGTCATTCCTGACGTCTCCTGAGAAAGTCTCATATTACTGTACGACGCCCCGCGACGGCTTACGCATTTCGAATCTCTTAAGTGCTTCCCTTTCTTGGGTCTTCTTCTGCCTTTTTCGGCATCCGGAATCGTCTCGTAACGGCATTCGGACGGCATCAACACCAGTCGGACGCATCAGAGGTTCCGAAACCAAGAAGGGTGTCTGCCGGGCGGCCGCCAATGCCTGAACTGAGGACCCGGGTGGGTCTTTATGGGGGCGTCCAGGCCCCTGGACGCCCCCATTCTTTTAATTTATTTTTCAAAGCCTAAAATCAAATAAAAAATAATATATTAATGGAGGCGTCCAAGCCCCTGGACGTCTCCATAAAAACAAATATAAAAAATATAAAATGCCAGCTTTGGCATAAAAACAAAACAAAAATATATAATATATTTTCTTCGAGGCGTCCAGGACCCTGGACGCCTCCATCAACTCCCTCACGGGCGCCGCCCACCAAACGACGGTTTGTCGTGTGTGAAAAAATCTAAATTGTGGAGACGTCCAACCGTCTGGACGCGCCCATTTCTAAATCACGAGGCGCCGCTCACAAAACCACGCGTTGTGCCAAACCGCGTGCGGCCGTCGGTGGGGTTCGGTGGACCTGTTGGAGGCGTCCGGGGCCCTGGACGCCTCCATGAAAATATTCAAAAAAATGAATAAAAATAGAATAAAATATATTTTTTGCCCTAATGGAGGTGTCGAGGGTCCTAGACGCCTCCACCCTCCGGAGCCCTATAAATAGAGGACCACCCCCTCAGTTCTTCTAAGAGATCCGATAGGCTGCCGGAGCCCAGAGGCTACCGGAGTCATTTCTAACCCGTGGGGTCTTTTGTAGGGGGAGGTTCCGCCGGCTTCTCGGGTGCCCACGCTCGCGAGAGGAAGGTCGTCTTCATCCACCGCGCTTCCACGTCGTCCCTACGCTGCCAGAGCTCCGCCGGATTTCACCATCGGCACATCCAATAAGCCAATCCTTTCCTTTTCTTCGTAGTTCTTTTGCATTCATCATCTCGCATCATCTATCCCCCTTCATAAGGGCGCCTCTTCTTACATACTTCTTGCATCCATCATCTCATTTTCCTCCTACTCGAGTCCGAGAGGGGTTTAAAAGACAACACCAACCAGGTGTGTGTCTTGCCATCAGTTGGTTATTTTTATCTCAAGGATTTGAATACTACACCTTCATCTTTCTAATCCACTCGTTACTTATTTGTCGTTGTTTTGTAAGGGTACCCAAGGAAAGCCCTCTCCGTCGGCCGGCCGAAGAGGGAGGAAGAAGCAACCCGCCATCTCCCGCTCTTGAGGTAGGCGCGATCACTTTCTTTATTTTGGGGTCTTTTGGCCCCTGGCGATCACATCTTATTTTCGAGGCCGCGACGAGTCACTTCCCCAATGGCCGTTTAAATTCCCGTTCTTACATTCTCTTTATATTCTGTTATATTCTGCTCATATTCTCGAGGCCGCGGTGAGTCACTTCCCCAATGGCCGTTTAAATTCCCATTCTTATATGTTATATTCTTATCTATTCATATTCTCGAGGCCGCAGCGAGTCACTTCCCCAATGGCCGTTTAAATTCCCGTTCTTATATATTATATTCTTATCTATTCATATTCTCGAGGCCATGGCGAGTCACTTCCCCAATGGCCGTTTAAATTCCCGCTCTTTATATTCTCCTTATATTCTGTTATATTCTTATCTGCTCATATTCTCGAGGCCGCGGCGAGTCACTTCCCCATTGGCCGTTTCAATTCTTGCTATTTAATTTCTGTACCATTCCCGTCCCCCCGAGGCCGCGGCGAGTCACTTCCTGCTATAGCCGTTTAACCCCCATATCTTGCTATATTACATTTATCCCGCTCGCCCCGTCGGAGCAATCTCCCGTGGTGGCCCCTTCTCTCTTCTCTTATTTCTGTGTTGCAGCAAACAAAGAGGAGCCCGCGTGTTCCGCGTCCTCTTCACTCCCCGAACCGCGTGACGTCGCTCACAATCATGTCATGACCTTTTGGTATATCAAATAGCCATGTGTGGAAGGACAGACCAGGTCTATCTGGAGGCTATCACTATGCGTGAGAAAAATTCTCCGCCAGGTACCAGAAGTCAAATACTCAATCCATCCAGGGCCACATCATTTAGAATTTCATATGTTCATCTGCTTAGGTCTGTATTATCAAATGCATTTTCAGTGCACGACTTACTGGTATATCAAATGGTCATATATGGATGGGCAGGTCAAGTCTGTCTAGAAACTGCCACTATGCGTAGAGGACCACCTCCGCCAGGTACTAGAAGTCACTTGTGCATTTAGACATATGCCATTCTAGTTTGAGTCAAAAAGTTTTTAAGCTTGTTAAAATAAATGGCTGGAATGAGGGGGAGTTGAACTGTCTCAGTCCAAATATGTTGAACAATGTGTTTTTAAAGTACATGGATTCATTTGCTGAAATAATCAAGGGGAGTATAATTTGTTAGATAAAATTGTTTCTTTCCAAAATTCTGTGCCTCCTCTCCATGATTCCTGTTCAAATGATTCAACTTAGGAGGAGCTTCAATTTCATACAAAGTTGAAAGTATATATGAATTTGTCTTCTTCACGTGTAAATAAAGACCCAACTATCATGATTGATGTATGAAAGTTTTTGACATGGGCTACATTAAAATTTTGTGATGAATAAATTTGATATGAACTTGAAAACTTTCTGAGATTCATCCCAGTTGAAGAGCAGGTTGACCCAGCCTGTTGAAAGCCCATCTCCTTCTTTATCTGGCATTCTGCCTGAAGAGCAGGCCAACTCATACTGTTTGATGTGTCACCTTAACTCATTGTCAGCTATCTCAGCACTTCTTTGGTCAAACATAACACCTATTATCATGCTACATCTTTTTGTGTTTGCATATGTCCATAGATGCTGTCAATCTATTTTTCTGAGAGATGACAGTGTGTCGGCACAACCAAGAACTAGTGTCGACACAGCAATTGAGTTTTCATGATATCAATGCTATGTCTGTGATTGTGCGTCAACACCGTGTACTCCCTACGTCGATGCAACAATTTAAATTTGATGATCATGTTCATTTCTTCAATTCTTTCTCTTCTAAATTGAATTGTGATTAGTCCTTCCTCATGTGCATAACTTCTATCTTTCTCTCAAGTAACATCCATTGAAAATCATCTCTTGAGGGGGAATATTCTTGTGCAAATCTAACTGAGTTCATACACTCAGGGGGAGCTTGAATTCAATGTTCTACTCTTAGAGCTTCATGTTCATATTTCGAACCAAACCCAAACGAATTGATGGTTTAGACTGTATAAACCTTAAATCTGGGTTTAAGAATCTTGAAAATGACCATCTCAGTGTATGGAATAGATTTAAAACAGACATAAAGAGCTTGACCTCACCTATTCCTGAATTCTGAATTTTGAAAGTATTGAGGCCACCCTGGTTAAAGAACTTTACACTGAGTATTGTTTTTAAACATTGAAAATGGTCTGATGAATTTGGAAGGGAAAATGCCTAAGAAAAATTAAAAATTGAATCTGCAGAGTAATGACTATGACTAATTGAGGAAATATGGACCCTTCACCAAAGAAGTGATGGGAATTGTGTCAAGAAGTAAAAGTCTAGTTAACTCTGTTTAAAGATTACTAAGAAAAATAAAGATAAAAGGCAGAGCAATGGTTGAAGCTCATTGAGAAACCACGTCCCTTCATCCACGAAGTGACGTGGACTCTGTTATGATATGACAAAGCCACCTCTGTTCATGACAGAAATAGGATGATGAGTAAAACTCTGAGTAACTAAGGAGTCTGGCATCTAATCAATGTGTCTCCTCGCGCCAAAGGAGTAAACTCTATCTAACTGTTCTTGAAAAAATGAGTAAAATGAAAAATCTGTGAGAAAGAAAATGTATTTCAAAAGACTGGCCCTAAAAAGAAGTTTGTACCTTACAATGTTTATCTTCAATACTAGTTAAAACTCTTTCGAGGGTTGTCTCATGAAAACACTAAGTAAGATGAAAAAGAATGGGGGCAAGGTTTTTAAGCTTAAAAGATCTATTTTAGTTCTATTAAATATGCTAGAACTTATTTTCAGGGTTTTTACACTCAGATTTTGGGCTTATAAATTTTGAACAATTAATATATGTTGTGTGCCTTGCATATGTTTTTGATGATAACTAAACTTTATGTATGATGGTGAGGACACGCGCCGCATCACTCGACGGAGCACACGGAGCACGCCAGCATCTCTTTGGCTAGGCGACTACGGCATCTACTAGAGGATCTTGTCTTCTCATTTGAGGCCATGTTGGGCCTAGGTTTGGTCCCTGCGTGGACACGTTATCTAGTTCTTTTATGTCATCAGATTATGTGTAGGGAGTAGTGGGCTGTCTTCCTTTCTTATTGGGCTTAGCCTTGGCCCATTGCTGGTTGGATTAGGGTTAGGGTTTTGGGGAGGAGGGCGCATCCCTCACCCATGGTGGCTGCGCCACCTTTCCCCCCTTGGCCCCTCCACTTGCCTTTTTGGGCGCCCCCCTTTCCCCATTCCACCTCCCTCCCCCTTTCCCCCTTGGGCGCCCCCCCCCCCCTGATCCCTCCTTGATTGGAGGGGGGGTGGCCGCACCGCCCTTGAATGGAGGAGGGCTGGGTCGCACCCCCCTTCCATTTGCGCCCCCCCCCTTCCATGTGGTATGGATGAAACCCTAGTTTCCCCCCCGGATATATAAGCCTTGTAATTTTTCTTTTGGAATTATTGAATGAATAGAAAAGAAAATTGCTTGTGCTCTTGAAGGTGGCTGCGCCCCCCTCTGTTCCTCCTTGCTCCTGCGACGGGAGCAAGCCTGGGGTGTGACTCCCCATCCCCTCGGTGCGACGCCGAGGTTCCCCCTCTCTTCTATCTCTTCACAGGTTCAAGCTCGTTGCAACCAGATTTCATCTCCAAGAGCTGTGACGTCCTCCTCTGTTCTTGGTGACTGTGGGCGACCAGCCCATTTTTGGGTGATTCTACTACGAGTCGCCGACGCGTGTGAGGTGGTCTCGCCTCATTCGGAGTTCGGCATCATCCGTGGCGATGTTCTTCGTGGGCACGCGGAGGGCCCCCTCTCCCTGCGAGCCAGGTTCTGTCCGCCCCCTTGCAAAAATCCCACGGGACGGACTTCAGCGAGTTTGGATGTGAGATCTTCACCGGTCGTACCTCTCTTCGTCCTCTCTCCAACGCTGCCGACCTCGCCTTGTTCCGACGTCCGAGCTGTTCGTGGCGTCCATTCCCATGAGGTCACGCAGATCTGCCCTTTCCACCCGGCGCCAGGACCACCTTCGGATTCCATAGTCTGCTGATCTCAACCCCGACCAGATCTGACCGATCCCTTTGGTCGGGACCTGCTGCTCTGCGTGCTCTTCGTCCTCCAACAAGCGGAGCGCCGTTCGCCCTTCGGAGCTATTTCTTCTGATTTTTCCCGCTCGAGCGCGCGGTTCTGGGAGCAGAATCCTATCACAACTTGCAGGTGCGCCCCCGGCTTCCACGGACGGAATCTGCGCGCCCCCTTTGGCCGAGGCTTCCTCCCGTAACCTAGCTACGTGCCATCGCTGACGGCACCTCAATCGACACCGGACCAGGTCGTGGGAGATTTCGCCGCGGAGTCACGCACTGCTGCGAACCTGCCGACCACCGTTCGGATCCTCCTCGCGGCCAACCCTTCACCGAGTGCCGCCCGTCAGCCCGTACATCGGCAGCCCCGAATCTCTTTGTGTAGCATGTTATCTCCCTGCGAGGAGTGGGCATTGGTGGTTGAGGTTGTATTATTGTTCGTCCTTGTGTATCGGGGTTGTTGATCTCGGCCGGGGTTCCTTCCCCACGCCTAGGCGTGGAGGTACGTGCGACGCTCCCTTAGTTGGCATTTGCTTTACTAGTATGCTTTCTATTATGTCGCGTGAGTGTTTAGGTTCCTAGCTAGTCTTTAGTCACCGCGTGACTGCGAGTTGAGAGCACCCATCCCGTGGCCCTAGCCGAGCGCCGAGCTCGGACTAGATTCCCTTAGACGTAAGGTGGTTCCTTAGCCGCTGAGATCCCCGCGCTTCCCTCACAGGGACGGTCATTGGGCTTGAGTTTCTTGTTGAGAGACGCCTCCACCCGGAGGAACGCTACGGAGGTCAGCCGCCCGGCTTGCCTTTGGCGTGCGAGTGCTAGCCGCACTTGTTGCATTCGTAGGTCTTAGCTCATTTCAATCCCGTCCCACATCAAAATGGTATCAGAGCATATAGGTTTGCGTCTAGGGTTGAGTCTTGCATTCCATTTAGCATGTGTCCACCCATATAGGTCTTAGTGAGTCCCCCTTCGCTCCATTTAGGTCCCTTTGCATGCCCACTCGGGGTGGCACCCACTACCATCGCCCGGACACTATGGGCGACCCCCGTGGTACCACCCAGGGAGGCCCCTCTCTAGAGGATTTCATGGCCGAAGTCATGGAGCGCATGGCTAGTTCTGAACAAGCCACTAAGGACCTGACCAACCGTCTGGAGGGCCGACTCAAGGCCATAGAGGACCGCGCTGAGGTTTCTGACCGATCTATCCAAGGTCTGATCGGGCGGATAGGGAGGATAGAGGAAGTGCCCCATCAGGACCCCCCTAGAGTTGATCGTGCCCCACAGGCGGCAGCTGCCCAGCGCCCACCATATCGGGCTGAGGAGCGACGGCCACGAGTCCCCGACTTTGAGGATTACGGATCCGACAATGATTATGAGGGGAATGGCCAACGCCACCGTGGTCACCGACCACAGAGGGATGACGAGGATGATCGGGCCCTTAGGACCGTTCGCGCGGACTCTTCCACTTTTGACGGGTCCCTGGACCCGAAGATCTACCTAGACTGGGAGGCTAGCATGGACAGGTACTTTGAGTGGGTTGAGATGTCTGACCACCGGCAAGTTAAGTTTGCCAAGATGAAGTTACTAGGTCAGGCACAAACATATTGGAGGAATCTGGAGAGTCTGCTATTTCAGCGTCAGGACCCCCAGGTCGAGTCTTCGAGTGAGATGAAGGTCAAACTCCGAGACAAGTACCTGCCTCCCTCATATCGCCAGAGGCTCATTGACAGATGGCAGAGTCTCAGCCAGGGAGATCGGACCGTGTCCGAGTACATCGCAGAGTTCGACGAGTATTTCTTGCGATGTGGAGTCAGTGAGGAGAGCGCCATGCCCATCTCTCGTTTCCGTCGTGGTCTACGGCCCCATTACCAGTATGAGTTATTTCGCCGTAATGTGAACACCTTAGAGCTCGCGTATCAGGTTGCTATGGAGCTAGAGCAGTTTGAGGTGGAGTTCACTCCTACTCAACGTCAGGGGACCACCAGTCAGCGGGGGTTCGACCCACGCACCGCACCTAGTTCCTATAGTAGGTTTCCGGCGGCTCGGCCCTCGGAACCCCCTCGCCAGGACCCCACTGTTCCTAGGCCTCGCCCTCCCCTGCCGAGGGACACTCTCCCTCCTCCTCGCCAGCAGCCACCTTACCCAACCTCACGCCCTCAGCCGCCCGCATTCCCTACCCGACCCCAGCTACCACCACCCCCGGCCCGTCATGATGACAAGGGGAAAGGGCCAATGACCGGGGGAGCATCTCCTAGCACAGGGGCACGAAACAACTGTTATAGGTGTGGGGGAGTCGGCCATTATGCGAACAAGTGCCCCACTAGAGAGTCTCTTGTTGTGGCGGACCCCTCGCCCACTGATCCCACGGCTGAGCTTCTGCCAGTCAGCTATGAGGCCGACCAGGAGTTAGCGGAGGAGTTCTTCGATGAGTTGCTTGAGGGAGAGCAAGATGATGTCCCTGGTACTCAGTATCAGGGCGATGCGCAGTTAGGGGTAGTCCGGTGTATTCTTACCCAGCCCCAGGTGAGTGACGACTGGCGTCGTACCACCATCTTTCACACCTTTTGTAGACTTGGAGGGAAAGCCTGCAAGGTGATCATTGACAGTGGGAGCTGCATTAATGCCATATCCACCGGTACGGTTACTCGTCTTGGGTTGACACCTGTGGACCACCCTGCTCCATATCGGGTATCCTGGGTAGATTCTACCTCTATCCCGGTCAGGCTTTGTTGTCTAGTGCCATTGCAGTTTCAGACCTACCATGATGAGATTTGGTGTGACGTGCTACCTATGGAGGTGGGTAGTATCATTCTAGGTAGGCCTTGGCTCTTTGATAGGGATGCCACCCTCCATGGCCGGTCGAACACTTGCATCTTCGACCATGGTGGTCATAGGATCACTCTTCACCCCACCCAGCCTAGGGATCCTGCCGTCCGCGGGCCAGCCGGCCCCAGTGCCACGAACACCCCTCGTCAGGGGAAGGCGGACCCTCCTACCCCACCCTTGGTGCCAGCCACTACCTCCTCCACTACCCTCACCCTAGGAGAGCCTTCCACTAGGAGGTTGATGGTGATTAGTCCCCGTGAGATGGAGAGGGAGTTCACCAGTGGTAGTCCCCTCTTTGCTGTTGTTGTTCGAGAGGTGAGTGATGTCATCCCAGGATCCGAGGGTGAGCTAAACCCCGAGTTGGCTGCGATTTTACGCGAGTTTTCTGATATCTTCCCAGAGGACCTCCCTGGAGGCCTTCCACCTATGCGTGACATCCAGCATGAGATCGACCTTGTCCCGGGCTCTTCGTTGCCTAACCTCCCTCACTATAGGATGAGCCCCGCGGACCATGCCGAGTTGTAGAGGCAGGTCGAGGAGTTGATGAGTAGGAGATCCCTCAGGGACAGCAAGAGCCCTTGCGCTGTCCCTGCTTTGCTAGCCCCGAAGAAAGATGGCACATGGAGGATGTGCATCGATAGCCGTGCGATCAATAAGATCACGGTGAAATATCATTTTCCTATTCCCCGACTGGATGACTTATTAGATATGATGTCGGGAGCCACTATTTTCTCTAAAATTGATCTTCGAAGTGGCTATCACCAGGTTAGGATCAGGCCTGGGGATGAATGGGAAACTGCATTCAAGACCAAGGATGGTCTGTATGAGTGGTTAGTTATGCCTTTTGGGCTATCTAATGCCTCTAGTACATTCATGCGGTTGATGACCCAGGTCCTGCGGCCTATGATAGGGGTCTTTTTGGTCGTCTACTTCGATGACATCCTTATTTATAGCCGCACTAGGGAGCACCACTTAGACCATCGCAGGCAAGTCTGCGTTGTTTTGAGGCGAGAGAGCTTATTCGCCAACCCGAAGAAGTGTGCTTTTATGACCGATCAGGTTTCCTTCCTTGGGTTCATAGTGTCTCGAGATGGGGTCTCCGCTGATCCGGAGAAGATTCGCGTCATTCAGGAATGGCCCGAGCCCCGCACCCTCCACGATGTTCGGAGCTTCCATGGCTTAGCGACGTTCTATCGTCGCTTCATTCGTGGCTTCAGTTCCATCACTGCCCCGATCACGGATTGCATTAGGAAGGGGGCATTCACATGGACTAAGGCTGCAGCCACGGCCTTTCAGAGCATCAAAGAGCGCATGACCCAGGCACCTGTTCTTACCTTACCTGATTTTTCTAAGGTGTTTGAGGTCACCTGTGACGCTTCTGGAGTGGGTATAGGGGGAGTCTTGAGTCAGGAGTCTCATCCCATTGCCTTTTTCAGCGAGAAGCTGAACGATGCCAAACTGCAGTACTCCACGTATGACAAAGAGTTTTATGCAGTCGTCCAGGCATTGCGATATTGGTGGCACTATCTCCTACACCAGGAGTTTGTGCTCTTTTCTGATCACGAGGCTTTGAGGTTTCTCCATACCCAGAAAAAGCTGAATGCGCGTCATAGTCGGTGGGTGGAGTACCTTCAGGAGTATACTTTTGTGCTTAGGCACAAGGTAGGGGCCGAGAACAAGGTGGCCGACGCGTTGAGTCGGCGAATGATGATGTTGTCCACCATGAGTGTCGAGGTGGTGGGATTGGATAGGCTGAGGGAGGCTTATGTTGACTGCCTGGACTTCGGTCCGATTCATGCTGCCCTTCAGTCGGGCCCCTCCCGTGAGTATAGTGAGTTTGTCCTTCAGGAGGGTCATTTATTCCGAGGTGGCAGGTTGTGCATCCCACGGACGTCTGTTCGTGATTTTCTCACTTGGGAGTTACACGCAGGGGGTCTTGCTGGCCACTTCGGCCGGAACAAGACCATTGAGGCCGTTGAGCATAGGTTCTATTGGCCTAGTTTGAAGAGGGATGTTGCTCGCATCGTGGCTCAGTGCCGCACTTGCGCTATGGCCAAGCAGAAGAAGCAGAACACCGGCCTTTATACTCCCCTCCCTGTCCCGGACAGTCCATGGCAGGACATTAGCATGGACTTCGTGTTAGGATTGCCTCGTACCCTCCGTCGGCATGACTCCATTTTTGTGGTGGTAGACAGGTTCTCTAAGATGGCTTTGTTCATTCCCTGTTCCAAGACTTCAGACGCCTCTAGAGTTGCCCGTCTGTTCTTTACTCACTGTGTCTCCAGGTTTGGGATTCCACGTACTATAGTGTCTGATAGGGATGTGCGCTTCACTAGCTACTTCTGAAAAACCCTATGGCACATGATGGGCACCCAGTTGAAGTTCTCTACCGCCTATCACCCCCAGACCGATGGTCAGACAGAGGTAGTCAATAGGAGTCTAGGGGATCTTCTTAGGTGCTTAGTGCGTGATCGTGTCGGGGATTGGGACTTGGTTCTACCTCTAGCAGAGTTTGCATTTAATGACTCGGTCAATAGGTCTACAGGTCTGAGTCCCTTTGAGATTGTTACTGGCCGTAGACCTAGGAAGCTGATAGACTTGGTTCCATCCCCCATCCAGGCCCGTGTTTCTGAGTCAGCTGAGTCCTTTGCAGAGCATATTAGGCAGTTGCATGAGCATGTACGTCATCATATAGAGGCCAGCAACGCACGTTATAAGGAGTTAGCTGATGCACATCGACGCACCCGTGAGTTCCGAGAGGGAGAGTGCGTCATGATCAGGGTCAGACCTGAACGGTTTCCTTCGGGGGCCGTGAAGAAACTCCAGGCCCGCGGTGCTGGACCCTTTCGAGTCTTGAAGCGAATTGGGTCGAATGCGTATGAGATTGAGCTGCCAGACGACTATGGGATCTGTTCGACGTTCAATGTCTCAGATCTGGTGGCATATCGGGATCCCGCGGTGATTCCCAGTGAGCTTTTTGGGCCCTCCCCTCCTGTTGAGAGTATTACACCTTCTGAGCGTCCACCTCTTCCAGCCCCATTACAGAAACGCGAGCATATAGATTGTATACTGGATGAGCAGGTGACCACGACCAGGAGCGGAGCATACCAACGCTTCCTAGTGCGTTGGAGAGGGCGCCCTGCGACAGACGACGCCTGGATCACACGTGGAGAGCTGGAGAGGATCAACCCGGACCTGCTGGAGCGCTACTTGAGCGACCGTGACCCTTACGCGACGGGGTCGAGTTCTTCCCACCCGGGGAGAATTGGTGAGGACACGCGCCGCATCACTCGACGGAGCACACGGAGCACGCCAGCATCTCTTTGGCTACGCGACTACGGCATCTACTAGAGGATCTTGTCTTCTCATTTGAGGCCATGTTGGGCCTAGGTTTGGTCCCTGCGTGGACACGTTATCTAGTTCTTTTATGTCATCAGATTATGTGTAGGGAGTAGTGGGCTGTCTTCCTTTCTTATTGGGCTTAGCCTTGGCCCATTTCTGGTTGGATTAGGGTTAGGGTTTTGGGGAGGAGGGCGCATCCCTCACCCATGGTGGCTGCGCCACCTTCCCCCCCTTGGCCCCTCCACTTGCCTTTTTGGGCGCCCCCCTTTCCCCATTCCACCTCCCTCCCCCTTTCCCCCTTGGGCGCCCCCCCCTGATCCCTCCTTGATTGGAGGGGGGGTGGCTGCACCCCCCTTGAATGGAGGAGGGCTGGGTCGCACCCCCCTTCCATTTGCGCCCCCCCCCTTCCATGTGGCTTGGATGAAACCCTAGTTTCCCCCCCGGATATATAAGCCTTGTAATTTTTCTTTTGGAATTATTGAATGAATAGAAAAGAAAATTGCTTGTGCTCTTGAAGGTGGCTGCGCCCCCCTCTGTTCCTCCTTGCTCCTACGACGGGAGCAAGCCTGGGGTGTGACTCCCCATCCCCTCGGTGCGATGTCGAGGTTCCCCCTCTCTTCTATCTCTTCACAGGTTCAAGCTCGTTGCAACCAGATTTCATCTCCAAGAGCTGCGATGTCCTCCTCTGTTCTTGGCGACTGTGGGTGACCAGCCCATTTTTGGGTGATTCTACTACGAGTCGCCGACGCGTGCGAGGTGGTCTCGCCTCATTCGGAGTTCGGCATCATCCGTGGCGATTTTCTTCGTGGGCGTGCACTGGGCCCCCTCTCCCTGCGAGACAGGTTCTGTCCGCCCCCTTGCAAAAATCCCACGGGATGGACTTCAGCGAGTTTGGACGTGAGATCTTCACCGATCGTACCTCTCTTCATCCTCTCTCCAACGCCGCCGACCTCGCCTTGTTCCGACGTCCGAGCTGTTTGTGGCGTCCATTCCCGTGAGGTCACGCAGATCTGCCCTGCCCACCCGGCGCCAGGACCACCTTCGGATTCCATAGTCTGCTGCTCTCAACCCCGACCAGATCTGACCGATCCCTTTGGTCGGGACCTGCTGCTCTACGTCCTCTTCGTTCTCCAACAAGCGGAGTGCCGTTCTCCCTTCGGAGCTATTTCTTCTGATTTTTCCCGCTCGAATGCGCGGTTCTGGGAGCAGAATCCTATCGCAACTTGCAGGTGCGCCCCCGGCTTCCACGGACGGAATCTGTGCGCCCCCTTTGGCCGAGGCTTCCTCCCGTGACCTAGCTACGCGCCATCGCTGACGGCACCTCAATCGGACACCAGACCAGGTCGTGGGAGCTTTTGCCGCGGAGTCACGCACTGCTGCGAACCTGCCGACCACCGTTCGGATCCTCCTCGCGGCCAACCCTTCACCGAGTGCCGCCCGTCAGCCCGTACATCGGCAGCCCCGAATCTCTTTGTGTAGCCTGTTATCTTCCTGCGAGGAGTGGGTGTTGGTGGTTGAGGTTGTATTATTGTTCGTCCTTGTGTATTGGGGTTGTTGATCTCGGCCGGGGTTCCTTCCCCACGCCTAGGCGTGGAGGTACGTGCGACGCTCCCTTAGTTGGCATTCGCTTTACTAGTATGCTTTCTATTATGCCGTGTGAGTGTTTAGGTTCCTAGCTAGTCTTTAGTCACCGCGTGACTGCGAGTTGAGAGCACCCATCCCGTGGCCCTAGCCGAGCGCCGAGCTCGGACTAGATTCCCTTAGACGTAAGGCGGTTCCTTAGCCTCTGAGATCCCCGCGCTTCCCTCACAGGGACGGTCGTTGGGCTTGAGTTTCTTGTTGAGAGACGCCTCCACCCGGAGGAACGCTACGGAGGTCAGCTGCCCGGCTTGCCTTTGGCGTGCGAGTGCTGGCCGCACTTGTTGCATTTGTAGGTCTTAGCTCATTTCAATCCCGTCCCGCATCATATGACTGTGCATTGATTCACATGATTCAGAATCTTGATGACTTGCTTCATGGACTTGTGAATTTGTTTAAAGAGCTTGATTTATTGTCTTTATATGTGAAAGAATTGCATGAAGATGGCTTTTCTAAAGATTGCTTCAATTAGGTTTCAATCAATGAGTTTGTGTTCATTGAACACACCTTTCTGTCTGGATGGGTTTTTGCAGTTTTGTTCTACGGAGTCGACCCATCATAGCATGGAGTCAACCCCACCTTAGTAAGTGTTATACAATCCTTTCAACAGAGTCGACCCAACCAATGTATTGCGTCGACCCCATTGTTTCATGCACTTCATTCATGGTTTCTCTTGTTGAACTCTTGAATGGGCCTTCATGCCTCTACATGGAGTCGACCCATCAAAGGATGGAGTCAACCCCTTGCTTGCTTAGCATCAAGCCAGTGTGTTTTCTACATTTCGTTCATGGAGTTTTGAGCTTGAAAGTTGATCAAATTAATTCATGTGAATCTTGGTGAAATTGGGTTACATGCATTTTATTCAGTGGAGTTGACACCCTTTGTGATGTGTGTGCTTCATGCATTTTCTGCATGGATTTCTAAAGGTAACAATGCGTTCAAATCTTGTAAATCATTCATGGTGGAATTTGGTTTCATGGTGTTCACTCATATTGCACAAATGCATAGCTATATGATCTTGATTTTTAGTTAAGAATGATTAAACTTTCAAAGTGTTTTCATTCACCTTGTTCATGGGTTTTCATAAATGTGCATCTTGCATCTTACACTTGGGACTATTGAGCTTGAATTCTAACAGATTTCCCTTGGTTTATGCTCTCTGTAGGAATTTCAGTTGACCAACAAGGATCCATCGGTCGACCAATTTAGACAGAACCGGCTAGAAAAAACTGGCAGCTGATCGATCGACCGACCAGGAGACTTCGGTCGACCGAAATAGCCAGAACCGGGCACAATGATCAGGCCATCTGATTAGTCGATCGACTCCCAGTTTCGGTCGATCGACTACGGTGCACGTGTTCCTGGCGAAAAGCATGTGGGATGCTCGTGGGGCCTTCCTATGACCTCCAAAATTGACCTTTGTACCCTCCCTTTATGGTCTAACATAGGATAAAGGTTTGGGAGGGTTCTAGAAGGGGTTTCTAGGTCTTTTGGCCACTCTTTCTAGTATATATATGTCAACTCCGAATTTGAGAAGGAGAACCCAATCTGCTAACATTTTTCTATCTTGTAGGAGAAGAAAGGGGAGAAAGCCAAGAAGGAGAAGAAGATTGGGGGATATCATCTACATCAAGGCTTTTCTAGGGTTCTTGGAAGAAGAAAAAGAGGAGTGGATTGAAGAGAGGAAGAAGATGATGCTAAAAACGTGACCGCCCGTCTTCCCTCCGACCTGAGCTTCAAGGAACATGATCAACTGGCCATTGGAGATCAAGGGGATAAATTCTACACCTTTCATTTATCTATCTACGATGTTTTTCATGGTTTATGTTTTGGTCTGAGCATGTATTGATCATTTATTGTCATTTTATGAACTTTGAGATATTCTTGTGTGGACCATCTGTGTACGGTCATGTCTCGGTTGCTGCATCTGTGTAGCGTGTGGTTTGATCGCCTACGTTTGATCGTATGTCTGCTGGTTGTTGCATCTATTGCAGCATGTTTGTGTGTGTTGTTGATCCCATCGCCGGATCGTGTTGGAGACTCCGTCTCCGTGTGTGTTTTGGGGTTCATCCCCGTGTGTGTGTTTCTACGGTAGTAGCGTGTTATGGGGTTACACCCCGTGTGTGTGCAGGTGATGCAGGACGGGAATCGACTCGACTGATTTGATGCAAACCTAGGACTCTAGCTCGCGAGTCACCCCTAAGCGAGGGAAACGTGTGGATCTGCGCGGTTGAGGAACCGGCAATGAGTCTCGGGTACTCGGCTCTTTCATGTACTTGGATTGAGTCACGGGACGGGTTACGCTCGCTCTCTCTCACAGCGGTGATACAAATTGAGTGGGCTAGAATTCCTAACTCTGAAACAGTGGCATATGAAAATATACGAGATAAGAAAAATGACAAAGTAGGGAGAGGACATGATACCTCCACGCTCCGGGTGTGGGAAAGACGACCCCGGCCGAAACTCGTACTCCCGGTGTATAGTAACTAATTAATTACAGTAGTTATTTCTATTGCCCACTCCACACAGGGAGGTAAAGGACTACACGAGGGACCCGAGAGTAGCGAACTCGGGTTGAGGGGCAGCAAGCCGGAAAGCTCTCGGACCGGAGATGGGCTGCTGGTCCGGCTCGGTTCTGTGGGGCCCACGGGACAGCAGGTGGGTCCGGTTGCTGGGACGGCGGTCCCCAGGAGTCTCCTTACTGCGGCGGCTGGCTGGACGCTGTTGAGGGGTTGTTGATCGATCTCCGGGAGCGGTGGTCGCCGAATGTGAGCCGGCGTATTTTATCGGGATTAACCGGCGGACTGCTCTGCTGGCCTGTTCACGGATCAGATCTGCGCGCCTCCATAAAAATATTTTTTTCACCCAGATACGGAGGCAGATCGAGGTGAGATGAACGCCGTTGGACAGAGGACTCAAAGGGGTACAACATAAATTAATTTCACATCGATCCAGTAAACGAATTTGAAATGAAAACCACTGTTCCCCAAGTATTTCTACTGGCTCGGATTATAAACAGTCAGGACGGAACAGGATCTGCCTGAAAATGAGTTTTGACTGACAGGGGAATGGTTGAATTGGATCTTGGGGATTTTATGATGGATAGAGGGGGATGTCTGGGACATGCTCAATTTTTTTGGGATTTTTTGGAGATGGTTAAGGGGGCGGGAAAAATGGAAGAACAAGACATTGTCCTGCAGATATGCTGATTGGCAGACTGTCACGGGTGGAACGAAAAGACTGGAAAAAATAGCAAATGAGGTCTAATTGACACAAAATTTAAACTGGGAGGAGGTAACAACAAGGGGGATGATCTATCAAAATTTCCAGATCATCAGTACACGGATTGGGAGGACCAACCTTTTCTCTTAGCTTTTATCCTTAATCTCAGAATCCTGGATAGCACTTCAAAGAATGGGCTGTGGCGGCTCGACGGCGGCACGAACTGAGGCGGCGGTGTCTGGAAGTCGCATCCAACAGAGGTGGTAGATCTTGGAGTCACACAGAGATTAGGGCTTCACACCCTAGAAAGGCGCAGCAATCACTGCTGCAAGGGGAGAGGAGAGAGGGGGCGCCCTTGGGCTCTTGGGATTTTCACCAAATTTCTTCTCATTAATCTATCAAAATATGGAAAATACATGGGTTTTATATGAAATGTAAATGACCTAAACTATCCTCAGATCTAGGGTTAGGGAGGGGTAATTTGGGGAGAGAAGAATTTTCTCCCATGTGGTCAAATACAACAAATATGAACAATTAAAAGGGGAGATTATTTAATCCCACATGGGGACAAAGGAGGAGGCGCCCCCCTCTTGGAGTCAAGAAGGGGGGCTTGGTCAAGAGTCCCCCTTGGACCATGGACTTGTCCCACATGGGCCCTAGAGAGTCTAGGTGGCCCAATGGGAGAGAGGGTGGGGGTTCCGTCGGGCCTACGCGGCCTTTTTGCAAAGAAACCCATTGACTTAGCCCAAGTAACCCATTGGCTTATACTTGCCATACAATTATAAACCCAATTGACACAAGGATATAAATACAAATAAAAAAGTTAGTGGCCTTACTTTTATGTCCCCATCAATTCTCCCCGGGTGGGAGAAACTCGACCCCCTCGAGTAAGGGGTGCGACTGCTCAAGTAGCTCCTGCGGATCTGTCACCGTATCAAGTAGCATGGAGGTACACTCCACTCCAAGTAATCGTCACCTGCTCATCCCGTATATGTTCTATATGCTTACGCTGCTGTGGAATGAGGCTAGTGGTGGACACTCCGGGGTGGGGTTGCTCTCAAAGGGAGGAGACGGATCAAAGACTCACAAGGAATCACCGATGGGTCCCTTTATGTGACTAGATCCGAGACATTGTGGTAGAGCTTATCCCAAATTCCGGCAAGTTCTACAACGCATGCATTAGACCCGACTAGCCTCACACTCGAAAGGGACTAACATTGTGAGCTTGCATTAGACCGACTATGCGACTCCTAATATGTTCGACACATGCATGTACAGACTCTGAACAAATAAATAAAGACACAAACTCACACAAGACCCTAAACAAACCTACTGTTAGACCGACCCATACATATGCAATGGTGGACCAGGACATCCGAATGTGTGCCATGCATATACACGACGCAACCTAATATTGGTGGAATGGAATCCTAGACATCCTAACATGCACCATTCATACACTGACAGCCCTTTGGATTTGGAAGGTTTGGGTGGGCTAGGAGAGCCGAATTCACCTTCTTCATCACCCCTATATGCATGTATCTCTTGCCAATGAATGGCCCCTGGCGGAGTGTAGGTGGACTGGCCCGAGTGGGAGGGGTGTGATAGGGGACTTCCCTGATAAGGTGAAATGGATAAGGTGGGTCATAAGGTTCACTTGGGAAGGGGTCAAAAGGGTCAAAGAAAGTGTGACCCCTTGAGACGGGTTCCCTCATGACACGGTCCCATGTTTGGAATTCCTGAAGGTGTAGATGGTCACCTTCATGCATTGTTGTAAGAGAGACGATGATCTCATGTAGAAAATATGGGTCCTCCCTCGGGATAAGTGTAATGAAATTAGGCTCATCAGGAATGGGGAGGAGCAAAAGGATCTCCATGGTGACATGACCCACAATGCACACGGAGGTAATGGACCCCAATGCTAGATGTGTGAAGCTACGACTATTGAGTTGGTCGAAGCCTGGGGCGAACATGTTCGTCAACTTCCATTGCCAGTCTAATCCCTTAATAAGGTCATCCAATGTATCAACATGGTGACAAGACCAGAATGTGGTATGGAATGAGTTGACTGGCACTAATGGTAGTGTGGGGTCCACGGATGGGTATCAAGGCGGTCTAGGGACCAAGCCTATCTTGAGCCAACTAAGTAGTGGCTCGGCGATGAATAGCTTTCCCGTTCAAAGCACGGGTGGCTCTGGCTGAGGTGGCTTCGAATAAAGATCACAAGGTGGCAATGGAGCTCTCATAGGTGGAGAAGGAATGTCCTCCCTGAAGGGAAGAGATCCTTGGGGTGGCCCTCCTGCGCGTGAAACATCTCCCTCGGATGGGGAGAGGACGTCCTTTATGATGGGGAGAGGACCTGGGGACTCCATCGATGGCACCGGGTTCAGACTACCGGCTACGACCTCCTTAGGCTCGGGCAAGAGTCGTGCCCACATCCTATCCCTCCTATCCATCCGGTCCATAAGCATTTGCAAGAGGTCGTCTAAGGTGCGGTTTGGACTAGGGGCATCATGGTGGGTTTTCTCATATTCAATTGGCCAAATCTTGGGTCTAGGCTCATCTACGTGCGGGGTTCTTTGCCTCTGACTTTGACCCACTTTGTTGGAGGTGACTGCGTGGGGTCAGTTGGAGGTGACTGGGCCGGGTAGATAGACCCTTCTAAGCTCGCCCTTCATCTCACGCCATGTCTCGATTGGCCATTGCCTCCTAATCTCCCTCAAGCATTCGATGTCTCTCCACTTCTTGGCGACTTCGTAAAAAAGCCGCTTTGTGGCAAAATTGACTTCCATGGCATCAGACATAGTGTAACACTCGAAATACTTGTCCATAGCGGCTTCCCACTTTAGGTAGTCGCTCAGGACTTTCGAGCCATAGAAGTCTGGGGCTTCGAGCCTACGGATGTGGAGGGGTTGGATTCCCCATCCTTGGGTGTGTCGCCACCATTCATATGACATGGGCGTTTGGGAATCCATGGGACACAGGGAGCTATAGGATGGCCATGTAGACACTTTGTGACAAGACACTAGACACGACCCTAAACAACAATGCAAAGTTGGAATGCAGACTCGACTACAAACCTAGATTCAACCAGTATCCGGTATGTGGCGGAGGTTTGATCCAAAGATCGCACTCACGCAAGAGTGTTACCTTCCCAATAGGCGTAACCTATCATTCCGGGGATACCTTTTAATATACCGGGTAAAGGATGCAATGAGACACCTTGGACCAACTACCCTAGACTTTAACCCGCGGCTTTGATACCAATTTGATGCAGGACGGGACGCGACTCGACCGATTTGATGTAATCCTGGGACTCTAGCGCGCGACTCGCCCCTAAGCGAGGGAAACGTGTGAATCTGTGCTGTTGAGGAACCGGTAATGAGTCTCAGGTACTCGGCTCTTCCGTGTACTCGGATTGAGTCACGGGATAGGTCACGCTCTCTTTCTCTCACAGCGGTGATACAAATTGAGCGGGCTAGAATTCCTAACTCTCAAGCAGCGGCATATTAAAATATACGAGATAAGCAAAATGCCAAAGTAGGGAGCGGACACGATACCTCCACGCTCCGGGCGTGGGAAAGACGACCCCAGCCGAAACTCGTACTCCCGGTGTACAGTAAATAATTAATTACAACAGTTATTTCTATTACCCACTACACACAGGGAGGTAAATGGCTACATGTGGCACCCGGGAGTAGTGAACTCGGGTTGACGGGCAGCAAGCTGGAAGGCTCTCGGACCGGAGACGGGCTACTGGTCTGACTCGGTTCTACGGGGCCCGCTGGACAGCAGGAGGGTCCGGTTGCTGGGACGGCTGTCCCTGGGCGTCTCCTTGCTACGGCGGCTGGCAGGGACGCTGCTGAGGGGTTGCTGGTCGATCTCCAGGAGCGGCGGTCGTCGAATGTGAGCCGATGTATTTTATCTGGATTAACCAACGGATTGCTCTGCTGGCCTGTTCACGGATCAGATCTGCGTGCCTCCACGAAAATAATTGTTGCGCCCAGATCCGAAAGTGGATCGAGGCGAGATTGGCGTCGTTGGACAGAGGACTCAAAGGGCTACAACAAAAATTAATTTCACATCCATCCAGTAAACGTATTGGAAATGAAAACCACTATTCCCCAAGTATTTCTGCTGGCTCAGATTATAGACAGTCAGGACAGAATAGGATCTGCCTGAAAATGAGCTTTGATCAACTGGGGAATGGTAGAACTGGATCTTAGGGATTTTATGGTGGATAGAGGGGGTTGTGTGGGACGTGTTCAAAGTTTTTAGGATTTTTTGGAGATGGTTAAGGGGGCGGGAAAAATGGATGAACAAGACACTGACCCGCAGATCTGCTGATTGGCAGACTGTCAGGGGTGGAACTAAAAGACTGGGAAAAATAGCAAACAACGTCTGATTGACATGAAATTTAAACTGGGAGAAGGTAACAACAAGGGGGATGATCCATCAAAATTTCAAGATCATCAGATACACGGATTGGGAGGATCAACCATTTCTTTTAGCTTTTATCTTGGATCTCGAAATCTTGGACAACACTTCAAAGAATGGGCTGTGGCGGCTCGACGGCGGCACGAACAGAGGCGGCGGCGGCGGCGGCGGTGGCTGGAAGTCACTTCCAGCAGAGGTGATAGATCTTGGAGTCACACAAGATTAGGGCTTCACACCCTAGAAAGGGGCAGCAATCACTGCTGTAAGGGGAGAGGAGAGAGGGGGCGCCCTTGGGCTCTTGGGATTTTCACCAAATTTCTTCTCATTAATCTATCAAAATATGTAAAATACATGGGTTTTATATGAAATGCAAATGACCTAAACTATCCTCAGATCTAGGGTTAGGGAAGGGTAATTAGGGGAGAGAAGAATTTTCTCCCATGTGGTCAAATACAACAAATATAAACAATTAAAAGGGGGGATTATTTAATCCCACATGGGGACAAAGGAGGGGGCGCCCCCCTCTTGGAGTCAACAACCCTAAACTATCCTCAGATCTAGGGTTAGGGTGGGGTAATTAGGGGAGAGAAGAATTTTCTCCCATGTGGTCAAATACAACAAATATAAACAATTAAAAGGGGGGGATTATTTAATCCCACATGGGGACAAAGGAGGGGGCGCCCCCCTCTTGGAGTCAACAAGGGGGGCTTGGTCAAGAGTCCCCCTTGGACCATGGACCAGCCCCACATGGGCCCTAGTGAGTCTAGGTGGCCCAATGGGAGAGAGGGTGGGGGTCCCGCCGGGCCTACGCGGCCTTTTTGCAAAGAAACCCATTGACTTAGCCCAAGTAACCCATTGGCTTATACTTGCCATACAATTTTAAACCCAATTGACACAAGGATATAAATGCAAATAAAAAAGTTATTGGCCTTGCTTTTATGTCCCCATCAGCATGTGTCGCCCTGCGTGGTTAGTGGAAGCCTCACCGGTTTGGTGAGGGGTGGACTTAGGGAGCCCGTCGTGATACCGAACCACCTTCAAAATCGCTATGTCCCTATGGTTTGCCTTATTGTGATTTGAATGCTTTTTAATGCATGCAATTGAGTAAGCTCTATGAGATTGAGAGAATCTAAGTTTATTTTGATTAGTATATTTTTAATCAATTTCATTAATTCTGCGAAGTAAGTTTTAAATTTTCCATCTCGCTTAGGGGACAATTCAACCCCCCTTCTTGTCCGCTCGTCAACTGGGCCAACAATTGGTATCAGAGCCACGGCTCTATCTTCTTGAGGTCAAATGACCTATAGAGAGATCCCTATTGGCGAGCATCATAAGCATCATGTCTAATAGTTGTTTGTCTTCTCTCCCTCTGCGTTTTAATGGTTCAAATTTCACTGAATGACTTGGGCACATGAATCATTTTGTTAATACCATTGATCCCAAACTTTGGGATTTAGTTATGCATGATTCATATGGGTTGCCTAGTGATGAGTCTAAGTGAACTGACGAGCATATGAAGAGAAACAAAGATAATTCTATTTAAATGTTTTTAAAGGTTCCATTGATCTTGACAAATTTTCACATTTTTCCTTATGCAGGACGGCCAAAGAGATCTTGGACTGCTTGATCGAAGTTCACTAGGGAATGAAGGGCAGTGTGTGCTTGATGGCCGTCAAGCACGATAAATCAAGTAAGGAAAGCTCTGAGCTTGACTCTGAAGGTGAGGAAATTTCTTTCAAAGAACTTATGGATGCTTATGATACATTGTTAGATAAGTATAAGAAGGTTAAATAAGAAAATGGAAAAATGAAAAAGATAATTCAAAACACTACACATTCTACATCCTCTTGTAATAAATGTTCTGAATTTGAAAATTTGTATGAAACTCTTCTGCTTGATGTCAATATTGTTGAGTTATGGTTTTGATGATTGTTGTGATTGTTAAGTTATGGTTTTGATGATAACTAAATTTAATGTGTGATTAAGTGATGATAACTAAACTTGTGATTGATTGTTCATGCTCTTGTTATCTATGTATGGTTGAGATGGCAAATGGCAACGGTTACATGGTCTTGATCCTTGGTTTGCATATGTTGGCTTATCAAGAGGCAAGAGGTTTCATAACCTCTTTAATGTGAACAAGCATGGTATTAACCCTGACTATCTTGCTTGCATGATTAAACTCATGGCAGTCACCTGGTGAACCAAACGTGTGGATACGCACCCCCTGCTCCTCTACAATTCATTACAGGTGGTATATGTCATTTACTGTCAAGCACCATTGGTAAGATTCTTACCTTGTCATAGTCATCAATCTCACCATGGGTATTCCATATACCTATCATTTCTAAACTCCATTCATGATATTTGAGGTTCACAATGATAACTTGGTTTGATAATTTACAAGCTCACTCTTCAAATGCATTGGTTTCTCATTCCAATCATGGTAACATGCTCAAATGGTGTTGATGTTTCTAATGCATAAACCAAGTGAAATCCAACCCCCAAATGTATGAAATAAACATCTACTTTAAGTCATTATTATTTGGATGTATTTCATTAGGCTAACACTTCAACTTTGCAGGACTAGGTCATTCCGGTCAACCAGAAGCGCCAAACGCGAAAAGTCTCATACTGCAGAACTGGCGGTCGACCACCCCAGGTCGACCGGCAGCAGCGGTCGACCGCCCAAGGTCGATCGAAAATTCCAGGGATCAAATTTCTACAGGGTTTCTCAGTAGCGGTCGACCGCCAGCTTCCACAAGTCGACCGCTAGCCCTGAGCCAACAAAAGTTGACTTTGTTTTCCACTTCGAGAAGAGCCTCTTCCATTGTAATTATTTAATCCCAAAGACACCCAATCACCCACAAAATGTAGATCTGGTCTGAGGGATGTCTATGGACCATTCCAAGTCTATAAAATACACACGAGAGGGTTGAAAACCCTAACTATCCAAGAGATCCAAGGGGAGGCTATCCAAGGAGGAAGAAGAGGGTACTGTAGCTCCGTGAACAGTACCTCGTACAGTAAGTTTTTCATCTATCTCCAACCCATTCGAGGTACTTCTCAAGCCAACAAGCATCTATGAAGTGAAGAATCAAGCAACCAACAAAGAGAGATCAAGGGTGAGGCTATCAAGAAGCAAGCAAGGGTTTCAAGAAGAGATCAAAGAAAGGTTATCCAAGTGAAGAAGGAAGAGTACTGTAGCCGTGAACAGTACTCCGTGCAGTAAATTCTACATCAATTCTAAGGCCATTCAAGCTTAATCTGAAGCAATTCAAGTGAAGAAGGAATCAAAGCAAAGATCTGTAACATATCTTCAAGGGGAGCCATATCAGGAGCTTTCTAAACTGTGGTTTATTCATATTAGTGTCTTGTGCTTTAAAGTTTTAGATTTGTGTTCTTATAAACTGCAAACTCGTGTGTGTGTGGATCGTTGTTGTATCCGTGGTCGTGTGTGTGTGTTTCATATTTGATTCGTGTGTGCGTAGGTCCTCTTAGATCTGTGTGTGTGTGGGTGGTTTTATCTAGATCTTAGTGTTTATGTGTGTGGAGTGCTGCACTTGTGGTAGCGGGTGTTTGTGTTGGTGATCCGCCTGTTAGATCGTGTTGGAGACCTCGTCTCCGTGTGTACACAATGGTTTGCTTTGTGCGACTAGTATATCAAAAGGTGTGCAGCAGCACACTTTGCATGAGGAGAGTCCTTGGACTCAAACCTCCGCCGAGTACCAGCTTATGTGAATGACAGTTAGAATATTATGATTGCTGGTTATACATCTGAATGAGCCTTGACTCTTAACAACTTTATCCTTATTTCTACCAAGTGTTTGATTTAAGTTCTGGTTGAACCAATTTGTTATTAATTATTTCTGATTTTTTTAAAATTAGAATCGAGATAACAACAAACCAGGTATAATTTCAGTGTACAGTGGATATTATAGTGTTTGATCTGATGTGAACAAAGAATTTTAGTGTGGAATCAGATCTGATGTTAAGGCATAGTTTCAGTCTACCTTCATTTTGATGACTTACTGTAATACGGAAGTTGCTTTCAATTTAAATTTTACTATTTCTATTTTTTTTCTGTAGTTTGGCATATGAGCTGTGTGCATGTAGTTGCTTTCAATTTTAATTGCACCGTGGTTTGTAAATTTATAGCTTTCCTTTCTTAGAGTACAAGTTACAGGTGCTTATAATTTATATATACCGACCATGGTTGAACTGGGATATCATATTAAAGCATTTTAGATATAAAAGTGCAATCTTGCAGATATCTAAGTTAGAAAATTGCTTTCTGTTAGATTGTTATCATATTACATTTTGGGAAGCCATTGCAGGGTGAGTATATTGATGTCGAAGAAGGTAACAGTCTATATATCCTATTCATTCAGTGTGGTTGGGACTTGCAGTTACAGTTAAGATGACTTCCTAGGTCAGTTATTTACTAGTTGCAGTTCATAACATTTTGATAATCTGAAATTGAAAAGTTATTGTAACTTGGTTGACTGTGATTGGGGGAGGAGTTGCATATATACTTACTAACAATAGCTAACAGTTGCATATAAGTAAAAGAGCTGAAGCTGAAGCAAGCACAACTTGCTAAAGATCCCATCTTTTTCTGCAGTTTCTTATTAATCTTGCTTTCACTGATTTCTTCATCTATTTCAAATTCAGTAATCACTTATTTGTATGTATTAGTCCTTAATTAGATAACACATTACTAAAAAACATATGCTCCATTTGTGGTGCATATTCAGTTTCACAATTCTGATCATTATCAAGAGTCGCATCAGTCTTCTTTGGAGGGCCTTTACCGGGCCATCCTGCTTTTGTAACCATGATCGTCAATGTCTTCAGTAGAAGATGGATGGAGCAGTGCATGTTTCAGAGAAACATTCATCGAGGAGTCCCTATAACCGTATTAGGGGTAGATAACCACCATGAAGGGAAATTGGTTCTCTGCAAGAGACTCCAACATGGGCCTTAAGAAGCAACCATACTTGCTGTTTCAAGCTCCAACCGATGGTGGGAGAGACCGTGATAACACTCCTAGTGAGTGGCTACTCGACACTTTGATTCTTCTGTGGAACCCCACTTTTAGAGCTGTTTGAACATTTACCATGGCAGGGACAACCAAAGCAGAGACATTACTAGGACTTTCAGTCACCTCAGCACCCACGATGATGTACGTGATCTTGGCGGCGGGGTAGCAAAGGTTGGGCTGCACCTGGAAGAGCATCCTGGTCTGTGACGGCGACAATTGCAGATGGCAACATGGGGCGGGGAAGGAGCAGAAACCACCATCCCAACGTCATGGGCCTCTGTTCCGCCTGTTCACTGACCGGTCATGTTATGCTGCTACCGGATAAGCACTCAGGCGTTGGGGATTCAACAGTTAGCATGAGTTTTGGTGCAATGTGATGCTTTGTATGTAGATTCGAAAATTCAGATGTGGACTCAACAGTTACCATATAAGCTTAGGTGCAACATAGTGTTTAGAACATAGATCCGAAAATTTGGATCCGAATTCAATACCAACAAATTCGTATTCTCTTAATCATTACATATTAAAGATTTACATAATAAGATTTCGAGTTAGATCCAAATTTAAAATAATGTCTTACGTAAGATTCGGGTTATGTTCGGATCTGTTGTTATTGGATCCAGATTTGGATCCTAAAGGATCCGACCCAGATCCGGCCCGTTTACACCCCTACTCATAAAGTATAAAACCAGTTGAACACATGCACCAATATATGGGTCTCAGTTCTCCTCCACACTACTCCGTGTGTACCCAGTGTCTCCCACTCCAATAAATCAAACCTCCCAGTCAAATGCGCCCTTATAGCTGCAGGATGCCCCCTGCCGTCTATCCATGACGTCAGACATATCCAGGCTTTTCTTCAGCACGGAACAAAGGTGTTCAGATTCAATCCAATGTAAATAAACACTGACTAGACGTACACGAATTCCCACAATCGTCTGTGCACTCGCACCTGTGGAACCCCCTCTCTCCACGTGTCGCCCACACCCTATCCAACTAACCTATACCCCCCGGAAATCTCTCGTGCCATTTGACCCCTCTCGACTTTCTGTAAAAGGAGAGTGCACAGTGCCATCGTGAGAAGAATATGGCTATGAAGAGGATACCCGAGATACATCAAACTCTCGTGTTTTCCCTTATGGCTTTATTCCTTCCCTCACCCCGGTCACTGATATCGAAATCACCCCGAATCCATTCGAGACGACAACAAAAGGACGGCAGGCCTGGTGGGACATCTTCCGCCTTTTCTCTTTCTGCTGAAGAGAAGCCTGCGCCAGCCCTGAAGCCGTGGTGCCCTTTTTCCTGTCCTTACAAGAGAGGTATAGGGGGGGCACACACGCGCATTTCCCAGCAGCTTCTAGTTGGCGTTCTGACTGTTGGACCACACCCGACGACCGTCAGCGACTGTCGCCTCTCCTGCAGCCACCATTCCAGCAACTATGGCGACCGTGACCTATGGCCCCATTGTCATCACCACTCATGCATGGGTGGGCTACTTGGCGAGGCCGATCGCTTTCGACAGCTTCACCCCCGTCGTCGGATCACCCTATTTCTTGGGTGTGGGCGCTGTGGCTGCTCCGCAGCTGCTCCCAGTGCCGGCACTCGTTCGTGCGGTCGATGCGCCGTGCCTGTCTCCAGTATCGGCGGCCCATCCGAACTTCAGGCTCGGGGCTTCCACGGCCGACCCCCATAAGGGTCCCTAGTCATCTCCTACCCGGGCAAGCGTCAGCCCCCGGGTCTAGCACCGGCCGATCTCCAATGTGGGCCCTATGCCCTAGGTCTAGGCCACCACCTCAGCATTTCACTCGGTCTCCAACCCTGAGTTCCAGCAAAGTCGGCACCCGACGTTGGCTCTTTGCCCTAGGTCCCCGGCTTCCCAGTATTTCACTCGGGTTCTCAGTCCTGAGCCTCAGCCGAGCCGGCCCGCCACACGGGACTTCCACCTCGAGGCCATGGCTCTCCAACAGTTCACTCAGGTTTCCAGTCCCGAGCCCCAATCAAGCCAGCACCCGATACAACCTCTCAACCGCGGGTTCGTGGCTCCTTAGCATCTCACTTGGGCTTTCAGCTCTGAGTCCCAGCTGAGCCTGCCCCTAGCACGGGTGATGTGACACCACCTCGGGGGTGATAGTCACAAGACCGAAGACCCCTCGGACCTAGCAAGCAAGCAATGCAACGGACCGGCAACTTCACTCGGGCGGACTCAACCGCGTAGCGCGCACCTGGGTCCGTAGGTGGACCGACGATGGGGATGAGGGTCCGAGGATGGACCTTGAGATTCCAGGGGGTTGGCTAGCTTGGAATGGACCCCTAAGGGCCAGGGATGTCCAATTCAGCGGGCGGCCAGCACGCCGAGGGCGTGGGATGTAGGACCACTCTCACAACTCGCTCCGCAGTGGCACACAATTTGGTGGATTCCGGATCGGGCACTCGCTCACCGTCCGATGGGCAATTGAAAGCAATAATAAGCCAGCAAAGATAATGCTACCAGCAGAGGAGAGTGATCAGATGCTCACCTAATTGGCGTGAAGACGCCGACCCCAATCGGAGACGAGGCGAGCGGGGAAGCGTGGGTATATCCCGCACGCTACGCCGGTGTAGCTCTAACCTGAAAATTTAGAATAGTACACCACTACGCCTCTCACAGGTGGGGGATCTCGGGGTGGGGATTAACTTGAATTACACCCAGAACTACCTCCATGCAGGGAGGGGCTGTAAGTCGGCCAGGCGGGGTGGGGAAATCTAGGCTAGAAACCTGTTGTGCCGAACTCCGCCGGTGCTGCCAGCTTCTGGAACCGCCGGTCAGAGAGTGAAAGATGGTGCCGCCACAATCACTACCCAACTCTGAATAGTCTACAACCGGTTCCAAAATTCTATGACTTGACCCAGAAAGACGCCTGAATTTTCTTGGAATTTCGTGACGATGCCGCCGGCCGGGGCGGAGCCTGGAACAGGGCTGGCCTTCACTGGTTCTGGTTGCTCTGAGGGTGTTGTTGCTGGAAGATAGGGGCGCCACGAATAGTCCCATGCTCTTTTGAAGGCAAGGCTGGTACCGATGTGATCGTGGACGAGTCTTCTTTCTGTTGGGACAAACGGCGCCATCGACAGATGTCGTAGCTGATCGTGAAGGCCCAAGCAACAGGGATGTGTCGGTTCTGGCTGAGGAAAACTGACCTGACGCACTTGGAATGAAAATTTTAGAACTTTTGATGCCGAGGTCCTAAATTCGCTCTACTTCTTGGAGATGACAAAGGACTTGTAGGGGAAGCTCTCAGCCAAGTGGCACTCTAAGAATCATAGGAATTAGACCGTGGGAGCCTCTGCAATCCTTCTCTGGTTGTCTGCCTGGGAGGAGCTGCGCAGGTCACCGAGATTTGCTCTAACGGGCAGCTCCGAGGTCGAACGGCGGCGGGGCTGCTCTCGTTGCCAAGCTGACTGGATGACGATTCCAACGGTGTATGATGAACCTCCTGAAGCCTCAAAATGTCACCGTGGCATGCTCTGCAAATTGAGGGTTCTCTGCTGCCTGCGAACTGAGGCAGGGTCTGCAACTTGCCGATGGGAAATGGAGTAGGAGGGGGGCGGAATGGGGGTGGATGAGTGTGGGGCGATCCCTAGCTGTGAGGGGGTATGGGAGGGGGCAAACCAAGGTGAGGGAGGGGGAGAATGGGGGCTGGAAGGGGGTCTAGCAGGTGGGGGGAGGGAGAGGTGCGAATTTGCGTTGGAAGGGAGAGAGGGAAAGTGTATTTGAAAATGGGTTAACGGTGGGATTTTCCGGTCTTGGGGATGGGAAGAGGTGTGTGTGGAAGGGAAAGGGGGCTTGGGAAGATGGGGAATTCTCCCTTGGGAGATGAGCGAGGTGCTTGGGAAGGGGAGAGGGTAGTTGGTGGTTGGAGGGTGGAGCAAGGATTGGAGGAGTCCCTCTTGGGGCTGGGGTAGAGTAAAGGAGGGGGTTGTGGGGAGTTGGAGTGAGTTAATGAAGGGGGGGAGGAGAGTGAAAGGTGATTGGGAGGGGAGAAGAGAGAAAGGGGCGCCCCCTTTAGAGAGAGAGAGATAGTTTAAGAGAGGGAGATAAAATTCCAAGGGAATTTCTAATTTCATTGATCATCAAAGGTTACAAATGAGAGAGGGGAGGGGGCTATTTATAGACTCCAGACTTTTCACATGACCATACTGTCCTTGGACAATTGACATAACGACAAGACAGACCAGGGAGGGGCGCCCATGGGCGTAGCCCATTGAATTGGGCCCATTATTCAGCCTAGACAATCCAATGACACTTAACTTAGGTAAATAACTCTCAAACCTAGGTACCGGACTCAAATAAAAGGAAAATTACATAGTTTATGACTCAAATAAAATATAAAAATTACATGACTAGACTCAGAAACACATGACGAACACAATGGCACATGCCGACGAACAATCCGAGCCTCAAAAAATGCAGAGGGGCAAGGGATGCCCCCATCAACGGGTTTTCCACCTCAGGGCCGAGGGTCCCCAGCACTCTGCTCGGGTCTTCCGACTCGAACCCCGAAACAGTTGTTACCCAATACGGGTTCCCAACCTTGAGTTCGAGGCTCCCCAGCATCCAGCCCGGGTACACAGCCTCGGGTCTTACCAAGGTCGATTCCCGGCATGGACTCTCCGCATCGGGTCCCTGGCCCTCCGGCTCTACCACGGGGTCTTTCCCCCTACCACCCAGCAACGCCAACTCCCAACACATGTCTCCCTCTTTGGGATGCGACAGTCTCAATGCCCGCTATGGGCCCTCTGTCTCACCCTCTAGCTACGTCAGCACTTGATGTTGTTGTGTCTCCTTCTGGATTTGATGATGTGTTTTTGTTAATGGGTGTTTTGATGCTGGAAACAGTTTGTGCTTTCATGCATTGAGATAGGCAAGTCGTTGCACATGTCAACATATGTCTATAAGGTCAGTGCATGTGCATATCTGCAAGTTATAAGGTCGATGTACCTTCCACTTCATTAAACTCTAAAGTCAACGCACATATGGCATTTGGTCAAGAAGGTCGGTGCATGTATGGGTTACAAACCAAGAAGGTCGATGCTCATATTTCGCTGAGTCTATAAGGTCGATGCACATTTGCGTTTACACTCAGCAAGGTCAATACATGTCATATGAAAGTCGATGCTAGAATGCCAATACACACATTAAAAAAGTCAAAGCACTTTCTTCAAAAAGCCTTATGAGGTCTATGCACACTTCACGTCTTGTTCTACAAAGTCGATGCACATTTCACTTCTTGTTCTATGAGGTCTGTGCACATGCTTAGTCTGAGGTCTGTGCACATGCATAGTCAGAAGTCTATGCACATATAGAGTCTTAGAGTCTGAGCACTTATAGGTCTGTGCACATGCAGAGTCATAGAGTTTGAGCACTTATAGGTCGGTGCACATGTAGAGTCTTAGAGTCTGAGCACTTATAGGTCTGTACACATGTAGAGTCTTAGAGTCTGAGCACATATAGGTCTGTGCATATCTAGGGTCCGTGCACATGCAGCATTTAGAGTTTGAGCACATATAGGTCTGTACATATCTAGGGTCCGTGCACATGCATCATTTAGAGTTTGAGCATGTATATAGGTCTATGTATATCTAGGGTCAGTGCACTTGAAGCATCTAGGTCTGTGCACATGTAGAAACCAAGGTCAATGCACATGTAGATTCAGGTCACCAAGTCTGTGCATCAAGTCCATACTTAAAGTATTTGAATAATCACACAATTCTTTGGTCTGAGCATCTGATTTCTCTAAATATTGTCTAAGTACTCATTTTAATGAAACAAGTGTTTAACGAAATGTCTTTCTCTTTATTAATAGGATTCAGCAACATATTAAGTGGACTGAGAGTAGCAGAGACTCATGTGGGCACATGATCCAAGTTTCAAGTTAATGAAACACGTGATTCAAGGAGGCTTTCTCTCCAAGAACACTCAGCCACGTGGTCTCATTCTAACTACCAGATCTGACATGTGGGATCTCGAAATGCGCAGGAACGTGGCCACCACGCGTCAAAATCAGGAGCTTGTGAGACCACTGGTCTTGTACCCTATAAAAAGGCAACCCAGCACTCCAATTCAAGACATAGACAAAGAAAAGAAAAGAGATTAGAGCATATTAGAAGAAGAAGAGAAAAAGAGCAAGAGAGGGAGAATAATCTGAAGCGTGAAAGAGATTATTGCTGAGAGAGAAAAATAGAGTATCGTTGAAGGGCTGTGAGAGAAGTGAAAATGAGAGTTTCTTGTCTGTCCTGACTCCTGGATCAAATCCAGAGTCAAATCACTCAAGTGGAGCTACATCTGTTCAATTCTGTCATTGTTTTCCTTGTTTCTTGGTTTTTCATCTTTAAACTTAGGGTAAGCTGTGTATCAGCGGAGCAAGTTGTAGAGCTCAGCAGGCGAGGTTTAATGCTCGGACAGAAAGCTGTAAGGCTCAGCGGGTTGTAGGGATTTTATCCCCAAAGCTGTGGATCAGCAGTTTCATGTTGTGTGGCAGCGGAATCTTTACTCAGTTGGGTAAGGGGTGGATGTAGATATCAAGCTCGAGATCGAACCACCTAAAAATTGAATTGTCTTCTGTGTGATTGCATCTCTTTTATGATCTAAGATTAGATGAATGCATAGGATTGCTTACCTCTAGCATGCGTTTAATTTGGCTAATACATTCATCTATTATATGTGCCTAAGTCCTTCATCCAGAAGGTATATAAAAAGGTGTGGCTGGAAGGATAGGGAAGTCTATCTGGAATGCTACTTCTTGCGTGAGGAGATCCTTGATCAAACCTTCGCCAAGTACCAAAACCTGGATGTCTGACTGATCTCTGAATTTGAATTGTAATAGCTCTTTATACATTGTTGATACTGCCTGGCACTATACTGAACTTTCTAATTTCTCTATTTGGTTCTCGTAGTTACTGATTGCCATTTCATATCAAATCTCTTGAGAGTTACTTCATATTGTATTGGCGTGTCTGCCCTTAGCAGTTCATTTATTTCCACATTTATTTTAACTATTATTGATATCAGAAAAAGTTGGCGTTGATCTATTCACCCCCCCTCTAGATCTGTAGTTCATCCCTTTTCATGCTTATCTCTTGGTATCAGAGCCTAACTCTCTCTTAGGGCTTTACATCCCAGAGAGTTTTAGAAAATGGATGTTAGAGTTCTGACCGCTGAGGGTCATTCCACCAGTAAGCCACCTTTCTTTGATGGATCCAATTATGCTTACTAGAAGAGCCGTATGCAAGTCTTCCTTCGGGCGAAGGACTACGAGATCTGGAAAGTTGTCAGTAAAGGTCCCTTTGAGCTACCTTAGAATGAGGAGGTCTAGACTAGAGAGCAAATCCGTAAGTCCAATTTAAACTGGAGCGCTGTAAATGCCATGCAGTGTGCTGTTCACCCTACCGAATTCTCTAGTGTTTCCTCCTGTTCCACAGCCAAGGAGATGTGGGACAAGCTGGAGGTGATATATGAAGGGACGTCTCAGGTTAGAGAGACTAAGGCAAACATGTTAGTCTTTGAGTATGAGGCCTTCAAGATGAAATCTGATGAGCCCATTTCTGAGATGTACGCTCGTCTGATGGTACCCACTAACAGCTTGAGAAGTCTAGGAAAAATTTACAGTGAGTATGAATTGGTTAGAAAAATTCTTAGGTCCCTAACACCTATTTGGCACACCAAGGCCACTGTTATGGAGGAGTCCAGGAACCTAGCTACAACATCAGTAGACGAACTCATCGGTTCTCTCATGACATATGAGTTGAACCTCAAGAGGGTCGATGAGCCGGAGAAGAAGAAGAAACCCCTAGCTCTTAAAGTTACCTCCAGTGGCAAAGGGTCATCAAGTGAGCATAGTTTTGGTAGTTCAGATGAAGACCAAGATGAATTCGCCATGATCACTAGGAAGTTTAAGAAATTTCTCAGGAAGGAAGGAAAAGGGTTCAGAAGAAAATATGTCTCAGGAAAAAGGCAGTCGAAATATAAATCTGATACTGCCAAGAAATCTGATGCTATTGTCTGTTATAATTGCAGGAAAGTGGGACATCTGAAAGCTGAATGCCCTGAGCTACTGAAGGAAAAACAACCCAGGTGGAAAAATAAGAAAGGAAAAGCCATGGTGAGCCCCTGGAGTGATGAAGAGGAAGGAAGTCAGAGCAGCTCCTCTGACAGTGAAAAAGAAGACCGGCTATGTCTGATGGCCAATAGAGATGAAGAAAAGGAAGATGATGATGATGTAACTTCCCCTTTTTAGAATTTACACATAGTGATTTGGAAGAAGCCTATGCAGAAATTCTAGATAAATATGATGACATGCGTAGAGAAAACATGCATCTGAAGAGAAAAATAAATGCTTTAGTTAATGATACATCCTTGAATGACAAGCTTGCATCCCTGGAAATAGAAAATCATAGTTTAAAAAATTCTCTTGCTGAAACTGAAAATGCTAAAACTGGTTTGAATGATTTGAGAATGGAAAATGAAAACTTGAAAAACACCATTGATGAACTGAAAATAAGAATGCAAAAATTTGAGGAAGAAACCAGAATTTCAAACGAAAAATATGATGTTGTTAATGGTGTAAATGAAGAATTGAAAAGATCGATTGAAAAGTTAGAAAAAGAGAATAAGGATAAACAACATTCTCTTGAGGGCATAATACAGGGAACTAAAAATCTAAATGCCATCTTGGGAATAAAAATAAACTTCAAAAGAGAAGGATTGGGTTTTAACCCAAGAAACAAGAAAAGGTTTTATGTGAAGACTATCTCTTTTGTGTCTTAAAAAGGAACATCAAAACCTTTAATAAAAATGAATTCTGGAGGAAATCAAAGCAAAAAACCTATGAAAAATATTGAGAAAACCAAGCCCAGTGCCAAGGACAAGGGTAAAGGCAAGGTGGAGGTGTCTAAGGAGTCATGCTCACACACTACTACACCTTAGGGTAAGGGACATGCTAGGGGTCAAACAGTTAAAGCTAAAGTCCAAGGAAACCCCAAAGCCAAAATAACCCAGTTTCAATAGAAAGGTCGAGGCAACCACCCACCTACACCGACCTACTCTTCATTCCATCATTCCTATCTTTACAACTCTGATAGGAAAGGTCGAGGCAGCTCCTATGTGATATCAACACAGCATAATATTTAGAACCCACAGTCTAGTCAGATGCATCGACCTTACCCCTGGAATCCCCTTATGCAACCTAAGTTTAGAAATCAGAACTCATATGGCCTTGACCATTTTATGTCTGATCAACCTAGGGTCTACAGTGCACAATTATTTACCAATGCCCACTGGACCAATCATTGGCACAAAAATCGTCACAATAACTCTAAGAATAAATATGCCACAACATAAAAACAATCATAAAAAATTCCAAGTGGCAAGAAAAGGCAGACTGACCAAAGAGTTAAGGAATCCACAGAACAAGTGAAAACACAAAATCAATTATGGATACCAAAACACTTACTATCTTGTCTGCATGAGATAAACGCTTTTATGGGGTCCAAACAGCTTTGGGTTCCAAAATTTTTCACTTAATTTTGCTTGCAAGTATGCCTGGCAGCCAATCACAACAGATGGTACCTTGATAGTGACTATTCTAGGCACATGACCGGAGATAAAGACAAATTCTGCATCCTGGTTAAAAAGGATGCTGGTCATGTTACCTTCAGAGGTAATACTAAAGGCAAAATAATTGGAACAGGTAAAGTAAGTAAGTGCTCTTCCTACTGTATTGAGGAAGTTTTACTAGTTAAAGGACTTGCCTATAACCTGCTTAGCATTAGTCAGCTGTGTGATAAAGGCCATAAGGTCATTTTTGACTCTCTTGCATGTACCATCTTTGAACCTAATTCTGAAAATGTGAAATTCACTGGTAAAAGAGTCAACAACATCTATATGGTAGATTTAGATGATGCAGCACACACTAATTTGTGTCTTACAGTCAATAAGGATGATTTGGCCTGTCTTTGGCATCGTAGGTTAGGTCATGCCAGCTATAATGTGATGCATAAACTGAATAAACACAACATGGTAAGAGGTCTTCCTGAAATCTCCTTCAAAAAGAATAATAAAATATGTGAGGCTTGTACCCAATGCAAGCAAACTAGAAAGTCTTTTAAGTCCAGAACTGGAAAGATGTCTTCTAAACCCTTTGAGCTAATACACATGGATTTGTTTGGACCAACAAGATCAATCAGCTTATCTGGTAGAAGACATGGTCATGTTTTAGTAGATGCCTTCTCTAGATTTACTTGGATATTTTTCTTAACTCACAAAAATGATACATTTGAGAAATGTTAGGAATTTTATCATAAAATAAGACAAACTGGTGAGCATTCTATTTTGAATATTCTGTCTGACCATGGTGGTGAGTTTGAAAACTCACAGTTTGATGAATTTTGTATGGAAAATGGGATCAACTATAGATTCTCTTCACCAATGATTCCAGAGCAGAATGGAGTAGTTGAAAGGAGAAATAGAACCTTGGTGGAGATGGCTCAGACAATGCTAGTTGAAGGGAATCTACCTAAAGGTTCTGGGCTGAGGCAGTGAATACTTCCTATTATATCATTAACAGAGCCTTGGTAAGACCTTCTACCCAAAAGACTCCTTATGAGATACTTAAAGGTAAGAAACCTTCACTAGCACATTTCAAGGTTTTTGGTTGCAAATACTTTCTTCATGTTAATTCCAAAAGAGACCTTGACAAATTTGAACCTAAAAGTGAACCTGAAATTTTTCTACGTTATTCTAAAAAGTCTAGAGCCTATAGAATCTATAATATTAATTCTCAAACTGTTGAGGAATCACCACACATTGTATTTGATGAACATTCTAATAAATCTGAAACAGACTTCTGCAGGGACAAAGCAGATGGTGAATTTCTAGAGAATAAAGAAGAGCAGAATGGTGAACCTGTAGATGAAGGTGAATCTGATGGGTCTAGAGCTCAGGGGGTGGTAAATGCAGATACAGGTAATCAGTTTACCAACATCAGAATTCTTAGAGACCATCCTTTAGAGAATGTGATTGGTAACCTGAATGAACCTCCTAGGACTAGATAACATTTCAGGATAGAAAATGAGCTGAACTCATTTGCTCTAGTCTCACAGATAGAACCCAAAAACATAGATAGTGCCTTAAAAGATGAGCATTGGATTAATGCCATGCACGATGAACTAAATCAATTCGAAAGGAACAAGGTATGGCACCTAGTTACTAAACCTTCTCATGGCTCAGTAATAGGCACTAGATGAGTTTTTAGAAATAAAACTGATGATCAGGGAAACATAGTCAGAAATAAGGCTAGGCTAGTGGCACAAGGATATATAATCAAGAATTTGGGGTAGACTTTGAAGAGTCTTTTGCCCCTGTGGCCAGGCTTGAAGCTATTAGGATTCTTTTTACATTTTCATGTAGTTTAGGAATTAAGCTTCAGCAGATGGATGTTAAATCTGCCTTTTTGAATGGCTTAATAAAAGAAGAAGTTTTTGTCAAACAATCTCCTGGCTTTGAATGTGTTGATTTTCCTGATCATGTGTATAAATTAGATAAGGCATTGTATGGACTGAAGCAGGCTCCCAGGGCCTGGTACGACAGGCTGAGTTCTTTCCTCACAGGTAAGAAATTCTCAAGAGGTAAGGTTGACCAGACCCTATTCACTAAGGTAGACAACAAAGATATCTTGATTGTTCAAATCTATGTAGACGATATAGTGTTTGGATCAACTAAACCTGCCATGTGTGAGGAATTTTCTAGATTAATGACAAATGAATTTGAAATGAGCCTAATGGAAGAACTATAGTTTTTCCTTGGATTGTAGGTAAATCAAACTCTGGAAGGAAGCTTCATCACATAGTCCAAGTATATCAGGGACCTGCTGAAGAAATATAATTTGGAGAACCTAAAAGCCATCACTACACCTATGGGCACATCAACTAGTCTTGATGCTGACCCAAAAGGTAAACTAGTTGACGCCAAGTTATATAGAGGTATGATCGGATCCCTTTTATATCTTACTGCATCTCGCCCTGATATCCAGTTCTCAGTATGTTTGTGTGCTAGATTTCAGGCTAGTCCTAGGGAATCTCATTTAAGTGCTGTGAAAACAATCTTTAGATATCTATCAGGCACCCTTGACTTAGGACAATGGTATCCTACTTGGTGTGAGTTTGAACTTGTGGCTGACACTGATGCAGATTATGCATGGTGTAGGATAGATAGGAAAAGCACTAGTGGACATTGTCAATATCTAGGTGGTTGTCTAGTATCTTGAGCATCTAAGAAGCAACACACTGTTACTCTTTCTACTACTGAAGCAGAATATGTTGAAGCAGGGAATTGTGCAGCCCAAGTCCTCTGGATTAAACACCAGCTCATTGACTATCACATAAAACAGGGATGTATTCCTATTTTGTGTGATAACACCAGTGCTATTTCTTAAACTAAAAATCCTATTCATCATTCTAGGACTAAGCACATTGAAATAAAACACCATTTCTTAAGAGATGAAGTTAGTAAGACTGAAATTGAGCTTACTTTTGTTGAATCTGAAAAACAAATTGCTGATATATTTATTAAGCCCCTTGGAAATGAAAGATTTAAATTTTTCAGAAGAGAACTAGGCTTATGTAAATATCTGCATGATGATTGACTGTTCATTCTTCCTTGCTTTAAATAAATGCCCTCCTTGCCGTTTTGCCATACACACATGATTCAGAATGTCACTAGATTTTGTAAGTCTGTGGTGTCATTGCATACATTGCATTATGTCCATCTTGATCTCAGAGGTATATCAAATAGAAAGTTGGGAGAAGGATATATCTCTTCTATCTGGAAACCTATGCTATGCGTAGAGGCTAGTCCTTCGCCGGATACCCCGAGTCAAGAACATTTAATTGTGTCTTCATCTCATATGTCAGATGCATTTACTCACAATAATGCATATAGACATATGTCAGATGCATTCTCTCACAATAATGCATATAGACAGTGGGAGTCTATTCGATTGTGCATTTTGATAAGGGGAGTTCAGAATAAAATGTTCTTACTCTGTCTCTGATCAAAAAAAAATTGTTGTTCTTGACATATTTTCTGTCAACTCAGATTCCTTACTCAACTCTTGGCATCAACTTGTCACATATCACTTAGTATCACATTGCCTTTCACAATATTCTTGACTTGAAAATCTCATAATTCCTTCTCATATTTGGTATCACATTCCTGAAACATCTTGAAATTCTTTTTCTGAATAAATGACAAACTGATTATTAGTTCATTACTCTAAGCTACTAAAATTAGAAATCTTCTCTTATAAGAATTAGTAACGAACCATGAATAAACTGATGCTTTAAGCTTAATGAACTTTAAAGTCTAAAGACTGCCCTTAATGAAAAAGGTTGCTCATTATAATAAATAACTCTCAACCATATTTTACATATTGTGTCTTATTCAATCTCTCAGAATCTGAAAGTCTACATACTCAGAAATTCTTTGTTGATAAGCTTAGATTTGTGTATTGTTTTTAAACAAAATCTTTTGTAAAACCAAAGGGCAGCTAGGCTAAAATCATGAGTCAAATGTTACTGGCAGAGCAATGGCCGAATGCTTAGAGAAACTGTTGATCCCGGGTAGGCGAGCGGACAAGAAGGGGGGGTTGAATTGTCCCCCACTCAAAATGGTAAATTTAAAAACTAACTAAGTGAAAATAACAACTTTGATGAGATTGAAAGGATTAGACTAACAAAGTGATTTAAGCTCTCTCAATCTCGCCGAGCTCACTCGATCATGCATAAGTTTAAGCAATTAAGCACGTTATACAATGTAATCTAGGCAATTGAGATTTGCTTGTGCAATTGGAATTCGGTCATACTCACCGATCACACGTGTATTGAATTAACAATTGATCACAATAAAGTAAACCACAATGCACACCATAAGACACGAGGATTTTTAAGGTGGTTCGAGACCATGACGGGCTCCCTACGTCCGCCCCTTACCAAATCGATAAGGATCCACTCGCGGGATAAACCAGCACGGGGAAGACTCCCCAACACGGAGCAAGGCTCCAACACACACGGGGATAAATCCCCAATACGGATGCGACGCTCCAACAACACGCATGATGACACCTGCACACAAACACGGGGACACGCCCTAACACACACACGCAGAGTAAACCCTGCAAACATAGTGTACAACCCCAAACACACACAGAGACGGAGTCTCCAACACGATCCGACGATCGGATCACAAACACACACACATGCTACAACAAACGCAGCACCGGATACACACGACCGTATACAAATGGTCACACACACAATATTTCTAGTTTAGAAAATTAACACAGATATTCAAACATGCTCAACCCTAAACATAGATCATGAAACACATCAAGAACAACATAGAATGGATGTAGAAAAGATCCCCCTTTGGTTTCCAAAACCCAGTTGATGATGTTCTTTCAAGCAATTGTTCGAAGGAGGTCGGATGATGTCGATTTGAGCGTCAACGCGTTCCTCTCTTCAATCCACTTCACTTTCTCTTCATGCACGATCTCCAAATCCTCCTGGATGTAGATCAAATCTCCTCCACAATAGCTTCTCCTTCCTTTCTCCTTTGCTTCCTATAAGATAGAAATAATGAACATATTACGGTGCTTGATCTCGAAATTCGTAGCTCTCATATGTATACATATAGGAGACATCAAAAGATAAGTATAACCCTTCTAGAATCCTCCAAAAGGACCCCCAATGGGTCTCCCACCAACCCAAGGGCAAAGGGGTAAGAGTTAGGCACAAGTTGACTTGGTTTAGATGGGTTTCAGAACCACATTTTTTGATTTTCGCCGCTAGCCGGTCGACCCACACGGGTTGGGCGGTCGACCGAAATTTTACAGGATTGAAAATCACCTCTCTGGGGATTTTGGTCAACCGAGCCCCCAGGGGCGGTCGACCGAAATCTTGGAAATTCCCAGATTTTAGGGTTTCAGTCACATGTCCCTTTAGCAGCCCATTCAAAGTCTGAGGCTTTAAACTCCTTTGATCTTGGGGAATATTAGCTGAGTGTTTTGACCTACAAAATCATAGAAACAAGGATTATAAGTTTAGCTCAATAATCCATATGATAAATGCATGAATTACATATATGGAAGCCCATAAACTAGATGCATGTGAGTACTTTGAAACACAAGTGTTCTAAGCTTAGAGATCAAACACCACATATTCCTTGGTATCTATGCAATGTGAAAACACATATCAACCATATCCTACCAAGATTCACAAAGGCCCTTCCATTTTCATTTTAGGCTACACAGACCACAATAAGAATATACATGAACATATGAATGAGTAAAGGCTAGCATAAAGAGTTTTATGTGAAAGGTTTAACCAAGATTCACTATCATGACATTCAACACTTCTTGAGAAATATGCAAGGGATGCATTCATGAACAATACAAAAGACCCATGAAACTTGATTCCATAAAACCTAGTTTCTTTCCAGAATCTCCTCTTACCAAAACAAGGTTCGAATCAACATGTAGCTTTGCATTATAAGACCAAATTTTCACGAGTTCAAAGCACATGTAAGAGCAATAGATCAACACACACATATCCAATTTGTATAGGCAATAAAAACAAGATCATCACCATTCTTGAGGATGGTTCTTTCTTTACTTTAAAGTAACACCTTTCAATCTTCCTTTTCATAGCCAAGGGATTAACATGCTTCAAACACACAACACCCATTCCACCAAGTTTCAAGAAAATAGATTGAGCACATGTAAAGCCAAAAAACCTCATGTGGAAGAAGCATGAAAATACTCGATCAAGACTTTGAAAAACCCTTTGGTGAAATGCATGAAACATGGAAAGCGTCAACGCAAAGCAATGAGAGAGTTACTCCCTTTGGGAAGAAGAACTTCATTGATGGACTCCTTTGAGTTCCATGTTGATTTTGATCCTGTAAGCCAAGATAAACATAGCATGAGTTCTTTAAACAACAATCATTTATATGACTTCCAAGTGAGAATCTTGAAGTCATCTGTTAACTCATCAACCAAGATGAATACATATTGCTCAATGAAACACACACAGGCATGATCAATGATGCACATCGCCACAAGCACAATCATTTTGTTATCATTAAAACTAAACACCCAACATCAACTAGGAGATGCAATAATCTCCCACAACAATCTCCCCCTTTTTGATGATGACAAAACAATGTGTGCGAGAGTTCCTAAAGATAGCAGAGAAGCATTTCAATGAATGTTATGAGAATGGTTAATAAGACATTTAATCACATTCAATCACATTCTCCCTTAAAACTACTCTCTCTTTATTGAGCAGAAGGCATTGAGCACACAACCAACATTCTTCTCCCCCTTTTTGTCATCTACAAAAAGGCAAGGGGGCTATTGGACATGATATGAACATATTAGGCCGGAAGAGATGGTACCAAGTTGGATACCAATTGTTGGTAATTGTTGACCTCAAGGATATGAAATTTCAGTGCATGAGAGTCAGCCTCATAGATATGAGCCATTGGTGGAAGATTTATGCAACATGAAGTGTTCAACATGATAGCATCCAAAGTCTAAAGCCCATTTCAGATTTTCACAAGATGCAAGAGCAAAGCAACGGAAAGATGTCATATTAAATCAGTTTCTTTGATTTTCAAATTTGTAGATTTTTAAAATTTCTTTTGAAATGCATAAAAACTCAATGCAGACATAAGCCAATTGTTGAGCTCAAAAATCATGTTGATTATTTCTATGTGAGGGTCACAAGCATTGGTTTTTAGATTTTTAAAATTTCTTTAGGAATGCATGAAGCTAAATGCATATAAATGATGAGATATGAAATGCACCATGCAGCCAAGCAGATATGTATATGTATATACATGCAACACAGCTCCCCCTTACTTATTTAAGAGGGGAATGGGTATAAGAAAAGTGCATGAGAGTCAAAACAACTAGGATGCTCATGTGTAACACCAAGGGGATTTTGCAATCACATAGAGGAGTTATGCAATAGATAATGCAATCAATCAATTTTCTGAATACATATTAAATCAAATTTTCATATGTGTAGGTGAATAACATGGAAATAGATCGTTACCATATAGATATTCAGATTTTCATATCAACACAATGAGAGATTATGCATGCTGCACTTCATTTTAAGAGAACAGCGTATTGGAGGATACACTCTGCCACAACTACTTTTTCACCATAATTTTTCAACTCAAGCAATTTCACACTGACAAATAGAATTTTTCAAGAGTGATCAAGTTCAAATGATTCCTTTTTACGCGAGGAGACACATGGAGCTCATGCTAGACTCCCCGGTTACTTAGAATATTGAACCGTTTCATCTCATTTTGAGCAGAGATACTATAATCCAACATCTTTCTGAAGTGAATCACATCACGTCTCAGGTGACATGTGCCCAATTTACTTAATGAGACTAAACATTGATCTACCATTCTTTTCAAATTCTTTCTACAAAAATAGGCAGGCAGCTTTTTCCTCAACTGCTTCTTTATCATTCATGCAGCAAGTTTAATATCTCTAGAGTGTTGAAGGAAATTTCTACATCCTTATCTCTAACACTCATTTTCACATTTTGTGCATGAAGTGTGTGAATTTGATTAAGCATGTATACCAAAAATTTTATGAACACATAACAGTGCAGCTCCCCCTATCTAGATGCACTTATTAGAAGATTACTCCCCCTGAGTGTATGACATGTAGCACTCTAGTGATGACTCAATTTGTAACATTATTTAGCAAGAAATATGAGGTCTTAGAAATTTCAAGGAAGGGGGTGATTAGCATATAATAACATGCAAGCACATAATAGGAGTATATGCAATATGCAATGCAAATGCACTATGTGAATGATATGAAGATCTGATATGCAAATATGCAATGTGATGCAGAATGTCAGATTTTTATTTAAAAGTTCTAAATGCATTGTAAAATTTAACATGGGTGCAAGATGCAAGTTTTCAATTTTTCATGTGAATGATCTAAATGCACCTTAGGAATTTTCTAATGCATGTAACTTATAAAAACATGAGAATGCAATACAGGATGCAAAACTTATTTTTTTATTTTTATTTTAGAACATCATGATAGATTACACATGGAGGCATAGACATTCAAATGATGAATAACAATCATTTTTCAAGACTCGCCCTCTTTGAACAAGGGTGCACAAATAATCAAAATTAAGCAATGCAACCTAAGTATTTTACCAATTATTTTCAGAAACGATCAAAAATGGATTTTCAGTAACATTTCAAAAGCTTAGAGTATCGCCACAAGTCCAACAGATTTTTCAACTTCTGGTACGAGGTGGAGGTGAAGGTCTGAAAACCCAACTCACACATAGTGAGAGCTTCTAGGTGGATGTAATCCACCCTTCCACTACACACAATTTAATATACCAGATACTCAATTAAGCTCAGATGTTCATACATTTCAGATTGAAAAGTATTCAATAAGCAAAGACATCATACTTATTCCTCAAAATTTTCAAATTCATTCAACCAATGAGACATGTTCATCATAGCAGAATACAAGAATAACAGATCAAGTTTTCAGAATCAATATCTGTCAAATGAATAATTTTACATTTCAGAAATTTTACCTTCTTGAAGCAAGAAGGAATTTTAGAATCAATTTGAACGCACATGGTATTTCAGAATTTCAAGGCAAATTGATTACCTTCAAAAAAGCATGTTTCCTCGTTAGCTAGACAATTCAGTTTCTGAATTTTGGTACAAGACGGAGAGCTTCGATCCAAGGATCACTTCACGCATGATGTTAGCTTGCTGACAGATTTAATCTGTCATTTCACATAACAACATTTGATATATCAAATATTCATTCAATGAGAGCATGAATGGCTCGTACAAAGTAGCAGAAGGAAAACATCAAGAATATCAATTTTGACAAAGAGGAAGCAAAGTTGGAGTTTTACCATTCGAGTGTGCCTTGTTCCTTTTTATTGGAACCCATTTCATTCTTTATTTACTTCAAGGCACACCTCCATCAAAACTAACTCAGTTGACAGATTTTGGCACCCAAGCCTTTTTGGGTCCCTAGAGATTAGAAGCATTTCTCTCAAAATCTTTCTTTGACATTCACATAGCCATCATATTATCATTCTTCATGATCCTGCAATCCTCAATAATATGTCAATGGTTTCCACAATAAAGGTATTGCGGAGAAACAGTTTTACCAAAAGACTTCCTTTTAGGAGCAAAGGAATTTTCAAATCAATTCCATCTTCCATTTTCATAAGGTTTAGATTTAGCAACATTAAACCTAGCATTCATTTTAGAAGCATGAAAATTTTCTATTTTTAAAAACCAACACTCTTTCATAAGATGTCTGTACTTCCCACAATGAAAGTAACAAGGAGATGTGGGTCTACGGAATGACTTTCCATTATTTACATGAGTGTTTGTGAACAAGTTTCTCTTATAGGATGAAAAACTTTGAGCATTGGAAGTGTGTTCATTTCTGAATTTTCTTTGAACAACAAACTTAGCATTCATGACTCGAAAATCATCATTTTGTTTCACAAAGTAATTTTCCATCATGGCCTAGTTTATGACAATAGAGGCAAGAAATATTTCTCTTTCTTTTGAAAGTAGATTTATTTTTGCATGTTTTTTCATCATCCATTTCATGACAATACAGTCATTCATTTCATGGCCATGCATGCCGCAATAAAAGCATTCAACATTTGAATTCATTTTCTGCCTATCTTGAATTTTTTGAAACCGTTGTTGCATTGTGGGCTTTGTGTTAAAAATTTTCGTTTTCTCAAAGTCATTTTCAGAAATTTTCATTTGAGAAGTGGAAGGAGGTGCTTTGGAGGTGCTGGGAATATACGATACATGAACAAAAGAGGTTGTCATTTTATGTTCAAAAGACTTTTTGTTGAACGGGGTGTATCCAAGACCTTCCTTTTAAAAATTCACCTTAACACCCAACATCTTATCGAAATTTTTTTTCCCTTTAACAAATCTAGATAAATCATCTTTTAACCTTTTCACCTCTTCTTCCAGACCAGAAATATACAATTCAGCATTCGTGATTTCCTCTTCACATGCAAGGATTTTATCACTGTACAAACAGTTCTTTGTTGTGAGTTTCTCATTTTCTTGTATGATTTCTTTATTTTCATCATTTATAGCATGCAGTTTTTCAGTCACTTTTTCAAGAACTATCTCAGTTTTAGCAAACTTTGAGATCTTAGCAAGCAGCTGTTCATTCTTAGATTTCAACAATGAGACTTCTTTTTCAAGTTGTTTAAATTTTTTCAATCTACCTTCAAGCAAAGAATTCTCGATTAGCATGGCACCATTTTTCTTTTTAAGATCTTCATTTTCAGTCATGATGCTCTTGCTATCAATCTCAGAATCAAGTAATTTCTCAAACATTTTATCATCATCAGACAAAGAAGCTAACTTGTTCTTAAGGTATTCTTCATTTTTCTCAAGCATGGAGATTTTAGAAATGAAGAATTTATTTTGCTCACGTAACTCATCACATTCATTTTCAATTTGAAGAGATGTGTTATATTTTCTAGCCATTTCAACATCTTCATTCAAAAAAGAGTTCTCATCTGAAAGCAATTCGACTTTGGATTCAAGAGATTCATTTTGATCTTCTAGAGGTTCATTTTTTGACTCCAAAGTTTTACAATTTTCACATGAAGTATTAGCATGCACATTCTCATCATTTTTCTTTTTCAATCTCTTGATTTCAGATTTGTATTTTTTGCATCATCTGTCATGCAAATTGGCATATGCTAATTGCCAATCTTCAATTGAAAGTTTTTCGGAGTCAGAATTTACCTGACTCGAGCTTTCCTCACCATGAGCCATCATACATGTATCCTTTGCATCTTCTTCATACTTGCATGCCAGCTCATCCCAAAGCTCCCTTGCTGATCTGCACATTAGAAATCATGAAATCACATCAAATTCCATGCTATTTTTCAAAATATTTAATACAGTAACATTTATAGCATTTTTCTTCAAGTGTTTTTCATTCCACTTGATTTCATTTGCAGGGAGTTTATATGGACCATTACATATCACTTTCCACATTTCAGGTTCATAAACTCCAAGATAAGCACACAAGTTATTTCTCGAAGAAATGTAGTTGTGACCATCAAAATGAGGAGGAAGAGAAAACAAGCAACATATTGACATGATGTTCAATAAAACTCGCCGAGGGATCACTCTAAAAGTCGTTAGACCAAAGAAGATAGAGTCATGGCTCTGATACCAATTGTTGGTCCCGGGTAGGCGAGCGGACACGAAGGGGGGATTGAATTGTCCCCCACTCAAAATGGTAAATTTAAAAACTAACTAAGCGGAAATAACAACTTTGACGAGATTGAAAGGATTAAACTAACAAAGTGATTTAAGCTCTCTCAATCTCGTCGAGCTCAATCAATCATGCACAAGTTTAAGCAATTAAGCACGTTACACAATGTAATCTAGGCAATTGAGATTTGCTTGTGCAATTGAAATTCGCTCATACTCACTGATCACACGTGTATTGAATTAACAATTGATCAAAATAAAGCAAACCACAATGCACACCACAAGACACGAGGATTTTTAAGGTGGTTCGGGACCACGACGGGCTCCCCACGTCCACCCCTTACCAAAGCAGTAAGGATCCACTCGCTGGATAAACCATCATGGGGAAGACTCCATAACACGGAGCAAGGCTCCAACACACACGGGGATAAATCCCCAACACGGAGGCAATGCTCCAACAACATGCAGGATGACGCCTGCACACAAACATGGGGACATGCCCCAACACACACACGCAGAGTAAACCCTACAAACACGGTGTACAACCCCAAACACACATGGAGACGGAGTCTTCAACACGATCCGACGACCGGATCATAAACACACACACATGTTGCAACAAACACAACACCGGATACACACGACCGTATACAAACGGTCACACACACAATATTTCTAGTTTAGAAAATTAACACAGATATTCAAACATTCTCAACCCTAAACATAGATCATGAAACACATCAAGAACAACATAGAATGGATGTAGAAAAGATCCCCCTTTGGTTTCCAAAACCCGGTTGATGATGTTCTTTCAAGCAATGGTTCGATGGAAGTCGGATGAGGTCAATTTGAACGTCAATGCGTTCCTCTCTTCAATCCGCTTCACTTTCTCTTCATGCACGATCTCCAAATCCTCCTAGATGTAGATCAAATCTCCTCCACAATATCTTCTCCTTCCTTTCTCCTTTGCTTCACCTACAAGATAGAAACAATGAACATATTAGGGTGCTAGATCTTGAAATTCGTAGCTCTCATATGTATACATATAGGAGACATCAAAAGACAAGTATAACCCATCTAGAATCCTCCAAAAGGACCCCCAATAGGTCTCCCACCAACCCAAGGGCAAAGGGATAAGAGTTAGGCACAAGTTGACTTGGTTTAGATGAGTTTCGGAACCACATTTTTTGGTTTTCACCACTGCCGATCGACCTACACGGGTTGGACGGTCGACCAAAATTTTACAGGACTGAAATTCCCCTCTCTGAGGATTTCGGTCGACCGAGCCCCCAGGGGCGGTCGACTGAAATCTGGGAAATTCCTAGATTTCAGGATTTTAGTCACATGTCCCTTTAGCAGCCCATTCAAAGTCTTAGGCTTCAAACTCCTTTGATCTTGGGGAATATTAGCTGAGTGTTTTGACGTACAAAATCATAGAAACAAGGATTAGAACTTTAGCTCAATAATCCATATGATAAATGCATGAAGTACATATATGGAAGCCCATAAACTAGATGCATGTGAGCACTTTGAAACACAAGTGTTCTAAGCTTAGAGATCAAACACCATATACTCCTTGGTATCTATGCAATGTGAAAACACATATCAACCATATCCTACCAAGATTCACAAAGGCCCTTCCATTTTCATTTTAGGCTACACAGACCACAATATGAATATACATGAACATACGAATGAGTAAAGGCTAGCATAAAGAGTTTTATGTGAAAGGCTTAACCAAGATTCACTCTCATGACATTCAACACTTTTTGAGAAATATGCATGGGATGCATTCATGAACAATACAAAAGACCCATGAAACTTGATTCCATAAAACCCATTTTCTTTTCACAATCTCCTCATACCCAAACAAGGTTCGAATCAACAGGTAGCTTTGCATTATAAGATGAAATTTTCACGAGTTCAAAGCACATGTAAGAGCAATAGATCAACACACACATATCCAATTTGTATAGGAAACAAAAACAAGATCATCACAATTCTTGAGGATGGTTCTTTCTTTACTTTAAAGTAACACCTTTCAATCTTCCTTTTCATAGCCAAGGGATTAACATGCTTCAAACACACAACACCCATTCCATCAAGTTTCAAGAAAATAGATTGAGCACATGTCAAGCCTAAAAATTTCATGTGGAAGAAGCATGAAAATACTCAATCAAGACTTTGAAAAACCCTTTGGTGAAATGCATGAAACATAGAAAGAGTCAATGCAAAGCAATGAGAGAGTTACTCCCTTTGGGAAGAAGAACTTCATTGATGGACTCCTTTGAGTTCCAAGCTAATTTTGATCCTGCAAGCCAAGATAAACATAGCGTGAGTTCTTTAAACAACAATCAGTTATATGACTTCCAAGTAAGAATCTTGAAGTCATCTGTTAACTCATCAACCAAGATGCATACATGTTGCTCAATGAAACACACACATGCATGCTTAATGATGCACATCGCCACAAGCACAATCAATTTGTTATCATTAAAACCAAATACCAAACATCAACTAGGAGATGCAACAATCTCCCACAACAGAAACTAGGTTCTCTATCAATGAAATAGGGTGAACCCATGTCATGAAGTGCTTTTGTTACCTCTGTTCAAAATTAAAACTGAAAGGTAAGCTTCACTGAGTAACTAGGGGTACTGGCATCTAAACAACGTGTACCCTTACGTAAAAAGGTGTAAACTATACCTGAAAAACCTTAATGAAACAGAATGGTAAATCCTACTGAGTAACTAGGGGTACTGGCGTCTAAACATTGTGTACCTTACGTTAAAAAAATGGATTATACATGACTATTCAATCGATGGTAAACAAAAGAGAAATCCAGCTGCAATCCTAAGGTAAAATATCAAAGTTGTGTAAAATTTGTTTAACCTCAATACATGGTCTAGTTACTCCCAAGAAGTTCAATGAATTTTAGATGAGTAAGATGCAGTTAGATTTTTTGTCTGACATGATGAATGTATGTTTGATTTATTGCTATTAACAGCTAATATGAACCTCTTAAAAGAAGTACAGTTGCTAAACTCTAACTTTTATCACCCTTAAACCAAATTTTAATCAAGGATGCATTATCTGAAATCTTATACTAAAAGACTCTGAGCTATGTATGCTTGTTTAAAGAAAGATAAATCAGTTTGTCAGTCAGATCATCTTTCCTGTGCTTCTCTTTCTTTGATTTAGTCATCTTTGTTCCTTTCCAAATAAATTCAATTGATCTCTGTGTTATTTTGATGATGGCATAGAGGGAGAGATTTGATGCCTTGATGGTTTGGCAATTAGTAAAAGGGGGAGAGAATTGAATAGAGCATGGGGGAGAAGATTTTTTATGTCTAAGTGTCCATCTGTCTGCTTTAGGGAAGTCTATCAGCATATGTTGCCATCAATGTTTAGAAGGGTTGCCATCATCAAAAGGGGGAGAATGTTGTGTCTCCTTCTGGATTTGATGATGTGTTTTTGTTGATGGGTGTTTTGATGCTGGCAACAGTTTGTGCTTTCATGCATTAAGATAGGCAGGTCGGTGCACATGTCAACATATGTCTATAAGGTCAGTGCATGTGCATATCTACAAGTTATATGGTCGATGTACCTTCCACTTTATTAAACTCTAAGGTCAACGCACATATGGCATTTGGTCTAGAAGGTCGGTGCATGTATGGGTTACAAACCAAGAAGGTCGATGCTCATATTTCGCTGAGTCTAGAAGGTCGATGCACATTTGCGTTTGCACTCAGCAAGGTCAATACACGTCATATGAAAGTCGATGCTAGCATGCCAATACACACATTAAAATAGTCGAAGCACTTTCTTCAAATAGCCTTATGAGGTCTGTGCACACTTCACGTCTTCTTCTACAAAGTCGATGCACATTTCACTTCTTGTTCTATGAGGTCTGTGCACAAGCTTAGTCTGAGGTCTGTGCACATGCATAGTCAGAAGTCTGTGCACATATAGAGTCTTAGAGTCCTAGCACATATAGGTCTGTGCACATGTAGAGTCTTAGAGTCTGAGCACTTATAGGTCCGTGCACATGTAGAGTCTTAGAGTCTGAGCACTTATAGGTCTGTACACATGTGGAGTCTTAGAGTCTGAGCACATATAGGCCTGTGCATATCTAGGGTCCGTGCACATGTAGCATTTAGAGTATTAGCACATATTGGTCTGTGCAAATCTAGGGTCCGTGTACATGCATCATTTAGAGTCTGAGCATATATATAGGTCTGTGTATATCTAGGGTCAGTGCACATGAAGCATCTAGGTCTATGCACATGTAGAAACCAAGGTCAATGCACATGTAGATTCAGGTCACCAAGTCTGTGCATCAAGTCCATACTTAAAGTATTTGAATAATCACACAATTCTTTGGTCTGAGCATCTGATTTCTCTAAATATTGTCTAAGTACTCATTTTAATGAAACAAGTGTCTGAAGAAATATCTTTCTCTTTATTAACAGGATTCAGCAACATATTAAGTGGACTGAGAGTAGCAGAGACTCATGTGGGCACATGATCCAAGTTTCAAGTTAATGAAACACGTGATTCAAGGAGGCTTGCTCTCCAAGAACACTCAGCCACGTGGTTTCATTCCAACAACCAGATCTGACACGTGGAATATCAAAATAGCGCCAAAATCAGGAGCTCGTGAGACCACTGGTCTTGTACCCTATAAAAAGGCTGCCCAGCGCTCGAATTCAAGACATAGACAACGAGAAGAAAAGAGATTAGAGCAGATTAGAAGAAGAAGAGAAAAAGAGCAAGAGAGGGAGAAGAATCTGAAGAGTGAAAGAGATTATTACTGAGAGAGAAAAATAGAGTGTCGTAGAAGGGCTGTGAGAGAAGTCAAATTGAGAGTTTCTTGTCTGTCCTGACTCCTGGATCAAATCCAGAGTCAGATCGCTCAAGTGGAGCTACATCTGTTCAATTCTGTCATTGTTTTCCTTGTTTCTTGGTTTTTCATCTTTAAACTCAGGGTAAGCTGTGTATCAGTGGAGCAAGTTGTGGAGCTCAGCAGGCGAGGTTTAATGCTCGGATAGAAAGCTGTAAGGCTCAGCGGGTTGTAGGGATTTTATCCCAAAACCTGTGGATCAGCAGTTTCAAGCTGTGTTGCAGGGAACCATTACTCAGTTGGGTAAGGGGTGGATGTAGATCTCAAGCTCGAGATCGAACCACCTAAAAACTAAATTGTCTTCTGTGTGATTGCATCTCTTTTCTGATCTACGATTAGATGAATGCATAGGATTGCTTACCTCTAGCATGTGTTTAATTTGGCTAATACATTCATCTGTTATATGTGCCTAAGTCCTTCATCCAGAAGGTATATAAAAAGGTGTGGCTGGAAGGATAGGGAAGCCTATCTGGAACGCTACCTCTTGCGTGAGGAGATCCTTGATCAAACCTTCGCCAAGTACCAAAACATGGATGTCTGACTGATCTCTGAATTTGAATTGTGATAGCTCTTTATACATTGTTGTTACCGCTTGGTACTATACTGAACTGTCTGATTTCTCTATTTGGTGCTCGTAGCTGCTGATTGCTATTTCATATCAAATCTCCTGGGAGTTACTTCATACTATATTGGCGTGTCTGCCCTCAGCAATTCATTTATTTCCGCATTTCTTTTAACTATTATTGATATCAGAAAAAGTTGGGGTTGATCTATTCACCCCCCCTCTAGATCTGTAGTTCATCCCTTTTCACGCTTATCAGACGTAGGTTTACAACCTCGGGTTGCTGGCACTCCAGTATCTTCTGCAACATTGGTTCTCTGTGCAAGAGCGTCACCTCGAGCATCGGCAACACTTTTATCGGCTCGGGTGAGAGCTTATGTTGTGCCCCTGTGGTTTTGATGATGGTTTTGATGATTGGTTTTTGATGTGAGTTAATCACTGTGAGTCATCTTGCTGTGTGAGTCATCATGCTGCTATTCAGTTATTTTCTGATCATAACTTAGTCTATCAAATCTTCAGTCATCTTGCTGCTCAGTTTAGTTTAACATATTTGATGTTTAGTCATGTTAACTGATGCATAAAGCATTCATTGCTACACTCTGCTAAGTTAGTATGAACAGTAGTGGGTCGACCCACCCTTGCTGATGCGTCGACCCATCAGAACACTGATTGTCTGGTTTGTCTAACTTCAAGTCTATACATCATCAGTTGAACGTAAAGTATATACGTTGCAGCATCAACTCATTGGGCTGCAGCGTCAACTCAGCAAGTATGCACATCGCCTTCAGACTTTCAAGTCTATACACTCTATACTCATTCAAGTCTGTTCAGCCGTTTGCATTTCATGAAGTCTGTACACTTCATCACCTTCTGCAAGCATTCTTCAAGTATGTACAGCCTGTGCATTGCTTCACAACAAGTCTAGACATCCTGGTTGTAGTCTAAGTCTACACATCCTGCTAGGTCGGACTTCAAAGTCTGTACACTGCGCACCACTGTACAAGTCCATACAATGGCTGTTGAACTATGAAGTCTATACATTGTCTGATCATTCATCTTTGAAGTCTATACAACGTTGCCTTGTTTCTTCAAGTCTATACAATGTGCACAGTTTCTTCATGTCTATACATTACATCATTGTCTTCAGCTTAAGCATTCAAAGCCAAGTCTATACAACGCTAAGTCAATACATTGAACTGTTCTCCAAAGTCTGCACAATGGTCTTCACACCTGAAGTCTGTACATCCACAGTTAAACTTGAAGTCTACACACTGGTCTTCAAATCCAATATCTACACATTGGTCTTCGAATTCAATGTCTATACATTGGGCTTTTACATGAAGTCTATACATTGTTGTTTGCATTGTAAAGTCCTTACATTGGTTGTTGTTCTTCAATGTCTATACACTGCCTTTAGGATTTAAAGTCTATACAGCCGTTGCCTCCTTTGTTGAAGTCAACACATTGGGCAATTCTGTACGTTGCATTCGCCTTCACAAGTCTATACAACGAAGTATATACACTGCAATGTACATACTTAAATCTTATGACTTCATTCTTGTTGCTGAAGGGAACAGGGTCGACGCTGGGAGCTTAAAGCGTCCACGCATCAGTTGACGAAGCCTTCACGATATCTTTCACTGCGTCAACGCCACAAGCAAGTAGCGTCGATGTAGTAGTTAAAGAAGCAGAGACCTTCACAGGCTATTTCACTGCGTCAACGCCACAATTGAGCAGCGTCGACGCAGCAGCTAAAGAGACGAAGCTAATGGCTTATTGGAATGCCTCACTGCGTTAACGCCATTGATTGACAGCGTCAACGCAGCAAGTCAGATTGCTGTCATTAAGCACGTGACCCGAAGCTGGCACCTGACACGTGATCCGAGGTGGGTGCTGAGCACGTGATCCGAGGAGGAATCTTCTAGACGGAAGACGTGGGAAGCACACGCCCTATCTCCCCACTGCTGCTGGTATATATTGGAGCCTTCGTCTTCAGATGGAGGCTGATTAAAGAAGAAGCCTGGAGAGCAGAAAGCCCTTCGATCCAGAAAAAGAGAAGAAGAAGAAAAAGAGAAGAAGAAGAAATAGAAGAAGAGTGAGCCAGCAAGAAGAAAAAGAGTTGAAGAGAAGAAGGAGAGAACAACGTGAGAGAAAAGGAGAGCAGAAGAGAAAGAAAGAGAGATAGAGAAAGAGAGAGAGTTCGTGGAGAAAAAGGAAGAAGTTACTGAAGATCTGTCTACTGGACCGTGGATCAAATCCAGGCCAGTCAGCTCCATGGGAGCCACATCTGTGTTCCTTCATTTACAGCTTATGTTTGCTGTGTTATTTTCATTTCTTATTTTTCCTTTTATTCTTTCTGATTACCTTGGTATTTCCGATCCTCTGGACTGAGGTCGGGTTCCTCCTGGTGGGTCAGGAGAAGGGAGATCTGATCTCCGGTTGCAAGTAGCTGGGAGATACTTGTGGGTTCCCTCCGGTTTGGAGGAAGGGAGACTTGTCTCCGGTTCTGGGCTTGTGGGTTGCAAGTCCAGGGGTCCCTCCTGGTCTGGAGGAAGAGAGATCTGCGACCTCTGGTTTCCAAGTGGTTGGGAGTCACTTGGGGTGTCCCTCCGGTTAGGAGGAAGAGGGGAGTTTGTTCCCCTGGTCAAGCTGTGTGGCAGCAACTGTTCGCAGACTGAGTCTGCTTGGTTCTAGCATTGGCTAGTGAAGCCTCACTCCGGTTGGGAGTGAGGGGTGGATGTAGGTCTGGAGGACCGAACCACCTTAAATTATTTGTGCAGTGGTTTGCCTTGCGTTAGCTCCATATCTTCTACCTCCCATTCACAGGTTGTGCATGCTTGGCTAGTTGCATTATCTAGAGAGTTATTTTTTAGCATTATATTCTGCTAAGTGTGTTTGGGTTGTTTAGCTCTGCCTTCGTTTCTGGTTGTTCAGGTGGCTGCATTGGTGCAGTCCAACTGTTTGTTCATTTGTTGCCTTATCATTTCATCTTGGAAAGCTCATTAGTCTTTATTCCGCATATCTGAGCTTTAGAGTTTTAATTTGGACTATATTTTCTAGAGGGATACATTCACCCCCCCCTCTGTATCCGGGCCTAGCACCCTAACAGCTTACACCCGAGTCACCTAGCCATCGGCTCCCGATACGGGTCTCGTACCCTGGGGGCCGATCCAAGTATTTTTGACTGACGGCCTTGGGCTACCAGCAACGGCAGATCGGGTCTTCTCGGTCTGCCATCTCGGAGCAGGATCTTCCTCAGCTCCCCATAAGAAGAGGCGTCACGACCGTAAAGGTAGGTGACTCACCGCTACAACCAGTAATTCCGGCTAGACCATCCTTGTCGGCGACCTACGGATTCATCTCAATGGAGGCGAACCAATCATACCTCGGGAGCAGACCATCCCTACGGTCCCCACTACCAACTGCTTCAGCCTTCTGCGGTAGACTTGAGAGGATAAAGCGGAGCTCAGAGAAGCAGGTGCCTCGGTGACAAACTTGGGACACCCACGACAGCTCGATACCCATGCTCCCAAGTCTCGTCGAAGGAACAATGACAAGGGAGATCAACAACTTAGCCTGAGAAGATTCTGGGTCACCTCGGAAGTGGGTCAGGCTGTTCGAAGGGCGCGTACCAAGAACCCCTTTCGAGCGCTCAGGCGTGCCGTCGGGCGGGACGCAACCGCGTCTACATTGGCATAGTACGACGACACCCAACCACTCAGCATCCCCCGCTTAAATAAGCAGAGGTAAAGAAGGGCTCGTTCCGGGCCCCGCCAGCACTTAGTCCCGAGTTCTCCTCAGGTCGACACCATGATGGAGGCTCCATCACAATGAACCTCGGTCTTTGATAGACTGGGGGGACCAGTCCGCTCTGAGAAGCATCCCTAGAAAAAGAGGACGGTTCGGCTCATCAACGACGCGGTTCAAGTGTTCGCGTGTTATACCACCGGACACCAGCCTGATACTCAGTCCGATGACCTGAACCAACCTCTTTTCCAGTTCAGGAGGCCTCGCCATCAAACTTAACCTCTAGCGCCGTCGGACCACATCGACACTTCCACAGGACCGCAGGCGTCAGAACGTGGCAAAGAGGTCCCAGTAGAGGACCGTGCCACTCCTGTCAACGCGGAACTAGCCAACAATGATCCTCCAGCCAATGAGGTTCAAGAGGTGACCCTCGAGACTCTCATGAAGGAGAACCAGCACTTGAAGGCCATCCTACAAGACCTCCTTTAGGAACATGACCTTCACCCTCAGTAACCTGCTAGGCCTCCAGCGGAAGCACCGGCACTACCAGTTGCCCACAACGGGGCCAACGCCTCAGCAGCAGCCGCTCAAACCCCGACAGCAGCCGAGTTCGGCATGCCCCTAGTTGAAGCTCATCCGCGAGCATCCAATACACCAGTACCTGAAAATCTCATGGCACAGCGCCAGATGATCGAGCAGATTGTCGAGACAAAGCTCGCCCAGTATGGGGAAGGGGTTGCCACTATAAACCCTTATAGTGTACCCTACCCGCTCCATCACTAGTTAAAAAAGCTCCCTTCGGAGTATGCCAAGCCCTCGAAGCTATAGAAGTTCGACAGGCAAGGGTCTCCACATGAGCACTTGGCCTACTACGTTACAGCCATGGGTGAGCTAGCATTGGACGAGTCATATCTCCTCCGCTATTTCATCACCTCACTTACGGGAATGGCCTTTCAGTGGTATTCTCGTCTGAAGCCCAACTCAGTGATCGACTGGGCAGATCTCCGAAAGAAGTTCCTCGACCGCTTCCAGATGGCCGAGTGTAAGATCTCCCTGGCCGGGCTCTATTCTCTCCGACAGAAGAAGGGCGAGAGCACCCTCGACTTCGTCAAGAAATGGCGAGACCTCAGCATAAGGTGTATCAACCCGCCAGTCCAAGAGGACGCCATCACCATATGCTGTCGAGGCTTGGCAGTCGAGGTCAGCAAAAAGCTCCTCGGCACCAACATCAAAGGCTTTGACCAACTCAACTTGGTAGTCTCCAAAATAGAGATGTTCTTCGTCGATAACCCGAGCTATACTTCAGCAAAGGGTAAGCAGACGCGAGAATGCTAGCCCGGTAATGAGGTGAATATCATTGAGTTCACCCCCACCGCCAAAGCCAGTAAGGAGGCAGAGCCAAGCGGTTCTGACAAAAAGCCAGCAGACAAGCTGGCTGCTCCTTCCTTTTAAAAGCATATGAAGACACCCTTCTCCTTTAAAAAAGAACACACGAAGATGCTCTTCGACCTCTGCATGGCCTAGAAGATTATCGAGCTGCCAAAAGCTCTCAAGCCAGACGAGGCCCAGAAAACTGCTGACCCTAGCTATTGCCCATATCATCGCATGCTAGGCCATCCGCTTGAAGATTGCTACGTCTTCAAGACTCAGGCACAGAAGCTGATCTGAGACGGCCTCATTAAAATGAAGAGTGGTCTCATCGATCCCCCGCAGCCACATGCGTGGTCCAGGCCAGCCAAGGTGGCACGTGTAATTCACTACACAGCTAACGCGATTCACATGATGGCTGCATTCTCTCTCTCTGACAACGAAATAGAGCAGCCCAGTACCAGCCAAGGCGAATGCTCACTATGGTATCCGGGGTGGAGACCCTAGCATGACCACATACCCCTCTCCTTCCCAAGAGAAAGAACCTGGTGGCTCTTCGATGTCCTCGTCAAGAGGGGGCAAATCATACCCCGTGATCCACCGACAGACTACACCCAATGGGACTTCAGTCATCCCCAGTATTACCCTTTTCATGGCAGCATTTGCCACGCGATCGAATCTTGCGAGGAAGTTCAGCATTTAATCAAGGAATAGATCTAATGAGAGCAGATCGATGTTGAAGGGAACTCTATGACGACCCTGAGGCTTTGAGAAGCCATTGAAGAGAACCTGAGTGTTGGGCATGTGTATAACATGTATAACTCTATTGTTTTGATGATGTCTGACTATGTATGTGGGGCTTGTGTATAACATTCCTTTGTTTCGATGATGTCTGACTATGATTCATTAATATAGTTTGACCTGCATTTGATAGAGATAAACACTCATGCATTTTAGGTCAAGCCCACACCAGCAACAAAGTGTGTCTGTAAAGATAGAAAGAAATCAAGCAAGGCACAGAGATTGAGGCATTAGGCTGCACAAGAATCAAGAAAAAATCATGGTTTCACAAAAATCCATGCAGTCAAGGCCAATGCAACTGCTGGAGATGATACACACACTGAAGTATCACAAGAGAAGTGTCGACTCCTTCAATAGATGTGTCGACACTGCATCCATTACTCAGCAGACCAAGAAGGACCAAGGTCGATGCTAGTAGGCCAAGGAAAGCGACTAAGGTATGTGCATGTCTTTATTACAGTACAGCTAGTGCAACACCAAGTCGGTGCAACTTCTAGCTAGCACGCTCTATGGTCTGTGCACGTTTGCCTCAAGGTCTGTGCACATCCGCAGCAGGGTCGGTACACACTCAAGCCTGCGACAGACAAGGTCGGTGAACATCTGCTATGAAGTCGGTGCACATTTTTCCCTCATGCCTTATAAGGACTACACACATGCTGCAAATAAAGTTCGTGCACATCTACCATAAGGTCGGTGCACATTTGGCTGGTATACAACAAGGTCGGTGCACATTCAGGGCCAATGCTACACTAGGTCGGTGCAAGTTTCTGTTACAATGAGACAAGGTTTGAGCACATGTGAAAATCAAGGTCCGTGCAACCCCTGGCCAACACAGACAAAGTCAGTGCAAGTTGCTCAAGGTCCAAACATCAAGGTCCGTGCATACTATTCCTAAGTGCCTTCTTTTCAAAGAAAGGTCAATGGAATGTGTCGACCTGGCCCTCCCAGGAGGTCGACACCTTTGCCACTCCTGAAGGCGTAACATTGGATGTCTCGCTAAGTAGTGTCGACACTTACCTCACAGGAGGTCGACACCATTTGTCTTCCAAGAAGCGCTCTATTGACTATTCTACTAAGAAGTGTCGACATTTACCTCACAGGAGGTCGACACCGTTTATTTTCCAGGAAGCGCTCCACTGGCTATTCTACTAAGAGGTGTCGACTCTTGTCATGCTGGAGGTCAACACCCTTCTTCTTCTAGAAGCCCTCTAGCCAATAATCTGTCAGATCAGTGGGCCATCCAGAGAGAGAAAAAGGAACCATAAATCATTAAAATTAGGGTTTTTGGGGCCTGGACCACGTCCCGAGGTCTGACCCTTGCTCTACCATCTTTTCACTCACTTGTCTACCATTTGGAGATGGTTTTGTCAGAAATTCAGCTGGAGAGCCACTTCTGTCTATGTAAGTCATGATTGTCTGCCTATCCATACTATCTGCTACTGGGAATAGGACACTCCGCAGTCTGCCACCATCTTGCTGTCGATCAATGTGCTGTCCAACCGGCCATTATAAGCAGAAGAGTACACTTGAACAGAATGAGAAGACTACATATCTGAGGAAGATTTATTGTGAATATTTGATGCTATCTAAAGGGAAATCTGGTCTGCTCCTTCACACTGTCTGCCATCGTACCTATCCTTGTACTTAAAGCTGTGACCAGCCAATAGGGAGATCACAGCAAGCAGCGCATTAAATGTTATGGGATATGGTCACCTTCCTCTTATTAATTACCACCATCACACTTGGCATTCGCTCTAGAAGACGTTCTAGCTCTCACCTTCTAGCGCACGCTTCAAGGAAGCCTTGGAGGGAATACTTCGTTGATTCACTAGTCCAAAGGAAGACCTCTTGGCGTGCAATATTCCCAGGCTTCTCAACTGGTCTTCTTATTTATACCAAGCTTCCTCAACTGAAGAAAGAGATGCAGCTGCCGTCCACAAAGTGCCACGCCCTAGACCAATCTACTAAGAATATTCCTAAGAAGCATGAGAGTAGCCCCAGCACTTGTTTGACATAGTCCAGTGCTGTGAGAGAAGAAGAAGAAGAAGAAGAAGAGAGAGCAGCCTTGAGAGAAAGGATAAATCCTGCAGTCTACCAGTGCTTGAAGAAAAGGATCCTTAGATCCAATCTTGTAGTTGCACTCACCAATTCTGATGTCTTGATGCATTCTTTCAGCTGGTGTCTACATTGTCTCTATTGTCTCTCCAATGCACTTACAATATTTAGTTTCTATTTGTTACGGTTCGTCTATCACAAATACATCTAGCTTTTTCGATCCCCTGTTTAGGGACTGGGTTCCCTCTGTGGTTTCTGAGGAAGAGAGGATCGGATCCTTTGGGTGGTTCAAGCTGTTAGTCAGCAGAAAGCAAGCTGTGTTGCTCAGCTATGTAAGGAAGCTATGTTGCTCAGCGGATCAAGCTGTGTGTCAGCCGGAAAGCCTCACCAAGTTCGGTGAGGGGTGGACGTAGGTTGTGGGCTAACAACCGAACCACCTTAAAATTCTTGTGTTGTGGGTTGTATACATTGTGAGCTTGTTCCATATCCTCTATCCCTATTTCACAGGTTCGTGTGCTTCTAATCTTGGTTATCTCATTTGCACACTCAAGCACTCTTATTAGCACTTTTTGTTTTATCTGTGCTTTAATTGGCCTTAGCCCTTTGACTGCATCACTTCGGCAGCCTGCTGCAACCTTGCATACAGGCGCCAAGGTAAAAGTCTTGCTAAGAGATTCCCTTGCTTAGACTCGCATGCACCTAGTTTGATCACCACTACATTCACACACATATGCACTCTGAGTGATCAACATAGCATACGCACACACATGCTTGTTGCAAGCCATCTTATGTTCTAGTGTTGTGCTTCATGATCCCTGCACTCCAAGGCTTATACCTCTCAAAGATCACAAATGTGTTTAAAGAAGTGTCGAACTCTCTCCAGTGAAGAGTCAACCTGTGTTGTCCTGATCTGTTAGAGGTGTTGACCTCACTGCCCTGAAGAGAAGACCCCAGCTTACTTCATAGCTGGATCCTGCTGAAGAAGTGTCGACCTGCCTGCTGGGAGTGTCGACTTGTTTGAACTAGGCATCGGGTTTTAACGTTATTACATGTTCCATTCCTATCTATTCCGTTGCGCTGTGTGCTTAAGTGATTCATTTACCTTATAGTTCTGATTTATGTGTTTAGGAGTCAAGATTAAAATAGGCCAAAGTTATTAATAGGATCTATTCAACCCCCCTTCTAGATCTAATTGCACTCCGTGGGACCCATCAATTGGTATCAGAGCTAAGCTCTACTATTCTCAGATCCTACGATCTGCAGGGAAAGATCCCAGTGTATTTTGAGAAAATGGCTTCATCTGCTACACATGCTTCGAAGGCTTCTCCGCCTATTTTTGATGGTTCAGATTTTTCAATATGGCTGAGAGGAATGTACGTCTATGTCAAATTCACAGATCCACAATTGTGAAACCTTATATACATTGGTCCAGATGAGCTGCCATCAGATTCAAATGATTGGTCAGCTGAACATAAGACCAAACATGACAATAACCTTGCTGCACTCAATTTAATCAAAGCTGCAGTTGATGACAGGTTACTTGATCTTGTGTCTACCTGCAGCACAGCTAAGCAAGTTCTGGAGGTGTTGATGAACTTCCATGAGAAAGAAGATCAAGAGCATCAATGCCTTATGGCGGACCGATCAGAGCAGTCAAGCAATCCATCCTCATCGCAGGTAAGTTCTGATTATGAAGACTTTACTATTGAAGAGCTTATGGGTGCATATGACCAGTTGATCGAGCAGTACAAAAAGATGAAATCTGAAAATAAAAGATTGAAAAAGGATTTGAAGAAAAATAGTCAAGGTAAGAGTCGTGTTTGTGAAAATTGTTCCAACCTTGAAGAGCTCAACAATACTCTTGCCTTTGACTTGGATCTGAATAAATAAAACATCGTTTGTCTAAAAGATGAAATCAGAATCCTTCAAGAAGAAATCATAAGGTTGGAAGAGACTGTTCGAAAACTTAAAATCCAACCAATCCGTCACAATAAAAGTTCTTTCTGTAACAATTATTCAGCTTTTGAAGAGTTAAATGACACTCTCACCTCTGACATGGATGTGAATAAGCAAACCATTACATGCCTAACAGATGAAAATGGAATCCTTCAAGCTGAAATCACTAGGTTGGAAGAAATCATAAGACAACTTCAAAACTAACCTAAATCAATCTCTAATGAACAAACCATGTCGGATAAGCTAATCTCTGATAAGAGGTTGATTGAAGAAATAAAAATGGTAAAAGAACAAAACGACATGTTGCTTGAAAGATTGTCCATTTATGAGAAAGACAAGGGTATTGCCCATGACAGTTCTAAAAAATTGAATGAACTTCAAATGGAGATTGAAAATTACAAGGGGGTTAATGCTATGCTCAATGAGCAATTGGCTATGTGTGAGGAGGGCCTTGCTGAAACCGAGCTGCACGTCTCCTCATTAGAGAATGAAATCAAAGATTTAAATGACTCTCTATCTAAGTGTATACAGGATAAGGAGAGCATGGATAGACTCTTGGTAACAAGAGTTAGTCATCATATGGGAGATTTGGGTTACAAACTTGAAGACCGACAACCCTTCGGAAGCAAGGCCTACATCACTTCTGTCGAGGGTAAGAATGAAGCTAACACTTCTTACCACCTCCCAATACCGCATGCTGCTCAGAAAAACCAAAAACGCACTGGTAAGCAGAAAGGGAAGGCTCTCATGCAAAAATAGAAACCTAAGTCTGCTAGTCTTGACATGCATAATAGGAAAAGCCATGATGACTACCATGCCTCTCATAAAATGAATGTTTATTACTTTAATTGTGGCATGCTTGGTCACACTGTACATGACTGTCTCACCTTGAATAATGATGAACTAAGAGCAGGAAAGGATTCAAGAATTGCTGCTACAATCAAGGGAAAAAGACAGGTCAACTCTGGTAGAGGACGTATGCAGTAGAACTCTGCATAGAACCGCATGGGGAATCAGAAGAGTCGACACTTCCATTCGGACAGGTCGACACTTCCCATGGCTTTCAACAGAAATCACCCTTCTTGTTGCTACCATTGTGGAAAGATTGGCCACACAAACATGACTGCTGGCGACTGAGAGGTAGGAGGTACTCTCATAATCAACATGACAGTATATTTTCTCACTCGCAATGGAACAATGCACATGTGCACAGAAAAAATGGTAAACACCCTGTGCGTTGCTTCTATTGTGGTGAATATGGACATACATCCAATTATTGTCCCTGGAAGAGAGTGGGTGACCAGAAGGCAACAAAGAAAAGAAGATCAATTGCTAGAACTACTGCTAACCAACAAGGACCCAAGTAGTCTTGGGTACCAAAAAATTTCAAATAAGAATTTTGGGTGTTGGGTGCCTTGAAGCTAAACACTGGATGCTCACGTAAATAAATGCTCAAGGCACATGTATGTAAATAATTTTTATTTGCTCAACCTTTGCATGATAGGCTTGCATCGTAGTCATTGCATTATAAAGTGGTCTTGTTATCAATAAATCATGCAAGCTGAAATTGTCTCCCTAAACTGATGAACCATCCCCCATGGTGTGAGATGAACATCTAAGCTAGATTACCTGCTCTCACCAGGTTGACCTCTTGGTATATAAAATGGTAATCTGGGAGAAGGATAAATCTCTTCTGTCTGGAAACCCACATCATGCATGAGGTGGTCTTAAGACTTCAGTTCTCCGCCAGGTACCAAGGGTCAACCCATCATTAGAACAGTCTAGATGTTCATATGAATAATTCATCAAATTCCCTGCATTGATTCCATTGCATGTGATGCACTCAGAATTCAGACACTCAATGCACAAAGTCAGGGGGAGTTCCTACATTTCATGGTTTACCAACTTGCATGACTGTTCAGAATGCATTTCAGAAAATCCATGATTGCATCATATGGTCTCATACATTTAATGTTAAAAGGGACGCAACAATGGCATCATTTTTCATGCATCATGTGTTCACTTAAGTCATAGGTTGCATACTCCATGCACATGCTCAGGGGGAGTCAACATCAGAAATTAAGTCTGCACTCCTGCATTCATTTCTGTTGACACCTGCATAGAATGCATCTTCTCAAGGGGAGCTTATTTGTTCTTGAAAGTCCGTCAAAACTCTATTCTACAGTCAAACAGGTCGACCTCACAACCCTGACAGGTCGACCTCTCAGCTCAGCCTAGCTGAAAATTGCCTTCTACCTGAGCTCAGGTGTCGACACCATCCAGTGCAAGTGTCGACACTTCCTTGCATACGCTTTATATATCTCATTCATACCAATCTAAGCTCAATCCACAACCTCAGGGGGAGTGTTCCTCATCCATTCTTGATTTCCACTCATGCAACACTATCTTCTTGAACCAGACCACCGCATCATAATGCCTATTTTTTTTGGTTCATCTCAGATTCAAATGCCTTGAACTTCTTAGAGGACTCTTCGTCACGCCCCGAACAAGGTGGAATTATCAAGGCGTGAGCAGTTATACGGGCAAGTCGATCAAGAGACTCAGATGATGAGTATGAACACAAATGGATAAATCACATCTTTATTTTATAATCTGACATTTCCAACAAATGTCCATCAAGGACTTACAATATTGTTCAGACTCGATACATTCATTTATAAGTAGACAGACTGGGAAAAGTAATTTATTAAAAACTATCATCACTCTCATCACTCCAGCCCATTCCCGTCATCTTCAGGATTTCCTGAAAATTAACAACAATACACAAGGTGAGCTAGAAAGCTCAGTAGGACTTATTTCTCCTTACCAGGTCACTTTAAGTAATTAGCATTTTGGATCATCTATAGGCTCTCGAATAAAAAAAGTAATAAAGCAAATGACAATTAGAGAACAAGATCAGGAAGTCAAAAATTTCAAGAATAGATATTGTAGAACTCAAGTGTAAGCATGAAGATCAATAACAAGTATAGAATTGTAAATATGGCCATGTAACAAAGATATTAATCACTCCGGTCAAACATGTCATGTATAGGAAGTTAAGCATGTAACGAGTCAAGCATGTAATAAGTGAATTGCCTAATTCAATCTTGCATGTCCGTTGGTGCAATGCCACATATGATCATTCAACTCCCTCGGGCACAAGTACTTTCAGGCTTTACTCGCCTAGGACCAGATCAGGGCCCCCATGTTTGCCAGACATTGAGTATTAGGTGGATAAAAGTCCCATGTAATTTCCAGAATAATTCATTTATAATTATGGCCAATTTGAGTTTCAAGAAAAGCTTAAGAAGGGTAGTATAGCGCATAACTAGTCATTTAGTTATGGAGGACTCTAGAGGTGGCCCCTACAGGCTCAAGAGGTAGCTCCCGTTATGTAGCACTTTACATCATTTCAGCCTCAAGAGGTGGCTCCCATAACGTAGCACTTTGCCCTGCATGGCACTTAGCTCCTACACTCCTAAATGATAGTTTATGACTAAAGTATAGATCTAGTAAAATTTACATTTCTAAGGACATGTAGTATGAAGAAAAGACATGTAATATGATGAATGAATGAAGTTTATAAGAGAAGTTCAAGGATGATTTAAGGCATCATGTTTAATGACAATAAGATAATAAAGAGAATGAATTTCCGGTCAAGGCGCGATCAACTCTCGTGGAAAATCTTGTAAAATAAGTTTAGATCAGGTTTCTCTTAGTCGGGTAATTAGCAGAAAACCAAAGAAAACTCGGCCAGGTAAGAGGTGGGACAGTGGGAGGCTCCCCTCGTATTCACGAGGTCCTAATTAAGTAACCACTTATCCACTTAAAGCGTTTGCCCGTGGACCTCTAGCCTTAGACACCGGTTCTTCTTGGTGAACTTACTAGCTACACGATTTTTCGGAGACATGAAAACACGTAAATCGAACGGAAATCATTATTGTATATTCTAACATTTTCATTTGTGAAAGAATTTCAATGAAGGAAAAGACATTGAAAAAAGATGTCAAGCTTCCAATTGCATAATATGTTCATGTATGAAGAGAAGTTTGAAAAAAGATGTCGAGCTTTTAGATAGAGCTTAAATCAAATAGATAGGGTCAATCATGTATAGAAATTCTACGGAAATTAGAGCACAATTGTTTGATCAATTAACAATAGCTTTACGAGTTCATTCACCTAGTCATTCCTTTGTTAATAGTATTCTTAAGGCAAGAACATGATTTTAAAATTCAAGATTTAAGTTTGAAATAACACACATAAATGATGTAAATGGGGCATGGTTACCGTATTCAAATCATGGTATATATGTGATCCACGTTATTGAAACACGTTATGATAATGAAAACTACATATTTGAACTTTAAATCTTAAAATAAACTATAAATACATGATCGTGAAAAATTTACATAGAATCAAAATACTCATGCAAAGAAACATATATGGAGACCTAATTAAGTTTTTTCCTGAGAGAAAACCTATCTCGTTGAAGATCAAAGAAGAAGAAATTTAATAACGAAGAACATTTTTGAACGCTTTCAAACACTCCTCCAACTTTGAGCTTTCTCCCTCTCTCCAACCAGTAATTCCCCCCAATAGATTGTGCTTTGAGTAGGAAGAGCCCAGCCCTATTTATAGGCCAAAATCTCCCACCTACTTTCCTTATTCCACCAACCTTGTTACTATTACACCAACCTTGTCACTATTACACCAACTTCATTCCACCATGTGAATGACATAATCAATGACCTCATTTATTTAATGATGTAAGAATGACCTCATCCATGACCTCATTTATTCAATGATGTAAGAATGACCTCATCCATTAATTAGGATTAGATTAAGGCTAATAATTTTCTCTTAAATCGGATGCTATAGTACTGCTACAGTACCGACGTCTTCGCCTTCTCAGAATCATGCTGTGAATCTCATCGTTCGTGTTAACAAGTGGAATAGGGTTCATGTTTATATATTCTATACTTTTAAAGACATAATAGAAAATTATTCATAATTTATTTTATTTTCATCTTTCATTATTTCTTTTTGCATATAAATGCATATAAAATTTTTGAGTTGCTACACTCTCTATCTGCTATCAAGGTTGTTTATTAGAGTAAATCTTTAAGAAGAATCTTCTTTTATAGAGATTTGTGATTGTCTCGAACATGAATGATTTTGGTTTAATATTAATGATTTCTTGTGTCTTAAAGTCTAACTGTCTTGAAAATGTTTGTGATCGGACTTAATAGACTTAAACCAGTTTCTCATGTTGTTGACCAGTTATGCCTTCTGAAATCTGAAAGTTTATTTTAAGTACAAAGACATTTGTGATTGAGAAACTTCTGTCTAAGTGTTGTTTTTAAACAATCTGATTTTGTGGTATTCCTAATGGCAAAAATCGTCATAGCAATGACATTGGCTCACAGAGAAATATATCTCCTCATAAATGAATTGAGATGAGACATGTCATGAAGTGCCCTTGTTAACTCTGATGTGTTATAAGGTATATCACGAGACAGAGTAATGGCAAAGTTGCTAAGAAACATGTCCCCTCATCAAGAATATGTGGTACGATATGTCATGAGGTGACAATGCTATCTCTGTTCTATTTGAAGCATGACAGCCAGTCTTACCAATTATCAAGGGATACTTACGTCTAAACAACGTGGGTCCTTACGGATATGAGGCATGCATTAGACTTAAATGCTCGTAAAAACTTCTTCTATACTCAATGAATATTATGGTTGAGATTGCAAAAGCTAAATGCACATCTATTGAAATTCTAAAATTCCATTTAGTCTTCATGCTTGTTTAATTTTAATACTTTTTAAGAGTTTCTCTCAAAGGAGCCAATGGAATTGAATGAGTAAGATAAGAGGAGGTTAATCTGACTTTGATATGAATTTTTGGTTCATCTCTATCAAACTTGAATACAAATATTTTCATGTGATTCTACTGAGTAGGCCATGATTCATTAATATTAAACCAATCTAAGTGTAAGGGCTAGTTCATTCGGATTCTATAACTGAAAATTCTAAAAATTCCATAACTCTGATTTATGAACTTGGTCTCATGTTAAAGAGCATTCATCTTCTATAAAGACAAGCTGTCTTTCTATATCCCTTGATCTTTGCCCTCTCTAGACAAATGATATCAATTCTCTTTGATGACTTCTTACATTAGAAATCATTACATTCCTATCAATTAATGTCAGAGCATGCCATCCCTTCTTGAAATATCATATCTTGATGCTCCTTGGTGTTTGCCTTGCATGAAACATATTTGCATCAGTCATTGCTAGCATTGTTGCATGTGTATAACTTTGTAATCATGCCCTGGACATAACAATTGGAATCATCATCCATGAGCATCTAGCATAAGTCCTAGCATCATTGGCATTATGGTTACAATTCAACTGGTTTCAGTTTTTCATGTAATTGGGTGGATTGCATTCTTAAAATTTGTACACACATATCTTGCATTCTGCATTCCCATGCATTGCATATAAAACCCAAAAGTCTGAAAAATATAAAACCACTAAAAATCTTGAAAAATCTAAAATAAAAAATGTGCTCTTTGGCTGCTATATTGCATCATACTGCTGCAATCATGCCTTTAAAATTACAACTATATTTGCCAAGCCAACGGACAATACCATTGATTCTAACAATTGGCCATGTTCGATAAATCCATATCATTCTTTGGTGTCAGTCCTAAAACTAACTTTCCAAGATTAGTTGTTTACAACAGTTATCTTGTCAACTTTAATAAGTGTACAACCATTGACATGTGTCTCCTCATCAGTTTCTGGAATTCTGGAATAATGACTGCACTGCTTGTGATCATACCTGCCCACAATTTGCCTACGAGAGATATATCTCTTCATCAATTGGCATCTGAAAGGAGGAGAGAATTATGCACTTTCAGAAAGGTATCTCAGGTTGCTACACTTTAAGTTGCTCCCTCCAGGTATCTAATCTCTTTTACATTGTACATCCTGTTCTAATAATTTTCAACAATTGGTGTGCTACAATTTCCTTCACTCCTACCTTCCTAATCATGCCATATATTCTCTCTAGTATGATATTTTGATGATGTCAAAGGGGGAGAGAATTGTATGTGTCATTAACTAGGAAATGCATAGGGGAGAGAGTCTTGAATACTTGCATAAGAATATGCGGGGAGAAAATTATATGTGTCTAAAGGTGAAAATTATCTGGAGAGAAAATCATTGAAGGTCATTGTGCTTTTATTCACGTTTACATCCTTTTAATCCTTGACTTTCAATATACTCATAATGACTCAAAGTTGGACATCATAATGACTCATAGTTCATAGTTGCTATCATCAAAAAGGGGGAGAATGTTGGGCATGTGTATAACATGTATAACTCTATTGTTTTGATGATGTCTGACTATGTATGTTGGACTTGTATATAACATTCCTTTGTTTCGATGATGTCTGACAATGATTCATCAATATAGTTTGACCTGCATTTGATAGAGACAAACACTCATGCATTTCAGGTCAAGCCCACACCGGCAACAAAGTGTGTCTGCAAAGATAGAAAGAAATCAAGTAAGGCACAGAGATTGAGGCATTAGGGTGCACAAGAATCAAGGCAGAATCATGGTTTCACAGAAATCTATGCAGTCAAGGCCAATGCAACTGCTGGAGATGATACACACACTGAAGTATCACAAGAGATGTGTCGACTCCTTCAACAGATGTGTCGACACTGCAGCCATTACTCAGCAGACCAAGAAGGACCAAGGTCGATGCTAGTAGGCCAAGGAAAGCAACTAAGGTCTGTGCATGTCTTTATTGCGGTACAGCCAGTGCAACACCAAGTCGATACAACTTCTAGCTAGCACGCTCTATGGTCTATGCACGTTTACCTCAAGGTTCGTGCACATCCGCAACAGAGTCGGTACACACTCAAGCCAGCAACAGACAAGGTCGGTGCACATCTGCTACGAAGTCGGTGCACATTTTTCCCTCATGCCTTATAAGGACTACACACATGCTACAAATCAAGTCCGTGCACATCTACCATAAGGTCGGTGTACATTTGGCTCGTATACAACAAGGTCGGTGCACATTCAAGGCCAGTGCTACACTAGGTCGGTGCAAGTTTCTGTTACAATGAGACAAGGTCTGAGCACATGTGAAAATCAAGGTCCGTGCAACCCCTGGCCAACACAGACAAAGTCAGTGCAAGTTGCTCAAGGTCCAAACATCAAGGTCTAAGCATACTCCAATTAAGGTCCGTGCATACTATTCCTAAGTGCCTTCTTTTTTTATATAAACCAAGTCATCTAATGGGACGAAGGGAGAGTGCACCCCCATTCCAAAGGAAGAGAATGTTCTCACTCCACCTACCCACCATTAGATGCTTTGTTTTATTACTTTACCAAAAAGAATACTTGTTCACAGGAGGCCAAGCCTCTGAGATACAATGAAAGGGGAAAAAAGCACTATGCACGCCTCTTGCGAATGTTTGGTATGCCATTCGCATCAGCTATGGCATATCCTTTAGCTAACATAGGTAGCTCTCTAATTGAAGAAAATTCCAAGTTACATCCCATGAGAACCGCATGATTTGCTAAAGCATCTGCAAGCTGATTTGCTTCTCTATATGAATGGATAATGGGACAGTGAAAGGTAGAGAAAAGTTGTTGCAAACAATTCCACCAAGGGAGTAGTGACCACGGGGGATCTCTTTTATTGTTCAGCAACTCAATGAATGCCAATTAAAAAATAACTGAAATCGGAATAGCATGCAGCTGTGCTAATCGAAGACCATCTAGTAGAGCCCGACCTTCAGCCACCATATTGGAACCAATTCCATAATAATAGGAAAAACCCAGCTTTAGTTGCCTATAGACATTTCTGAAACGTCCACCACCCCCAGAAGGGCCGAGATTACCTTTACTTGCACCATCCACATTTAGGGAGAAATTAGTAGCAGGGGCTATCCATCGGATGATGATACATGCTTGGCGGCTACAATTGATTGTTATGCCAAAACCCTACATAGTTTTCAAATATTCAGAGCTGACTCCTTGCTTAAATCTAAACTGATTCACAATTTGATTAGTCTCTACAAGGATCAGATCCAAAATCCTAACATAACTTGTTCGATGGTCTTCATACCTTGCATGGCATCTATATTTCCAAATTTCTCAGACAATCATAATAGTCACCAGCAGTGAGATAAAGCCTTTGGGTTTATAGATGACTACCCCATTAATCATTGATCTCAACCTGCAGCTGATAGAGGTAGCTTCCAAGCATGTGTTGGTTAACAAAGGGGCAAATTTGCTCCATAGAAACTTAGCCAAATCACTGTTAACAAATAAATGATCTTCATCCTCAATATCATGGGAAGCAAGGCAGCAAACACAACAAGAAGCCAAATTAACTCCACTAGTTTGAATTTGACTGTCAACTGGAACAACATGTTTCAAAATCTTCCAGCAGATTCCTAAGTGCCTTCTATTCAAAAAAAGGTCAAAGGAAGGTGTCGACCTGGCCCTCCCAGGAGGTCGACACCTTTGCCACTCCTGAAGGCGTAACATTGGATGTCTCACTAAGTAGTGTTGACACTTACCTCACAGGAGGTCGACACCATTTGTCTTCCAAGAAGCGCTCTATTGACTATTCTACTAAGAAGTGTCGACACTTACCTCACAGGAGGTTGACACCATTTATTTTGCAGGAAGTGCTCCACTGGCTATTCTACTAAGAGGTGTCGACTCTTTTCATGCAGGAGGTCGACACCCTTATTCTTATAGAAGCCCTCTAGCCAATAATCTGTCAGATCGGTGGGCCATCTAGAGAGAGAAAAAGGAACCGCAAATCATTAAAATTAAGGATTTGGGGGTTGGACCACGTCCCGAGGTCTGACCCTTGCTCTACCATCTTTTCACTCACTTGTCTACCGTTTGGAGATGGTTTTGTCAGAAATCCAACTGGAGAGCCACTTCTGTGTATGTAAGTCTTCACTATCTGCCTATCCATACTATCTACTACTGGGAATAGGACACTCCGCAGTCTGCCACCATCTTGATGTCGATCAATGTGCTGTCCAACAAGCCATTGTAAGCAGAAGAGTACACTTGAACAGAATGATAAGACTGCATATCTGAGGAAGATTTATTGTGAATATCTGATGCTATCTAAAGGGAAATCTGGTCTGCTCCTTCACACTGTCTGCCATTGTACCTATCCTTATACTTACAACTGTGACCAGCCAATAGGGAGATCACAGCCAGCAGCGCATTAAATGTTATGGGATATGGTCACCTTCCTCTTATTGATTACCACCATCACACTTGGCATTCGCTCTAGAAGACGTTCTAGCTCTCACCTTCTGGCGCACGCTTCAAGGAAGCTTTGGAGGGAATACTTCGTTGATCCACTGGTCCAAAGGAAGACCTCTTGGCGTGCAATATTCCCAGGCTTTTCAACTGGTCTTCTTATTTATACCAAGCTTCCTCAACTGAAGAAAGAGCTACCGCTGCCGTCCACAAAGTGCCACGCCCTAGACCAATCTACTAAGAATAATCCTAAGAAGCGTGAGAGCAGCCCCAACACCTGTTTGACATACTCCAGTTGATGTGACACCACCTTGGGTGGTAATCACAAGGCCAATACACCTTGGACCTATGACTCGCAAGCAAGCAACTTTGATGATGAAGTTACTCGGGCGAGCTCACTCGCTTAGCGAACACTATTGCCCGTGGGCAAATTGGCAATGGTGGGGAGGGTCCAAAGTGGGACCTTGACATTCCGAGGCTAGGCTTCACTATGGCTGACCCCCTAAGGGGCTGGAATACCCAATTTAGTGGGCGGTCAGCATGCCAAAGGCATGAGTTGTAGGGTCGCTCTCACCTCACTCCGCGGTGGCCACTCAATTGGAGGGAAATTTGGATGAAGCACTCACTTACCGTCCGACGGAGCTAAAGACAATACTAAATAAGCATGAATAAACTAGCGAGGGAAGTGTCCTGGAGCTCACCTGATTGGTGTGAGAACACCGATCCCGGCCGAAAGACGAGGGTGAGCGGGGAGGCGTGGATACGCACCCGTACGCCGCGCCGATGCTGCTTGACCCTGTTTAAGTGATTACAACACTACGCCTCTCACAGGAGGGGGATCTTGGGGTGGGGGTTAACTGTTAATACATCCAAAACTACCTCCACACAGGGAGGGGCCTTCAGCCGGCCACGCAAAAGGGGGAAAATTGAGCTAGAAGCAAAGAATGGTAGCCGATGCCGATTTTGACCGCTCTCTACGCTTCATTTCAGGCAGTTGGTTTTCTTAACGCTGCAGCCACCCAGAATTTTTTTGATGACGAAACCTGTTGGAAATTCTTCATAGCTGGATCATAATGACGCCAGATTTTTCTTGGAATTTCGTGTCACTGTCGCTGATTGGGGCAGAGCCAAGAACAGGGGTGGTCTTCGCTGGCTCTGGGTACTCTTAGGGTGTTACTTCTGGAAGACGGGGACGCTACGAGATTATCCGAACTCTGTTGGAGGCGTGGAAGGTACCGATGCGATCGTGCTCGAGTCCTCTTTTCGTTGGTACCATCAGCGTTGTCGGAAGATGTCGGAGATGATCGTGAAGTCCCGAACAGTAGAGATGTATCAGTTCTGGCTCCCAAAAACTGACCTGACACACTCGGAGTAAAAAATTTGTAACTCTTGATGCCGATGTCCAAACTTAGCTCTGCTTCTTGGGGATGAAAGAGGACTTGAGAGGGAAGCTCTCAGACAAGTCTTGCGCCAAGATCTGCAAGGGAGAGGCCGTTGTCGAACCGGATCTGCAGCTCTGGTCCTCTGCCTAAGTGGTTCTGCGCAGTCGAGGAAGAAATGCTCCCACGGGTAGCTCGGTGCTCGGACGATGATGAAACCACATCACCTTGGAAGCTCTTTGGATGACCTTTCCAGAGGTATATGCCTTGCCACTAGAAGAATCAGGGAAGGGCCGTAGACGATGCAGCTTCTAAGACCAATGCTTGCGGCCTGTGACCTGCTACCGGAGCTGCAACCTTGTGATGGCAAATGGAGTAGGAGGGGGGGGGTAACACAGCAAGGGGATGATGGCTGATGGATATAGGAGAGGGGAGGACGTGGTTGGGGTCTTCAAGGAGGCTGGGGTGGCAGGGATGGGGTTGAGGGGGGGGCTGGAGCTGCTGCTGGTGGTGATAGGGGTGGATGAGCACTAGAGAGGGGTGGGATGGAGAGGAGGTGGAGGGGGGCGACCAGACCTAAGGGGATCTCCTTGGGTCGACCTAGGGTGTGGGGGGGATGAGAGAGGGGAGGGAATTTCGAATTTGGGACTTGGGAGGAGTTATTTCGGCCTTGGGAAGGTGGTGGGATGCTTGGGGAAGGAGAGAGGGGTAGTTGGGGGTTGGGAGGTGGGGTGTGGATTGGAGGAGAGCTCTTGGGGTTGGGGTGAGTTAATGGAAGGGTGTGCGGACTAGGGAGAGAGTTATTAGGGGAGGGTAAGTGAGAGAAAGTGGTTGGGAAGGGGAGGAGAGAGAGAATGGGGCAAACCCCTTAGAGAGAGAGAGATAATGAGAGAGAGGGAGTAGAGTGAAATTTGGTGGAGGAGAAAGAGACTTGAAGGTTTCTTCTATTCAAATGATTCATCAAAAGTTGTTACATATGAGGGGAGTGGGGGCCTATTTATAGGCTTACATAATTCCACATGACCAAACTAACCTTGACCAAGTGCACTAATGACAAGCAAGTCCAAGGGAGGGGCGCCCCTGGGCCTAGCCCACTAGTTGGGCCCAAATGACTATCAAACTGATCCATTAACCTATTAAATGACTCAAATAAAGAAAGATTACACATCTATGACTCAAATAAAATGAAAATTACATGCTACTGCTCAAAATTAAGTGATGGAGATGATGATGCGCCGATGGAGAGCAACCGAAGTCTCGAAAAAAGATGGAGTGACTGGGGATGTCCCCATCACCAGTGCTGTGAGAGAAGAAGAAGAAGAAGAGGAGAGAGCAGCCTTGAGAGAAAGGACAAATCCTGCAATCTACTAGTGCTTGAAGAAAAGGATCCTTGGATCCAATCTTGTAGCTGCACTCACCAGTTCTGATGTCTTGATCCATTTTTTCAGCTTATGTCTACATTGTCTCTATTGTCTCTCCACTGCACTTGCAGTATTCAGTTTCTATTTGTTACGATTCATCTATCACCAATACATCTAGCTTTTTCGATCCCCTGTTTAGGGACCGGGTTCCCTTTGTGATTTCATAGGAAGAGAGGATCAGATCCTCTGGGCGGTTCAAGCTGTTAGTCAGCAGAAAGCAAGCTATGTTGCTCAGTTGTGTAAGAAAACTGTGTTGCTCAGCGGATCAAGCTGTGTGTCAACCGAAAAGTCTAACCGAGTTCGATGAGGGGTGGACGTAGGTTGTGGGATAATAACCGAACCACCTTAAAATCCTTGTGTTGTAGGTTGTATACATTGTGAGCTTGTTTCATATCCTCTATCCCTATTTCATAGGTTCGTGTGCTTCTAATCTTAGTTATCTCATTTGCACACTCAAGCACTCTTATTAGCACTTTCTATTTTATCTGTACTTTAATTGTCCTTAGCCCTTTGACTGCATCACTTCGGCGGCCTGCTGCTACCTTGCATACAGGCGCCAAGGTAAAAGTCTTGCTAAGAGATTCCCTTGTTTAGACTCGCATGCACCTAGGTTGATCACCACTACATTCACACACATATGCACTCTGAGTGATCAACATAGCATACACACACATGCTTGTTTCAAGCCATCTTATGTTCTAGTGTTGTGCTTCATGATCCCTGCACTCCAAGGCTTATACCTCTCAAAGATCACAAATGTGTTTAAAGAAGTGTCGACCTCTCTCCAGTGAAGAGTCAACCTGTGTTGTCCTGATCTGTTAGAGGTGTTGACCTCACTGCCCTGAAGAGCAGACCCCAGCTCACTTCATAGCTGGATCCTGCTGAAGAAGTGTCGACCTGCTCGCTGGGAGTGTCGACCTGTCTGAACTGGGCATCGGGTTTTAACGTTATTACTTGTTCCATTCCTATCTATTCCGTTGCATTGTATGCTTAAGTGATTTATTTACCTTATAGGAGTGATTTATGTGTTTAGGAGTCAAGATTAAAATAGGCCAAAGTTATTAATAGGATCTATTCAACCCCCCTTCTAGATCCGATTGCACTCCGTGGGACCCATCAATTGGTATCAGACCAATTTACTGGATCATGCCCCAACTGTTGCGCTAAATGCTCGAGCTAGTAGCGAAGGCGGACCGTATTTCCTTTTGGCATTGCAGAACCCCACACTATCGTGCTGTGGGCGGACATGAGGGGCTTCGCACATGGACCCCATAATCCATGCGGCGGGATGGGTTGACAACGCACTGATGCCCCACATGGACCCCATAATCCACGTGGAATAGCAAATCCCTAAGAGAGACACGGGAAAATCCAACAATCTCCCCCCCAGCGGCACCTAGGGGATTTGAACCCGTGACCTCGCTCTCATACCAGTTTACAGGATCATGCCCCAACCGTTGCGCTAAAAGCTCGAGCTGGTAGCAAAGGCGAACCGTATTTCCTTATGGCATTGCATAACCCCACATTATCGTGCTATGGGTGAACATGAGGGGCTTCACACATGGACCCCATAATCCATGCGACGAGATGGGCTGCCAACGCACCGATGCCCCACGTGGACCCCATAATCCACGTGGAACAGTAAATCCCTAAGAGAGACGCTGGAAAATCGAACACTGAGCACCGCCCGAAATGCACCAGAGCGACCAGAACCTCCTCAAGCAAATGGGAATGGGCTGCCTTATCAACATACCCTAGAATGGCTCGAGTTTCAAACTGATAATCGAGAGTCTCTTGAGCGCCTGTGAAGGCGCAGGGAGCGGGACGCCAACCAGGAGGTGGAGTCGAGTGATTTCTCAGTCAATGTCATCCATCCTCCTGCCATCCCAGCTCCCCCAGACGCCCAGACATCGACAACCAGCCACCCAGCCCCTGCCACCTCGGCCGTGCAATGGCGGCCTTGGCAAGAGCTGGAGTCTCTTCCATTCCCCAAGGAGGATATCAGCAGGCTACTCCGAGTCCTTCTCGGTCGAGAGGATTGTTGGGTTCGGTGCTATGATTCAGAGGGGGGGTGAATGAATCTCCCCTTAAAAACTTTCGCCCAATTAAAAATTCTTCCTAATACAAGCAGAAGGCTAATAAGCAATTGCGGAATAACAAAGTTAAAGGACACTCAATACCACTGTCAAACATATAGTGTGTGCAGCAATGAAATGAACACATATAGAAAATCAACCCATATCGTCCCTATGCATTCATCTAGCGCCAAACACAGAAAGAGATCAAACCACTGCACAAAGAGTTTTTAGCTAGTCCGGTCCTCCAGACCTACGCCCACCCCACACTCAAACCTGAGTGTGGATTCCGCTGACTCACAGCTTGAACAGCTGGGCATCACAGCTTGCCATACAACCGCTGATACACAGCTTAACTGGGCCTTACAGCTTGCCGACTAGAGGAACAAATCCTCTGCAACCGTTGGGCAATACAGCTTGGTCGTCCGAGGTAATCACCTCGCCCGCTGAGCAACACAGCTTGCTGTCCAGAGAATTCCTCCTCTGCAAACCGCTGACTAACAGCTTGAAGAAATGAGTTCAAAAGGAAAACAAAAACATAGACAACAGCAATCGGAAGGCTGTAAAAGATGAAGCACAATGTGGCTCAGAATGAGCTAACTGGCCTGGATTTGATCCACGGTCCAGTGAAGGCAGATCTCTCTCGATCTCACTATCTCTCCTCTACTTCTTTCTCTTCTTATTCTCTCGATCTCACTCTCTTTCTTTTCTCTGCTTTCAATCAACTCTGCACGAGCTCTGGCCTTCAGGTTCTGCTACTCCTCTGTCGATCTCTTCTGCTAGAGCTCTCTGTCTCACGATCTGTCTTCTTCAGATGGAAGAGGCTTCGTATATATAGAGCAGCAGGAATTGGGCGTGTGCTCTCCACATCTCCCGCCCAAAGGCTTGAACACGTGGCAACATCTCAGCCTGCATCAGTACACGTGTCACCATCCTGTCAGTCCTTCCAACCTCGGATCACGTGCCAGTCTTATTAACCTCGTCCAGCAGTCCTGTCAGATTAGTCAAACAGAAACATCAGTTTAAGGTTTAGATGTTGTACATACTATATGAAGGCAATGCTAAAGCAATGTATAGACTCTGTGAATGCGAAGCAATGCAATGTTCAGACTCTACATATGCAGGGCTATGCCATTGTATAGACTTGGTGAATGCAGAACAATGCCATGTACAGACTTCATATATGCAGTGCTATGGCCTTGTACATACTTCACGCATGCAAGACTGAAGCGTGTACAGACTTAGTGAATGTGACACTGAGGCATGTACATACTTCACTTATCCAAGCGAAGCAGTACATGGCTGTACAGACTTTGTGTAATGTATGGACTTAGTGTGTGCGAGCATGCTAACATGCAATGTGTAGACAATGAATCAAAGGATGCACAGGCTGTATAGACATTCTGTGCTTAACATTTAAGCCTGAATGCATGATGTGTAGACGCTGTATAGACTTGCTGAAGTGTGCACAAGGTGAGTATGCACAACATAACTGAATGCACTAACATTCCATCGACTATTGTACAGACTTCATGTTCACAATGCATTATGCAACCAGACGATGTCTAGACTTGCTCATGACTGTCTTGACTCTGCATGCGTGCTATAGCAATGTGCAGACTTGCTGTTGCTGAGCACAGGCTGTACAGACATTGATTAATGCATGCACAAGATGCTAAGTGACACAGTCCAATGTATAGACTTCAACCCGTGCAAGCAAAGCCAATGTATAGACTTCAGGATGTATGACCTGCCAAAGGAAGGGCTGTACAGACTTGAGCAAGGCAAGGGGCTGTACAGACTTAGACGAATGAACCACAAGCTGCAATGTGTAGACTTGAAGAGCATTCATCAGCCAATGTATAGACTTGTAGACTTGTGCAGACTAGCCAGCGTATAGACTTGGTGAGCATGCAGCACACAATGTGCAGACTTCGTGAATATGCAAGTGAGCGATGTACAGACTTGCTAAACAATGCATGCACAAGACTCTAAGGAATGTACAGACTTAGTGTCTTGAGTATAGTGATGCACAGATCAATGTATAGACATGACTGATGTGCAGGCATGCAACAAATGTATAGACTTGACGAACTGTCCATCTTATGCAACAGGACTCTGAACAGACTTAGCCTGAGCAAGGGCTGTACAGACTTTAGCAATGAATGTGCAGACTTGATGCAATGCAAGGCAAACGAATGTATGGACTTTCACAATGTGTGGACTTGCCAAAGGAAAGGCTGTACAGACTTGAGCAAAGTAAGGGCTGTACAGACTTGAGAAAGCACGATGTATAGACTTTGGCAAAGCAGCGATGTATAGACTTGAACACATGCATTATGCAATGTACTGACTTGGACGCATGCATGCTATGCGATGTGTAGACTTGCGAGCAGCAAGTGTATGGACTTACCAGCTATGAATGTGCAGACTTTATCTTGAATGATGCATGTACAGACTTGCTGTCATGATGTACAAACATAGTCCAATGTACAGACTTGTTGAACTGTCGTATGGACATAACACCCATGAATGCTTGGACAGCCTTCAACGAGTGTACACACTTTATGTGCGTGCAAAGGCAGTGAACGTAGATAAAGCAAGTGATGTATAGACTTGCTAGAGTAATGCATGAACACAGTCAGCAGGTGCGTGCAAGCCAGACAGTGTATGGACTTCTCGTTATGCATTCAGACGAATGTACAGACTTGAGTTATGCAACTGAAGGCTGTACAGACTTGCTATGAAAGTGAGACGCAACATGAGACGCTCGAATGTATAGACTTGTTGGATGCACTATAGTATGCAAATAGTGCAATGTATAGACTTAGCATTCAAGTCACTGTATATGCATGAAACGATGGACTCTGTACAGAGTTGAAGACAATGCATGAGACGCTGCCAGACTCTGTACAGACTTCGAGTGAGATGATGCATAAGACCCTGAATAATGTATAGACTTTATCATAGGTAAAGTCAATATTGTCCAGACTTTAACATAGGTAAAGCAGACATTGTATAGACTTGCGATCACACAGCAATGTGTAGACTTCGAATGCCTGCCTGCATGTGATGTACATACTTAGTGTTGCGACACTAGGCCAATGTACAGACTTGGTGACTTGCATGCTGTGCAGTGTACAGACTTTGAAGTCTTGCAAGCTGTGCGATGTATAGACTTTGCATATGCTCTGAAGACGGGCTGCACACAGGCTGTACAGACTTGAAGAAATGCTGCAAGTGGATGGCTGTACAGACTTGACCGATCTGGCTGTATAGACTTGATGTGTGTGTGTGCTAGATAATGTATAGACTTGCTGAACTATAGACTGAACATATCAGTAGAGAAGCAATGCACAGACCTTAACTCAAGCACAAAACAATTTATGCACTTAGTATGGAACACTGCATGACTTAGCACACTCATGTAATCTCCACAGAACAGATCAGACATAGCACACTCATGTATTCTCCACAGAATAGATCAATCATATGCATTCATGTTGCTATCATTCAATGTGATGTTCTTAGCAAAATAATATGGTGACTCATTCATGTTGCTATCATTAAAACACCACATTATCATCAAAGCACAAGGGGCATAACAATCTCCCCCTTTTTGATGATGGCAACATGATGAGTCACACTGACTCGTTAAACAATTCTCCCCCTTTGACATAAGCAAAAAGGAGATAGTTTGAGAGACAAAATTCAGCACACGAATACACAGAATGAAACAAGGTTCACTGAAATGGAGTTCCCCCTTATGACAATAAAACAGCTCTCCCCCTATCAACATGCATGATTGACTACTCTCCCCCTAAACAGAATGAAACAGGTGGAAAATCCACAGAACCAGAACTGGTTGCAAAACACGATGGAAGATTCCAACAGTGTGGAGAGGAGTACATCTCAGGTAGCAATCTGAAATCCACCACCATAAGGATTCTGAAGTTCAGAAGGCTGCAAGTGAACAAGGTAATAATGGGAGTAGCATCTCACATTTGTATGGTCAGAAAACTGATAAGAGAGAATTTGTCAATACAATTTCTATTGATCATGAATGAATCTGATCATGAGGGATTTTAATGCTTGCACCACTACAATAAGTCTTAAGAAGAATAGACTCTTCTATCATAAAGGGTTATGAAGTGGCAACTTAACCAATCTGATTTAATTATAATGTATACCAAATTTTTCAAATTAAACTCAATACTCATATCTGAATCCAAGTTTTAATAAAGGTGAACCAAATAGTCAGAAAACACTCAAAATCAATCAACTTTATTTTACACACATGATCTCAATAGCTCCTTTGAAAAATACACAGATTAGTGCTGAGGTTAAACACTTTTCTAAGAACATGAGTTGACAGAATTTTCAAAATTTTCATTTGAAGCACATTAATTTTTTCTGAGCAATTTAGGTTGATCAACACCTTTTTACATGAGGCACAACACATCTCAGGTGAAGTGACCCAGTTACTCAGTGTGATAACTATCATTGTCTCTCAACTTAGAGAACAGAGTTAACAATATAAGTGTCTTTTTACATGAGGAGACACCTTGATCAGAGGCCAGACTCCCCAGTTACTCAACACAGGAATGCTATTGCTGTGTCAGGTTCTCAATGAATTTTCATTTTAAGTGACTATGACACTTCATGACTTGGGTTCACTCCATTTTTTTGATGGAGGACCCAGTTTCTCAGTGAACAAAGTCTTTTCATTACTCACTGATTTTATTTCCTGTCAAATTTTTCAAAGTTAATGTTTAACAACAATACTCACTCTATGCATCTTAACCAAATTAGCCCTAATTTCAAATTTTCAGATATCTGATGAGTGATTCTAAGGTTTTTATGACACAGATGGTTAAAATTTATTAAAGCTTATCATTCAGATATGTTCAATTCATTTAATTACAAATCTGAGAATACATTAATCTTATATCAGTATGATTCAGTGGTAATTCTTAAACCTATATGATAGGAATTTCTACAAGGTTCTCAGACTGAATTGCATGACATGCAGCTTAATTTCCTCAAACCAGATCAATAAATTTAGCTGACCAACAAATTAACAATAGAACCAATATAGTCACACCAGCTAAGAGATATATGAAGGATGAGTATAAGCTGGTGGAAGAGTCAATCAGCAAGAGAGAATAAAAGTTTAAAGCCAATAGCAGAGATTGAATTTCAGTCAGACAAAAAGAAACTCTCCTTCAACAGATTGGGGATTAGCAGCCAAATTCTTAAATTCAAGAAAGTATGAATTCAACATAGTCAATTGATGATTTGAAAGAATGTAGACAGTGAGAATTTCAAACAGTGTCAAAAATATTATAATGCTCCCCCTGTCTATATGCAGTGACTCACATAAGACTCAACAAACTCCCCCTGAATTTATGCAATTTATGCAAAATGATTATTGAAACATCAGAGCATTCTTTATTCAGAGAGCATCATGCGAGAGCAATCAACTTTTCAAGATAAATCAATTTAGCACAGACAGATTATTATAATATGCATTACACTGCTCTATATGAAGACTTGACCCTTGGTACTTGGAGGAGAACCTGGTCACAAGGACCATCTCACACATAGTAAGAACTTCCTGACAGATTTCCCTGCCTTTTAGTAGCTTACCATTTGATATACCAGGGTTATGCAAATGATATATGCAGTGCAAAGTAGTCCTATATGCATTGAAAGTCATGCAAATGATATATGCAGACATTAGACACATGCATTGGCTATGTGCACTAGATGACCCATTCAAACTCAGTGCAAGGTATGCATAAAAAAATTGTGCAGTGCATCTGGCATCTTATGTTCACAGTGCAATAACTGAAAGAGAAGAGCATCAGATATATGTAGAGTAAATTCAGTAGCTGAGTCTGGAATGCAGACTGATAAGCTAGACAAGAAGAGAACATCAGAAATCAAACAAGCAAATCACTACGAAATTCACATCTTTCATACTCACAAATTCAGATGATAGAATTTAAATACAGAGTTTTAGAACTGACCTGAATGGTGCAATCATGGGGTTTTCATTCTTGAGTGCCTTGGTTAATTCAACCCCTTTTATTTCTCCCACCAAGGCACACCTGCAAGTTATCAACTATTTTGCACAAATAGGCACCCAAGATGTCTTGGGTCTTGACATGATAGTCACATATCTAGCAGGTATGGTAGCCAATTTCTGTGCATGAAGGTCATCAATTCTCATCACATGGCAATCATTCATTGAATGACCTATCTGACCACAGTAGTGGCATGATGCAGCAGTTCTGAAATTTATTTTGTGTACATTCCTATGAGCAGGAGTTCTATGTGCATATGCATGAAGATTTTTGTTAACAGAATTAAAATTCTGTTTACCAAAACCAGTCTGGTTTTGATATCCTGCCACCCAACATGTTGCAACCCTGTGGCCAGATCTTCCACATTTGAAACATGCAAAGGATTTTTCTTTAAAAATAGATTTGTTTCTATCAGCATCATAATGAGCAGGGAATTTTACAGATTTAGAATTCAATCTATTTCCCTGAGCATGCCACCAAAAAGCAGCAATGTGACCAAAATTCCCACAGCAATAACATTGAGTTTTCTTTCTCTTATCAGTAGAAGGTTTGCTAGGAAGATGATGTCTAGGATACTTCCTAACAACATTCCTTTCATCATTTATCAATGTAACACAGTCATGCATAATATGTCCAAGCTTCCCACAATAGTGACATGTTACCACCTTTTTATTTACATTCACTTGTTTGACAAAATTGACATTCGCATGAGAGTGTGAATATGTGTGGGAGCAGTTAGCAGCATGCACATGTGAATCAATGACAGATTTGGACTTCTTTAGATCAACACTTTTCTTTTGTTTTTGAATCTTTTCCTGTTTCTTATCTGAATTTTTAGCCTTCTTAGCAGTGAATTGAAAAATAGAAGAACTAGATTGATTAGCATGTTCAGAGCTTTTCACGAATACAGTTGACTTCTTCTTTCATTCACTTTCTTATTAACAGGCACATACCCAAGTCCTTCTTTCTGGAAATTCACTTTAGAACCAAGCAGCTTATTCAGATTATCTCTTCCTTTAACAAATTTTGACAAAGAGTTTTTCAGATCTTCAATCTCAGAATTCAATGAAGCAATACTCACTTCATACTTGGATAGCTCATATTCACAAACAATCAGCTGCTGTTGCAAAGCATCATTCAGGTTCTTCAGAGTTTCATTTTCTTATTGAACCATTATTTCAATGTTGTTCTCATTTTCCTTCACAACTGATTTTCCTTTTTCAAATGACAACCATCTTTCAGAGAAGACAGTATTAAGAACCATTAGCTTTTAATTTTGATCTTTCAAGTAACTATTTTCTTCAAACAATTTTTCTCCACCTTTTTCAACCTCAATTTTCTTGGCCAATAATAATTTGTTTTCTTCTTCCAGAGATTTGATTAATTCCTTTTACAAATTATCATCATGGTCTATATCATTAATCAATTCTTGGAGAATGGCACAAGCTTTGCAAGTATTATTTTCACTGATGAGTTTGTTTCTAAGGTTCTCATTTTCAGATTTCAACTGGTTCAACTCATCTTTTTCTTTATTCATGTCAGATTTCAAATTTTCATTCTCTACCTTCAAACGAGTGACTTCATGAGTCATTTCTTTTCTCATTTTTCTCTTTTCAGATTTGACTCTATCGTATTTAATCAATAAATGCTCATTCAACGCAATCATGCTTTCCAGAGAAAAATTATGAGTGTCAGAGTTTACCTGTGACGAAGTATCCTCCACATAATCTTCATCTTCTTCTGTTGCCATGAGACATTTCGCTTTACCCTCGCTTCTACTGCTTGCTATTATCTCGATCACTTCGGAGGCACTGCAGCAATCAACTACACAAGGAAACTTGTCAGTGTTTATCGCCCTTTTGAGTAGATTCAGGCCCTTTGATTTGCAGAGAATTTTCGTCTGTCTGAAGTTTTCCATAAGGATTCATCCTTTGGAACTTCATAAGGACTGTGTGCAATGACTATCCACAGATCTGGATTAGTCTGCTTCACATATTCCCTGAACTGATTAAGCCAATTGTAGAAACTTTGACCCTCGTACTTCGGAAGATCAATTATGAATTCCATGCTCAAATAAGATCAGAGTTCTAAATAAAAAGAGATTAAAATAGTGCAAGCGAGCGGATCAACTCAAATAGCACCGAATCCAAATAAGGATCGGATCTACAGGTCGTTGGACCCTTTGTGCAGACACCCGCTCTGATACCAAGTGTTGGGTTCGGTGCTATGATTCAGAGGGGGGGTGAATGAATCTTGATGAGGACATCACCAGCAATTTCATTTGATCAAGGATCCCGATGCTCCCCACCCATGCTACGTCTTGTTCACCACTTTATTTCGAGTCATATGATGTAATTTTCATTTTCTTATGATATACTTTTCCTTTTATTTGAGTCAAATACCTAGGTTGGGTAGCTATTTACCTAAGTCTTAAGTCTTTATGTGTGTTATTGGGCCCAATTATATGGGCTAGGCCCAGGGCGCCCCCTTCCCCTTGGTTTAGTGTTAGTAGTCCAAGAGTCAGGGACTTATATGTAAATGTGGTATTCCTATAAATAGGACCCCAATCCCTCATTTGGAAGCTAATGAAGTATTGATAAAATTGCCACCAGAATTTGTGCCTACCTCTCTAGCTCTCTCTCTATTTCTCTCTATCTCTCTAAAGGGGGCGAACCCCATTCTCTCTCCTCCCCACCCCCAATTTCAAAATTTACTCTCTCTCCTCCCCATTCACCTCTCATTAAGACCCCTCCCCATTCCCCATACCTCCCATTTAATTCCCCTCCAACCCCTAGGTGGAATCCCCTTCTCCTAGGCACCTCTCCCCCCTCCCAAGCAACCTTTCCCCTTCCCCATACAACCTTTCATTTTCCCAAGGGAGAATCCCTTCTCCCAAGCACCCCTTCCCCTCCCCAAGGCAACCCTTCCCATTCCCTAGGCCCCCATTAACCCCTCCATTAACCCCACATTCAAACCAAAGGAGAGTTCTCTCCCCCTTCTCTCCTTCCCAACCCAAATTCGCAGCTCCCCCTTCCTCCACATGCTAGACCACCTCCCAGCCCCCTTTCTGCCCCTCCGACACCTTGTATCACCCCCTAACAGACCCCCACATAGTCAGGTGTCACCCCCACACCCATCCACTCCATTTCCCACCCCATCTACTCCGTCTCCCATCACCTTCCATTATCCTATCCATCTCAGTTCGCAGGCAGCAGTTGGAGCCCGACTTACAGAACCTGCCCCGAGGTCATTCGGCGTCGTCTGGAGGCGTACCATACATCGACAGAAAGGTCGTCAAGATAGCTTCGCAGCTGAGGTGGTCTCTCTGGCATCCGACATCCCTGCTGTCCGGAGGGTTCATTCTCGCCCGACTGCGCAATAGGGATCTGAACCAGGACCAGAGCTGCAGTGCAGAAGCTTCCACGGTCTCATCCTTCCGTTCCAAGGCGCACCACTTGACCAGAGAAAAGATCCACCTGTCCTATGTCCAAAGCAGCTAGCGGGACCTCATTCGGAGCTTGGAGCCAATTGTACCAATTTGTCTACCGCCGGGATGCTGTTCAGGTCAGCCAGGGTCTGCCCCGATACCTCCCCACTCCTTGGGCTGCTACTCTCGACCCCGACCTCCTCCGGTGCTGTTCTTTCTTCCTGATCGAATAGGACGTGGCCACGCTCGCAACCGTCCTGGTCCTGCTCCATTTGGACCACGGGAACGAACATGACGCCATCGCCAACCTACTCCCACAACCAGAACCCAGTCTGAAGTAGAGCAAAGCAGCGCCGGTCCAGCAACTCTCCTGACCAGTGACCTCGACATCTGGTGCCAGAAAAATTCAAGCTTCATCCTGGGTCAGTTCCTGATATTTTGGTGCTGGTCTCATCAACTTTTGTTTCCAGGAGTGATCGCCACAGAGCCGACAACCAGTACCTATCAGCAGGGAATCTGGCGGGCAGAACCCCAAAGAGGCGCGTCGGCTTCGGTTCATACCCCTTTCTTTCTCGCCTGGCCGGCTTACCGCCCCTTCCTGCGTGGAGGTAGTGTTTGCGTGTAAACCTTACTTCCCCACACCTAGTCCAACCCTCCCGTGTGAGGAGTAGTGGATGTAATTAATTTCAACAGGTTGAAGCTTCATCGACGCAGCGTGCGGGTGGCCCACGCTTCCCCGCTCGCCCTCGTCTCCGGCCGGGATCGGCGTCTTCACGCCGATCAGGTGAGCTCCTGGTTGCACTCCTCTTGGTTAGCACTTCTTGCTTAACTAGTATTGCTTCTTAGTTCCGTCGGTGGCGAGGGAGTGCCCGTCCTAAAATAGATCACATCGAGTGTCCACCGCGGGGTGAGTTGTGAGAGATACCCTACATCCCACGCCCTTGGCGTGCTGGCCACCCACAAAATTGGGCATCCCAGGCCCTTAGGGGTTCAGCCCAAGCTAGTCAAATCCCCATAAAGGCAAGGTCCATCCTCGGACCCTCACCACTATCGCCGGTCCACCTACGGACCCGGGTGTGCGTGACGCGGGTGAATCCGCTTGAGTGGGTCGGCCGTTCGGTTCGATTGCTTGCAAATTTAAGTCCGAGGGGTCGTGTCACATCAACTTGGTATCAGAGCAAGTTTTAGACTTGTCTCTACGAGTCTAGTCCTAGGGCATTGGCATTTGAGTCTCCCTTGCATCATGTTTTCCATCACTCCTGTGCATGACCACCCTAGGGAGATGCCCCAAATAAATATGGACCAATTTGACACTGTCATCAACAAGATTCATAACTGTCTAGATACCCTCACCACCCGACTTGATCGGTTCGAAGCAAAAGGGAACCACGGCCCTAGAGATTGGTCACCTCGGGATGAATTTGGATGGGAAGCCAAAAGACCCATAGACTCATGGGAAGAGATGAGAATTAAGGTTTAGAAGATCTTCACTCCCCGAACTTCCCACTCCTACCTTGAGAACCACAACCCGAGGAGCACTCCCACTCCCCCTTTTCCTCCCAGTCAACCCAAGACCTCCCTTAGGGCCCAAACTCCACCACCCCAAATGATTCCAAATCCCTTGGAGAGTAAACCCCCACACCCCAATGGGATAAGAATGTGATTGAGGTACATGAGGCCTCCCTCGAATGGGAAGAAGAATACGAGTCACAATGTCATGGGTTAGGCCGAGAAGTTCCCATCCCATGTGGAAGAAGCATCATGGCTCACTCCACCCTCACCATTCAAACCCACATGGACCCCATGTCCACCCCTCCACCTAGGCCCGTGACAGTCACCATTCCCCAACTTAAAGTTACTCACCCAATCCACCTTCCGCTTCCAACTCCTATCCTACCCAAACCTAGCCCCCCACTACTTCCACTCCCAACCCCAACCCAAGTCCGGCCTCACTCACCGCCCTGGGTACACCATACACCAACCTTTATCACCCCGCCATCAAAGGACCCACTCACCTCCTTGGTAGAGGAACCCATACCCGACCCCATAGGAGTGAACACTCCGACCCAGTCCCCGCCATGGAGACCACCCATGTCCAAGAAGAAGAAGAAACTTCACATGGTGGCCTTCACCTTACACCACCCTCTCTAGTTGGGACCAAGATCATCTTTGGAGAAGTCCTTGTTAGTTGGCTAAAGGAGAGTCCAATTAGAAAGATCACAACCCATGTTTTCTCCCCCATGGAACAAAACTTTCCCATAGTTCTCTTCTCCTCCTACCACACTACCATCCAATCCTCCTACCAAGTAGAAACTTTAGGAGACCTCCTTCACGGCCTAGCATGGCAAGTGGAGCTGACTGGCATATTGACTGCAGTGACTGACCGACCTAGGAGCCTTAACCTCCTACACCTATGTGTCGGGTCCATCTCCTCAATTTACACTGTGGGTTGCTACACTAGCGACTTTCTTTTACTCCTCCCTACACTCGATGAGCCCGATGCTATCAACAAACTTGAGTTGCTTATCTCGGGGAGAACATCTAGCCCTCCATTCATGGCCGACCATCCCACCAAAAACTTTGGCCCAATCATTTTACTAGAGGAGGAGGACCCACCACCATGTTGTGAGGACCAAAAGGACCTAGAATTCCTCTCCTTAGATGACCCTTACCATGACCCCTTGGATCCCTTCCTATACCCACCCACCTTAATCACCACCAACCTTTTCCTACCCCAACCAACCTTAATGGACCAAGCCCACTCCATTTTCCTAGACCCCTTAGACCCCTATGAGTGGAAAATCTCACACCAAGTCATACACATAGAAGGAGCCATTTGGATGGGAATGCATGTGCCACTACATTTTGCATCATTTGGTAGGGCTAGTAAGCCCAGTCATCTCATACATGTCACACACACTGCGGGCCCAATGCATGACTGGCTCACATTTGGATGTGCTGGTCCGCCCACATTCGTCATAGCTCTTAAGCATGAAAGGAGCATACATGGATGTCTGGGTCCCCCGGTAATTATCACAACCATGCACGATAGATCCACCTATGGTTTCCCCGGCCCCCTTGAGTCCATAAAAGTCTTCATCACATCTATGCATGATAGGTCTATGTACGGTTGTCCCGGTCCACCTTTGCATGCTATCCACTTTCACACCCACTCACCGCATTATGATGCATGGCAAGAGCATACACGTAAGCAATTCTTGACGAGCGGTGAGGTTCACAAAGAGCGGACAAGAGCTCGCGAGCGCCACTTGGAATTCCAAGTAGGCAATCTGGTGATAATGACATTGGAGTGGCTCTACCCTAGGGTCACCTCCAATTCGAGGGCACGAGGACTTGGACCTTCCCAAGTTCCGAGTGACTTTGGCAACCCGGCTATCGGGTTGGACTTACTAATGGGTTTTGGGATTCACCCCATTTTTCACATGGCGGATCCGGCACCCTATATGGGCACCGCGGTGGATCCTAGTGAGTGCCTTGAGCCTTTATCTTCCTTTGAGAGGGACACCCTCGGAGAGCCACCAAAAGTCAGCCTGAGAGTCCGACGTGTGCACACGGAGGCAATACTAGGCAAGCAGGGTTCCATCGCCAGCAAGACGGTGCGCCTGAGCCGTCTCGAGAGGATGAAGGACCGTCCCCTGGTTGTGGACGCTGGGTTGAGTTTGGAGGTTGAGGCTCACTCTGAGCTGCTTGAGAGGACCACTTTCCCGGTGGGCCCATACTCGACGGAGTCGAGTTTTCCGCGCCCCGGAGGTATGATGAGGACATCACCAGTAATTTCATTTGATCAAGGATCCCGATGCTCGCCACCCATGCTACGTCTTGTTCACCACTTTATTTCAAGTCATATGATGTAATTTTCATTTTCTTATCATGTACTTTTCCTTTTATTTGAGTCCAATACCTAGGTTAGGTAGCTATTTACCTAAGTCTTAAGTCTTTATGTGTGTTATTGGGCCCAATTATATGGGCTAGGCCCAGGGGCGCCCCCTTCCCCTTGGTTTAGTGTTAGTAGTCCAAGAGTCAGGGACTTATATGTAAATGTGGGATTCCTATAAATAGGACCCCAATCCCTCATTTGGAAGCTAATGAAGTATTGATAAAATTGCAACCAGAATTTGTGCCTACCTCTCTAGCTCTCTCTCTATTTCTCTCTCTCTCTCTCTAAAGGGGGCGAACCCCATTCTCTCTCCTCCCCACCCCCAATTTCGAAATTCACTCTCTCTCCTCCACATTCACCTCTCATTAAGACCCCTCCCCCTTCTCCATACCTCCCATTTAATTCCCCTCCAACCCCTAGGTGGAATCCCCTTCTCCTAGGCACCTCTCCCTCCTCCCAAGCAACCTTTCCCCTTCCCCATACAACCTTTCATTTCCCCAAGGGAGAATCCCTTCTTCCAAACACCCCTTCCCCTCCCCAAGGCAACCCTTCCCATTCCCTAGGCCCCCATTAACCCCTCCATTAACCCCACATTCAAACCAAAGGAGAGTTCTCTCCCCCTTCTCTCCTTCCCAACCCAAATTCGCAGCTCCCCCTTCCTCCACTTGCTAGACCACCTCCCAGCCCCCTTTCTGCCCCTCCCACACCTTGTATCACCTCTAACAGACCCCCTCATAGTCAGGTGTCACCCCCACACCCATCCACCCCATTTCCCACCCCATCTACTCTGTCTCCCATCACCTTCCATTATCCTATCCATCTCAGTTCGTAGGCAGCAGTTGGAGCCCGACTTACAGAACCTGCCCTAAGGTCATTCGGCGTTGTCTGGAGGCGTACCATACATCAACAGAAAGGTCGTCAAGATAGCTTCGCAGCCGAGGTGGTCTCTCCGGCATCCGACATCCCTGATGTCCGGAGGGTTCATTCTCGCCCGACTGCGCAATCGGGACCTGAACCAGGACCAGCGCTGCAGTGCAGAAGCTTCCACGGTCTCATCCTTTCGTTCCAAGGCGCGCCACCTGACCCAAGAAAAGATCCACCTGTCCTATGTCCAACGCAGCTAGCAGGACCTCATTCGGAGCTTGGAGCCAATTGTACCAATTTGTCTACCACCGGGACGCTGTTCAGGTCAGCCAGGGTCTGCCCCGATACCTCCCCACTCCTTGGGCTGCTACTCTCGACCCCGACCTCCTCCGGTGCTGTTCTTTCTTCCTGATCGAAGAGGACGTGGCCACGCTCACAACCATCCTGGTCCTACTCCATTTAGACCACGGGAACAATTGTGACGCCATCACCAACCTACTGCCACAACCAGAACCCAGTCCGAAGCAGAGCAAAGCAGTGCCGGTCCAGCAACTCTCCTGACCAGTGACCTCGACATCTGGTGCCAGAAAAATTCAAGCTTCATCCTGGGTCAGTTCCCGATATTTTGGCGCTGGTCTCATCAACTTTTGTCTCCGGGAGCGATCACCATAGAGCCGACAACCAGTACCTATCAGCAGGGAATCTGGCGGGCAGAACCCCAAAGTGGCGCGTCGGCTCCGGTTCATACCCCTTTCTTTCTCGCCTGGCCGGCTTACCGCCCCTTCCTGCGTGGAGGTAGTGTTTGCGTGTAAACCTTACTTCCCCACCCCTAGTCCAACCCTCCTGTGTGAGGAGTAGTGGATGTAATTAATTTCAACAGGTTGAAGCTTCATCGACGCAGCGTGCGGGTGGCCCACGCTTCCCCGCTCGCCCTCGTCTCCGGCCGGGATCGGCGTCTTCACGCCGATCAGGTGAGCTCCTGGTTGCACTCCTCTTGGTTAGCACTTCTTGCTTAACTAGTATTGCTTCTTAGTTCTGTCGGTGGCGAGGGAGTGCCCGTCCTAAAATCAATCACATCGAGTGTCCACCGCGGGGTGAGTTGTGAGAGAGACCCTACATCCCACACCCTTGGTGTGCTGGCCGCCCACGAAATTGGGCATCCCAGGCCCTTAGGGGTTCAGCCCAAGCTAGTCAAATCCCCAGAAAGGCAAGGTCCATCCTCGGACCCTCACCACTATCGCCGGTCCACCTACGGACCCGGGTGTGCGTGACGCGGGTGAATCCGCTTGAGTGGGTCCGCCGTTCGGTTCGATTGCTTGCAAATTTAAGTCCGAGGGGTCGTGTCACATCAAATCTCCCCTTAAAAACTTTCCCCCAATTAAAAACTCTTCCTAATACAAGCAGAAGGCTAATAAGCAATTGCGGAATAACAATGGTAAAGGACACTCAATACCACTGTCAAACATATAGTGTGCGCAGCAATGAAATGAACACATATAGAAAATCAACCCATATCGTCCCTATGCATTCATCTAGCACCAAACACACAAAGAGATCAAACCACTACAAAAAGAGTTTTTAGCTGGTTCAGTCCTCCAGACCTACGTCCACCCCACACTCAAACCCGAGTGTGGATTCCGCTGACTCACAGCTTGAACAGGTGGGCATCACAGCTTGCCATACAACCGCTGATACACAGCTTCGCTGGGCCTTACAGCTTGCTGACAAGAGGAACAAATCCTCTGCAACCGCTGGGCAATACAGCTTGGCCATCCGAGGTATTCACCTCGCCCGCTGAGCAACACAGCTTGCTGTCCAGAGAATTCCTCCTCTGCAAACCGCTGAATAATAGCTTGAATAAATGAGTTCAAAAGGAAAACAAAAATATAGACAACAGCAATTGGAAGGCTGTAAACGATGAAGCACAATGTGGCTCAGAATGAGCTGACTGGCCTGGATTTGATCCACGGTCCAGTGAAGGCAGATCTCTCTCGATCTCACTATCTCTCCTCTACTTCTTTCTCTTCTTCTTCTCTCGATCTCACTCTCTTTCTTTTCTCTGCTTTCAATCAACTCTGCACGAGCTCTGGCCTTCAGGTTCTGCTACTCCTCTGTCGATCTCTTCTGCTAGAGCTCTCTGTCTCACGATCTGTCTTCTTCAGATGGAAGAAGCTTCATATATATAGAGTAGCAGGAATTGGGCGTGTGCTCACCACATCTCCCGCCCAAAGGCTTGAACACGTGGCAACATCTCAGCCTGAATCAGTACACGTGTCACCATCCTGTCAGTCCCTCTGGCCTCGGATCACGTGCCAGTCTTATTAACCTCGTCCAGCAGTCCTGTCAGATTAGTCAAACAGAAACATCAGTTTAAGGTTTAGACGTTGTACATACTATATGAAGGCAATGCTGAAGCAATGTATAGACTCTGTGAATGGGAAGCAATGCAATGTTCAGACTCTACATATGCAGAGCTATGGCATTGTATAGACTTGGTGAATGCAGAACAATGCCATGTACAGACTTCATATATGCAGTGCTATGGCCTTGTACATACTTCATGCATGCAAGACTGAAGCGTGTACAGACTTAGTGAATGTGACACTGATACATGTACAGACTTTACTTATGCAAGCGAAGTAGTACATGGCTGTACAGACTTTGTGTAATGTATGGACTTAGTGTGTGCGAGCATGCTAACATGCAATGTGTAGACATTGAATTAAAGGATGCATAGGCTGTACAGACATTCTGTGCTTAACATTTAAGCCTGAATGCATGATGTGTAGACGTTGTATAGACTTGCTGAAGTGTGCACAAGGTGAAGTATGCACAACAGAACTGAATGCACTAACATGCCGTCAACTATTGTACAGACTTCATGTTCACAATGCATTATGCAACCAGACGATGTCTAGACTTGCTCATGACTGTCTAGACTCTACATGCGTGCTATAGCAATGTGTAGACTTGCTATTGCTGAGCACAGGCTGTACAGACATTGATAAATGCATGCACAAGATGCTAAGTGACACAGTCCAATGTATAGACTTCAACCCGTGCAAGCAAAGCCAATGTATAGACTTCAGGATGTATGGACTTGCCAAAGGAAGGGTTGTACAGACTTGAGCAAGGCAAGGGGATGTACAGACTTAGACGGATGAACCACAAGCTGCAATGTGTAGACTTGAAGAGCATTCATCAGCCAATGTGTAGACTTGCAGACTTGTGCAGACTAGCCAGCGTATAGACTTGGTGAGCATGCAGCACACAATGTGCAGACTTCGTGAACATGCAAGTGAGCGATGTACAGACTTGTTAAACAATGCATGCACAAGACTCTAAGGAATGTACAGACTTAGTGTCTTGAGTATAGTGATGCACAGATCAATGTATAGACATGACTGATGTGCAGGCATGCAGTAAATGTATAGACTTGAGGAACTTTCCATGTGATGCAACAGGACTCTGTATAGACTTAGCCTGAGCAAGGGCTGTACAGACTTTAGCAATGAATGTACAGACTTGATGCAATGCAAGGCAAACGAATGTATGGACTTTCATAATGTGTGGACTTGCCAAAGGAAAGGCTGTACATACTTGAGCAAAGCAAGGGCTATACAGACTTGAGAAAGTACGATGTATAGACGATGGCAAAGTAGTGATGTATAGACTTGAACACATGCATTATGCGATGTACTAACTTGGACGCATGCATGCTATGTGATGTGTAGACTTGCCAGCAGCAAGTGTATGGACTTACCAGCTATGAATGTGCAGACTTTATCTTGAATGATGCATGTACAGACTTGCTGTCATGATGTACAAACATAGTCCAATATACAGACTTGTTGAACTGTTGTATGGACATAACACCCATGAATGCTTGGACAGCCTTGAACGAGTGTACACACTTTGTGTGCGTGCAAAGACAGTGAACGTAGATAAAGCAAGCAATGTATAGACTTGCTAGAGTAATGCACGAACACAGTCAGCAGGTCCGTGCAAGCCAGACAGTGTATGGACTTCTCGTTATGCATTCAGACGAATGTACAGACTTGAGTTATGCAATTGAAGGCTGTACAGACTTGCTTTGAAAGTGAGACGCAACATGAGACACTCGAATGTACAGACTTGTTGCATGCACTGTAGTATGCAAATAGTGCAATGTATAGACTTAGCGTTCAAGTCATTGTATATGCATGAAACGATGGACTCTGTACAGACTTGAAGACAATGCATGAGACGTTGCCAGACTCTGTATAGACTTCGAGTGAGATGATGCATAAGACGCTGAACAATGTATAGACTTTATCGTAGGTAAAGTCAATATTGTCCAGACTTTAACGTAGGTAAAGCAGACATTGTATAGACTTGCGATCACACAGTAATGTGTAGACTTCGAATGCCTACCTGCATGCGATGTACAGACTTAGTGTTGCGACACCAGGCCAATGTACAGACTTGGTGACTTACATGCTGTGCAGTGTACAGACTTTGAAGTCTTGCAAGCTGTACGATGTATAGACTATGCATATGCTCTGAAGATGGGCTGCACACAGGCTGTACAGACTTGAAGAAATGCTGCAAGTGGATGGCTGTACAGACTTGACCGATCTGGCTGTACAGACTTGATGTGTGTGTGTGCTAGACAATGTATAGACTTGCTGAACTACAGACTGAACATATCAGCAGATAAGCAATGCACAGACCTTAACTCAAGCACAAAAGAATTTATGCACTTAGTATGGAACACTGCATGACTTAGCACACTCATGCATTCTCCACAGAATAGATCAGACATAGCACACTCATGCATTCTCCACAGAATAGATCAATCATATGCATTCTAGTTGCTATCATTCAATGTGATGTTCTTAGCAAAACAATATGGTGACTCATTCATGTTGCTATCATTAAAACATCACATTATCATCAAAGCACAAGGGGCACAACAAGGATGTCCTGGTGGGCGAGACGATGATGGGCGCCCCAAGTTCCTCTCTCTCTCCTCCTACCCTACCCCCATCTCCGGCGTCAGGAGATAGGAAGGGGAATCAAAAGCAGGTAGAGGGTCCGGCACGACCGTGTCGCCCCCCCTAGCTAGTGGGCCCTTGGCTCCTCTCCACATGCCCTGCAACCAACCCCAGATCATAAAGAAGATATCTTCGAAGCCTTCAGCGGCCCCGGCCGTCAAGTCAGGCCCTCCATCACAAGGCCCGATTGATGCACGAGGCCAGCGTAACTACCCGAAGTAGTAGTACCCTGCTGCCTCTTCCACTGTCACAAGACCTTGCTCCGAACCAGATCGTAAAGGCAAGGCTAAGGAGCGATACGCCAAGCACGTCTCCCAATCTGCATCTTAACAAAAGACTTCACCGCCACGGGTAAGGCATCAAACCACGCATACGTCTTTAGACGCCAGCACTAGCAGGCCAACTTACCACAGGCCCATTCCTCCACCGCGGGTAAGGCATCAAACCGCACATACGTCTTCGGACGCCAGCACTAGTATGCCGGCCTACCACAGGCTTCCTTCGCCACTGCAGGTAAGGCATAAAACCACGCACACGTCTTCAGATGCCAGTCCCCGTATCCCAGCATACCAGGAGCCACCACCGGAGGTCATCGAGTAGGCGATCAATGCCACCTTCCAAATACAACAAGCAGAAGGTGCCTGGATTGAAATCCGGGCAAAGAAAAGCTGTCGACCTCACCCTGCCAAGACATCAACTCGAAGATATCCCCATGGGGATTGGTCAACTCTGGCTCTAGTACCTCTCCCTCCTAATCCCATGGAGGCAGCCATCACCAAGAAACAAGAGAGGGATAGAAGGAAGAACCTCAAAAGGTGGCTCAAAAAGTAAGCTGAACAAGCCACCGCCTTACAATCGCCAGCTGAGCTAATGCCTCTCCAAAGACTATAGTGGCTCATTGACGACCTGGAGGAATACATTCCCCCTCGTCCCACTGGTGTTCTCCCACTCGATAGCTACATCCCGTGGGAAGAAATGCTGAAGCGAGCCCGCCTCAGAAGCTGGGTCCAACAGATGATCCAAAAGATCAAGAGCGGCGAAAGGCTCCTGATCCCAAAAGAACTCTCCTTGTTCTATAAAGACATGGAGATCATGACGGAGCAGCTGGAAGAAATGCTCCGGGGCTGTACCTGCAACATGGTGGCTATTCCACCCCCTGATAACATCAACGTCTCTCGGTGAGGTGAGCTGGTGGCCTCCCGAACCAGACAAAGGACTACTGCCCCACTCAGGCTACAGCCAACTCCGGAACATATAGGTCACGGCCAAGGTCATGGCCGAAGATGTGGTAGAGGTCACGAAAGGATTCCCGAGCTACCTCTCCACCCGTCTACCTTCAACCAGGAGCGAATCATCCTCTTTCGAGGGGAAGAACCTACCACCATTCCGGAGATAGAAGTTTGAAAAGGGCCCGACATCTTCGATCCTTCTGACATGGAGGGGACAACTGCCAGCATCCTAATCCCTGCACCGGTTCCATCCTCTTTCGCGAAACAATCAGGACCGTTCGGCAAGGATGAGCCAGTTCGCCAGTCACTCCGAGAAGAGCCATCATTGGCGCCCTTATTCTAGGAGTCCACGGGCGATCAGAATCAGTCTAACCGCAGTGGCAAAGGCAATACAGTGCAACTCCCTGACGGGGAGCAGCACGGCAGCCCATAGAAGATCCATCCCGACATACTACCATCACTGGAGGATGCTCGAGCTCGAGCCGACCGAAAAGTCCTCCACCAGATGAAGCGCTTCCTTGCCAGCATTACAATCTGGGAAGCCATTGCTTGGAGTAAAGAGTTGAGGGAAGCTCTTATCAAAATACTCCAAGAGCCAGAAGTCTATGAAGAACATGCTGCGAAGATGAAGATGGTGGCATATGAAGCCTTCACAGCCACCGTCTCCTTCACAGAGAAAGACATGCTGCTCTCCCCTTCGTGCCACAACCATCCCCTCTACATGAAGGGGAAAATCAATGGGCATGAGGTAAACCAGATCCTGGTGGACGCCGACGCTATTGTCAACATCATGCCACTCAAAACATTTTAGACTTTATATCTGAATTCATACCTTCAGAAGGTTCAAGCGGTCAAGATATCCGGCTTCAACCAAGACACCAAGGATGTCGTCAGCCGGGTAGATGTCGATATGGTACTTGATGATTTCTCCTCCAAGGTGACGTTCTTCATCATCGACGCCAACACATCCTACAAAGTGCTACTGGGCAGACCCTGACTCCATGAAAATTGGGTCTTCCCATCAACTCTCCATCAATACATCAAGTATGCCAAGGATGGAGAACAACATACGGTCTTCGCAGACCTGTCACCATTCACTCCAGCGGAATGCAATCTCGCCGATGCTGCGCTCTACTTCAGGGGAATTAGTTCTTACCCTATAATCAAGGGCAAAAGCAATGGCTGGCTCTCGGAGGAAGATGATGATGATCTCTTCTCCGTTGACAAGGAGAAGGCCAAGCTTCATCAGCTACGCCTCGCCTCCAAGCCAACCCCAGACCGCCCTGAGAGGCACAAAATCGACTTCGAGGCTAATCTCATTAGCCGATCCATCGATAAGATCATATGCCTGCCGCCAGATTGTATCCAGCTCCCATGTGCATCAGAAGGGCACAGGGTTGAGTCACTAACGACGTTCATCTTTACCTTCAAGCGACAATGTAGAAACAAGAAAAAGTCTAATAGGGACAAGCCCATTGTCTTCTATAAGGGAGACATGGTCCCTCAAGCCCCACCAGACGATGACTTTGGTTGGTCTAAGCGAGCCAATGACACCCCTGAAGTAGTCCAAGTACTAGATGACCTGCCGCCGCGTATTCGGGAGATGTGTCTGAAGCAACACATCCCTCAATGGCAAGCTTCCGCACAGCGTGAATATTTTCACTGGCTGTGGACCCATTCCCAGGTCCGGGGGCAACCCCCATCCTTTCATAAAGATACCAGGGGACTCGGCTATGACCAAGACTCGGACTTCATCGTCTACTATGCGGTCAATGCCGTAGGCCCGGCGCAGCCAGTTGGCGACCAAGCTAACATTGACACCAAATTCGACAGCTCTGGGGATGAGGGAGAGGAAATCCTAATCTTGCTCCCCGCCAGGGCCAGTACCCCAGCTCAAGCAATTAGTAGGTCTTCACCGCTCGCCTGCAAGGACATTGGGGCTAAAGAAGCTCCCAGTCTTTCCCGGCCAATCAAAGAACCCAGCTCAACAAACTTCCCCAATGGGGAAGGTTCCCACAATAATGACCCTGAAGCATTGTCAGCTTTAGCAGGCAACCCCAGAGAAGCTTCAGCGGCACCAGTCGACAACTGCTAGCAAGAAGCTAGCAGTCCATATCAATCCTTGATGGATTCTAACAACAACAACTTTCCAGTCCCATCGGCGTCAACCAGTGGCTTCAAAAATCAAGAAATACACGAAAGCCGACACCGATGATGAGGATTTCATCGACTTCTAACCCGCTCCTCCTGAGTTGGAGGATGGTGGCCAAGCAACCGTTGATGAACTCTTCGAAATCAACTTGGGCGAAGAGGAAGCCCACCAGCCAACATTCGTCAGCGCTCTCTTCACCGAAGCAGAAAGGCAGGATTACGAGCAACTCCTGCTCGAATACAAAGACTATTTCACCTGGACGTACAAGGAGATGCCAGGGCTATACCCCGCCGTAATTGAGCACGAGCTAGCTATTTCTCCCTCAGCTACTCCAGTCAAACAGCCACTGCGGCGCATGCGCCATGAGCTGGAACTCCAAGTTTCGGTCGAAGTCAACAAACTGGCGGAGGTCAACTTCATCGATCCGTGTATCTACTCGATCTGGCTCGCCAATGTAGTCCTAGTGGAAAAGAAAAATGGTCAAGTCCACATTTGCGTCGACTTATGGGACCTCAACAAAGCCTGTCTGAAGGATGACTTCCCAGTCCCGATCATAGAAACAATGGTCGATATGACCACCGGTCATGAAGTCTTATCTTTCATGGATGGGTCGTCCAATTATAACCAGATCCGGATGTCCCTCAAAGACAAGAACCACACAGCTTTTATATCCCCCAAAGGGATTTTCAACTACAAACGTATGCCCTTCGGTTTGAAGAATGCTATTGCTACATACCAGAAGGCCATGACCAAAATGTTCGACGAGATGTTACACAACATCATCGAATGCTATGTCGACGACCTCATCGTCAAAACAAAAAGGTGTGAAGACCACCTACATGATCTGCACCAAGTCTTCAATCGACTCTGACAATATGGGCTCAAGATGAACCTCATGAAATGTGCCTTTGGCGTATCCAGCGGCAAGTTCCTTGGCTTCGCCGTCAGATACCGAGGAATCGAGGTGGACCCTAGCAAGATAAAAGTGATATGGGAGCTTCCACCGCCCATGAACCTCACTGAGCTCAGGTCCTTCCATGGAAGACTGGCCTACATTTGAAGGTTCATCTCCAATCTTTCCGGTCGATGTGCGCCTTTCAGCAAATTAATGAAGAAAGACACCCAGTTCATATGGGACTAGGAATGCCACATGGCTTTCGAGCAAATCAAGGAGTACCTCCTCACTCCTCCAGTCCTGGGGGCACCAATCAAGGGCAAACCCCTTATACTCTACATTGCTGCCATAGACGCTTTGCTAGGAGCTATGTTGGTGCAGATCAATAGGGAGTGTAAAGAGCAGCCGCTCTACTACCTCAGCCAAAAACTGATCGACGCTGAGTATCCCTACTCCCCCATGGAGAAGGTCTGCATGGCATTGGTATTCGCCGTCAAGAAGATGTAGCACTACCTCCTGGCCCATCGGGTTGAGCTTATATCTAAGCACGACCCACTCAAATATCTCCTCAGATAGCCCGTCCTCTCAGGCCGACTGAGAAAATGGGCTCTCCTGTTGATGGAGTATGATATTACTTATGTCCCAAGAAAAGCAATCAAGGGACATGGCATGGCTGAATTCTTGGCATCCCATCCAGTACCGGATGACTCACATCTCAACACGGAGCTCCCTGACGAGGAGTCCCTTGCTATCCAGTCACAACAACCGGTTGAACAGAGTAGAGATGTCTTGCATTACTGGCAGCGAGACACCCTCAGAGCCAACGTACCTTGCTGGGAGCTCTACTTCGATGGTGCTTCCCAAGGGATTACCCGGAGTAATCAAAATCTAGCTATCATGGCGGGTGCCGGAATCGTTTTCCTGACTCCTCAGGGCAGAGTTTTGTACAACTCATGTGCCCTCATGAAATCCCTGACCAACAATGAAGCTGAGTATGAAGCTCTAATTATCGGGCTTCAGATGGCTCTCGATATGGGCATCAAATGCCTTAAAGCCTACGGGGACTCTCAGCTAATATGCCGGGAAGTCCTCGGTATCAACGACGTGTGGAAATCGGAGTTAGCACCGTACCACGCCGTCATCACAGACTAATCCATAAGTTCTATTTCTTCGAAATAGATCATGTTCCCAGGAGCAGCAATGCTCAGGCAGATGCCCTGGCTAAATTGGCCGCGGCCATCAAGCTTCCGCCCGAGGGTGAAATTGACATCACTGTCAAGCACAGAAGACTGATGCCGAGCACACTCGAGAATGAGTCTGACCTCACCGTCTACAAGGTCCATGACCTCGACCAGAACACTCTTCTAGAAGAAGAAGATTGGCGTGAGCCTATCATCAATTTCAAGAAGGGGTGGCTCCCTACTGACCGAGTCCAAAGAGTCCAGTTACTTCGCCGGGCAATGTCATATGAGTTGATCGATGACTCTCAGTATAGACTTTTCCATGAAAAGGACAAGTCGATTCTTCTAAGATGTGTCTCCCCAGCCGAAGCTCGACCTATCATGCATTAAGTCCATTCAGGACTATGCGGCGCTCACCAGGCCGGAGACAAGATCAAGAACAACGTCAAGCTCAAAGGCTTCTATTGGCCAACCATGTACGTAGACTGCACTCAGTATGCCCGTACGTGTCATCAATGCCAAGCCTTTGGCCCAGTATCCAGAAGACCTCCAAATCCGTTACGTCCCACGGCCCCCACGTGGCCGTTCACAGAGTGGGGAATGGACATCGCGGGACCCTTCCCGCCATCTTCCAAAGGCCACAAGTACATTCTGGCTGCTACCGAGTCATCGACTAATTCTCTCGTGGGCTGAGGCCCTTCCCCTACAAGAAGTCACCGGCGAAGTGGTGGCTATATTTTTTCGGCACAACATCATCTACCGATTCGGTACTCCCAGCCGCATAGTGTCAGACAATGGCACACCATTGAAGAATAGGGCCGTATATCAACTAGCGGCCAAATTCTACATCGACTGGAGAACTTCTTCGGTCTACAACCCTTAAGCTAACGGCCTGGCGGAGGCCTTCAACAAAACCCTCTGCAAGCTCCTGGCTAAAACGGTCAGCAACCGGAAGTGAGATTGGGGTGAAAAGGTGTTCGAGGCATTATAGGCCTACTAAACAATCTACAAGACGATGCTCCCCATTCTCCCTCATTTATGGGGCAAAAGCCGCCATCCCCATCGAAATCCAGTTAGCCTCTTACCGCGTGGTGGTGCACACCGGCTTCGCTGGCCCAGACACAGATGAATAACAGAGGAGGCTAGAGGAGCTCACCGATTTAGAAGGCAAATGGCTCGAAGCCTACAAACACCTACAAATATACCAGGCCCGCATGGCGCGTTCCTATGACAAGCTCATCAAACAACAAGCTTTCAAGCAAGGCGACCTCGTCATGATCAAAGAAAAAGAAGTCATGGTGGGGCGCTCAAGTGGAAAATTGCAACCTAATTGGCGAGGTCCATAGATCATTCATGATGTCTATGAGGGTGGGGCCTACACGATTGTAGACCACAAGGGTAATAAATCATTCCCACCTCTCAACGGTAAACACATGAAGTTGTACCATGCCGCAGAGCACGAAGTCACGCGCCACCCAAACTAAGGTGCATGCCTCAACCGTCACCAGTGACTCCATCCCCCCCTCAAGGGTGGGCCCAGCCACCTCGAAGCGGCAGGGCCAGCTAGGCCCTCCTAGCGCCACCCCTACACACTTGTAGAGATTGGCCTCCCAGCTTCGTCCCCGTGATCGCAAAGTGAGGACGCCCAGCACCAGCGACGCTTCAGTCACCAGGCTCCCAGATAAGCAAAAAAAAATGGGGTTAAAAATAGAGATACCTCGGCAGACCCAGTCGTGCTCTTTCATCGCCAGGAGATGACTGGGGGCAAAAAGGCCAACAACCCGGCTGAGGTGAAAACTCGAAAGGGCGTCTAAGGCAAAATCGGGTAGCCCCTCGACGTGAAAACCCGCAAGGGAACGTCAAAAATAGCTAAAGGGGGTCGGCTCTGGCGAAAGCCCGAAAGGGTGGTGTTGACACCCATTTTATGACCAATGAGTTGGGTCATCTCCTTATCTATTTTATGATGTCACGAGTTATTCACTGGTTATTGGGCTATTTTGGTCATGTTTGGGATTATTTTCATGGGTCGCTCCCCTTGGTTGGACCTCGTTCCTTATCTTTTTTGTCGCTTTAAGCTTAGTGGGCTTTCGTATCTTTTTGCCACAACTATGCCCCTAGCGGTCTGTCGGACGGCCGTTAGATAGCTTTTCGCGGTCTATTGCTAGACCGTTAGCCAGAGGAAGAGTCCTGCTTTAACGTCTTTCCTTTTAATCCTTATCTTTTAAGGGAGGATCAGCTCATGCGGTCTATCACACGACCGTTAAGGGCTCTCTAGCGGTCCTTTTCTAGACTGTTAGGCCTACAAAGAGTCCTGTTGGGTTTCTTCAGTCTTATCTCTTTCTGGACGACTGAGCTATGCGGTCTATCAGTCGACCGTTTATGGAGCCTTGCGGTCTATCCCAAGACCGTTAGGAGAGACAAAGAGTCCTGCTCTATCTTTTCTTCTTCTCTTTGGCCATGGACGAACTAGAGTCCTTGATTTGTTGATTTCTCTCTGGATAGAGACTCTCAGAACCTTCTGTTTATTTCCCTGGACTCTTGGGAGTATTATTTTCGAGAGTTTGATAGGTTTAGGCCTATTTTATTGCTGATTTCTCTCCAACTCGACCTAGGGTTTGGGGGTCTATAAATAGAACCCTTGACTTCATGGCTTGAAGGGAGGAGATTTTCTAGAGTTTGCCATGAAGTGCTGCTGCGTTCTGGTGCGAGTACCAACCAGGGAGAAGTCCTTTCTACGTCCTTAAGGCTTCTGGTCCAGGGAGTATTGAGTTCCATTGGTTTAGTTTGTGTCGTTCTTTCTTAGTTTTCCCCTTTCCCTTTGCATCATCATAGCATATTCCCTCTTCCTCCATCACGTTCTCTGCATTCAATTCACGTTTTCAAACATCCTCCTACTCTTTTGCACACCCCACAGGGGTTAAAAAACACCAACCCCTAGGTATTCACCCTTCCTTTTATGCACTTTAGCTTAATTGCATTATAGATACTACACTAGTCCAAGGGCTTATTGGGTTGTTTTTTTCTTCGTGTTTACATTCTTCTGCAGGTTTACAGAGTTCATTGCACGAGGCCCAGCCCTTTTGGCCGGCCAAGAGGGGTGGAGATACAAGTTTCACGTTGCTGTTCTAGGTGCTCTTGCGGCCATTTGGAAGACCGTTTGTGGATCTCAGGCGATCTATCGCAGGACCGTTTGACGTCGTCTGGCGGTCACCTTTAGGACCGTTTTCCTTCCGCAGTGCCTGGTTTCTTTCTCCCGCTGGCAGGTGGCATCACTCAGCTCTTTCCAAGGTACATAGTGTGGTATTACTGCATTGTTTATTTTGGTGGCGATCACACCTTCCTTTATTTGGGTATTGGTCATCTCTTTCATCATCTTTCTTAATTTCTCTTTTATTTTTAGTTGCTCCACACCCTCGGTGTGTGTTTTCCTTTTATTACTTTGCTCCACGCCCAGGCATGTCTTTTTATTTCCCCTTCTTTATTTCTGCAGTATTGAGATGACATGCCTACGAATTTCATGTTGATTTCTTGAGTTAGTGCACCACTTGCTCACATATATTTCACATCTTTTATATCTCTCACATCACACCATCAACACACACATCATCATAAAAAAATATCAACAACCTCTATTTTTTGACGATCACGGTGGGACATCTAGGGCCAATCGTGCTGAGTTACTGTTTAACCTGTTGTTCTTTGTTGATCTCAGTTGCCCTTGTGTTTTTCTCAGCTTTCCATTTATTCCCTATTGTTTTCTGCTCTATGGTTCCCTGGCGGTCTCCTCCCTGGCCGTTTCTTGTCTAAAAGTAGTCTTGCGATAGACCGTCTTATCTGTCAGTTGTCTGCCATAAGATCGTTTCTCCAGTTATAGGTATGCATCCCAAGGTTGCTATTATTTCTGTAGTTTTTGGTTGTGTTTATTACTCCTGGGTGCTATCTAGTCTCCTCCTTTTGTTGTGGCATATATTCACATCATTATTTGCATATTATTTGCTAGTTTCTAGGCTAGAAATTGCATGCACTCCGGTGCACATAGGGTCATTCATTTTTCCATATCATAGTTGCATTCCCACCTTGGTGTGTGATCCTCTCGCCTCCATATTCCTTGGGGTCGACTAGGTGACCACACCAGGGACCTCCATAAGTCCCCGCGAGCCGTGGATTCCCACACGGACGCCGGGACGGTTGTACCTTCACCACCCCGTGTCTAGGTTGCATAAGTAAGGGAGAGTTCACACCTAGAGTTAACCAAGTTCCCGATATCCTTCCCATTAGGGACCTATTATTAGAGAGAACATTTTAATTGAAATCATTAAGGTCCTAAAGGAGGAAACCAATAAAATTTGTGCATCATCATAACTTAGTTGGCTTTGGGTGCCTCTCATCCCTTTCTTATTTTCATAAGTTTGAAGTCATCTTGTCTAGTTACTCATTTGTGGTTGTTTGTGTTTTGTTTTTAAGGTGTCACATTGCATGTGGAGTTGCTTTCGATCTTTAGATTCATCTCCTAGGAGCAATTCCTCTTTCAAATCTTACTTCAATCCTTTGTTCGAGTCCAACATGTCTTCTTATTATCTTCCCCGTTCCCATGAGGAATTTCTTCCCCAGGGTCTCTAAGATGACCCGCCCAGGGTCATCCAACTTCCATCTGGAGAAGGGTCCGTCCCTCCTCCATCGCCTGTCTCCATGGAGGGCGCGCAACCCTCCCTTTCCACCAATAATCCCACCGGTCACATCTTGCAAATGATGGCCCAGTTGGATCCGGCCCAACTTCAGGCCCTTTATCAGATCTTACAGGGGTCCAGCACCCCATCTCCCACGATTGCACAAGGTCTGTCCACCACCTCCGTCTTTCAATCTAGGGTTTATGGGCCTAGGGTTTCACCCATTCCTATTGATCTCACCCCGGTTCAGCTTAAGATTCTACGGTTCTCTAGTCTGGAGGCAGGCCAGTCCTCTGGATAGGCCCCTCAAGTCCTTGATAAAGAGGAGACTGTTCTTCCCTTATCCACCCAGATTGATTCTTATAGGACCATTCCATCGGTGCCACAAGTTCTTGTTGGCCCGGTCGATTTCACTCGCCCTCAACAAGGGGCGGCCCATGTCCACTCCAATTTGGGTCATCCTCCGGCCCAATATCCTTCTTATGGGCCTCCCCCTCCTTCCGTCTACCCTTCGGCTCCTCGCCTTGAGCCTGCTCCTTTCACTCCACCTACTCCATCTCGAGAGTAGGAACTCCTCGATAAATGGGCCACCATGCAACAACAACTCGACTTCCTTCAAAAGTGGGTTGGCCTACAATCCCTGGAAGACATTCCAGTTCCCAGTTTCCATAACATTCGATTCCCTCCCCAATCCGAGCTCCCCACATACCACAAGTATGACGGGAACATCAATCCTTTTATTCATGTGAGGGATTTTATGTATGAGTCGGCGCAGTTTCAGTATGATGATCGCCTTATGGCGTATTTATTTCGCCGGTCACTAGATGGAGTTGCACTGGAGTGGTTCTATGCTTTGCCACTAGAAGACGCCGAGAGTTTCAAGGTTGTGAAGGAGAAGTTTATTCAAAGGTTCCAGGACCTGGTCGGCCCAGAATATTCATTCACAGATCTTGTGGCCGAGAAGATGAAGGCAGACGAAGACTTTGGTACTTATGCCGACAGATGGAGGCAGATGGCCGCCCGTGTGCCGGGTCATATTCCGGAGGAGGAGAAGGTCAAGTTGCTTATCTCCAATGCTACCCCCACTTTCTGCAACATATTGGCCATGAACGATATTGCCAACATGCATCAACTCTACAACCAGGCAAGATTTATTCAAACCCAGTTCAAGGACTCTCCCATCCATTCTCTCTTCGAGGCCCAAAAGCCCAAATACAATAAAAAGTCTCAAGGGCCCATTACCGAAGGAGTCCAAACCAACGAACAAGTACAAGCCGTTGCCTTCCCCTTTGCCAACCAGTCCACCCCACACCGCTTTTCACAAACCCCACGTAATCCCCAATTCTCCACTCCTCAGAATCCTCAACCCATTTTCCTCGGTTCACCAAACACCCAGCCTACCTTCCCCGCTCCACAAACTGCCTTCCCCGCTCTACAACAGCCGTAACAACCTCCACAATATCACAACGTCCCTCCACCCAACGGCTACACAAATAAATGCCCAGCTCCGAAAAGGGCGCAATGTCTTCCTTTGCCCGAGTCCCTCACAGACATCTTTTCTACTCTCATGTCAATAAGTGCAATTCAGCTCCCTCCAGAACGGCCTAGCTGGAACCCGGCCGTCGACCAATCCAAGTATTGCATGTTTCATAGGTAGCCCGGGCACACCATCGAAGGATGTTTTCAGTTCCAAGATCTGGTATACGACCTACATGAAGGGCAGCGCATTGATTGGGCCGAGATGTATAAGGCCATTGTTAAGATAAAAGAGAAAAGAAGGCAAGCGCCGAGGTAGCAAGTGTAGTAACAAGCACCGCAGCCGCAGCCGTAGCCACAGCTGCAACAACAGCAACCCATTCAGGATTTGGGGATCCACCATGACCCCATGCCAAATCATCTGCCCGCTCCGCAACCCCAACCGCCAGCACCGGCTCAAGTTAATCTTGTTCAACCCCCAACTCCCCACGTCGGGTGGTCTTATGATGATGAAGCTTCAGTACAGTGGCTCATGGCCCTCCACCACAACTACCGCAACCCTTCTCCACCTTCTACGCCCGTCATCCTCCCACTTAACCATCAAACCCCTCTACCCTCCGCATTCGTCAAACCCCTCATCCTACCACCCGCTTCCTTTATTATTCCGCCTATCTCCGCTCCACTGCCAACGCCGGCACCCATCATCACCATGCCTCCACCAAACCCTTCACCAGTTATCCTCCCTCCATGGCCTGTCATCTCCACCACTACTCCCATAACCCCCGTTATCTCCACTACACCTCCCCCCTTGCCATTCATCCACCCCGTCGGGCCCATTAAGCAGCTAATCTTAAGCTCATCTGATGACGTGCCAGCCCAAAATCTTGCCCTGCGGAGCGGGCGTTTGTTCCCTAGAAACTATCTTTCCACTGGTGCACCCGCACCCAATCCCCAGTCCTCGCAACAGGCCGCTGATCGGGAGGAGACATATCCGCTGCCCGGTACCCAATATGATTTGCTATAGCATCTGGACAGGGTGCCTGCTAAAATTTCTGTGCTAGAGTTGATCAAGAGGTCCACACTTCACCAAGATGCACTCCAGAACTTTCTCCAGAAGGTGATGGTTAATGAAGACATGGCAGTGGACAGCTTACTGACAGCCCTGGCTACAGTCTCCAAGGGACCGGCAATCACATTCTCTGAGATTGAACTAGCACCTTCCGAGGCACAACAGATGTCGCTATGCATTTCTATCATCCTAAACAAAGTAAGCATAGACACGGCGTTGGTAGACACAAGGGCCTCTATCAATGTTTGTCCTCTCAACACTTTAAGGGACGACAACTTGTCAGAAGATTTACTAAGGCCGACCCCGACTACTATTGTAGCATAGGACAATTCCAGAAGAGCATGTCACGGGGTAGTCACCATTCAAGCTGAGCTTGGGCCTCTCACTATGCTGATTGAGTTTAACGTGTTGGACATCGATCCTATGTTCAAGGCCATCTTGGGTCACCCATGGATTGACAATTTTAATGCCGTGCCATCCACTGCCCACCAGTGTCTCAAATTCCCTTTTCAACGGAGGGTGGTCAAGGTAAGAAGCATATCCACGGTCCAATCTGTCAAAGCCGTCTCAGAAAAGATTTTGCCAATGCTATGGCCTCGTAATCAGCCTGTCATTTCAGTATTAGATCTAGATTTTCCATGGGCCTATACACCATGCAAGCCTGCCACCACGCCGATCAACATCAAAGAAAACCCCAAGATCAGATATTCAAAGGGCTGGTCCATTATACTGAAGCTGGGTTATCAGTCGGGGAGAGTTCTCGGTCCACAATTGTAGGGGCCGACCAAGCCTGTCCCCATGGGCAGGAAAATGAACAGGAGGGGCCTCGATTATCAAGAATCCTCATTCTCAGTTTTGGGTGACTCTGGTCCATTAACTTGGGACTACCGCCAACATTTTGTCAAGGGCCCTCTCTAGCCAGGCACATTGAAAGCATCACCAAGTCAGCCCAAGAAAGAAGATACAGCTTATACAGTTGATAGCCTGCCATTGCTACCAAAGGGGCCCATTGATGATATGATCAACTTTAGCAAGGCATTTGCAAGATTATTTCATGAAGAAAATAGTTTCCAAAGAAACCAGGAGGTGCGGCTTGTGCATTATGAGCCGAAGAAGCCAGCTTACCACCTGCAGGAAAGGGGGAGCTCACCCGTCATTTTCACTTGGTCTCCTTCCCGTTTGATGTCTCTTTTCCAAAAGCTAGATTTTATACCTCGATCACCTCCTATCTTGATCAATCTATTACTATTTGAGATTCCTACTTATTTTCTCATTGTCAAGACATGCAGTTGCTATCCCCCGGTTGATCTATCCACTCCTTTCTTCTCCTCCTTCGAACCTTTTCTCGATCTCTTCTATCCGTCCATGTATCCCCTCTGGCTCCCTCCTCCGCCTTCCTCTCTATCTTGCAGCATGATCTCCACTGATCTCCAAAAAAATGTCGAATTTGAAACGAAGATTTCAGTGGAAGATTACGCTATCTTTTCTCCATCCTCCTCCCAGGGGCATGAGGCCCCTACTGCTTCCCTTCCACTAGATTTTCTCTCTCCTAGGTTAGACGTAGGGTCCATCAAGTCTAGGGATGTAGAGTTTGTTAAGTCTAGAGAAGTAGGGTCTTGTTCTAGGTCATCCAACCCATCCTTGCCTGAGCCGCGCCCGCTGGCATGACATTCTAAGTACATTCCTGATAGGTTCTTGTAGGATCTAGTGCAGAGATGTAGTGCTCTTCTTAAATGCCCAGAGTTCATAGCTATGGCGATTGTAATCGAAGAAGACAAGGAGCGAGGCGGGGTGTCAAGTGACGATAGATTGGGAGTCTATGGAGTCATGGATGAAAAGGACCCAGTTGATCTTGAGGATAGCGACGTAGACGACACTGTCGATTTGTATGCGCAAGGCTTAAAGAGATTTGATGAGCCGTCGTCAGCAGTGGATGAACCTATGAAGGAAATAAATCTGGTAACTAATGAGGACCCCATGCCCATTATTATTGCCGCTAATCTCCCTCTAGAAGTTGAAGAAGATTTAGTCAAGGTCCTAAGGGAGTATAACAATTCTTTCGCCTGGTCTTACGAGGACATGCCAGGTCTTGACCCCGCTTTGGTGGAACATCGACTAGTGCTTAAGCCACAGGCAACACCCGTTAAGCAAAGGCTAAGAAGATTTCACCCCCACATGACCTTGAGGATGAAGGAAGAAGTTGACAAGTTGCATAAGGCCAGGTTCATTAGAGTTTTTTTATATCCCCAGTGGGTGGTAAACATAGTCCCTGTCATCAAGAAGGATGGAAAGATGCACATTTGTATCGATTCAAGGGATCTAAACAAAGCATGTCCCAAAGATGATTTTCCGCTGCCTCATATAGACGTATTGGTGGACAACACCACTGGGTATGAAGCATTGTCATTCATGGATGGTTATTCAGGATACAACCAAATCCGTCTCGCTTCTGAAGATCAAGAGAAAACCTCCTTCACCACACCCTGCGGCACATATGGCTATGTGGTCATGCCGTTTGGTTTGAAGAACGTGCCACCTATCAAAGGGCGATGATGGCTATATTCCATGATATGATGCATGTTTATATGGAAGCCTACGTGGATGATATCTCGATGAAGTCAAGAACTAAAGAGGAACACCCCGCCATTCTAGCTAAGGTGCTCTAGAGAGCTAGGGAGTACCAGTTGAAAATGAATCCAAAGAAGTGTATTTTTGGAGTCTCTTCAGGGAAATTGCTAGGTTTTATAGTTAGCAAAAAGGGGGATTCAGATTGATCCTAACAAAGTAAAGGCCGTCATGGACATGCCTCCGCCTAAGAATATTACAGAACTTCAAGGATTGATCGGACGATTGTAATTCATCAAAAGATTCATATCCTAGCATTCTCAGAGGTACCGCCCGTTTTATGAATTGCTAAAGGCGGGGGTTATTTGAATGGAACAAAGACTGTCAGAAGGCCTATGAGGATTTAAAGGTATATTTGTCCAATCCCCCGATTTTGCAGCCTCCTATCCCTGGGAAACCCCTGATTCTATACATTTCTATCATTGAGGACTCCCTAGGAGCTGTCTTGACACAAGTAGATGAAGAAGGCAAAGAGCGGGCAGCTTATTACCTATCCAGGTTATTTAACCCGACAGAGGCCAAGTACACTGCCATGGAGAAAACTTGTGCCACCTTGGTTTGGGTAGCTCAGAAGCTAAAACACTACTTTCTAGCCCACCCGGTTAGGTTAATCTCTAGAATGGACCCGATCTGCTATCTCCTAGAAAAGCCTGTCCTTTCTAGTAGGTTAGCTCGCTGGCAGAGCTACCTCTCTCAGTTTGACATCACATTCATCGTTGAGAAGGCAATCTGATGTGACACAAACCCCTTGGGGGTGGCAGCCACTTGACCAATGCACCTTGGACCTAGATTTGCAAGCAATCGAATCGATCGGCGAACCCACTCAAGCGGACTCACCCGTGTAGCGCACACTCGTGCCCGTAGGCAACTCGACGATGGTGGAGAGGGTCCGGGATGGGACCTCGCTGTTCCAGGGTTTGGCTCACTTGATATTGAACCCCTAAAGGCCTGGGATGCCCCAATTCTGTGGGCGGCCAGCACGCCAAGGGCGTGGGATGTAGTGGCTCTCTCACAACTCGCTCCGCGGTGGCACTCAAATTGATGATATTTTGAGATCGGGCACTCACTCACCGACCGACGGCACTAAGAAGCAATACTAGTTAAGAAAGAAGTGCTGACCAAGAGGAGTGCAAACAGGAGCTCACCTGATCGGCGTGAAGACGCCGATCCCGGCCGGAGACGAGGGCGAGCGGGGAAGTGTGGGTTCCCCGCACACTGCGCCGATGAAGCTTGATCCCTGTTTAAATTATACAACCACTACGCCTCACACAGGAGGGTGGACTTGGGGTGGGGATTTCAGTAGTACAATGCAAACACTACCTCCACGCAGGGAGGGGCGTTAAGCCAGCGAGGCGGGGAGGGGAGATTCGCTCGAAACGCGCCGATGGATCACCCGACCGAATCTGCCCGTGTCTTGAGCAGCAGGATAGGGGATCGGTGTAGCAGCCTCTGTGCGCTCCTCCGGACTCAGAACTTGACGATACTGGCGCTGGAACGACGATGACAGACCCAGGTACGCCTGTGAATTTTTGTGGGTGGTTCCCGCATTGCCTCTGGTCAGAGTGGACCCCGGAATAGGTGCTCAGAGTTCAGGTTCAGGCTGGCCCAAATTGTTGCAGCTGCTTGTGGAAGGTACCACGATCGCTCCCAAAGTCTGAATGAGGCGAGACTAAGTCGAGGACGTCCGTGGATGAGTATTCTTCGAGCAGAAACTGAGAAAATCACCGTAGGATGTCGGGGTGGTGAGGAGGAGTCCGTTGAGTGAGGCAGTGTCGGGGCAGGACCCAAATGGACTATCTGCGTACCCGCGGGAGAAAAATTGGAAAGAACACTTCCTGATGCCGAACGGGATGCCGCTTGTTGGTGGTGGTGGATGACTCGTGGGTGCAGGTCTCGGCCAAGTGGCACCTCCAGAAGTTGAAGGATGTGTCCGTGGGAGCTTCTACACTGCAGCTCAGGTCCAGGTTCTGGTCCTTGTTGTGCAGTTGGACGAGAACAGGCACCACGAACTGTAGCGAAGTCGGAATGAGACGATTTCACCTCGCATGCGAAGAAGACTCGCAGACCTTTCCGGTGATGTATGGTGTACCTCCAGAGGATGTGGGACGACTCCGGAGCAGCCTCTGCAAGTTGAGCTCCAACTGCTGCCTGCGAATTGAGATGGATAGGGTGGTGAAAGGTGATGGGAGACGGAGTAGATGCGGTGGGAAATGGGGTGGATGGGTGTGGGGATGGCACCTGACTATGTGGGGGTCTGTTAGGGGGTGATACAAGGTGTGGGAGTGGCAGAAAGGGGGCAGGGAGGTGGTCTAGCAAGTGGAGGAAGGGGGAGCTGCGAATTTGGGTTGGGAATGAGAGAGGGAGGAGAGATCTCTCCTTTGGTTTGAATGTGTGGTTAATGGAGGGTTTAATTCTGATCTAGGGAATGGGAAGGGGTGTCTTGGGGATGTGAATGGGTGCTTGGGAGATGGGATTCTCCCTTGGGAAAATGAAAGGTTGTATGGGGAAGGGGAAACGTTGCTTGGGAGGAGGGAGAGGTGCTTAGGAGAAGGGGATTCCACCTAGGGGTTGGAGGGGGATTAAATGAGAGGTATGGGGAAGGGGGAGGGGTCTTAATTAGAGGTGAATAGGGAGGAGAGAGAGTGAATTTCGAAATTTGGAGAGAGGAGGAGAGAGAATGGGGTTCGCCCCCTTTAGAGAGAGAGAGAGAAATAGAGCTAGAGAGAGAGGGAGAGAGATGCACAAATGCTTTGGCAAACTTTTATCAATACTTCATTAGCTTACAAATGAGGGATTGGGGTCCTATTTATAGGAATCCTACAATTACACATAAGTCCCTGACTCTTGGACTACTAACACTAAACCAAGGGGAAGGGGGCGCCCCTGGGCCTAGCCCATATAATTGGGCCCAATAACACACATAATGACTTAGGACTTAGGTAAATAGCTACCTCACCTAGGTATTGGACTCAAATAAAAGGAAAAGTAAATGATAATAAAATGAAAATTACATCATATGACTCGAAATAAAGTGGTGAACAAGATGTAGCATGGGTGGCGAGCATCGGGATCCTTGATCAAATGAAATTACTGGTGATGTCCTCATCATACCCCCGGGGCACGGAAAACTCGACTCCGTCGAGTATGGGCCCACCAGGGAAGTGGTCCTCTCAAGCATCTCAGAGTGAGCCTCAACCTCTAAACTCAACCCTCCGTCCGCAACCAGGAGACGGTCCTTCATCCTCTCGAGGCGGCTCAGGCGCACCCTCTTGTTGGCAATGGAACCCTGATTGCCTAGTATTGCCTCCGTGTGCACATGTCGGACTCTCAGGCTGATTTTTGGTGGCTCTCCGAGGGTGTCCCTCTCAAAGGAAGATAAAGGCTCGAGGCACTCACTAGGATGCACCGCGGTGCCCATATAGGGTGCCGGATCCGCCACGTGGAAAATGGGGTGAATCCCAAAACCTATTAGTAAGCCCAACCCGATGGCCGGGTTGCCAAAGTCACTCGGAACTTGGGAAGGTCCAAGTCCTCGTGCCCTCGAATTGGAGGTGACCCTAGGGTAGAGCCACTCCAATGCCATCATCACCAGATTGCCTACTTGGAATTCCAAGTGGCGCTTGCGAGCTCTTGTCTGCTCTTTGTGAACCTCACCGCTCGTCAAGAATTGCTTGCATGTATGCTCATGCCATGTATCATAATGCGGTGAGTGGGTGTGAAACAGGATAGCATGCAAAGGTGGACCGGGGCAACCGTAAATTGACCTATCATTCTGTGATGCCATGTGGACCCTGATGAACTTGGGTGGACCGGGGCAGCCATTAGTGGCCCTATCATGCATGGGCTGCATAACAATGGTTGGAGGGCCATGGTATCTGTAGGGAAACCTATCACTCAAAGTGGTGATGAATGCCGGGGGACCCGGACACCCGTAGAGGCTCCTAACATGTATATGATCAATGATGAATGATGGAGGACCAGCACATCCAAATATGAGCCAGTCCTGCATTGGGCCTAAAGTGTGTGTGACATGTATGAGATGACTGGGCTTACTAGCCCTACCAAATGATGCAAAATGTAGTGGCACATGCATTCCCATCAAAATGGCTCCTTCTAAGTGTATGGCTTGGTGTGAGAGTTTCCACTCATAGGGGTCAAAGGGGTCTAGGAAAATGGAGTGGGCCTGGTCCAATAAGGTTGGATGGGGTAGGGACAGGTTGGTGGTGAGTAAGGTGGGTGGGTATAGGAAGGGATCAAAGGGGTCATGGTAAGGGTCACCTAAGGAGAGGAACCCTAGGTCCTTTTGATACTCACAACCCCTTGATGGTGGATTCTCCTCCTCTAGTAAAGTGATCGGGCCAAAGTTTTTGGTGGGATGGTCAGCCATGAATGGAGGACTAGATGTTCTACCCGAGACAAGCAACTCTAGTTTGTGAATAGCATCGGGCTCGTCGGCTGTAGGGAGGAGTAACAGAAGGTCACTAGTGTAGCAACCCACAGTGTAAATGGAGAAGATGGATCCCACACATAGGTGTAGGAGGTCAAGGCTCCTAGGTCGGTCGGCTATTGTAGTCATTATGCCAGTTAGTTCCATTTGCCAAACTATACCCTTAAGAAGATCCCCTAATGTTTCCACTTGATAGGATGATTGGATTGTGGTGTGATAGGTGGATAAGGGTACAATGGGAAGGTTTTGCTCCATGGGTGGCTAAACATAGGACACGATGGGGTGAAGTGGTCTCTCCTTTAGCCATCTAGCTAGGGGCCCCTCTATGATTACGGTGCTATTTGTGAAGGCTTGTGGCTCTTGGGGGTCCAAGCTATGTGAAGGGGACATTTGTGATTCTTCCTCACCATAGATATGAACTTGGGTTTCCTCAAGCATGGGGATGGGTTCCGGACTAGCATCTACTCCCATGTGGATGGTTGTGGTCTCCTCTCTCAAGGGAATGGGAAGGTCTATTGGGGGTGGGGTGATGACGGTTGGTGCATGGTGTACCCGGGGTGGTGAGTGAGGCCGGACTTGGGTTGGGGTTGGGAGTGGAAGTAGCGGGGGACTAGGTTTGGGTAGGATAGGAGTTGGAAGTGGAAGGTGGGTTGGGTGAGTAACTTTGGATTGGGGAATGGTGGCTGTCACGGGCCTAGGTGGAGGGGTGGACATGGGGTCCACGTAGGTTTGAGTGGTGAGGGTGGAGTGAGTCATGATGCCTCTTCCACCTGGGATGGGAACTTCTCGGCCTAACCCATGACACTGTGATTCATATTCTTCTTCCCAATCTAGTGGAGCCTCATAGTCTTCGGTTACCTCTTTAAGTTCCTTTTGGAAAGGGGTGGAAGGAGGATTTTCGGAAGTTTGTGGGGTGGGGGTTTGATGGAAAATTTTGGGTTGGGTGGTGGGGAAAGGAGGAGTGGGAGTGCTCCTCGGGTTATGGTTCTCAGGGTAGGAGTGGGAAGGTTGAGGAGTGAGGATCTTCCTGATCTCAATCCTTATCTCTTCCAATAAATCTAGGGGTCCTTTGGGTGGTGGGGTTTGGGTCCTAATAGAGGTTTTGGGTTGACTGGGAGGGAAAGGGGGAGTGGGAGTGCTCAACGGGTTATGGTCCTCACGGTAGGAGTGGGAGGGTCGGGGAGCGTAGATCTTCCTAAGCTCACTTTTCATCTCTTCCCATGATCCTATGGGTTCTTGCCTCCGAATCTTTCTTAAGCTCACTATGCGTTCCCACTCCTTGGCTTGTCCCCGAAGTCGCCCTGTGGCCCTGCGGACTCTAGCGTGTCCATAGACCCTAGTCCTATCAAAGTGTTTGGTCATGAAGGTCTCCCACCTAACATAATCACTAGGATGTGACCCATCAAAGGTGATACTCTCATCTATAAAGATGTCCGAAAATGGGTGGTCGATCGGACCTTTGTGGAGGGCCGAGTGGGACCAAAGAGAGGTAGCCATGTTGATGAACCGAAAGACTCTAAATGCTTACGCGGCCTAGGACAAGACTTAGTAGAGACAAGTCTAGAACTTGCTCTGATACCAACTGATGTGACACAAACCCCCTTGGGGGTGGCAGCCACTTGACCAATGCACCTTGGACCTAGATTTGCAAGCAATCGAACCGATCGGCGAACCCACTCAAGCGGACTCACCCGTGTAGCGCACACTCGTGCCCGTAGGCAACTCGACGATGGTGGAGAGGGTCCGGGATGGGACCTCGCTATTCCAGGGTTTGGCTCACTTGAGATTGAACCCCTAAAGGCCTGGGATGCCCCAATTCTGTGGGCGGCCAGCACGCCAAGGGCGTGGGATGTAGTGGCTCTCTCACAACTCGCTCCGCGGTGGCACTCAAATTGATGATATTTTGAGATCGGGCACTCACTCACCGACCGACGGCACTAAGAAGAAATACTAGTTAAGCAAGAAGTGCTGACCAAGAGGAGTGCAACTAGGAGCTCACCTGATCGGCGTGAAGACGCCGATCCCGGCCGGAGACGAGGGCGAGCGGGGAAGTGTGGGTTCCCCGCACACTGTGCCGATGAAGCTTGATCCCTGTTTAAATTATACAACCACTACGCCTCACACAGGAGGGTGGACTTGGGGTGGGGATTTCAGTAGTAGAATGCAAATACTACCTCCACGCAGGGAGGGGCGTTAAGCCAGCCAGACGGGGAGGGGAGATTCGCTCGAAACGCGCCGATGGATCACCCGACCGAATCTGCCCGTGTCTTGAGCAGAAGGATAGGGGATCGGTCTAGCAGCCTCTGTGTGCTCCTCCGGACTCAGAACCTGACGAGACTAGCACTGGAACGATGCTGACAGTCCCAGGTACGCCTGTGAATTTTTGTGGGCAGTTCACGCTTCACCTCTAGTCAGAGTGGACCCCGGAACAGGTGCTCAGAGTTCAGGTTTAGGCTGGCCCAGATTGTTGCAGCTGCTTGTAGAAGGTACCACGATCACTCCCAAAGTCTGAATGAGGCGAGACCAAGTCGAGGACGTCCGTGGATGAGTATTCTTCAAGCAGAAACTAAGAACAGCACCAGAGGATGTCGGGGTGGTGAGGAGGAGTCCGTTGAGTGAGACAGTGTCGAGGCAGGACCCAAATGGGCTGTCTGCGCACCCGCGGGAGAAAAATTGGAAAGAACACTTCCTAATGCCGAACGGGATGCCGTTTGTTGGTGGTGGTGGATGACTCGTGGATGCAGCTCTCGGACAAGTGGCGCCTCCAGAAGTTGAAGGATGTGGCCGTGGGAGCTTCTGGACTGCAGCTCAGGTCCAGGTTTTGGTCCTTGTTGCGCAGTTGGACGAGAACAGGCACCACGAACTGTAGCAAAGTCGGAATGAGACGATTTTTCCTCGCTTGCGAATAAGACTTGCAGACCTTTCAGGCGATGTATGGTGTACCTCCAGAGGACGTCGGATGACTCCGGAGCAGCCTCTGCAAGTTGAGCTCCAACTACTGCCTGTGAATTGAGATGGATAGGGTGGTGAAAGGTGATGGGAGACGGAGTAGATGGGGTGGGAAATGGGGTGGGTGGGTGTGGGGATGGCACCTGACTATGTGGGGGTCTGTTAGGGGGTGATACAAGGTGTGGGAGGGGCAGAAAGGGGGCTGGGAGGTGGTCTAGCAAGTGAAGGAAGGGGGAGCTGCGAATTTGGGTTGGGAATGAGAGAGGGAGGAGAGATCTCTCCTTTGGTTTGAATGTGTGGTTAATGGAGGGTTTAATTCTGGTCTAGGGAATGGGAAGGGGTGTCTTGGGGATGTGAATGGGTGCTTGGGAGATGGGATTCCCCCTTGGGAAAATGAAAGGTTGTATGGGGAAGGGGAAAGGTTGCTTGGGAGGAGGGAGAGGTGCCTAGGAGAAGGGGATTCCACCTAGGGGTTGGAGGGGGATTAAATGAGAGGTATGGGGAAGGGGGAGGGGTCTTAATTAGAGGTGAATAGGGAGGAGAGAGAGTGAATTTCAAAATTTAGAGTGAGGAGGAGAGAGAATGGGGTTCGCCCCCTTTAGAGAGAGAGAGAGAGAAATAGAGCTAGAGAGAGAGGGAGAGAGATGCACAAATGCTTTGGCAAACTTTTATCAATACTTCATTAGCTTACAAATGAGGGATTGGGGTCCTATTTATAGGAATCCCACAATTACACATAAGTCCCTGACTCTTGGACTACTAACACTAAACCAAGGGGAAGGGGGCGCCCCTGGGCCTAGCCCATATAATTGGGCCCAATAACACACATAATGACTTAGGACTTAGGTAAATAGCTACCTCACCTAGGTATTGGACTCAAATAAAGAGAAAAGTACATAATAATAAAATAAAAATTACATCATATGACTCGAAATAAAGTGGTGAACAAGATGTAGCATGGGTGGCGAGCATCAGGATCCTTGATCAAATGAAATTGCTGGTGATGTCCTCATCACAATCAAAGGATCTGCCATCGCTGAGCATCTTGCCCATCTTCCTATCCCCTGCACGGACACTATTCAGGATGATTTCCCTGATGAGCATCTCTCTGTTCTTACACATCATCCCTTTTGGTCTCTGCATTTTGATGGTGCGCTCAATTCCCAAGGCCGAGGGATAGGTGCCGTTCTCCTCACTTCAGAAGGGGTGATGATTCCTTTCACTTATCAGCTCCATTTTCCTGCTACCAACAACATCGTCGAGTATGAAGCTCTCTTGGCTGGATTGAAGCACGTCTACCTCTTGGGCGTGTATTATTTGAACATCATAGGAGACTCTCAGCTCGTTCTGTGGCAAGTTCTGTCCACTTACCGCACTCGTGACCCGAAACTCAAGCCACATCAAGATTTGGTCACTCTCTTGGCTAGGCAATTCCGCAAGCTGATCTATATTCACACTCCCCGATCTTGGAATATCATTGCTGATGCGCTGGCATCGCTCGCTTCCTCCCTATCCTTCCCTCTTAGTTGAAGATCTGAGACCATCATCGTCCAGAGATTGGACGCCCCTTCTCTTCAGGATCCTTGGTACGACAACCTTAGGAAAACTGTAGAGGCGAGGGCTGAGAAGGAAGATTTAAAGGAAGTTTCTTTAACCGAGCTAGAAGAAATTTTAGAAGAAGAAGAGTTGCCATGGTTGCATGAAATCGAGCTATACTGTAGAGACGAATCGTTCCCAGAAGGGGCAAGTGCCGAGCAGCGTAGGCCTATTAGAAAATCCACCTCGAAGTACACTATCATTGCTGGAGAATTGTACATGCATGCTCTCAATGGAATACTCATGAGATGTCTAGATGATGATGAAGCTTGGAAGGTGGCCGAAGTAGCCCATTTGAGTGAGTGTGGAGGTCATGTCAATGGCCAGGATCTAGCAAAGAAAATCCTTAAGCAGGGTTACTATTGGCCCACCCTAGAGGAGGATTGCTCCCTCTATGTCCAGAGGTGTCTTAAATGCCAACTCCACGCTGATAAAATCCATGCTCTTGTTTCATCTCTTCATCCTCTCTCTGCTCCTTGGCCATTCTCCATGTGGACTTTTGACATTGTCGGCCCGCTTGGTGATCCCAACTCTCAGACCAAGCAAAAATCCTTCATCCTTATCACCATTGAGTACTTCACCAAGTGGGCCAAAGCGGAGGCATACGTAGAGATCAAGGCTACCACGGTGTGCCACTTCATCATGAAAAATATCATTGCGCAGTTCGGAGTCCCAAGCAACATTGTCACCGACAACGGGCCGCAGTTCATTTCTCAAGAGTTCCAGGACCTTTGTAAGAAGTTCAATATTACATTACATCATTCATCTCCATATTATCCTCAAGGTAACGACCAAGCCAAAGTCACTAATAAAACCCTTCTTAAAATTATAAATAAAACGTGTGAATCTCACAAATTCTCTGATTGGCCTGAACGATTAGTGGAAGCTCTATGGGCTTATCGCACCTCCGTCCATACTCCTATGGGGCAAACCCCCTATGCTCTTACTTACGGGATGGAGGCGGTGCTCCCATATGAGATCTTGATCCCTTCCCTGAGGGTACGGCTCGATAAGGAACTTAATCTCGATGAACGTCGAGAGGCGTTGCTCGTTCAGTTGGAACTCTTGGATGAGAAGAGGATGAATGCGGCTGATCACATGTCTGTTTATCAAAAGAGAGTTTTGTGTTATTTTCAAAAGAAGGTAATTGAACGTAAATTTCAAATAGGTGATATGGTTTTGAAACGCAAATTCATTAGGTCCGGAGGTCCTAAGTCTAAATTGCAACCTAACTGGGAGGGGCCGTTCGTCGTTAGAGAAGCTTATCCAGGGAATGCATATCGCCTAGTCAATGCGGAAGGTGAGGAGCTGTCTCACGATTGGAATGGGTTGTATCTTAAGTGTTTTTTCCCTTAGAGTCAGGTTAATAAAGGCCCAGTAGCGAGGTGTTCCTTTCCTCGATCACGAAGGAAGATTCCGAGCTTGGCACTCACACACTTCACGGCATCCCTGGTCAGGTTTCCCCAATTTTGTGTAAACACTATTTCTCCTGTAGCCATGTATGCTTGGGGGAAGTAAAAGTCCCTATCTATTTTTCTTTTCGACTGAATATAGGGACAAGAGGCGAATAAGGGGGCGCTGACTGATCTAGACACCCTGATGAAAGGAGGTCTCAAATTGGGGCAGCCCGTTATGACTTGATTCCACAAGAAAAAAAGCAACAGTAACACCGAAGAAAAAAGAAAAGAAAAGGAGCAAAAATCAAAGCAAAGCCAAAAGCTCATTTTCAAAAGCTCAAAGCTCAAAGTTTTTTTTTTAAGTCAAGTCATCAAGCAGGAAGAAGGGAGAGTGCACCCCCATTCCAGAGGAAGGAAATGTTCTCACTCCACCAAATCACCACTTGATGCTTTATTTTATTGATTGTCTAAATATGAACAAATTCATAAGAGGCCAAGCCTCTAAAAATACAAGGAGGTATAAAATATAAAGAAAGCTGTGAAGTCCTCTAAAGACTGGAGCTTTGTGAAGTCTGTACATTGTGAACTACATTTAAAGTCTGAGCTTTGTGAAGTCCATGCACTGCACGCCTTTCGCTGCTGAAGTCGGTGCATTGGTCTGAGCTTTGTGAGGTCTATTCATTGTGGAAGTCTATACAGCACTCCCTTTTGCTACTGAAGTCTGTACATTATGAGGTCTGTACATTGTAAAGTCCATTCGCTGCTGAAGACGGTGTAGAGTTTGTGAAGTCTGTACATTGTGAACTGCATTGAAAGTCTGAGCTTTGTGAAGTCCATGCACTGCACGCCTTTCGCTGCTGAAGTCGGTGCATTGGTCTGAGCTTTGTGAGGTCTATACATTGTGGAAGTCTATACAGCACTCCCTTTCGCTGCTGAAGACCAATGTGAAGTCTGTACATTGTAAAGTCTGTACAATGTGAAGTCCATTCACTGCTGAAGACGGTGCAGAGTTTGTGAAGTCTATACATTATGAAGTCTGTACATTGTGGTGCATACAAAGTCTGAAGTCTATACACTGCACTCCCTTTCGCTGCTGAAGTCTGTACATTATGAAGTTTGTACATTGTGAAGTCCGTTCGCTGCTGAAGACGGTGCAGAGTTTGTGAAGTCTGTACATTGTGCTGGTATACACTCGAACTAGTGAAGTCTGTACATTGTGCTGGTATACACTCGAACTAGTGAAGTCTGTACATTGTGCTGGTATATACTCGAACCCTGCCAGATCTACAAACCCAAAGGTCATCTGTTACAGGTTCGAACAGTAGGAAGACCTATTTTATCCACTCGGAGAGCACCCCTAGCCAGCAGAGGGAGCCCACTAGTTCGAGTGTATATGTTGTTGCTGTGAGTGTTACAAGCAAAAGAAGCTAGTGCATCAGCAACTTGATTACCCTCCCTGAAGATGTGCTGAACGGAGCAACCCCATATGGTTACTTGATCAAGAATTGCCTTCCACCAAGGAAGGATGGTCCAATTTGGGGCCACTCCTTTTTGAATAGCATTAATAAGCAAAGCACAGTCGCAGTAGATAGCACCCACCTGAATGTCACTGTGTAAAACTAGAGCTAGACCATAATGTAAAGCCCTTGCCTCAGCTAGAATGCTGCATCCAAAGCCATAGTGAAAAGCAAAACCTACTATCAGGTTGCCCGCAGGGTCACGGATACATCCTCCTCCACCACGCATTCCAGGATTTCCTTTAGAGGCCCCATCAACATGAAGAGTAAAAGTGGAGGGAGATAATTTGCATTGCACAAGGATTGGCAGGTTTTGGACTATCCTCGGATAAAAGTGAAACAAAGCCAGGTTATGTTTTTGCATATTGGACAGGAATCTAGGGAAGTGGATTTTGTCCAGGGAGATGTTGATAGCTTCACAAACTCTCTTCTTTATGCCACTAATGTTTGGCCTGATACAGTCAAATCTTGCTATGCATCTAGTCTTCCATAATTCCCAGAGCATTAAAATTACTGCATTCAGTCCAATATAGCTGTAGGCCGAGGATAAACTGGTACCAGCCAATATATTCCAGCATCGAATGGTAATATGTTCACTGAGATGTACCTTTACATTGATGAGAGGTGTGATCCAGGACCATAGATCAGCTGCTAATTCCCCTTTGATGAAAAGATGGTTGAGATCTTCAACTTCAGGTGTGGTACAGCAGCTGCATTTGGAAGCCATAGAAATGCCACAATCAGTCACCCTGCTGTCTACAGGCACTGCACGGTGGATGATTTTCCAGATGAAATTGGCAGCCCTCAGAGCTATCCTCGGATGCCAAAGTTTGGCCCAATGTCCTCTTGTAATACCTGAAGTCCTCAGGAGTTTGTTTGAAGATTTGACTGTAAATGAGCCTCCAGCAGTGGCCATCCATATGCATTTGTCCCTCTCATCATTTAATTGAAGAGTTCAAAGTATAAAACTAGGCATGGCAAGAGTGGCAGTACAGTTTCCCCGCGGGACGTTATGAGCCCGGTCGTACGCATGCCTAGGGTGGATGAAGGTTCGATGACGGATACAAAGTCCCGGCGCCACAGACTGAATCTCCGAAGGGGTTGTCATGAGAAGGATTCAAGCCCTAAAAATCTCTATACCTGGCCTAGGCTTACCTCTCGAATTCATTTTTCTTTTTAGGACTAGACCGTACCCTGGTATAGCCTTAGCAGAAGCACCATCATACAGATTGGCCCCGGCCGAGAATTGTCCCCTTAAAAGCATGCCTACCTCAAGAGATTCCTAGTAGGACAGTTAGGGCTCTCGTTACCAGGATGAAATTAGCCTCCAAAATTTCAAAATAAAAAAATCAGATATTTCAAAATAAAAAGAATCAGATATTTCAAAATCTAAAAAAATCAGATATTTTTTTTAAAAAATAAAAACAAAAACAAAACAAAAAAATCAGATATTTTAAAATAAAAAAATCAGATATTTTCAAAAATCGAAAAAAACCATCATCCTTTGCATAGCATGCATTGCATTCATATTTTTATTTTATCTCCGCCTATTTAATAAGGCTCCACCCCTTGACCAAATATCAAGGATTGGTCATTCTCTAACTTACTGAAGGCAAGGGGTTGAGCCTAAAAGTAGATCTAACTTGTTTCTTATTTTAAGTATGTGCAGACACATGTTTCGTTTCCCAGAATTCGAAGCTTGCAAGTTTGTCCCTTGCGGTCTTTTGGTGGACCGTTAAGAATCCTCTAACGGTCATTCTGGGACCGTTTTCCTCACCCGAGAACCAGGATTCTCAGGTTTCTCTATTCCTCATCTCTAGCAGTCCTTTGACAGGTCGCTTAGCTTCCCCTAGCAGTCCAGTGGTGACCGTATGCCCTTCCTGAGAACCAGAAAACTCTGAGTTTTTCTTGGGTCTTTCCCTTTGCGGTCTATCGCTAGACCGATAGGCACGCCTAGCGATCCTTTGCTGGGCCATTTCTCAAACAGAGAACTATGTCCTCTTTCATTCATCAAGCTATAAGTGTAATTTCATTGCACATCTTTCAAACCAATCTTTTCTTTTTCATTCAAGACTCATGATACATCATTCTTTCAATAAAATTCAAATTTATGATCATAGAATTCAATTCACATTCAATTTCTTATTCACGCGGGGCCGGATCTTATGTAATTCCTTCACATAAGCACGGTACTCCTCTTCATCCTCTGTCACTTTTTCTTGCAAGGCACGGACTCAGCTGATCTCCCACATGGTCAGAGCGCTTCGGACTGCCCGCTCATTCTCCTCGGTCCCAATTTTTCTAGCTTGAAGGGGAGGGTAGTGTGATAGTGCTGGAACCGTAGTACGGCGAAGCCCAATTTGTAAGTAGCACCGGCGCGGGTTGTATATCGCGAAGGTACTGTTCCCCACTAGCTACAGGTCTAGGCCCAGTCGCCGAGGTAATCTGGGAGTAGTGCCCTGAAGAGCCTTGGGTCACATCACGAACTTGTCAATTGGCAAGGTGTTGAGGAAGAGGCGCCAATCATACCGTGTTTTCTTGTCCGCGGTCCGGCATTCAACCTGTGAAGAGAATCCAGATGCACCTCCTATAAAAAAGAGTGGATGGCTCCCAAATATGCGGCTAGCTGAGGGTATGTCCTCCTTGGGTAGAAATTTGAGTCTAATTGATGGGGGCATCTCTCGCCCTTCATATTTTTTACAACTTCGATTGCTTGCTAGCATAGCTCCATTGTGTCCGTCATATTTCTCTAAGTCGAGTCATGTAATTTTCATATTTTCTTTGAGTCATAATCATGTAATTTTCCTTTTATTTGAGTCTCGTACCTAGGTTAATGAGTCATTTCCCTAAGTTTGAGTCGCATTAGGCTAATGAGTTTGCTATTGGGCCTATTTCTTTGGGCTAGGCCCATGGGCGCCCCCCCTTCCTTCGGTTATTTGTTAGTGTGTTAAATGTCAGGGTCTTTTGTGAAAATGTGGGTTGCCTATATATAGGACCCCATTTCCCCCATTTGTAATCAGTCAATGAATCAATCAATAAAAAAATTACCATTTGAGAGTTCAAAGACTTAGTTTAGTGGAGTGAATCCAATTGGGTGAGAAGCCCCTACCCCCCTCTCTCTCTCTACCTCTCTCTCTCTAATAAGTCATTTTCTCTCTCCTCTACTTTCTCTCTCTAAAATCTGCGCACTTTTCTCTCTCCTCCCCTCCCAACCACCTTTCTCTCTCTTCCCCCCTCCAATAACTCATCCCCAACTCCCCACCAACCCACCTTAACACCACCCCATCCCCAAGGGAGATTCCACCACTCCCCACTCCACCCTCCAACCACCAACCACCCACTCCCCTTCCCCAAGCACCCTCTCATCTCCCAAGGGAGAATTCCCACTCCCCAAGCCCCTTTTTACCTTCCCCACACACCTCTTCCCATCCCCCAAGACCAAAATTTAATCCCACCCTTAAACCCATTTTCAAATACCCTTTCCCTCTCACCCACCTTCCCAAATTCGTAGCTCCACCTCCCACCACCTATTAGACCCCCTTCCAGACCCCATTCTTCCCTTCCCCCACCTTGGAACACCCCCTCCTAGTCCCCCTCATAGCCCGGGCTTTCCCCACACTCATCCACCCCCATTTCCCCTCCCATATACCCCATTCCCCCCGTCATCTTCAACCTACAGCTCTCAACTGAAGATCTGTAGAAGAGTAGCAGTTGCAGAGGTGACCACGTCTTCCTCCGAACGAGTTTGAAGACCCAAGAGCTATCCACGGAAGCGTCTTCCTGTCTTCTTCGCAACGGTGGTGCTCTCATCCGCATCCGAGGTCCGTGTCGCCCGGGAGGTCCGTTCTCCCACAACTATGCAGAGCTGCCCCTGCGGAGTACCTGGTCCGGAGTAGAAGCTTCACCACGACCAACATCGGAAGAATCAAGCCAAGAGTTCTTCTGAAAAGTTCTTCCAAGTCCTGTCTACTTTCAGAATCAAGAAGCAGAACTCTGATCGGCACTCGTGTTCAAGAGTTACCAATTTTCTTCTCTGGGTACATTGTTCTGCTTCCCCATAGTCTGCACCGACCTATCACCACTGTTCAGACTCCACTGGTCTTCTCCGATATCGTTTGGCTTCTCCACTAGTCCTGGTGCGAAGAGGGCTTGTCCACGGTTCCAACGGATTTGACGGCACTTGATTCTGAGTTCGGGATCGGTTGGGGCATCCTCTTCTTCCTGCTGTTGGAAACCTGAGGCTGTCAGTCTGAGAAGCTGCCACCCTGTTCGAGCCTCTTCCTGGACCAGCCTCGGCACCAGAAGAAATTAACAAAATTCTGAGGCATTCCCGTTCCAGATACGAAGAGTTTCCCACTAGTCCCGTCATCAGCAACATTCTAGATCAAGATCTGCGTCCTCAACTCTGGCTGTCTGTCCCCTATCGCAGAGAGCGGGCAGATTCGGCATCGGCTTCTTCTCTTGTGTTTTCATCACTTTCTCCCATCCCCGCTTGGCCGGCTGAAAGCCCCTCCCTGTGTGGAGGTAGTAATTGGATGTATTCTTTGGTTTCCCTTCCCCAAGATCCCCCCCTTGCATGGGGTGTACTGCATGTCATTTAAAATTTCAGGTCGAAGCTTCTCCGGCGCGGCGTGCGGGTAAGCCCACGCTTCCTCGCTCGCCCTCGTCTCCGACCGGGATCGGTGTCTTCACACCGATCAGGTGAGCCACCGCACACTCCTCTTTGCTTAAATTCCTTTGCTTAATTAGTATCGCATCTTAGTGCCGTCGGTGGTAAGTGGAGCGCCCGAACCCGAATTTGCTTATGATTGAGTGACTACCGCGGGTGAGTTGCGAGAGAGCCATTAACACCCACGCCCTCGGTGTGCTGGCCGCCTATGAGAGTGGGCATCCTAGGACCCTTGAGAGGTCCAATCCAAAGCTAGCCAACCCCCGGAGCAGCAAGGGCCCGTCCCGGACCCTCACCACTATCACCGGTTTGCCTACAGGCACAAGAGTGCGCTTAGCGGGTGAGTCCGCCCGAGTAAAGTCACCGGTTCGTGCGTTGTTTGCTTGCTAGGTCCAAGGGTCATTTGATCATGTGATTATCACCCCAAGGTGGTGTCACATCACTAATTCCCATCCAACACTCAAGGATAATCATTGACCCAAAGAGGGGACCCCCTAAAAAAGCTAAACTAAGGCCTTCATAGAGGTAAGAAAGGATAGCTTGGGAGATAGATAAACCACGTCACAACCCACTAATAATGCTGAGATTTTGGATGTCTAAGAGGTGGTCGGTGGTAGAAAAGAGCAAGACCCCGCACAAGTAAATGGAAGTAGCTTTGGCAATGGCTTCATGCCTCCCCCACTTGTTTTTGCAATGAGCAGTGATCCATTGAGCCATGGGTATCAAATAAATATGGCGAGGGCTGATCATGGTCCTAACATCCTTTGGATTATGTATAAAATCTCCCAAGATGAGTGATGGGTTTATAGGTTCAACCGTATGACACACCAAGTCTTCTTCTCCCACTCTAGTCTTAAGAAGGGCTAGGAAGGTCTCTACCTCTTCTATAAGGACAGTAGCTTCAAAGGTTGGGAACATGAAAGTGTGTGTTTAAGGATGCCATAACTCCACTAGAGCTGAAATGCTAGGACAATCTATGGAAATTTTTTGGAAATTCTTGGCTAGGACTACTAAAGGGTGGAGGTGCCATGCCTTTAAAATTGAGAGAACCTCTAAAGGAAGTTCTTTTATCATGGGAGCCACCCACTTCAAGCTAGAGTAGCATCTTGGGCCAGGAAGAAGCTAGAAGAAGGAAGGAAAAGAGGAGAAAAGGTAGAAGAGAAGTGCCATGAGAAGAAGCTTAAAGAATTCATGAATTTTGAAATTGACTTGAACTCACTTCTCTTGAAGAGCTTGTGCTCAATTGCTTGGGGATGGAAGTTAGTCGCTGCAGCTCTTCATGCTCCTTCCTAGCCATCTTTGGCCCGGTGTAGATGACCTCTCCCATGGTGCTAGCTTCAAAGCTCCTCTTCATGACGATTTGAGTGCGTTTTATGAAGTTTTCAAGAGCTTAAAGTAGAGATTTCTGTGAGCTACGAATTCTGAGTCTATTCCTAGTTATAGGGCTCTAATTCTAGTCCTAATGCATTAGGATTGAGGTTAGGTAGACTCAATTTAAGTTAGGATAGGTCTTGATGCAGATTAGGTGCTTCTAGCCACGGGTTGGGACTCTCACGGAGTGTCCCGCTCGGATTTGATTGAGTCTTTGCCCTTGTGGTCTATCACACTACCGCTACGCTCCCATAAGTGGTCATCAGACGGCCGTTTCTTCCCTTCCTTCACCACCTTCTCTCCCTCTCGCCAAATGGTCATGTCGCGACCATTTGTCTCTCCTTGCGATCTTTCATTAGATCATTTTCAAGCTTCTTGTCCTGTTTGATAATCTTTTCTCATCTTAAACATCAGTTCTCTCTCTCTCTCCCGCTCTCTTTGTCAGTCCTAGAGGGCGTTGTTAGTAAGTCAGCATTCGCATCCACACATTTTGCATTTGAAAAGACAAAAAAGATCACATTTTACTAATCAAAAGATCATGTACATGCATGCATAAGTACAAGGTAGCTCTCAAACTGGTCCCTCTCCTGGACCTAAGCTATCGCCAGTGCCCTCGTGCCGCTTCTCTGGCAGGCCCATGGCAGTGCTCCCCTCCTCTCGTCGTCGTCACCTCTCTCCCTCCTCATTCCTCCGATGGCCGGAGGAGCTGGTAAGGAAGTTCAGGAATGCGCTGCTCTGTGCGCCGCTCTGCCACTAGCTTCACTTGGGTCCTTGACCCATCATCCACATTATCCTCTCTACAGCCCGCAGCTTGATCCTCAAGTCATAGGCATGGCGCCGAGCCTCCCTCGCCCCTGTCCGGTAGCGCTCTAAGTCCGCTGCTCCTACTCGGAGTCGCTTCACCTCGGTTCATGACTTCTCCAGCTCTGCTCGGAGTCGCTCTGCCTCCGCTCGAGTGCACTCTACCTCACTAAGTGCTGTGGCTAGCTCTCTCTCCTGCATAAACATTCATCATGTCAGTCATTTGCATTATCATAGCATTTAGTCAAAGGAAATCGGTTGGTTTGCTTACCCTCTCCGCGAGAGTGGCCTCAGCCTCCTCGGCCCGAGCAACTGCCCGTGCGAAGTCGACATCCCACTCAGCTCAGCCTCCCGCAGGCTGGGAAGAAGAGGATGGAGCGTCCGGTCCTTGCCGCTGTGCTCCCTCGGCTCGCTGCATTTTAGAAATCAAGTCAGTCAAGTCCAAGTGCATTTGCATATTAAGTCCAAGGTTTAAAACTCACCAGAAGCTCCAGTGCGCGCTGGAACTCATCCCTCTGCTGCACAGTAGAGTGGAGGAGACCCTGGAGCTCCGCTATCCATCCCTGGGGGTCTAGCTGCATATAGCAAGTCAAGGTGTCAATGCATTAGAAATAATTAAGAGGCATAAGTTTAGAGAGTCATACCGGTCGTTGAGCGCTGTAGAAGACCTGATCTTCGTATCTCCTGGGATAGGCCTTCAAGTAGGCCTCATCGTTGGTAGCCTGGGCCCGTAGCACCCGACCTCTACACATCCAGTCGCGCACCTGGTCGATCGCCCGGGTGACCCAGTCGATCTCACTGCTCAGTCCCTTTGAGGACCATCCTACGCGCTCGTCATCCCTCGCTGGGAACTCCACCTCTGGCTGGTGGGTGCCCCTGGTCCTTATGATCAGGCGGTAGTGGAGTGGCTTGATGATGTTCATGCAATGAAGCCACACCTCTCGTCCCGCGTAAGCCTGGGCTGCCTCCACCCAGGGCTATCCCTCATGAACCTCATCACGGTATGGTGTCCAGCACACTTGAAAGGGCAATTGAGTCAAATGTCAGCATTTATAAGAGCATTTAAGTGCATTTAGAAGCTTAAGTCTAGAAGCTTATCGATGCATAGGGGAACGTGTCCATGTCGTCCTTGATCACTCGCGCTAAGCATTGCAGCGACCCCCTATCCCTAACCTCCATCCATCGCCTCGCAATGGGTACCCAGTCTGACTGTACCTCCTTTCCCCACCCTTGGCCGGGGAGGTACTGGTAGCTCCATACCTGCATCAGTTAAATGTCATCATTTAGCAATCATAATCATAAGCATACGCATTTTTTTAGAACATTTACATGAAGTATAGGCGAGAAGCCGCCCAACATCATCTGCCGGTCGGTGGTGCTGAGGGAGTCAAATAGGAACGCCAACACTGTAGCACCCCAGGCGTACTCCCCAACTCTTTCGAGGTCTCTCAGAAGCGGGAGGAGCTTGTAGCTCACTCCATCCGCTCTCATCATGAAGAGTAGCTTCCCAAACAATAGCATCAGGAAGCGACGAAGGACGACGTCCCCCTCCGGTCCTGGTCTCGCCGCCACTCTCTCCCGGGCTCTATCTGTTAGTCTCCCGAGGTGCTCCTCTGGTAGCTCTCCAATGGCTATCGCCGCTCCTCTTAGCCCCAGGCTCTCCTGGAGCGTCGCTCTCGTCAGCATCGATGAATGGCGTCCTAGTCTCATCAGCTCTAAGTCGAGCAGCTCCCGTGCCAACTCTCGGTAGTCGACATGTATGGTCCCCGTCACTGGCGCTCCGTGCACTCGAAGTCCAGTAATTTGCACCACATCCTCTAGCGTCGGGATCATATGACCCCACGGGAATAGAAAAGCTCTGCTGATCGGACCCCATCTCTCGTGCAACGCATACAGCAACGCGGTGTCTACCCTTATAACCTCAATGCTCAGCAGCTCACCGAATCCCATCGCAGCCAATCTGTCTCTCTGGAAATTTGGCAGCACCAGGTATATTGCTTGGACTTACAGCCAGGAGATCCTAGTCCGTCTCTTCCCCTGCATACATTTAAACTATCAAAATCAGTCATTCATATAGTTTATAGTTCATGCATTGCATTGCATTGCATTTAAAATAAAATAACAAAAATCACTATGGTTCCCAAACGGTCATCTCTGGACCGTTTCTTCTTCCCTATCGATCATGCCTAGACCGTCTAGATCCCTAGCGGTCGCTGGAAGGACCGCTAGGCACCCAGTGAGAGAGCCATGATCGCCCCATTTCCCCAAGATGGGAAATGGCCTAAAAGGCCTTTACAACATTTTTTTAGGGGTCCCCAGACCCATTCCCTTCCTATTCTACCCACATGCATCATCTAAAAATGAAAAATTGGGTTTTTAAGGAGGTCGGCCTACCTCCGACGATGGTCTCCCGGCCGGCGCCTCCGGTGCCTCCTCGGCCGTGGGCTCATCATCACCCTACTCCGTAGTGTCTCCAGGCTCTTCCGCCAATGTGGGAGACTCTTCCACCGTTGTTTGGGCCGTCGGCTGCTCGTCCCCTTCCGGTTGGTCCGCTGCTGCCGGAGGCGATCCCTCCTCCTCCAAGTGGTTAAGAAATCTCCTCACCGCCGTCCTCTTCCTCCCCGTGGTCGCCTGAATGAAGGCTCACGGTGGTCGCCAGGATGGGTCACCGGAGTGGCCGGAGTGGGGGTTGTGAATGAGGATTGAATGGATTGAATTGAATGGGAGAATGAACGGCCGTTCTCTATTTTGAAATCTCTCAGAGCCATGCGGTCTATCGTCAGACCGGCAGGCATCCGTTAGCGGTCTTCATGCAGACCGTTTGTTATCTGGGTCACCCTCATCGAAGAATGTGAACCGCCCTTCGTCTAGCTGTCTATCGCTAGACCGTTAGGCGTCTCTTTGCGGTCTTGTCTAGACTGTTTGGAGCAGCTGCATGATTGATGGATTGGAATGCTATATTTGCTCTATTCTTTGTTCCATTCTTGTGTGGTTTTCATCTCAGATATACATCATGCTTTTTTGATATATAATTGTTGATGGCTAACCCCTCTTATTGTCATAATCATAAACGCCATCATGACACGTTGTTTCTCGCCAGGCAGGTAAGTCAGGTAAGTATCTCGATCCTTAGTCCCTTAATGCATTACTATATGGTATATGTGATATATTACCTCGAGAACCGGCTGGTCATTCATGTGTTCTAGGATCTGACGTTCCCCTATAACAAAAATGATGATGATCTAGGTGCACATGTTTAATCGTTGGATAGGCCGTTAGGTTGGAAGAGTTGGGGGACGATGGTCCTATTTTCACGCCGTGGTTGCAGATAATATCTTGACCCTGATTTGTCCGGTCTAGCAATACTATTCTCGAGTATTTTCCTATTTTTTTCCTTTCTTTGCATTTGTTTTGATGATTTCCTTTATTTTAGTCCAGCATGCATCATACGCATCTTTGAGCATTCATGTGCCCTTATCTGTCTAAAGTATCTCAGTAATGGTGGATAACTATGTATCCATGGTCTTAAGTAATGAGAATCATTCCACTCTGAGTTGGAAGGTTTTCTTTGATCTATTTGCTCAGTTTGGTTAGCTGAGGATTCCTGCCTGGAGTTTAGTTTCTCGTCTCTTTACTTTTCCGCTTGCTCCGACTGCCTATCAACTGTGTGTTCCAGTGATGAGGTTGGTTGTGTTTTTATTTCCTTTAGTTGTTAGTTCCTCCAGGCATGCGTCATTCAGTTTGGCCGTTCCTTGTGATTGGTTCGAAGTTTTCAGGTAGATTCCTATCGCTCGTTGGTTGAGGACATGTTTCGGTTTACCTTAACGCCCGCTTTTCAGTCCACTCCGCTACATTTTCGCTTCATCTCCATGATCCAATTCGCTTTCGCTTCACCTCCGCTTGTTCCCCTGTAAAGAGGATGTTAAGGAGGGGCATCTATTGACATCCATTTTCTGACCAATGAGTTGGGTCATCTCCTTATCTATTTTATGATGTCCCGAGTTATTCACCGATTATTGGGCTATTTTGGTCATGTTTGGGCTTATTTTCATGGGTCGCTCCCCTTGGTTGGACCTCATTCCTTGTCTTTTTTGTCGCTTTAAGCTTGGTGAGATTTCGTATCTTTTTGCCACAACTATGCCCCTAGCGGTCTGTCGAAAGGCCGTTAGATAGCTTTTGGTGGTCTATTGCTAGACCGTTAGCCAGAGGAAGAGTCCTGCTTTAACATCTTTCCTTTCAATCCTTATCTTTTAAGGGACGATCAGCTCCCGCGGTCTATCGCACGACCGTTAAGGGCTCTCTAGCGGTCCTCTTCTAGACCACTAGGCATATAGAGAGTCATGTTGGGTTTCTTCGGTCTTATCTCTTTCTGGATGACTGAGCCATGTGGTCTATCAGTCGACCATTTATAAAGCCTTGCGGTCTATCGCAAGACCGTTAGGAGAGATAGAGAGTCCTGCTCTGTCTGTTCTTCCTCTCTTTGGCCGTGGACAAACTAGAGTCCTTGATTTGTTGATTTCTCTCTGGATAGAAACTCTCATAACCTTCTATTTTTTTCCCTGGACTCTTGGGAGTATTATCTTTGAGAGTTTGCTAGGTTTAGGCCTATTTTATTGTTGATTTCTCTCCAACTCGACCTAGGGTTTGGGGGTCTATAAATAGAACCCTTGACTTTATGGCTTGAAGGGAGGAGATTTTCTAGAGTTTGTCACGAAGTGTTGCTACGTTCTGGAGCGAGTACCAACCAGGGAGAAGTCCTTTCTATGTCCTTAAGGCTTCTGGTCCAGGGAGTATTGAGTTCCATTGGTTTAGTTTGTGTCTTTCTATCTTAGTTTTTCCCTTTCCCTTTGCATCATCATAGCATATTCCCTCTTCCTCTATCACGTTCTCTGCATTCAATTCACGTTTTCAAACATCCTCTTACTCTTTTCCACGCCCCACAGGGGATAAAAAACACCAACCCCCCAGGTATTCACCCTTCCTTTTATGCACTTTAGCTTAATTACATTATAGATACTACACTAGTCCAAGGGCTTATTGGGTTATTTTTTTCTTCGTGTTTGCATTCTTCTACAGGTGTACAGAGTTCATTGCACGAGGCCCAGCCCTTCTGGCCGGCCAAGAGGGGTGGACATACAAGTTTCACGTTGCTGCTCTGGGTGCTCTTGCGGCCATTTGGAAGACCGTTTGTGGATCTCAGGCGATCTATCGCAGGACCATTTGACGTCGTCTGGCGGTCGCCTTTAGACCGCTTTCCTTCCGTAGTGCCTGGTTTCTTTCTCCCGCTGGCGGGTGGCCTCACTCAGCTCTTTCCAAGGTACATAGTGTGGTATTACTACATTGTTTACTTTGGTGGTGATCACACCTTCCTTTATTTGGGTATTGGTCATCTCTTTCATCATCTTTCTTACTTTCTCTTTTATTTTTAGTTGCTCCACACCCTCGGTGTGTGTTTTCCTTTTATTCCTTTACTCCACGCCCTGGCGTGTGTTTTTATTTCCCCTTCTTTATTTCTGCAGTATCGAGATGACATGCCCACGAATTTCATGTTGATTGCTTGAGTTAGTGCACCACTTGCTCACATATATTTCACATCTTTTATATCTCTCACATCACACCATCAATAGACACATCATCATAAAAAATAGCAACAGGCGGTAGAGCCGGTAATGAGAAAAAAAATCTCTCACCACCAGTTAGGGTGACTGTCCACCCACCTCTCAACAAATCATAGGCCTCTCCAGTCAAAACATGCCAGTCCCTGACCAATACATATCCCTAATTCATTAACCCTACTGCTCCTAGTTAGGTTTATATCACCCAGGTTGGCTCGTCTTACACATAGCCTCCGCTCCATTGTAGCGGGCCCGCATACCCTAGTATCCACACATTATCCCATCCATTTATCCTAATGAACCTCAGTCTCAGCCAATTCCCAGACACCCTGCATTCTATGATCATACACCTTCAATACCTTCAATCCAGAAGCCCCAGTCACCAGTTCGTCATGGTTCACTACCATGGTCCCAGTCACCATTTCAATGTCTATTCATTCCCTGACCCACCAGTTATAACTCCAGTCACACTCAACCAAGATACAATGACCCTTAGGGGCCATGACTCAGTACCCTGCAAAAGTCCTAACCAGGGCCACAGAAATATCGACTCTCAAACTACACAAGCCTCAGGCCACGTCCCCTGACAGCAGTATGCTACGGACGATACCATCCAGATTCAAACAAAAGGAAAAGAAAATGGAGTTAAAAATAAAGATACCCCGGCGGCCTCAGGTGACTCCTTCCATGGGATTACTGAGGGTAGAAATTGCCACCAACCCAGCTGAGGTGAAAACCCGAAAGGGCGCCTCAGGCAAAATCGGGTAACCCCTCAGTGTGAAAACCCACAAGGGCACACCGAAAAAAGCTAAAGGGGGCCAGCTCTAGCGAAAACCCGTAAGGGCGGTAGAGCTGGTAAAGAGAAAAAAATCCTCTTCCTCTCTACTCCTCACCGATGAAAGCCGTCAACTGCGACATCCCGCTGATGGCGAGCTCAGCATCACTACACAACAATGGTGGCCACTACACCGTCGAGGGTCGGTCATCCCCAGCTCCAGTCCCAGTCTGCTGCTACAACACATTAGCGGTCAGCCGGCTAGTCCCAGCCTCTAACTCTAGCATTCGGCTACACATCTTAACGGTCGGCTGACCAGTCCCAGCTTACGGCTATGTCATCCCAGTGATTAGCCGGCCAGATCCAGTTCCACTTCCAGTCCCATCCTCCGACTACGTCTTCATGGCAGTTAGCCGGCCAGCCCAGCTTCAACCCCACAGACCAAACAATTCCAGCAATACAGGCTGAAACACTCTCACAGGTCAGCCTCCAGCCTCTGGTCTCCAGTCATACAAGCCATCACACCTAGATGGGTCAGCTCCCAGTCCCGGTTCCCAGCAATATAGGCCAACATCCCATTCTGGGTTAGCCTCCAGCCTCCAATACCCAGTATCCAGCGTCTAGTACTCAGTACCCAGTCTCCAGTACCTAGCTCTCAGCCCCCAGTACCCAGCACTCAGCATCTATCCAGTGCTCAGTCCCCAGTACCCTATGCTCAGGTCTTCTCTTGTACCCAGTATCTGGCAACCACTAACTAGCACTCAGTCTTCGGTCTAATGCCCGGAATCAACCACCTAGTTCCCTGTCACAAGCACATAGTAGAAGAATCAACCATGACTAATAGTACATGGTCGCCTGTACCTGCATCCAGCATTGTTGTACAAGAAAGAAAAGAGGTGGAACGACTCAAGAAATGACAAGAGAAATCCGGAAGCTTGTCATTCATACTTTATAAAAAGAGCCCAAGACATGCCCTTGGGGTGACAAAATACATACAACCCGACAACATAACAAAAGAGGAAAAGAGATACAATCAAATCACAGCCTTCTCCCCTCCAGCGTCGATAGGCGAGACTCCGAAGTTGCAAGCTCTGCCTCAAGAGTGGACAAGAGCTGAGTACCGGCCTCGACCGTGCTCCCAGCCGCTTGCCACTCAGCCTTGGCGCGCTTTACGACTGACAACTACTCCTATAACGCCTTCCTCAAGGCCTCATCCCTACTCTCGGCTTCTTCTAGCTAAACATCTCGACCTCTAAAGAAGGACTCAACTGCCTCGATGTGGCCCCTCTGCTCGGCCACGGCTACCACAAGCCGAGCCTATCTCTCTCGCTCCTCTTGGATCGCTGCCAGCATCCAGGCCCACCGCTCCTGCATCTTACGAAGCCGCAGGTACTCTACCCATATCCCGGCCAGCCCGGACATCCAAAGCTCACGTGGAAAGCCGAGGATGTGGTAGCCCTGGGTGCACTCTATCAGGCACTACCTCAGATCCTCCGGAGACAAGAGGGGATCGCTCTACAGGTTGCGCCGTGGTCGTTGAAGCAGAGAGGCGCTCACACTCATGTCCACCAACGGCTCCGGCGGTGCGACGGAAGTGGGCCACTAGACCTCCAAGCTTAGGGAGGAGTCATCTATCCCCGCTAGCACGCCAGTGGAGGCTGCTCAGAAACGACAAAAGAGAAAGTGAGAAATACATATGAAACTTTCCATGAAAATAAGGTGGAAAACCTGAGAAAAGGGGCTTTTCGTTCCTTACCCAGAGCAAACTCCTCCACACCTACGACATCACTCGTCGGGGTCAGAGAAGGAAGAGACTCCTCAATGACTCGAGAGCCTTCTCCCATAGCCCTGTCCCCTCCAGAAGCCGCAGGGAGGTCAGGGACCTCCTCCCGACCATCGGCATTAGGATCCGGCACGCACTCCTCCCTTGACTCCAGCACTACACACCATACAGAAGCATCAGCATTCTGTCAGAAAACATAAACTAGTGCTAAAGAGGGGAAAGAAAGACCCCCACACACCTCCAGAAGTAGCCTCCATCTCAGCCCCTTCTGCAGAAGTGGCCCCAGAAGAAGAGGAGTCTGAACTCTCCTCCATCTCCATAATGAAGCTCCCACTACCTGAGGAGCCTGAAGAAGTCTCTGAAGAACTACCGGAGGTGCTGGAACTAGAATCCCCTGTGGATCAATAAAATAATAGGGTCAGCACACAACTTGATGCGGGAGGCTATGCAAGCTAGGACTCTATGTGAAGATGCAACTAAATGGACAACTAAGACCAGCAACTTTGCAATAGATTGAACGGTGTAGACTCGACACCTAAGGTTCCCAATAAGGAAATCATGCCAGTCAACAAGAAACTATAGCTCACAGGCATCCCAAGAGAGGGAAGCGCGTCGATCCGCACGGTTGAGAAATCGGTAGGGTCTAGGGTGGTCACTCCACACTTGCGATTTGGATGAGTCGTGGGACGGTCACACTCTCTCACCGCGATAGTGATATAAATAAATAAGCAACCTAGACGCCTATGTTCGCACAAGCAACGGCGTCAAGAAACTATACTAAATGAGCAAGCTAAACCAAGGAAGGAGCAGTCGCATACCTCCACGCTCGGGACATGGGGAAGAAGCCTGGCCAAGTCACACAGTCCCCGGTACAAATTCCAAAAAGATACAATCCAACAATGCCCACTTCTCGCAAGGAGGTAAAAGGCTACACAAGGAAATCTAGGGGACATGTGAAATGGGGTAACGGGCCGGGTCGGTGAAGCTCGTCATCCTCGTATGGCTGCGAATGGAATGGACTGTGCTACGCATACGAATCGGTCTGAATCCAGTGGCAAAGAGGGTGGATCCTGTTAGGGTGCTATGCCCAGATACAGAGGGGGGGTGAATGTATCATTCTACGAATAATGCCCAAATAAAAACTCAGATGCTAGACGCAATCACAGAATGAAACAAATTCAATTAAACTTATGAGCAAACACATGGAGCGCGCCTATCAAAGCATCTAGCGGAAGCAAGCACACAAAGCAAACCATAGCTCAATAGATTTTTAGGTGGTTCGGTCCTCCAGACCTACATCCACCCCTCACTCCCAACCGGAGTGAGGCTTCACTAGCAAATGCTAGAACCAAGCAGACTCAGTCTACGAACAGTTGCTGCCACACAGCTTGACCAGGGGAACAGCCTCCCCTCTTCCTCCCAACCGGAGGGTCACCCCAAGTGACTCCCAGCCACTTGGAAACCAGAGACCGAAGTCTCTCTTCCTCCAGACAAGAGGGACCCCTGGACTTACTACCCACAAGCCCAGAACCGGAGACAAGTCTCCCTTCCTCCAAACCGGAGGGAACCCACAAGTAGCTCCCAGCTACTTGCAACCGGAGATCAGATCTCCCTTCTCCTGAGACCATAGGAGGAACCCGATCCCCAACAGGCCAATCGGAAGAACAAAGATGGAAAGATAAAAAAGGAAAATAAGAAAGGATGAAAAAGCACAGCTCCAAAAGCTGGAAACGAAATACAAGTAATGTAGCTCTCAAGGGAGCAGGTTTGGCTTGGATTTGATCCAAACACCAGAGGACAGATCTTCAAGCTTTTCCCATTTCTTCTCTACGAACTCCTTCTCTCTCTCTCTCTTTCTCTTATGCTTCTTCACTCTTTTTCGTTCGCAGGCTCTCTCTGTCTCTTCTCTTCTCTTCTTCTTCTCTGCAACTCTTCTTCTCTTCTGCTGGATCGAACTCTCAGCACTTCTGCACTTCTGCTATTCTGCTATTGCTCTCAAGGCTTCGATCACTTTCCTTCAGAAAACTGAGACTCCCTTTTATAGCAGCTCGAGCAGAGGCAGCACTGGGCGCGTGTGGCCTCCACATTTCCCGCCCAGGTATTTGGCCAAGTGTCAGCATCTCAGGTCCTTGGATCACGTGCCTTCAGCTTCTCGAACAGTACCTGCCACACAGACATAAGTAGATATCAGTTGGATGTATATACTTGGTTCAGGTGTTAACAAAGTGTGTACAGTCAACTTGCAGCTTGAGTGAATAGACTTTGAAGTTAACAATCGAGTGTATAGAGTTGAAGGTTAACAAACGAGTGTATAGAGTTAGTTGAGTGAGCATGCAGTGTATAGACTTCACATATGAAGACATCCGATGTTCAGACTTGAAGAACATTCAGCAATGTGCAGACTTCATTGAATGAGGGAGCAATGGCAGACTTCATGATGTATAGGCTTGTGAATGCAAATGCAATGTACAAACTCTCCAATGTATGGACTTCAAATATGTGAAGCTCTGCGATGTACATACTTTGAAGAACAGCAAGTGAGTAAGTGGGTACACTAAGTGAGTGTATAGAGTTGAAGTCTTCATGCGAGCTCAGTGTATAGACTTGCAGACTGATGCATTAATAAGCCTATCAGATGTATAGACTTAGATGTAAAAACATGTAATGCAACACAGTGTATATACTTAGAACATATGCACTATGCAGACTCGTCCATTGTATACACTTACACCGACCAATGTATAGACATGAAGATGCGAAGCCCTCGTTGAATAGACTTTAAGACCTGATGCATGAACAGTGCGCCAATGTATAGACTTCAGCTTGAGACGCTTACAGAGACGATTGGATGTATGGACTTGATGCCTGAAACGCTCTCTAAGACGATGAAGTCTGTATAGACTTTACAGTGTATGGATCCTCAGTGAGACGCAAGTTGAGACCATGCAGTGTACATACTTCATGTTTAACATGCATGAGAACCAGTGTACAGACATGCTGTCCTAACAGCTGACGACTCCAGTGTATAGACTTACTGAGGGAGTGACTGTACAGAGTTTGGAATGTTAGAGCCAATGTATAGACTTCAGCAGGATTGCTAGTGTATAGACTTGTACAGTGCAGCGAGTGTACAGACTTTGAGTGTTAGGGCCAATGTATAGACTTGAACGTCCACTGTGGATGTATAGACTTGACGACCCTGAGCCAATGTGTAGACTTTGCGCTGTACAGACTTTAGGCTTTGAACGCTGAAGATAATGTGCAGACTTAGCGATGTATAGACTTGGCCAGTAAAACGTAGGAAAAGGTATGAGTGTATAGACTTGGCCAAGCGTAGGAAAAGATGTGGAGTGTACAGACTTGGTGAAACAAAGTCCAGTGTATAGACTTGGTGAACTGACTCCAATGTACAGACTTGTAGATGCGAAGCCGATGTACAGACTTGGTTCCTGTAGCAGTGTATAGACTTGAAGGTTTGAAGGCGATGTATAGACTTGGTGAACACTGCAACATCAATCGGTTGTATAGAGTTGGGGCTGCACATACTTTGGCAATGTGTAGACTTAGAAGACATATGAATGTGTAGACTTCGAAGGATTGAGACGAACTGTTCACGCTGTACAGACTTGGTGAAAGCTGAAGGAGCGAGCGATGTACAGACTTCACCAACAAGCTTGAACACGAACAGGCTACACAGTGCACTATATAGACTTGGCCCCCTTTCCGGATGTATAGACTTTGAGTCAAGAAGACAAATGTGTGGGCTTACTATAAAGAATAATGTTCTGATGGGTCGACGCATCAGCAAGGGTGGGTCGACCCACCACTGTCCATACTATCCAAACAGAGTGTAGATAGATGAAGATTGAGGCCGTTGTACAGACATGGGGTTCAACTGAGGATGTATGGACTTTGACGAAGTGAAGCAGTGTACAGACTTTGAATCAAACCGATGTATAGACTTGAATGGGCATGGAGTGTATAGACTTGAGAGATTGAACTGAAGAGTCGATGCATCAGCTCAAGGTGTTGACGCACTGCTGTGGAGACTGTGCAGACAGAGTGTAGATAGAATTAAGTAGAGCATGTTATCTGACAGCCCTATGAACTCCATACATTTACATGATAAAACATGAATTTATCGTGCATATAAAAGAAAGCATTATGATCAGAGAATGACTGAATAATAGCATGATGACACACAACAAGATGACTCGCAGTGATTAACTCACATCAAAAACCAATCATCAAAACCATCATCAAAACTACAGGGGCACAACAGATCCCGGGCGCCAAGGAGGGAGTAACGGTCCTTGGAGGCGGGTAGCAAGGAACGACGACCGCTCCGGAAGAAGCTGGAAGCCGACGGCGCTGGAAGGAAGCTCCGGCGTGACCTCGAACGGGCGGGTAGACTGCTGGCCAATTTGCGCGGTGCTGGGAAGCAACAGGAAGAAGAGCCTGGTATGCCACCTTCTGCTCACCTGCTGGTCACAAAACTTTGTGTAGAGGCTGTTGGGGATGTCCCAGGGATGCCGGTGGAGTGTCAACTGCAACTGAGTACCGTGGAGGTCATGGCGAATTTTATAGCAGACCCCTGCGCTTCTGGATTGTCTGTTGGCAGCAGCATAGGGGGTGGAAGAATGGGCTGGAACTGGGGTTTTCGGGTGGCTATTGGGGATGGGTTTTCTCTGGTGGACAGGTGAGGGTCATGGGGTGATTGGGTAGCAGTGGCGGGGTGGCGTGCAGTGGGGGTTTTGGGCGTGGGAAGTGAAAACAGACTGGGCTTAGTTCTGCAGTTCAGTGCAATCAGAACTGAGGGTAGGAAGTAAGGACGGGAAAAGTAGAGAAAATGGGCTCAGAAAATTGTGAGAAAACTCTGGGGAAAGATTTTGGACGTGGTTAGACAGTGCTCAAAATTTAAGGTCATTCAGAGATGATTTGGGGGTCGTTCCTTTGGAGGTGTTTCAGCACTATCATGGTAGGACTGCATAGGGACAATCCGCGTGACCAAAAGAGCTCTAAAGGTAAGTTCATGTACACAACGCGTTTTGGTGTGGAATTTTGAGGGGAGGTGGGGGACAGGTAGAGAAAGAAAAGTGAAGAAGAGGTCAAAGTGATCAGAGGTCAGGAAGAGGGTCGTACAATCTGATCTTCAGGGTTCAGGTTTCCTGTAGGCAGACAACCAGAGATGGGCGCAGGACAACAAAGTTCATCTCCTCCATGCTTGCAGCAAACCCTTGATCCTTGAACTCCTGGCTTGGGAAGATGATGGGGAGGTCACCTCCCAGCAGTTGGTACAGCCAAGAACCTACAACAAACCTTGGGAGTGGCACCCAAGGGGAAGATGAAGAGGGAGAGAGGGGAGGGGAGGGAGTCGCACCCTAGAGATGAGGTGGGGAAGGCCGCGGCCAACACAAATCTTTTCTCCAAATTAATTCTTCATTAACCTTCCCAAAAGAAATTACATCAATTATATATGGGAAGGGGAACCCTAATTAATTTCCTAAAAGAAAATACTAAAAGAAGCCTATTTAATTTGAAATCCTACACAATAGGAAAGGAGGGGAGGGAAAATAGGAAGGATAGCTAAAAACTAGGAAGGGGGGGCGGCCATCTCCAAGGAGGAGAGGGAAAGGTGGGGAGTAGCGCCCAAAACCCTAACCCTAATGGGTATGGGAAAGGGGGCGCACATCCCAAAGTCGGGGGCCCACTAGAAGGGGCGGCCAGCCCAGTCCTCCTTGGGCCTTGGATCAAAGTGGACCATTAACCCTTATTTAACCTATTTAACCTCCTAAGCATAAAGGTGACCTAAATACAATCCAATTGGCCTAAAAATGTCCAGAGTGAAATAAATAAAGAAGTCCAAGATCCTGGCTAGCTCTCCAAGCAATCTCCAAGCCACAGTGAAGCATGTAAGTCCCGCATAGTGTTGCGTGTCCTGTAGTGATGCTCTGCCGCATCACGCCGATCCCTAGCTCGGGTGTCCTCCAAATTCTCCCCGGGCGGGAAGAACTTGACCCCGTCGAGTAAGGGTCTTTGTCACTCCGGTATCGCTCGAGCAAGTCTGGATCTATCCTCTCAAGCTCTGCCCGGGTGATCCATACATCATCGGACACGGGCCATCCTCTCCAACGCACCAAGTAGCGGTGATACGCGCCACTCCTAGTGGTAGTCACCTGCTCATCCAGTATAGACTCTATCCGCTTACGCTGCTGAGGTGACATGGCTATAAGTGGACTCTCGGGGGATGGTTCACTCACAAGGGGTGGAGAAGGCCCAAACAACTCACTGGGGATCACCGTCGGGTCCCTATATGCGACTAGATCCGAGATGTTGAATCTGGAGCTAATACCATAGTCCTCCGGCAAGTCTACAACATATGCATTGGATCCAACTCACCTCAAGACTCTAAATGGGCCAGCACCACGATCCTGTAGTTTCTTCACGGCTCCAGAAGGAAACTGTTCCGGTCTGACCCGGATCATGACATAATCTCCCTCCGAGAACTCGCGGCGGTGTCTATAAGAGTCAGCCAATTCTCTATATCACACGTTGCTGGGCTCAAGGTGGTGATGATGATGCAAACTCCAAAATAGCTGTATGGACTTATACCTACGCAAATGCAGTGGTGGTCCTGGACATCCAAACATGGATCTATCATGTCTATGACACCTACGTGACTGGACAACACGGGGAGGACCTGGACAACCAAAGTTGTACCTATCATGCATAGGTGTCCTACTAAATGTGGTAGACTCTAGGGGACCAGTATGACCAAACTCACTCACTATGTAACCCCTAAATGACCGTGGACATGATGATGCATGAGAGAGAGACCGATGTTCCTTTCCTCCCAGGCTCTAGGGTGTTGTTGCATGCAGTGTGAGATGTTGACGGGCATGTGTGGAAGGGGTATGATAGAGGACCTCTTTGACAAAGTGGGGTGAAGAATATGGGTCGAGACGCTCACTAGGGAGGGGATCGAAAGGGTCAAAGAAATGATGACTCCTCCCGACAGGCTCCTTCACTATACTAGCCCATGTTCGACATTCGCCAAGGTGCAGATGGTCACCTTCAGGCACTCTGATGGATGGGGCAAGGGGCTCATGAGGAAGGCAAGGAAGGCAAGGTTCCTCCCTCGAGACGGGTATACCGTAAGAGGGGACAAAGTCAAGCTCATCGAGTATGGAAAAGAACAATAGGACCTCGACGGTGACATAACCTATGGTGTACGCCGAGGTAATGGACCCCAAAGCAGGGAGCATGAAGCTATGACTATAGGGTTGGTCAGACCCTAAGGCCAACATATATGTCAACTCCCATTGACAATCTAAACTCCTAAGAAAGTCCTTCACATTTTCCACAAAGCAGAAGGACTGGAAAGTGGTGTGAAAGGAGTTAAGGGATACTACTGGGAGTGATGGTTCCATGGATGGGTAGTAATGGATCGAAACATCTAGAATTAGGCCCTTCCTTAACCAACTAGCTAAAGGCTCTCCAATGACAAGTTCGCTCTCGGGAGGCAAGAAAGGCTCTAGATGAGGGTCGAAGGGTGAAGCATCTCTCTCGAGAGTGGAAATGGAGTCCTCCATGATGTGGAGGGGTCCCTGACTCTCAATCGAGGGTCTCGGGCCGAGAGTGTCGGCCCCAACCTTCATAGGTGCAGGCATAACTAGGCTCTCTATGGGATCACTCCTTAACTCCTCAACCTCAGCGAGGTACTCCTTGGCTAAATCCTCTCTAGAGGGTGCGACTCCCTCTTCATCATCTCTCTCCCTCTTCCTCTTCCTCTCTAGGGTGCGACTCCCTAGGCTATTGCAGGACTTCTTGGCCAACTCCTGGTCAGCCTCGTAAGTCACTGGAACAAGCCCAGGTGGGGCATCCTCCGAATGTGTGTCCTCTAAGATAGGGGAACGTGAAAGACACTGGTCGAAGAATTGGGCAATCCCACTATTGGAAGCCACAGGGGCGGGCTTCGGGGGTGGTGGCGGGCGTGAGCCCAGAGGCGGAGCGGCCCACTGGGGGTGGATGGCTGGCGACACGAAGGTGGTTGCTCTGAACACCATCGTGGAAGATGAACTCGTCGGGCAGGTGAGGTGGGTGTAAGGTGCAGGTTCTCCTATCCGGGTTAATGATTGCTCTCTTCTCTTCCAACCAAGTTCGCCCTAAAATGATGTATGGACCAGCAAATGTGCCGATCTTGCACCATGCTCCATCGTGATACAGAACGGGGCCGAACCACTGTTGAAAGTCTATAAAAGCTAGGCCACTACGGAGAACAATCTCCCCGATCTTAGAGAGAGACTCAACAATGTCCTGTGAGACACAATTAGATGGCACCCTACTGATGAAATCGATCTCCGTATGCGACCCATTAGGGAGGATGACCGTGGACACGATAGAGCGCTGAATGACTCGGTCATCGGTATAGGGATCGAGTCAACCGACAGTTGAGTGGTAGGAGCGAGACCTAGGGGTCGTGCCATAAGAGCCTCGAATTGGGCCACCAGGGATGACCAATCTAGCACATGGTCTTGAGGAACTGCCATGGGGCTGGCGGGTAGCTGGACATGCAGATGCAAGACCTAGACACGACTCTAAAAGGTGATGCAAAGAGGTGAAATGTAGACTCGAATGCAACCTAGACAAACCTATTGACTCAAATGCAGCCTAGACAACCTAAAGACTCAAATTACATAGGACCCCAATTTGATAGAACAAATTGGTTCCCAAAGCTCTAATACCAAAAATTGATGCGGGACGCTATGCAAGCTAGGACTCTATGTGAAGACGTAACTTAATTGACAACTAAGACCAGCAACTTTGCAATAGATTGAACGGCATAGACTCAACACCTAAGGTTCCCAAGAAGGAAATTATGCCAGTCAACAAGAAACTATAGCTCACAAGCATCCCAAGAGAGGGAAGCGCGTCGATCCGCACGGTTGAGAAACCGACAGGGTCTAGGGTGGTCACTCCACACTTGCGATTCGGATGAGTCGCGGGACGGTCACACTCTCTCACCGCGACAGTGATATAAATAAATAAGCAAGCTAGACGCCTGTGTTCGCACAAGCAACGGCGTCAAGAAACTATACTAAATGAGCAAGCTAAACCAAAGAAGGAGCAGTCGCATACCTCCACGCTCGGGGCGTGGGGAAGAAGCGTGGCCAAGTCACATGGTCCCCAGTACAAAGGCCAAAAAGATATAATCCAACAATGCCCACTCCACGCAGGGAGGTAAAAGGATACACAGTGAAATCTGGGGGACGTACGAAATGGGGTGACAGGTACCGGGTAGGTGAAGCTCATCATCCTCGTACGGCTGCGAATGGAATGGACTTACGCTCACGAATCAATCTGAATCCAGCGGTAAAGAGGGAGGATCCTGGGCGCTAAGGAGGGATTAATGGTCCCTGGAGGCGGGCAGCAAGGAACGATGACCGCTCCGGAAGAAGCTCGAAGCCGACCGCAGTGGAAGGAAGCTCCGGTGTGACCTCGAACGGGCGGGCAGACTGCTGGCCAATCCACGCGGTGCTGGGAAGCAGCAGGAAGAAGAGCCTGGTATGCGACCTTCTGCTCGCCCGCTGGTCACGAAACTTGGTGTAGACGCCATTGGGGATGTCTCAGGGACGCCGATGGAGTGTCAACTGCAACTGAGTATCGTGGAGGTCGTGGCGAATTTTATAGCAGACCCCTGCGCTTCTGGATTATCTTTTGGCAGCAGGACAGGGGTTGAATAGTGGGCTGGAACTGGGGTTTCCGGGTGGCTATTGGGGCTGGTTTTTCTCTGGTGGATAAGTGAGGGTCGTGGGGTGATTGAGTAGCAGTGGCGGGGTGGCGTGCAGTGGGGGTTTTGGGCGTGGGAAGTGAAAACAGACTGGGCTCCGTTCTGTAGTTCAGTGCAGTTAGAACTGAGGGTAGGAAGTAGGGGCGGGGAAAGTAGAGAAAATGGGCTCAGAAAATTGTTAAAAAACTATGGGGAAAGGTTTTGGATGTGGTTAGACAGTGCTCAAAATTTTAGGTCATTCAAAGTCGATTTGGGGGTCATCCCTTTGGAGGTGTTTGAGCACTGTCCCGACAGGATTGCACAAGGACAGTCCGCGCGACCAAAATGGCTCTAAAAGGAAGTTCGTGCACACATCGCATTTTGGTGCGGGATTTTGAGGGGAGGTGGGGGACAGGTAGAGGAAGAAAAGTGAGGAAGAGGTCAAAGTGATCAGAGGTCAGGAAGAGGGCGTCCCAATCTGATCTTCAGGGTTCAAGTTTCCTGCAAGCAGACAACCAGAGATGGGCGCAGGATAGCAAGGTTTATCTCCTCCATGCTTGCAGCAAACCCTTGATCCATGAACTCCTGGCTTGGGAAGATGATGGGGAGGTCACTTTCCATCAGTTGGTAAAGCCAAGAACCTGCAATAAACCTTGGGAGTCGCACCCAAGGGGAAGAGGAAGAGGGAGAGAGGGGAGGGGAGGGAGTCGCACCCTAGAGAGGAGGTGGGGAAGGCCGCGGCCAACACAAATCTTTTCTCCAAATTAATTCTTCATTAACCTTCTCAAAAGAAACTACATCAATTATATATGGGAAGGGGAAACCCTAATTAATTTCCTAAAATAAAATACTAAAAGAAGCCTATTTAATTTGAAATCCTACACAATAAGAAAGGAGGGGAGGGAAAATAGGAAGGCTAGCTAAAAACTAGGAGGGGGGGCGGCCATCTCCAAGGAGGAGAGGGAAAGGTGGGGGGTTGCACCCAAAACCCTAACCCTAATGGGTATGGGAAGGGGGGTGCACATCCCAAAGTGGGGGGCCTACTAGAAGGGGCGGCCTGCCCAATCCTCCTTGGGCCTTGGATCAAAGTGGCCCATTAACCCTTATTTAACCTATTTAACCTCCTAAGCATAGAGGTGACCCAAATACAATCCAATTGGCCTCAAATTGGCCTACAAATGTCTTGAGTGAAAGAAATAAAGAAGTCCAAGAGCCTGGCCAGCTCTCCAAGCCATCTCCAAACCACAGTAAAGCCTATAAGTCCCGTGTAGTGCTGCATGTCTGTGGACGTGCAAAATTGCATGTCCATGTGTCTCGCTAAGCCCCGCATTAATGTCAAAGTCAAAGGAAGAAGACCCAGAGAGACTGGCCATCAAGGGCTCCGTGAAGATACTACCGCTCGGCAAATCTCCGCATTCGCACGGGCGCATTAAGAGACCGAGAAGTCACAGGATGTCCTCCTAAATTAACACACTGATAGGGACCCTCCCTCGGGCCCTTAACGGTGAAGAAATATCCCGAAGAATGCACGGCTTCAAGCTACTTAAGTAAGAGCAAAGGCCCTCCAGCAGCACAGGCCTGAGGCCCTTCAGCGGCACGGCCATGAACCCCTAGCAGCACGGCCCTTCAGCCTTTCAGTGGCACGGCCATGTGGCCCTCCAGCGGCACGGCCATCTAGCCCTTCAGCGGCACGCTTCATTCAAGGTTTCACCAAGTCTATACATCCGTCAGCTGAAGTCTATACACTCATGTCTAAAGTCTGTACAGGCTCATGTATGCTCATAGTGTGAAGTATGTACAGAGTTCAGGCAAACGTGAAGTCTACACGCTCATGTGGCAAGTCCGTACAGAGTTCAGGCAAATGCGAAGTCTGTACATTCGAGCTCCAAGGCTGTACGTTAGCAGTTGCATAATCGAAGTCTGTACTGTCACGCCTCGACGCGGAATATCGAGGCACGACAGGGGAGAAAACCCCTCACTCAATCAAGACTAGAAATTCTAATTACATCACTTGATATAAAAATCTCCACTATAAAATTTCAATTTTTACAACTCTTCCAAAATTTCAAGGACAACACTAACTCTCAAGCAAATTACAAGAATACTCTTATAATTAAATAACTCTCAATTCTATACTGAGAAACAGGGTCTACTATGACATCTTGGTACACTCCAACACTCTTGCCCATGCTTGCTAGCTATCCTCGAGACAACCTGAAAAATATTAATTGACACTGAATGAGCATAAAGCTCAGTAGGAATTACATCTCAAGATTTAACATGCTTTAAGTGGTTTACAAGTTCTATTAATGTCATTAAAGCTATGCATGTAGATGAGTAGATATCAAGGATTGTAAAAAAATCGACAAGAGTAGTGAAGGAATAACGAGTGAGAGTATAAGGATTTCAACTTCAATACAGCAATAGCAGGAGATTCATGTAAGTAATGACTGGAATTAACAAAATCTTTCCAAGAGAGTAAGAACTCATGTCAAGCAAGTAATAGAAGTAATATAAATTCAAGCATGTAAAACTAGAATTGGCTATTTATCAATTTCATTCAAGCAAAACTTTACCCTTCTGCGGGTCTCAAGTCAAATCAATCAAGTAATATCACGAGAATGAGTGGAATGTCTAAAGTCTAGCAAGCAAGTACTCCGGTGCAATGCCAAACACCATGGTCAATAAACTCCCATGGGCACAAGTACCTTCGGGTGCTCCCCCCAGGACAAGACCGGGCCCTATATGCACAGCATTTCATGTAATACCTTTGACATCCACTTTCATTTATAGCCAATATAGAATTTCTAGAATCTAGAAGCGTAGTATTACAGACGAGATTAACTGGTCACTTGATTATGGAGGATTCTAGAGGTGGCCCCTACAGGCTCAAGAGGTGGCTCCCGTCGTGTAGCACTTTGTGCCGTACGGCCTCAAGAGGTGGCTCCCACAACGTAGCACTTTACCCTGCATGCCACTTAGTTCCTACACTCCCAAATGGTAATTTAAGAGTTTCAATGTTTGACCATGTAGGGAATAGAATTCAAGAGTTTGTGAAAAACTCATGATTATAATCAGGGTTTACGGGTGGCAGTTTTTGCCCATTTTATGTTTAGAACAAGTGTCTGTTGTATAGTCATTGTTATAGTGTCCGGGTCATGGGCACACTTCAATTAAAGCTGATTTATGTAAAATTGAGGACATGTACAGATAAGGAAATTTGTGCGATTTACATGCATTCGTTTCATGCTTTACATATCAAATTTGTAACATTTCGTATCATACTAGTTTACATTTTACAGGAAACTTAATGGAGACATAGTTTCTAGATAGGCATAACTCTATCTATACCAAATCTGGTGTATAGATTATGTAGACTAACAAGTTAATTAGGTATGCTAATTGATGAGTATATCAACTAACATGTTAAGTATTACCCTGGATTGAAGTTAATACATGCTGATTATTACGGGGTATGAGACTAAACTTGCTGGTGTTGACACAAATGTCGATATTAGTTATATATATATATATATATTTTTATCCAATAAGTATATATATATATATCCGATTATAAAATTCTGCCCAATATATATATATAATGGAGGTTATAGATATGTATATCTTCTGTCCGATATATATATATATATATATATATATATGAGTTAGCCAAAATGGTAATTTATTATCATAATCAGAATTTGATTATGAAAATAAGTTTTTATGTTGAAAATAGTTATAATTTGCTAAAAACAATATTAACATGTTGAGAATGAGTTTCATATATTACTTTACTGGTAAGATGATAAAAATAAATTTTTCATGCTAGATTTAATTTTTACATGCTGAAATTAATTATTAACATGCTAAAATTAATGCTTAACATGCTAACATAATTAGCTTACTGATAGGATGATAAGATAAGGTTGACATGCTGATTACAGAAATTTTCTGATAACAACATAATTTTTATCATGCTAAAAATTATTTTTCTACATTTATTTGCTAATTATTTGATAGGGAAATAGAATTATCATGCTGAAAAATAGTTTTATTCACTGAAAATAATTATAACATGCCACAAATAGTAATAACATGCTGGAATAATTTTACCATGCTGGAAGAAATGTTATCATGCTAACAATTATTTTTCTACACTTATTTACTAATTATTTGATAGGAAAATAGAATTATCATGCTGAAAAATAGTTTTAATACACTGAAAATAATTATAACATGCTGGAATAATTTTACCATACTAAAAGAAATATTATCATGCTGGAAGTAATTTTCATGCATCAATTTACTAATTTATTTAATAGAAAAGTAAGTTTTATGTGCACAAAAATAGCTTTAAATAGATTTTAACATGCTTAAAATAATTTTTATATCTCAGTATGTATAAAATAATTCTATCATATTGGAAGTCACTTTAACATGATGGAAATAGTTTTAACATGTTGGAGATAATTTTTAGTATGTATAAACTAATGCTGTGAAAATTAGATTTTTACATAAAAAAAATAATTTCATTCTACAAATATATATATACTCTGTAAGAAAGAAGGAGTCCATTTTAAATTATATTCTATTTTATATATGTTTTGTATATACAATTAATGGACTATATATATGAATTTATATACATGTATAGACATTTATATATTTACATATATGGAAGTGTCGACACTTCCATTAGGAGGTGTTGACACTTTCTATGTAAGTGTCATGCAAGGTGTCGACACTTGCATATGCAGGTGTCGACACTTGCATATGCAGGTGTCGAACATTTGACTATAAATCTATATATATTGTTGTTATATATTTAGGTATGGAAGTGTATGTGTTATATAAATAAGGTATAAATTGTTCACATTTTATTTCTGTTGTTTTTCAACCTGTTTCTGCATGTGTCGACACCAAATGTCGACATTTACTGTTCCTTTTTAGTCTCTATTGTACAGTGTGGTTACAGGTTAGACACGAAGTGTCGACACCTGTGTGGACACTTAACTATATATATAGACACGAGGGTATAGATTTGGTAGATTAACAGGTTAATTAGGTGTGCTAATAGATTAGGTATGCTAATAGATTAGTTAATGAAACTAATACTTTACTAATTTTACTACATTTCTAATACATGCTAACTATGAGGCTTTTCTTAGATTAAAGCTAATACATGCTAACTATGCTACTAACACATGATGTATAAACATGAAATATCGCATGGAGATGAGCCTAAGACTAACTGCCTAGACTAATCATCCTAGATTAGCTACTAGTTTAGTTAAAAATTGAGAACGCTTACTAAGCATGCTATATAATTACCTAGATTAACTACGGTTTAGCCAAAAATTGAGAAAATCTACTAAGCATGCTATATAATTACCTAGATTAACTACGGTTTAGCCAAAAAATTGAGAAAACCTACTAAGCATGCTATATAATTACCTAGATTAACTACGGTTTAGCCAAAAATTGAGAAAACCTACCTTTTTGGAAGAACGTAGTAGCAGACCCTTCTTGCGCAATCCCTGCATAGCTTTGCCCCAACCTTAGCTAGCCTAGAATGGGGTAGCTACGGGTATGTTTATAGGGTCTGTCATGACCGAATAGGGGGCAAGATCTGGAATAATGGGGCTTTACAGCTTGTACAGGCTGGAGAGATAAGAGATAGGCTGGAGAGATAAGAGAAACTGTTTGTTCAGCTAATCCATGGCCCAAATCGTAAGTGCAAGTTTTGCTAGCTTATAACATATAATTATTTGGCAAAAAGGGTAAATGGTGTAACGACCCGGATTCCGGATACCCGGTGCACCCGGTATAAATACCGAATACACGTGATACCATGAGGGACCCGCGAGGCCTCCCAAGCGCGGGAAAGCGCCGAAGGGATAAAAGGCATGTGTAGAGTACATTGAAGCCACAGAGATATAACAGTAAGCAATTTCATTAGATTGGATTGCTAAAGTAGCAGAAATAAAATTACAGCTTCATTAATAAATTTTTAACAATTAAACACAGAGTCCAGCCCAAAGGAAAGACAACAAGTCTAGCACAGTACAGTACGACAGAAAGAAACGTACACAGAAGTCGGGAGAAGCCCGACCGCAGGTACAGCTGGCAGCTACAACAGCAAGCGAGCACTCCGCCAGGAACAGCAGAGGCAGACGTCGAAACCCACCTGAAAAGCAACAGGGGTGAGTCTCAATAGAAACTCAGTAGGGGTCACGCGGATCCCCACTGGAAAACGCACAAAGCAAAAGCAACGGAAGCAGCAACAAACGCAGCAAGAACAGCAACGTAGCAAAGCAGGAAAGCTACACTACAAAGCTGTAAAGGAACAGACGGGAAGTAGGAGTAGGGAACACGCAGGAGAGGGTGAGAACCCGCACCAAACAAGCGGCTGCTGAATTAACCTCAGCACCCCAAACTACTCCAAACAAAAAGGCAACAGGTGGATGACCCTAAACTCACACAGAAGGGTACATCGGCCTGTCAACCAGCCCCAAACAAAGGCGAAGGCGAACGCCCACACCGGGAAACAGACAAAACACGACAGAGAACGTCGTGCACAAAGCCCCACGCACGATCAGAACATCGTGCAGACGACAGAACACTGACCTCGAGCACAGCCACGAACGGGCAACTCGCAAAGGTCACAACGTGCAAGAAAACGTGAAGAGCTACGCGTCACGTGACGGAAGCACCCCCTTAAAAAGCCAGCTGCGTCCACTGACGTCTTACGCCGCACCTCAAGCGTCTCGCCTACAGCACTGCTGTAACAACAGCAGAGACAGAGACACAAGCTGAACCAAACAGGAACAACAAACAAGTAACTAGTCAGGGTCACGCCCGTCGACGTAAGTCCTCCGTCCCTGACCACGTGTGCACACACTAGCTATAGTCTAAGCCAGGTCCTCTAGCTAGTATTCTCCCTCGGTAGGACGCTACCGTTGACTAGGAGCCCGCGGAACTAACTACAAACCGCTCACCGGGAATAACCCTCCGCCATCCGCTAGCGGGTCGGCACTCAACAGACCTTAGGCAACAACAAGTGGAGGCTTCACACGACAGAGAAGCTCAAACACAAGTGCCGAAGTACAAACGGGCGACCACGCCCCTCAACACGTACTTCGAGGCACCAAATGGCAGCATCGCCACTGCCGACAACTCAGGACAAGCAACTAGACCTCCTATGTAACGATCCTGAGTCGAACGACTCAAGGCAAGATCGTCACAAACAGCGGAACAAGCCGCCAATCGGTCTAATCCTAAGCCAGAGAAACCACGCTCCGCAGAAAACAACACACGGAGACCTGAGGGAAACATCAAGAACCCTCAGCACAGCTGGACACGCAAACTGAGGTAGAACAACACCTCGAAGCATCCAGAAGCAGTGTCTTGGACAGGACAGAACTGCCAAGACACGCACAAACAAGGTCACATGTCAACCACTGGGTCAAACCGGGTTGACCGAAACCAAACGACAAAAGCATACCAGAGTAGGATCAAGAGTCCTACCACAAGTAAGAAGACTCCTGGCTACCTTACAACGTAGTCTTAACCCTCATAGGACGTCAAGAGACATCCACGGGACAACGGGCAGACCACAAGGACAAGCCAAGACACACAGAACCATCGGGCGGAAAACCAAGGCACAAGGCAAATAACGCACCATCCTTAGACCGCTACTAGAAAGTGACGGTCTCGCTCAGGGCTGTTATTTCCCAAACGACGGACGGACACCAGGCCGTCACACACCACCCTGATAACCTATAAAACCACACAAAAGCCAAGTAACGCACGGCTCTAGGCGCGTTACAAGCAAACGACGCACGGGGTCCCCACCGTCACATCCAACGGTGCAGCAAACCCAAACCAACGTGAAGTAACGCACAACGCCAGGCGCGTTACAGCAAAACGACACGGCAGGAGAGGGCCGTCAGAGACAAACGATGCGCAGGGGCCCATCCGTTACTTCAACGGCATGGCCACCCTCAACCCAGCACAACAGCAAACGACGGACAGAGGCATGTGCGTTACTCACAAACGACGCACGGGGTCTCCACCGTCACTTCCAACGGTGCAGCCACCCTACCTCGTCCACGCAGAATGTAACGGCCAGGGGCAGGCGCGTTACACTCAAACAACGCACAAGGGCTCGACCGTTAGAGGCACCGCCTCAATGAGTCAAACGTCAGTCAACTGGCAAGCAACGGCCTGGGCAAGGCGCGCCGCTTCCATCTAACGCACTGGGTCCACTGCGTTAGACCAACCGACTAAACCCCAAAGAAAAACGACAAAACGAAAGTAACGGCCAAGCACTGGCGCGTTACACGGGAATGACGCACCACCCTTGGGCCGTCACTCACCCAGAAGCAAAAGGGCTAAACCCTCAAACCAAATAACGGTCCATCGTAGGACCGTCAAAAGCAAGTGGCGGTCGCTGGCCAGACCGCTACTTCGGTTACGGCGGGAAAACATAGGAATGGCCGGATCGGCCCATTCCACGCCCCATTCACGCCGAAATGCAGGGGAAACACACCGCAACGATAAAATACAACACCAAGGGGCTCCAAACCCCACATGCAACATCAAAGACGCAAGATTAGGGCGATTGCACCAAATCAACCCTAAATGGGTCACCGAGGTTCCCGGGCTTCTACCGGCCTCGAATGAACACCAAATCGCACGAAACCAACGTGGATGGGATTCTAACATCCTTGCGGTCATTTAGAAACTAACTGAACCGCAAACGGTCACCGTTTACCGGCCGACCCTAAAAACCACGAAAATCACAGTTTAGGCAAAACAAGCCCAAACACACTCGTTTCCTAGCCGAACGCCGTGCAATGGCAGGGAAAACGAAGAGGACGAAGTAAGGATCCGTCACCCTACCTCCACCGAAGAAACCGCGCCCCGAAAGGACTAAACCACGCCGAAAACCACTCGCGAATCAATTTCACCGGCTTTGAATCCACCGTTCGGGATCGCGCCAGAATCGATCCGATCCTCGCTCCATCGCGCATCCAACCAGCTCCACGGCTTCACCGCCTCGCCCACCTACGCCTCCGTCTACAGCCGGAGCCGAAAAGGGGAGAGAACGAGAGAGAACGGGAGAGAGAGGGACGGTCGCGCGAATGAGAAGGAGAGAGAGAAAGAGAAAAGAAAAAGGAAAAGAAATTAGGAAATTTTCCTAATTTCCGGAAATTCCGAAAATGCGCCGAAAATGCACAAATTCAGAAAAATACGCAAAAATAGTCGAAACGACCGGCTCGACGAGTACATCGTCGCTGTAGCATCCACGAGCTCGAGAATTGACAAACAAACTCACCGTAGGGTTCCGTAACTAGTACGTGAGAAAAACCCACACGGCTCGTCAAACTCAACTCGGAAGCCACAAAAGCGAACCGAAACTCAACGAAACCAATCCGAAAGAGATCCGAAAGATCCAACAAAGATTCAACAAGATCCATGGCATTACATCCTCCCCTCCTTTAAGAAATTTCACCCTCGAAATTAAGGACTAACAAAGGAGAAGCAGGGAAGAACAACCCAACAACACAAATCTCGGAAAACACAGCTCAGAGGGACACCGTCAGGTCACAACTATAGGTACACACTCTAGCTTCCAAGACAGCAAGTCCACAGCACGAGCATGACACCAAAGTGAACACAACTGACACCTCCGAAGCAAGGGCAACGTCGTTTACGTCTCATAGGGCAAGAGACACGACAGCCACAACAATCGAGAACCAACACCGAAAAACACAATAACAACACGGCAAGCAGCAGCTCACACAAGGAGACACAGTCCTCCCAGCTGACAGCTTGACCACATCATCGGCTCTAGTGCCAAAGGCAACAGGGAACACCTGGCACACAAGACACCAACGACGACAACACCACTGGACCACAAACACCATCACGTCAGCACTCACTCAGATATCACATCTGATCAAGTCGCAAGCTAACTCCACCGAAGAAAAAGGGAGCACAGCAAGGCCAACTGACAAGACAATGGTCCAAGATGAGAACGCAAAATCATAAAGAAACAGCGCCAAAACAACACAACGGCAGCACCTGCAGAATTTCGGCTCCGCACAACACGCAGTGCCAAGAAACACGTCTGCAAGCAGGGTCACAACAAGGCACAAGAACAGCTGAGCACACAACCACACAAGAACGGGTTACGCATCAGACTGCTCACCAAGAGAAGACCCACAACAACAAGAAACGACAACAATCTCGGGGAACGCAACTCAAGGACTAGCAACACGCCTCAAGAGCACAACACCCAAGAAGGAAAAAGCAGAGCAAAGGGTACTTAATCAGCACGGAATGCCAACCAATTCCCCAACACTCACACAATTGCCAATGCCAACACAAGAAAAACCACAAACAAAGGCACGGCAACTGACGACACCAAGGCACGAGAAGCCAAGACGGAGTCACATCGAGAAAGAAAGAACCTCTCGACAAACGGGTAGCCAACCCACACACTTCAGCTGTACTCTCAACAACGTGCACAGGCAACAGAACAACATCGGTAATCGCATCTCAGCGCGCACCAGCATCATCGCAATCAACAAGATCGCAATTCATACGCCACGCGCACCGATCCAACGAATAACCGAACTCAAGGAGCCTAAGTGCAACAAGAGAAGAGCACCAGCTTCAGCGCAAAGCACAAGGAAAGCATCAATCTCAGCTTACCTTCACGTCCTAAAACAACAAATGAGCCTTCACAACGCATCGGCCGTTGGACACAACACGACAACTACAGTGCACAACAGCTCTTAACACCATTACGGAGTCCAAAGCCAAGCAACCGTACAACAAGGAGCAGATCAGGCTCAACACAAAGCTGTCTACGCTTAAGCAGACATAGGACAAGGCAGCACTAAGACAACAATTCCAAGGCTAACCTCGAAAAAACTTCACCAAGAAGGGACGAGAAGCAACAAGCTCTACAACAACAGCTCACCAGGAAGGGAAAATCCTAGGTTCGCTCGAGCAACTTCTCAATCGAGGCAACACGACAACCGAAACAACGAAAACAACAATGCATCAGAAGCTAAGCCGACTCAAGCCGGGATAACCAAAGCAACGTAAGAACGTGCATGGCCATCACACCAACGCTAAAAAGTCACAAGCCACCTGAGCAAAATACAGAAAACAGCTCGAACAATGCACTGCAGGTTCATGCCAACCGACAAACACTGCCAAGCGCAACACGATCGAGTCCAACTTCAAAACGAACGAAGCACATCGTCACATCCAGACGAGAGCAAAAACCATCTCGTACAGTGCCAACCAAGCACGTACAAGACCACACGCGAGAAGCACTGCGATAAACCATCGCAACACCTACGCCAGCAAGAGACTGTACTGGGCCTAAGGACTCTGGAAACTGTATATCTCGAATTCCCATGTACTTCACACAACAACGCTCTGATAGCTCAGAAAAGAAAAACTCCGAACATCTCAGAACACTGCTCTGATACCACCTGTAACGACCCAGATTCCGGATACCCGGTGCACCCGGTATAAATACCGAATACACGTGATACCATGAGGGACCCGCGAGGCCTCCCAAGCGCGGGAAAGCGCCGAAGGGATAAAAGGCATGTGTTGAGTACATTGAAGCCACAGAGATATAACAGTAAGCAATTTCATTAGATTGGATTGCTAAAGTAGCAGAAATAAAATTACAGCTTCATTAATAAATTTTTAACAATTAAACACAGAGTCCAGCCCAAAGGAAAGACAACAAGTCTAGCACAGTACAGTACGACAGAAAGAAACGTACACAGAAGTCGGGAGAAGCCCGACCGCAGGTACAGCTGGCAGCTACAACAGCAAGCGAGCACTCTGCCAGGAACAGCAGAGGCAGACGTCGAAACCCACCTGAAAAGCAGCAGGGGTGAGTCTCAACAGAAACTCAGTAGGGGTCACGTGGATCCCCACTGGAAAACGCACAAAGCAAAAGCAACGGAAGCAGCAACAAACGCAGCAAGAACAGCAACGTAGCAAAGCAGGAAAGCTACACTACAAAGCTGTAAAGGAACAGACGGGAAGTAGGAGTAGGGAACACGCAGGAGAGGGTGAGAACCCGCACCAAACAAGCGGCTGCTGAATTAACCTCAGCACCCCAAACTACTCCAAACAAAAAGGCAACAGGTGGATGACCCTAAACTCACACAGAAGGGTACATCGGCCTGTCAACCAGCCCCAAACAAAGGCGAAGGCGAACGCCGACACCGGGAAACAGACAAAACACGACAGAGAACGTCGTGCACAAAGCCCCATGCACGATCAGAACATCGTGCAGACGACAGAACACTGACCTCGAGCACAGCCACGAACGGGCAACTCGCAAAGGTCACAACGTGCAAGAAAACGCGAAGAGCTACGCGTCACGTGACGGAAGCACCCCCTTAAAAAGCCAGCTGCGTCCACTGACGTCTTACGCTGCACCTCAAGCGTCTCGCCTACAGCACTGCTGTAACAACAGCAGAGACAGAGACACATTTTGAACCAAACAGGAACAACAAACAAGTAACTAGTCAGGGTCACGCCCGTCGACGTAAGTCCTCCGTCCCTGACCACGTGTGCACACACTGGCTATAGTCTAAGCCAGGTCCTCTAGCTAGTATTCTCCCTCGGTAGGATGCTACCGTTGACTAGGAGCCCGCGGAACTAACTACAAACCGCTCACCGGGAATAACCCTCCACCATCCGCTAGCGGGTCGGCACTCAACAGACCTTAGGCAATAACAAGTGGAGGCTTCACACGACACAGAAGCTCAAACACAAGTGCCGAAGTACAAACGGGCGACCACGCCCCTCAACACGTACTTCGAGGCACCAAATGGCAGCATCGCCACTACCGACAACTCAGGACAAGCAACTAGACCTCCTATGTAACGATCCTGAGTCGAACGACTCAAGGCAAGATCGTCACAAACAGCGGAACAAGCCGCCAATCGGTCTAATCCTAAGCCAGAGAAACCACGCTCTGCAGAAAACAACACACGGAGACCTGAGGGAAACATCAAGAACCCTCAGCACAGCTGGACACGCAAACCGAGGTAGAGCAACACCTCGAAGCATCCAGAAGCAGTGTCTTGGACAGGACAGAACTGCCAAGACACGCACAAACAAGGTCACATGTCAACCACTGGGTCAAACCGGGTTGACCGAAACCAAACGACAAAAGCATACCAGAGTAGGATCAAGAGTCCTACCATAAGTAAGAAGACTCCTGGCTACCTTACAACGTAGTCTTAACCGTCATAGGACGTCAAGAGACATCCACGGGACAACGGGCAGACCACAAGGACAAGCCAAGACACACAGAACCATCGGGCGAAAAACCAAGGCACAAGGAAAATAACGCACCATCCCTAGACCGCTACTAGAAAGTGACGGTCTCGCTCAGGGCCGTTATTTCCCAAACGACGGACGGACACCAGGCCGTCACACACCACCCTGATAACCTATAAAACCACACAAAAGCCAAGTAACACACGGCTCTAGGCGCGTTACAAGCAAACGACGCACGGGGTCCCCACCGTCACATCCAACGGTGCAGCAAACCCAAACCAACGTGAAGTAACGCACAACGCCAGGCGCGTTACAGCAAAACGACGTGGCAGGAGAGGGCCGTCAGAGACAAACGACGCGCAGGGGCCCATCCGTTACTTCAACGGCATGGCCACCCTCAACCCAGCACAACAGCAAACGACGGACAGAGGCATGCGCGTTACTCACAAACGACGCACGGGGTCTCCACCGTCACTTCCAACGGTGCAGCCACCCTACCTCGTCCACGCAGAATGTAACGGCCAGGGGCAGGCGCGTTACACTCAAACAACGCACAAGGGCTCGACCGTTAGAGGCACCGCCTCAACGAGTCAAACGTCAGTCAACTGGCAAGCAACGGCCTGGGCAAGGCGCACCGCTTCCATCTAACGCACTGGGTCCAGTGCGTTAGACCAACCGACTAAACCCCAAAGAAAAACGACAAAACGAAAGTAATGGCCAAGCACTGGCGCGTTACACGGGAATGACGCACCACCCTTGGGCCGTCACTCACCCAGAAGCAAAAGGGCTAAACCCTCAAACCAAATAACGGTCCATCATAGGACCGTCAAAAGCAAGTGGCGGTCGCTGGCCAGACCGCTACTTCGGTTACGGCGGGAAAACATAGGAATGGCCGGATCGGCCCATTCCACGCCCCATTCATGCCGAAACGCAGGGGAAACACACCGCAACGACAAAAGACAACACCAAGGGGCTCCAAACCCCACATGCAACATCAAAGACGCAAGATTCGGGCGATTTCACCAAATCAACCCTAAATGGGTCACCGAGGTTTCCGGGCTTCTACCGGCCTCGAATGAACACCAAATCGCACGAAACCAACGTGGATGGGATTCTAACATCCCTGCGGTCATTTAGAAACTAACTGAACCGCAAACGGTCACCGTTTACCGGCCGACCCTAAAAACCACAAAAGTCACAGTTTAGGCAAAACAAGCCCAAACACACTCGTTTCCTAGCCGAACGCCGTGCAATGGCAGGGAAAACGAAGAGGACGAAGTAAGGATCCGTCACCCTACCTCCACCGAAGAAACCGCGCCCCGAAAGGACTAAACCACGCCGAAAACCACTCGCGAATCAATTTCACCAGCTTTGAATCCACCGTTCGGGATCGCGCCAGAATCGATCCGATCCTCGCTCCATCGCGCATCCAACCAGCTCCACGGCTTCACCGCCTCGCCCACCTACGCCTCCGTCTGCAGCCGGAGCCGGAAAGGGGAGAGAACGAGAGATAACGGGAGAGAGAGGGACGGTCGCGCGAATGAGAAGGAGAGAGAGAAAGAGAAAAGAAAAAGGAAAAGAAATTAGGAAATTTTCCTAATTTCCGGAAATTTCCCTAATTTCCGGAAATTTCGAAAATGCGCCGAAAATGCACAAATTCAGAAAAATACGCAAAAATAGTCGAAACGACCGGCTCGATGAGTACATCGTCGCTGTAGCATCCACGAGCTCGAGAATTGTCAAACAAACTCACCGTAGGGTTCCGTAACTAGTACGTGAGAAAAACCCACACGGCTCGTCAAACTCAACTCGGAAGCCACAAAAGCGAACCGAAACTCAACGAAACCAATCCGAAAGAGATCCGAAAGATCCAACAAAGATCCAACAAGATCCAGGGCATTACAAATGGTGTGGATGCTAAGATTGGAACCTTAGTCACTAGGTTGAAAGGCATATCACTTAACCAACTACTCTAGGAAGCCACTTGTTAAGTGAATAATCTTTACATATCATGACTCTATGTTCCAACTTCTTACATAAGCTTCCTATAGAGTTTATCTAATATTTTTTTTCTTATTTTGGAAATATTATTAATAATTTTTTTTAATCATTTTTTTATACGGGGTGCTACACCCTCCCCCACTTAAAAAGAATTTGATCCCCAAATTCACATGATATTTAAATAATTAAATTAAAGAAGATTATTAACAATACTAACCTGCGAATAAGTTCCAATTATACTTCTTAAGTACTTTTTCAATCTTCAAGTAGCTTCCTTTTATTACACTTACAATATAAAAATTATAACATAATTCAAAATAAATTATAATAAATACTTATCTTATTTACTAGGACTATGGCTATTCTTGCACATAACCCAATGCTCTACCCAATCTCACCGGGCAACTACAAGATGTTAGATCTAGAACTACAACCTAAGACACCTAAATGAGTTTTTTAATAAGAAGGAAACTTAGAAATCAAGGGTCTAAATAATCTAGGCTCTGATACCACAACTGTCACGCCCCGACGCGGAATATCGAGGCACGACAAGGGAGAAAACCCCTCACTCAATCAAGACTAGAAATTCTAATTACATCACTTGATATAAAAATCTCCACTATAAAATTTTAATTTTTACAACTCTTCCAAAATTTCAAGGACAACACTAACTCTCAAGCAAATTACAAGAATACTCTTATAAGAAAATAACTCTCAATTCTATACTGAGAAACATGGTCTACTATGACATCTTGGTACACTCCAACACTCTTGCCCATGCTTGCTAGCTATCCTCGAGACAACCTGAAAAATATTAATTGACACTGAATGAGCATAAAGCTCAGTAGGAATTACATCTCAAGATTTAACATGCTTTAAGTGGTTTACAAGTTCTATTAATGTCATTAAAGCTATGCATGTAGATGAGTAGATATCAAGGATTGTAAAAAAATCGACAAGAGTAGTGAAGGAATAACGAGTGAGAGTATAAGGATTTCAACTTCAATACAGCAATAGTAGGAGATTCATGCAAGTAATGACTGGAATTAACAAAATCTTTCAAAGAGAGTAAGAACTCATGTCAAGCAAGTAATAGAAAGTAATATAAATTCAAGCATGTAAAACTGGAATTGGCTATTTATCAATTTCATTCAAGCAAAACTTTACCCTTCTGCGGGTCTCAAGTCAAATCAATCAAGTAATATCACGAGAATGAGTGGAATGCCTAAAGTCTAGCAAGTAAGTACTCCGGTGCAATGCCAAACACCGTGGTCAATAAACTCCCATGGGCACAAGTACTTTCGGGTGCTCCTCCTAGGACCAGACCGGGCCCTATATGCACAACATTAATCATGTTTGTTGACATCCACTCTCGTTTATAGCCAATATAGAATTTCAAGAATCTAAAAACGTAGTATTACAGACGAGATTAACTAGTCACTTGGTTATGGAGGATTCTAGAGGTGGCCCCTACAGGCTCAAGAGGTGGCTCCCGTCGTGTAGCACTTTGTGCCGTACGGCCTCAAGAGGTGGCTCCCACAACGTAGCACTTTACCCTGCATGGGACTTAGTTCCTACACTCCCAAATGGTAGTTTAAGAGTTTCAAGGTTTGACCATGTAGGGAATAGAATTCAAGAATTTGTGAAAAACTCATGATTATAATCGGGGTTTATGGGTGACAGTTTTTGCCCATTTTATGTTTAGAACAAGTGTCTGTTGTATAGTCATTGTTATAGTGTCCGGGTCATGGGCACACTTCAATTAAAGCTGATTTATGTAAAATTGAGGACATGTACAGATAAGGAAATTTGTGCGGTTTACATGCATTCGTTTCATGCTTTACATATCAAATTTGTAACATTTTGTATCATACTAGTTTACATTTTACAGGAAACTTAATGGAGACATAGTTTCTAGATAGGCATAACTCTATCTATACCAAATCTGGTATATAGATTATGTAGACTAACAAGTTAATTAGGTATGCTAATTGATGAGTATATCAACTAACAGGTTAAGTATTACCCTGGATTGAAGTTAATACATGCTGATTATTACGGGGTATGAGACTAAACTTACTGGTGTTGACACAAATGTCGATATTAGTTATATATATATATATATATATATATATATATATTTATCCAATAAGTATATATATATATATATCAGATTATAAAATTCTGTCCAATATATATATATAATGGAGGTTGTAGATATGTATATCTTCTGTCCGATATATATATATATATATATATGAGTTAGCCAAAATGGTAATTTATTATCATAATCAGAATTTGGTTATGAAAATAAGTTTTTAACTTGAAAATAGTTATAATTTGCTAAAAATAATATTAACATGTTGAGAATGAGTTTCATATGTTACTTTACTGGTAAGATGATAAAAATAAATTTTTCATGCTGGATTTAATTTTTACATGTTAAAAATTAATTATTAACATGCTAAAATTATTGCTTAACAGGCTAAAATAATTAGCTTACTGATAGGATGATAAGATAAGGTTGCCATGCTGATTACAAAAATTTTCTGATAACAACATAATTTTTATCATGCTAAAATTTATTTTTCTACATTTATTTGCTAATTATTTGATAGGGAAATAGAATTATCATGCTGAAAAATAGTTTAATACACTAAAAATAATTATAACATGCGAAAAATAGTTATAACATGCTGGAATAATTTTACCATGCTGGAAGAAATGTTATCATGCTAAAAATTATTTTTCTACACTTATTTGCTAATTATTTGATAGGAAAATAGTATTATCATGCTGAAAAATAGTTTTAATACAGTAAAAATAATTATAACATGCTGGAATAATTTTACCATACTGGAAGAAATATTATCATGCTGGAAGTAATTTTCATGCATCAATTTACTAATTTATTTAATAGGAAAGTAAGTTTTATATGTACAAAAATGGCTTTAAATAGATTTTAACATGCTTAAAATTATTTTTATTTCTCAGTATGTATAAAATAATTCTATCATATTAGAAGTCACTTTAATATGATGGAAATAGTTTTAACATGTTGGAGATAATTTTTAGTATGTATAAACTAATGTGGTGAAAATTAGATTTTTACATAAAAAAAATAATTTCATTCTACAAATATATATATACTCTGTAAGAATGAAGGAGTCTATTTTATATTATATTCTATTTTCTATATATTTTGTATATACAATTAATTGACTATATATATGAATTTATATACATATATAGACATTTATATATTTACATATATGGAAGTGTCGACACTTCCTATGGAAGTGTCGACACTTCCATTAGGAGGTGTTGACACTTTCTATGTAAGTGTCATGCAAGGTGTCGACACTTGCATATGTAGGTGTCGACACTTGCATATGTAGGTGTTGACACTTGCATATGCAGGTGTCGAACATTTGACTATAAATCTATATATATTGATGTTATATATTTAGGTATGGAAGTGCATATGCAGGTGTCGAACATTTGACTATAAATCTATATATATTGATGTTATATATTTAGGTATGGAAGTGTAGGTGTTATATAAATAACGTATAAATCGTTCACATTTTATTTCTGTTATTTTTCAACCTGTTTCTGCATGTGTCGACACCAAATGTCGACATTTACTGTTCCTTTTTAGTCTCTGTTGTACAGTGTAGTTACAGGTTAGACACGAAGTGTCGACACCTGTGTAGACACTTAACTATATATATAGACACGAGGGTATAGATTTGGTAGATTAACAGGTTAATTAGGTGTGCTAATAGATTAGTTAATGAAACTAATACTTTACTAATTTTACTACCTTTCTAATACATGCTAACTATGAGGCTTTTCTTGGATTAAAGCTAATACATGCTAACTATGAGGCTAACACATGATGTATAAACATGAAATATCGCATGGAGATGAGCCTAAGACTAACTGCCTAGACTAATCATCCTAGATTAGCTACTAGTTTAGTTAAAAATTGAGAACACCTACTAAGCATGCTATATAATTACCTAGATTAACTACGGTTTAGCCAAAAGTTGAGAAAACCTACTAAGCATGCTATATAATTACCTAGATTAACTACGGTTTAGCCAAAAATTGAGAAAACCTACTAAGCATGCTATATAATTACCTAGATTAACTACGATTTAGCCAAAAATTGAGAAAACCTACCTTGTTGGAAGATCGTAGTAACAGACCCTTCTTGCGCAATCCCTGCAGAGCTTTGCCCCAACCTTAGCTAGCCTAGAATGGGGTAGCTACGGGTATGTTTATAGGGTCTGTCATGATCGAATAGGGGGAAGATCTGGAATAATGGGGCTTTACAGCTTGTACAGGCTGGAGAGATAAGAGATAGGCTGGACATATAAGAGATACTGTTTGTACAGCTAATCCATGGCCCAAACCTACTAAGCATGCTATATAATTACCTAGATTAACTACGGTTTAGCCAAAAATTGAGAAAACCTACCTTGTTGGAAGATCGTAGTAGCTGAACAAGATGTTTCACCCTGAGCTGAACAAGAACCCTCCCTTGAGTCATGGCCACCCCTTTAGCGGCACACTCTGCGTGATTTTGTCTGCCACTTTTCCTAGCGGTACACTCCCTTTTACCTTCAGCAGCACATCTTCTATTTTCCAGCGGTACGCTCCTCTTTGGCCCTCTAGTGGCGCACCCCCCCTGTTCCTTTCCCAGCGGTACTCCCCCCCTCTTGCCCTCCGAGCGGTACGCATCCTCCCAGCGGCATTGCATTATTTGAGCTGAAGTCTGTACAGCCTGTGCATGAAGTCTGCACACTATCTGGTCGCATACACTTATCAGTCTGTACATTGGCAGTTCTACCTATGTTGCACTCATAAGTCTGTACGTTATGAACTCTCAAGTCTATACAGACCTCGCTTTGCTCAAGTCTGTACATCGTCTAGTTGCCTTGGCTAAGTCTACACGTTGATTATCTACTCACGTATCATTCTTTTGGCAAGTCCATACATTGTGAAAGTCTATATATATTCCTCACTGGCTTGCTTCATGCACCGAGTCTGCACATTCCTTTCTAAAGTCTGTACGTTGCATCGCATGAAGTCTACACATTCCACGCTAGCGAAGTCTGCCTAAGTCTATACATTGCTCCTTCATGCATTGCATTAAGTCTGCACATTCCTTTCTAGAGTCTGTACATTGCATCGCATGAAGTCTACACATTCCACGCTAGCGAAGTCTGCCTAAGTCTATACATTGCTCCTTCATGCATTGCATTAAGTCTGCACATCGTGTGCATCATGCTGCCAAGTCCACACGGCCATTGTATCGCTGGCCAAGTCTATACATTGTCTGTTGTACAGCAGCAAGTCTGTACAATCCTTGTGGCTTGTTCACGCACTCCACCCTTCACCCTTCAGCAGTATGCCCATCTTCAGTCTAGCGGTACGCTCCACATTATTCCAGCGGTGCACTCTCAGCCCCTTCAGCGGTCCACTCCACCCTTTACCCTTCAACGGTACGCCCATCTTCAGTCTAGCGGTACGCCCCCACTCTTCCCAGCGGTACATCCTAGCCTCCGTCATCTCCCCTATGAATACACACATGCATGCAATAAAAAGGGAGGGGGGGCTACATGATAAAAGGAATGATGAATAGTAATAACAATAGTGAGATAAAAGGGGTGGCCTCAACCAAGACGACAACAGGGGAAAATAATAACAAAGAAAGGGTAATGTCAATAAACAAACGAGAATAACAAGTGTCGACGACCATCGTGAATACAACAATATGGCAGCAGTCTCTCCTTCCTGGATTCCAAACCCGGGGATATTACTGATGCCCCCCCGTAAGCTAGAAGTCGCTCTCGGGAATTCTCTCTCGTGTCATGGTGACCGCCCGGCCTTATTTCGGGCCGATAATTCATCAGAGTCCCCTCCCTCGTCGGGATTTGATTTGCCTCCCTGCATTAAAATTGTCGTCCCTCGGCAAACATTTGTACGGATTCGTCTTCCGAGTTATCGTCTCGTTTTTCGTGTGAACTTGTGTCTAAACATTAAATGGTCCATCAATGACCGACATGACCTGGGTATTCAGGCCCCCACCTTGGGCTCACCGCATAACCCGACGGGTGGTTTCCTTCCCGCGTTAATCAGTATTTCTTTCGACCGTGGAGCCCTTATTTCTGGCAATTAATCAAGGGTATTCCCCTATCCGAGGGGATGTAAATGACGTTGTGACCTTTATGGCACAACGGGTCTCAGTCCCGACCCGAACCACACAATCGCCTGACTGAGTCAGATCGAGCGCACCATGGGCTCTCCGAAGCCCGAACAAATTGTCACTTTGTGACTGGCTCGCCCACGCACTTAATAAAACCAACAAACGGATAAACGAAAGGGAAGAAGATCTCTCTCAAAATTAAGTGCGTCCACAAGTCTGGCACGCCCGGTGGGACTGGATCACCCTTTATCTTTTTTCTGGAACCAAGGGCTCCACGGCCCCTTTCTTGTAATACTGATTCCCTAATTTGCAAATGCAGGTTGCATTACGGACATCAAGATGGCTCTCACTTTCGGCCACCAACCCGTCGAGAGTCACGTGCGGAATGGCTACATGGCCGTCCCTCTCACCTTCGAGAGATTCCCTCCCTCAGTTGGCTTCCCCAACTTTTTGGGAGTGACCTTTACTCACCTGTTGGACGTGGAAGCGTCTGACGGAATCAAGAACGACGCCTCCATCCAGGGGGCCACCGAAGTTGCTGCCAGCCAACCAATGGCCGAATCCCCCATGGCTGCCCCTATGAAGATATTGGGCTGCAACGTGCACCATGTGCACGAAGCCACCGGCCCATCTCGCCCAGACTCGGCTTCCCATCAGAGAAGGCTCCAAAGGAGTCATGCAACCACATCATCCCGAGGCCGGGTCTCCGGCACCGGCAAGTCTGCTGTCATCGGAACGCTCCGGGTGCATCTTTCCGGGCGGCGCTCTGAAGTAATCCCTGATCACATCGTACCCGCCGTTCCAGTGCGTAACTCCTTCCAGCCACTGGGGAAGATGAAGGGCAGGATGACGCTCGCAGCTCCAGCCATAGTCCCACAGCACCGACCGGCCCCTAAGCCGACTAAGGGCAAGCAGGCGTGGATTCCCAAGGCGGCCCGGGCCATTTCACCGGCACAGGCGGGACCCAGCACCTTTCGCCCGGCAAGGGCTCAACAAGTAGACCGGGTCAAGGCATCAACCACCGTCTATCAGCCAGCATCGGCCACACTAACCCCACCAGAGAATACCCGCCGTCGACACCACCGACGTCACTACCAGGCTGCCCGTGAGGAGCCTACAGCCTACATGCCTGTTACTGTCAATAGGGCCACACCACCGGCTTCTCCTCCAGATCAAGACTAGGAAGGGGTGGAGCAGGCCATGAGAAACTATCTGCGGGGCACGGGGAGCACTCCCCTGGGTCATCAGAGATTGCTTGGGGCAGTAGCCTTGGCATTTGAAGAAGAAGAAGCCCGATCCGCGCCTAGTGCCGAGTCGAGGAACTGCTCCGAGGAGCGCTATCAGTCCCCACCGAGGGAAGAGGCGAGGCCGCGGGGGTCGGTCTTTGACAGATTGGTCTTCCCAGGAAGGCCGTCAAGGAGAGCAACAAGAAAAGGCAGGGACATAAGGGTCTACACTTGCAATATGGTAGGAGTGTCCGGCCGGTACGGGGCCTTACCGACCAAGCCCGAAGAAATGGCCAGACTTGCGGCAAGGCCAGGACCTCTCACCAGAAGAAGGAAGGCAGCAACCGAAAAGACACAAGCTCACATTGAAGGAACTGTCTACGGGGAATCGTCGACGGCCCTGGCCGCCAACATCATTACTGAAGGTACCACGGGAGGACCATCCACTTCCACCGAGGAGGCGCCAACCAAAGAAAGAGGGGGCACCCCCAGCCTCTCAATGAGTGACCCCGTTGTATTACTCATGATGCAGTAATATCAAAGAGAGATCGAGTTGCTAAAAAAGCAGTTGACCAACAGAGCGGCTCAACCCTCAACGTCCGGGCAAACCGAAGCATTACCAGAGACCCCTGGGGGTAACGGTCAGGCCTTGAAAGCTTCTCCACAGGCGACGGTGTCTCCGCCGATCTCCGGCTACACCGGGGGCATAACCCTGCACCAGCCACAGCATATAACTCCGGCCCCGCCGCCAAACCTACCGTTCCAAGGATCCACCATTGCGCCTCAGGCGACAGTGTTAACGACGCCACTGGCGCAATCGGCTCATTTCTACCCGAACCCGGTGGACCCAGCGACAGTGAACAGACTCATGTTGGAACAGATGATAGACATGAAGCTGGCAGAGAGGGGCGATAGTGATTGCACGCCCTTTGATGTGTATCGGGTACCTTATCCGGCACACTATGCTGCAAGGAGGCTCCCGGTCGGCATCACCAAACCGCCGAAATTTGAAAAGTTTAATGGGCAAGGGTCTCCCAGGGAGCACATCGCCTACTATGTGAATATTATGGGGGATTTAGCTACAGATGAAGCCTATCTCCTCAAATTCTTTGGCTCAACACTTACCGGGCTTGCTTTCGAATGGTACTCGAGCCTGCCCGCCGGGTCCATTGTAGACTGGCCCGACATGCAGAAGAAATTTAAAGAAAGGTTCTACATAGCTGAACGGGAGGTCACCGTGGCAAAACTCTATGCCACAAAGCAAAGAAGTGATGAGTCGGCACTCGACTACATAAAGAGGTGGAGGAACCTCAGCATGAGATGCAGGCGTCCCCTGCATCAGGAGGACGCAGTACAAATTTGTAAACAGAACCTGAAGAAAGAAATCCTTGAGTGAATGATCGGTGCGGAAATAAAGTCATTTGACCGCTTAAACAATATAGTGGCGGAGATCGAGGCATTCCTTGCTCGATACTCTTCCACTCCAACGGCATCAAGTCAAAGGGCCAGACAAGCCGAGAAGAAGCCAATGCCGACAGAAGTCCACACATCGGACTTCCTAGCTTTTGAGAAACAGACGGAGAAGGCCAAGGAGACGACCAACCCACCTCCAGCCAGGGCTACTGAACGACGGGAAGGTCCTTCCCTGTGGGAGAAAATGAGGAATAAGTTGTATTCTTTTCCTCGAGATAAGTCCCGGATCTTGTTTGAATGGGCCACCAGATACAATAAAATTACATTGCCAGAACCAAAGAGGCCTGGCGACATAAAAAGAAAGGATGATCCTCGTTTCTGCCCGTACCACCAAATGCTGGGGCATACTATCAAGGAGTGTTACATCTTCAAGGATGTCATTGAATCCTTGGTGAAGAAGGGAGAACTGGACATGGGGGAGCACAAGGTGGATCCTCCGCAGCCGCATGAGATGCCAAACCTCGGCACTTCTGTTAACATGATCTCTTTTTACTAGCAGCTGCCTGAGGAATGGGCAGAGGCCAGTACAGCTCCAACCTATGAAGCCTTTGTCATGGCACCAGCTCAAGACCAAGGAGGTTGGCAGGCTGCGCCGACGAGGAAAAGAAGAAGAAGGCAGGCCCCCCGGCCCACGCCGGAGGTTCATATAAGGGGTGTCACACCTCAACCAGTCCCACCACCAGTGACGCCTGTATGGCATGATACAGCCCCCCTGGCTAGTCATGAGGCGCTTCACCAACAACAAGAAGAAACATACCCCGATGCGGGTGCACAAAGAGACCAGTCCCGCAGTGGAAAGACTCTAGGCCATTATCGATGGGCTTGAAGAGTATGAGCAGCCCGAAATTCGGCCCGTCGAGCTGAAGGAATATGTCCCCTGGAGGGAGTTCGAGTCACTCGAACTGGCTCCAGAAGCAGAAGCCGAGGCGAAGGAAGAGCCTCTCTTGTGGGGTGAGCCTCCCCAAGGCCAGTTGCCAGCCACTGAAGAAGAGAAGAAAAAGAAGAAGAAGAGGCCCAGAAACAAGAAGAAGAGCGGGGTTGTTCTCTCCTGCAACACCCTGTCGGCATTGTTTGACACTGCCCTCTCTCTAGGGGAGGAAGAGCAAGAGACACCCATTGAGCCATCAGAAGTGAACCAGGCTGAAGCATCCACCTCCCATCATGCCACCAGGTCAGGAACGAAGTGGGGACGCCCTCCTCAAGCCAACCATAACATCCTGCTCAGGGGAGAACAGACATATCACATCCCTGAACCTAGGATCCAAGACATGGAGATTCCTCCTCCCTCGGGTCTCTACCCCGGAGAGCCGATCGGCCAGAATACCCCTTCATTTATTGAGTTTCTAACGACTCAAGGGGAAAGGCAGTCATGCCCCCGAGAGTCTCGACAGGTCAAAGAAGCAAGTAGCCTCTTGGCCCAACCCCTGTCAAGTCCTCCTCTATCAAGGGAAAAGACTAGCAACATCCCGAACCTTACCGAGTTCATGCAAGAGAAGGCAGAAACCCAACAGGCCCCGCAAGCCCAAGTAATACCTGATCCGGCAGAGGAGACGCCCCCTGAGCCGGTTCCCCAGGCCCAGACTGGGGGCAGGCGTAGCAGAGCCGAAGAGATGAAGTTGCTCGAGGTCCTAGCCGGCAACAGAATAGTCAAGCACTTAAAGAAGATCCCAGCCAGATTTACCGTCTGGGAGATTCTATCTCGGCGGGCCGTCATCGCAGCACTCCAGACGCCAGCTTATGTGGAGGCTTGCCTTGCAGAAATGTCGCCCGAGGTAGCGGTGGCTTTCACGGAAGAAGATATGCTCCTGCCTACCTGCAGTCACAACATGCCACTCTACATGAAAGGGCAGCTGAATGGGCACCCCATCAATAGGGTATTGATTGACCCTGGGGCGGCAGTGAACATACTCCCCTACCGAGTGTACAAAAAGCATTACTTCGATGTGCACTTGATCAAGGTCAAGAATGTCAAGATCGCCGGCTTCAACCAGAAGTGTAAGGTCCCCATGGGGATTGCAAAGTTTAGCGTCTCTCTCGGTGATTTCGCGACTAAGGTCCAATTTCATGTGATTAATTCTGGTACCTCCTACAAAGCATTACTCGGCCGGCCTTGGCTGCACCAGAACAGGGTCGTGCCGTCTACTTTGCATCAATGCATCAAGTACCCTGGCAATGGGAAGGAGGAGAGAATCTTTGCCGACCTCCACCCTTTTGAGGTGTTCGAGTGCCATCTCTCAGACGCCAACCTGTATCTAGAAAAGCCGAAGCAAGCTCCCCAAGTCACCTTAGACAAGGGAAAGATGAAGGCAGAGTCGGACAGCTGGTTCCCTCCACCGCCGCCAGGATATGTGGCCCCCCGTCAAGTAGCATCTGTTTCTGGGGCAGAAGGAGTATTCAAAGCGACTCCCCTTTCCATCTACCCCACACCGGGGTTGCCGCACCTCGAAGACTTGCTGGAGGACATCAGGGTCCTGTTCGGGATCATCAAGCCTCTCGCAGAAGCTGACTGCCAAGCGGCTGAACCATTGAGGACCTTGGAGGTGCCTAACCCCGGAGGATGGTCCACTATTTTCTATGTGGCTAATGAACACCCGATCAGAGGGGACGATGATTGTAAACTCCCCGACGAACTGCATGACCCACTCATCCCAATCACGGGACTGCCCGACATGACTGGTCGTGTAGCCAGAATGATCAGGAAACAAGGTGTAGCAACTCAAAATTTTTTTATATGCATTTATATATATATATATATAAAAGAAATAATGAAAGATGAAAATAAAATAAATTATGAATAGTTTTCTATTATGCAAACATGAGCCCTATTCCACGTGTTAACACAAATGGCGAGATTCGCGATACGATTTCAAAAAGACAAAGACGTCGACATCCAATTTTTATTAGCTTTAATCTAATCCTAACTAATGGATGAGGTCATTCTTACATCATCGAATAAATGAGGTCATAGATTATGTCATCCGGATAGTGGAACAAAGTTGGTGTAATGGGGTTGGTATAATGGGGTTGGTGTAATAGTGGAATAAAGTTGGTGTAATGGGGTGGGTGTAATGGAACGAGGTTGGTGGAATAGTGAAAGTAGGTGGGAGATTTTGGCCTATAAATAGGGCTATGCTCTTCCATACTCAAATCACAACTATCTTGGGAGGAATTGCTGGTTGGAGAGAGGGAGAAAGCTCGAAGTTGGAGGAGTGTCGAAAGCATTATTCGTTCTTAAGTTTCTTATTCTTGATCTTCAAAAAGGTAGGTGTTCTCTCAGGCTAAACTTAAATTAATGCATGCATTAAATGTAGATGCATGGTTACTTTGATTCTATACTATTTTCCCCAAATTTTATTAAGTATTGATCATGCTATCCATACAATTAGACATAATATTTAAACTAAGATTTTTAACCATTTGAAGATCCATCTCGGATCACGGTGTCTTTCTAAGACCGTGTTCCGGATGCGCGGTCTCTACCTCGATTGTGATGTTTTCCGGTTATATATCATCTAGCCTTTTTAGATATGTCATGTTAAGTTGCATATCATTTTAATTCACACACGATTAAGTTAAGGTTATGCAAGATAATAATTCTATTCCATGAGCTTATATTTCCGTCCCAGTTCTTGTTACCTTCATGATATCTTTGATCTCCATGACTATATTATATCTCTGGCATGTTAAATGGAGTAGATATTATCTGTTAAAATTACATGGACTTAGTTGCATAACCGTGAGTTTTTGACGATTTTCATGATATCATGTTACCGTATTTTTAACAAGTCGTGTAAATAACTAGATTTCCAAGGAAAAATGGTGTCTAAGGAAAGAGGTCCACGGGCAAACGCTTTAAGTGGATAAGTGGTTTATTAATTAGGACCTTGCAAATGCGAGGGGAGCCTCCCACTGTCCCACCTCTTACCTGGCCATAATTCCGCGGTTTTCTAATTAAACACCCGACTGTTAAAAACTTGATCTAAGCCTGTTTAACAAGGTTTTTCGAGAGAACCGAATAAGCTGTGTCCATTAATCCAATTCTCTTACCGACTTAATGTCGTTAAACATGATGCTTTCTTATTATCTTAATGTCGTTAAACATTATGTCTTAAAATCATCCTTGGACTTCTCTTACATCTACTTGAATTCTTGTACTACTGGTCCCTTGAATGATAATTTTGCTAGATCTGTACTTTATTTCGTAAGCTCTACCTTGAAATTCTTGGCCATACATAAAATGTGGATGTCAAAATATACTTGGGATCTATGATCCATAACCCAATGCCTGGCATTAATGGGGCCCGGTCTGGTCTTGGGGGGAGCGCCCGAAAGTACTTGTGCCCATGGGAGTTGAATGACTAGGTGTGGCATTGCACCGAAGTGCTTGACTTGCTAGATTAATTTATGACATCCACAGTTTGTGAATTTCCTGACTTGCTTGAATACATGAAGTACTTGACTTGTACATACTTGCGTAAAATGGCCAATTCCATAATATTACTTGCTACATGATCATTCTCTACTTGAACTTTACTCTTGATATCTTGTCTACTTGTGATTCCAATTACTACATTACTTTACTCTCTCTCCTATACTTGTTCCATATTTTATTTACGTTTCTCGGCATAACACATACTTTATCCAAACTGCTAATTACTTTAAGTTGCCTGGTATAGAGATATAAGTCCTACTGAGCATTTCGCTCACCCTACGTTTTCCGGTTAACATTTCAGGTAATTCTGATGATGAACCCCAAACTCATGGGAATGAGCTAGAGTGATTGAGGAATCAAGATTACCTTAGTTACCTAGGTTTATGAACGGTTGCTCTTGCCAGAATTATGTTTTTATGTTGAAGTTGTATCTTGCCTCGTAAGGCTTAAGAATGTTGTAAGAACTTTATTTCGATGAAATAAGAGTATCCATTTCTTCTTATCTATTTTTATGGTTTGGACCCCAATCTTCGTGCTCTGATCGACATGAATGTTTACGACTCGTCGCGCCTTGATATTCCGCGTCGGGGCGTGACAGTCTTTGTGGTATCAGAGCCTAGGTTTCATAAACCCTAGGTTTCACATTCCTAGATTCCCTAAGTTCTTGCATTGTATCCCAATAACCCGGTATATCAAAAGGTGTTATCCGAACGTTAGGCTACGCCTATCGGGAAGGTCGCATACTTGCGCGAGTGGTCTTCGGATCGATTATCTCCGTCAGGTACCGAGTTTTGGTCATGTCTAGGTGCATTAGACCCCTAACCTTGTTAAAGTCTAAGACCTGACCCGGTAAGATTGGGTAGAGCCATGGGCTAAGCTTTAAAGAATGATTAATCAAGAAATAAACAAAGCACTTAAGTTTTATAGTTGTGATCGCAGATGGCGGCCGAGAGAGCTCAATGGCGCGAGATGCAAAGGACGGTGCAAGGTTTAACCCATGCACTACAACAAGTAGCTCAAGGAGGAGCTAACCGTGGAGCGGGAGATCTGCATAGGAATTTCAAGAGCATGAACCCTCCTAAGTTCGCTGGGTTTACGGACCCGGATGAGGCCGAACATTGGGTAAAGGAAATTGAGAGGATTTTTTGAGTCATGCAATGTGCTGATGAGGAGAAAGTCCTACTCGCTACCTTTCAGCTTGAAAGAGATGCACGTGCTTGGTGGGAGTCGGTCGAAGCAACTCTACCACACGACCAGGTGTTGTGGGAAGAGTTTGTAGAATACTTCAACAACAAGTACTTTTCTGACCGAGTTCAAGAGAGGAAAGCTACCGAATTTGCTTCCTTAAAACAAAGGAGTTTGACGGTAGCGGAGTACGAAGCCCAATTTGCAAGATTATCCCGGTATGCACCACATCTTGTGAGTACCGAGAAAATGAAGGCAAGGAGATTTTTAAATGGCTTAAAGCCTCAATATATTACTCAACTCGCCCCAATGGATATCCAAATATATGCTGATGTGGTGAGGAGAGCCCAACTCTTGGAAGATGCAACAGAATTGACTGATCGCATCCGGGGAAGAGATGCCAAGAGGGAGCAAGTTATTGGATCAGGTAATTTCAAGCCCTCCTTCGGAAAGAAGAGGCCTAATTATGATGAGCGTAACTTCAATAAAGATGGACGTAATTTCAATAAGGATGGGCGTGACTTTCAAAAAGACAAGAGGCCGAGATCAATTGACAAACAAATCATTTCGGTCGCTACATCATCAAAGGAACTATGCAAATATTGTGAGAAACCCGGACACAAGGCAGATGAGTGCTGGAGAAGATTGGGTGCATGTCTTCGATGTGGAAGCCGGGAACATAGAATTCCGAGTTGTCCACTTCTTAATGAGCAAGCTCCATCGGAAAAGCTTCCAGTTGCTGTCAAGAAGCAAGGGAGACTTCAAGCTCTTATAGATGCGGAACCTACCGAAGATGGAGGCGTTGTGGAAGGTACTCTCTTTGTGTGCTCAAGGCCTGCCTCTGTCTTATTTGATACTGGAGCTACGCATTCCTTCGTATCTAAGAGCTTTGCGGATATTTTACCTTTGAGGCCTGTTCCATTAGAATCTAAACTTGTTATTACTACCCCTATTGGAGCGGGATCGAATATAAAATATTTCTACCCTGCTAGTGAGGTTCTAGTTAGCGGTTGTAACTTACCCGCTAATTTAGTGTGCATGGAGATGGCAGGATATGATATTATCTTGGGAGCTGACTGGTTATCTACATATGGTGCTAGTGTTAACTGTAAATTGGGTACGGTAACCTTTAGTGAGTACCCCAACCTCTTATTTTCTGGTGTCAGGAATTCTAGACACATATCCCTTATTTCGGCTCTTAAAGCTGATAAATTATTGAAGAAGGGTTGTGCGGCTTTCTTAGTTTCTATGACTATGGCCAAGCATAAGAAACCCAATCTGGAGGATATTCCTGTTATTCGGGATTATTCTGATATATTTCCAGACGAGTTGCCTGGTATTCCTCCGGAGAGAGAAGTGGTCTTCTCTATTGATTTGATTCCGGGAGCTACACCTATTTCTAAGGCTCCGTATCGGATGTCCCCTATCGAAATGAAGGAGTTAAAAGAACAATTGATGGAGTTATTAGAGAAGGGATTCATCCGACCGAGTACTTCACCATGGGGAGCCCCCGTCTTATTTGTCAAAAAGAAGGATGGGTCAATGAGATTGTGTGTTGACTACCGGCAATTAAACCAACTCACAATCAAGAATAAATATCCATTGCCGAGGATTGATGAACTATTTGACCAGATTTCTGGAGCTCGATATTTTTCAAAAATTGATCTCCGATCTGGTTATCATCAATTGAAGATCAAGGAGGAGGATATTCACAAAACGGCATTCAGGAGCAGGTATGGACATTATGAGTTCACTGTTATGCCTTTTGGCCTAACCAATGCGCCTGCCGCATTTATGCAGTTAATGAACAGTGTATTCAGGCCATACCTTGATCAATTTGTGATAGTCTTTATTGACGATATTTTGATCTACTCAAAGTCTGAGATGGAGCATGAAGAACATCTCAATAAATCCCTACAGTTATTAAGAGATCACAAACTTTATGCTAAGCTTAGTAAGTGTGATTTCTGGCTAGAAGAAGTTTCTTTTCTAGGTCACATAATATCTCGGAATGGTATTGCGGTCGATCCTTCAAAGGTTGAGGCCGTGAAAAATTGGGAAAGACCTACTAGTGTGACAGAAATTCGAAGCTTCTTGGGATTAGCAGGATATTATAGAAGATTTATTAAGGATTTCTCCAAGATCACCGTATCTTTAACAAGATTGACGAGAAAGGAGATTCCTTATATATGGTCCGAGGAATGTGAGAAAAGCTTCCAAACTTTGAAAGATTGTTTGACTACTGCCCCTATACTCACATTGCCTACTGAAGGAGGGAGATTCGAAGTTTATGCTGATGCATCCGGAATTGGCGTAGGCTGTGTATTAATGCAACATGGCAAGGTGATCGCCTATTCCTCAAGACAATTGAAAAAGCACGAGGAGAATTATCCCGTGCATGACTTAGAGCTTGCAGCTGTAGTCTTTGCCTTGAAGATTTGGCGACATTATCTCTATGGTGAGGCATTTATTGTATATTCCGACCACAAGAGTCTCAAGTACTTATTCTCTCAAAAGGAACTTAATATGAGACAAAGACGGTGGCTAGAATACTTGAAGGATTTTGATTTCTCTATACAATATCACCCCGGAAAAGGTAATGCCGTAGCTGATGCTCTTAGCCGGAAGCCGATGGCATTATTATCAAGCCTAATGATTAAAGAGTGGCAATTGTTAGAACAAATGGCAAACTTAGACCTCAAAATGGAGGAGAAGGAAGAAGGAGTCTTCATTGCAAATATTAGTCTCCAATCTAAGTTACTCTTAGAAATTAAAGAGTTACAAAATGATGATCCATTGGTTGTTGAAATTAAAGAGAAATTAGATCAACGACCAGATTTCCTTTTGGCAGATGATGGAAGGCTGCTCTTCCGAGGAAGAACTTGTGTGCCCGATTGTTCTATCATCAAGAATAAAATCTTGGAGGAGGCACATCGATCGAGGTACACTATTCATCCAGGTGCTACAAAAATGTACCAAGATCTCAAAAGAACCTTTTGGTGGCCTAACATGAAAAGAGAGGTAGCCGAGTTCGTGAGCCGATGTTTGGTCTGCCAACAAGTTAAAGTCGAACATCTCAAACCGGCTGGTAAGCTAAAACCTCTAGAAATACCGGAATGGAAATGGGATAGTATTGGCATGGATTTTATAGTTGGGTTGCCAAAGACCCGAAGTGGATTTGATGCTATATGGGTGATGGTGGACCGACTAACTAAGTCTGCTCACTTCTTGCCCATCAAAATCAAATGGACCGTGGATGTTCTAGCTGCCATGTATATCAAGGAGGTTGTAAGGCTGCACGGTATTCCAACTTCCATAATTTCGGATAGAGATCCGAGATTCACCTCTCACTTCTGGAAAGGTTTGCAATCATCCTTGGGTACTAGACTGAATTTTAGTACGGCTTTCCACCCTCAGACAGATGGACAAACCGAGAGGACAAATCAGATTATCGAAGATATGTTAAGAGCTTGTATGATAGATTTTGGGGGAAGTTGGCATGAACACTTGCCACTGATTGAATTTGCATATAACAACAGTTATCAGTCTAGCATTCAGATGGCACCTTTTGAAGCATTGTATGGTAGAAGTTGTAGATCACCCCTATGTTGGAGTGAGGTTGGAGATAAGGGATTGATGGGTCCCGATATTATTCAAGATACAACTCACAATATTCAGTTGATCCGTGAAAGGCTAAAAATTGCTCAATCACGGCAAAAGAGTTATGCCGATAATCGAAGAAGAGACCTTGAATTTCAGGTGGGGGAGCATGTCTTCTTAAAATTTCACCCACGCGAGGAATTAAGAGGTTTGGTATCAATGGAAAACTGAGTCCAAGATTTATTGGCCCTTTCGAGATTCTAGAACGAATCGGTGAAGTGGCATACAAGCTGGCTTTGCCTCCACAATTGGCCGGTGTCCATGATGTATTTCATGTATCCATGCTAAGGAAATATGTGTATGATCCTTCGCATGTGATTCAATTCAATGACTTGAAGCTCCAGAAAGATTTGTCTTATGAAGAAAGACCGATCAAGATCTTAGATCGAAAATTTCACCAGCTAAGGAATAGGGCTATACCGATGGTAAAAGTCCAATGGAGTAAGCGTGGATTCGAGGAGGCTACTTGGGAATTAGAGGAGTCAATCAAGAAGAAGTACCCAGATTTGATCTCAGGTTAGAATTTTGAACCCTCCATTTAAATTTTAAATTACTATTACATGATGTGAATTTGGAGGACCAAATTCTTCTAAGTAGGGGAGGATGTAGCAACTCAAAATTTTTTTATATGCATTTATATATATATATATATAAAAGAAATAATGAAAGATGAAAATAAAATAAATTATGAATAGTTTTCTATTATGCAAACATGAGCCCTATTCCACGTGTTAACACAAATGGCGAGATTCGCGATACGATTTCGAAAAGACAAAGACGTCGACATCCAATTTTTATTAGCTTTAATCTAATCCTAACTAATGGATGAGGTCATTCTTACATCATCGAATAAATGAGGTCATAGATTATGTCATCCGGATAGTGGAACAAAGTTGGTGTAATGGGGTTGGTATAATGGGGTTGGTGTAATAGTGGAATAAAGTTGGTGTAATGGGGTGGGTGTAATGGAATGAGGTTGGTGGAATAGTGAAAGTAGGTGGGAGATTTTGGCCTATAAATAGGGCTATGCTCTTCCATACTCAAATCACAACTATCTTGGGAGGAATTGCTGGTTGGAGAGAGGGAGAAAGCTCGAAGTTGGAGGAGTGTCGAAAGCATTATTCGTTCTTAAGTTTCTTATTCTTGATCTTCAAAAAGGTAGGTGTTCTCTCAGGCTAAACTTAAATTAATGCATGCATTAAATGTAGATGCATGGTTACTTTGATTCTATACTATTTTCCCCAAATTTTATTAAGTATTGATCATGCTATCCATACAATTAGACATAATATTTAAACTAAGATTTTTAACCATTTGAAGATCCATCTCGGATCACGGTGTCTTTCTAAGACCGTGTTCCGGATGCGCGGTCTCTACCTCGATTGTGATGTTTTCCGGTTATATATCATCTAGCCTTTTTAGATATGTCATGTTAAGTTGCATATCATTTTAATTCACACACGATTAAGTTAAGGTTATGCAAGATAATAATTCTATTCCATGAGCTTATATTTCCGTCCCAGTTCTTGTTACCTTCATGATATCTTTGATCTCCATGACTATATTATATCTCTGGCATGTTAAATGGAGTAGATATTATCTGTTAAAATTACATGGACTTAGTTGCATAACCGTGAGTTTTTGACGATTTTCATGATATCATGTTACCGTATTTTTAACAAGTCGTGTAAATAACTAGATTTCCAAGGAAAAATGGTGTCTAAGGAAAGAGGTCCACGGGCAAACGCTTTAAGTGGATAAGTGGTTTATTAATTAGGACCTTGCAAATGCGAGGGGAGCCTCCCACTGTCCCACCTCTTACCTGGCCATAATTCCGCGGTTTTCTAATTAAACACCCGACTGTTAAAAACTTGATCTAAGCCTGTTTAACAAGGTTTTTCGAGAGAACCGAATAAGCTGTGTCCATTAATCCAATTCTCTTACCGACTTAATGTCGTTAAACATGATGCTTTCTTATTATCTTAATGTCGTTAAACATTATGTCTTAAAATCATCCTTGGACTTCTCTTACATCTACTTGAATTCTTGTACTACTGGTCCCTTGAATGATAATTTTGCTAGATCTGTACTTTATTTCGTAAGCTCTACCTTGAAATTCTTGGCCATACATAAAATGTGGATGTCAAAATATACTTGGGATCTATGATCCATAACCCAATGCCTGGCATTAATGGGGCCCGGTCTGGTCTTGGGGGGAGCGCCCGAAAGTACTTGTGCCCATGGGAGTTGAATGACTAGGTGTGGCATTGCACCGAAGTGCTTGACTTGCTAGATTAATTTATGACATCCACAGTTTGTGAATTTCCTGACTTGCTTGAATACATGAAGTACTTGACTTGTACATACTTGCGTAAAATGGCCAATTCCATAATATTACTTGCTACATGATCATTCTCTACTTGAACTTTACTCTTGATATCTTGTCTACTTGTGATTCCAATTACTACATTACTTTACTCTCTCTCCTATACTTGTTCCATATTTTATTTACGTTTCTCGGCATAACACATACTTTATCCAAACTGCTAATTACTTTAAGTTGCCTGGTATAGAGATATAAGTCCTACTGAGCATTTCGCTCACCCTACGTTTTCCGGTTAACATTTCAGGTAATTCTGATGATGAACCCCAAACTCATGGGAATGAGCTAGAGTGATTGAGGAATCAAGATTACCTTAGTTACCTAGGTTTATGAACGGTTGCTCTTGCCAGAATTATGTTTTTATGTTGAAGTTGTATCTTGCCTCGTAAGGCTTAAGAATGTTGTAAGAACTTTATTTCGATGAAATAAGAGTATCCATTTCTTCTTATCTATTTTTATGGTTTGGACCCCAATCTTCGTGCTCTGATCGACATGAATGTTTACGACTCGTCGCGCCTTGATATTCCGCGTCGGGGCGTGACACAAGGGGTCCCCTTTCGCCAGCTCTCCAGTCGGAAGGACATGTTCGAGAAGATGTGGAACCCACCAAAACTGGACCGGAGGTTGTTGCAAATCACTCGGCACTCGGGATTAGGTTTCTCATTAGAGGATTCCTATGAAGCCGACGTTATATCGGTCTCGGCTCCGAGCGACAACAGCCTCACAGAAGCTCAAGGCCCACAGGAAGTGCAAGGTCGGCAGTACCTTAAGCCTTCAGTCGGTGAAGATCAGGACAAGGAGGTATTCTTATGGAAGCCGCCTCCCTGTAAGAATAAGGGGAAGGCCCCGTCCTCCTCTGAGGGAGCGGCCCTGAACGGCTCCAGCGACGGGCCGTCATTGCCTTCGTCAGACACTGATGTAAAAGGCAGAGAGGCAAGTCGAACTCTGGGCCTCCCTCGGTGCGACTCCGCCCTGTTTGCCATGTGCTATCAACAGCAGCAAGAAATCGAGATGCTGAAGGCTCGGTTGGCCGAAGTAACCGCACTCATATCTGACTTGATTGGAGGCATCTTCCGCCAGCAGAATATCGGCATGCACCTGCCCCGGGGGGCCACCCCGAACATCCCTACACACTGGAGAAAGCAGGCCAGAGGCGCAACTGTTTCCCCAGTCAGACGGCTGATCGACCGGAATCCCACATTACAAGAGAGAATGAGGAGGCCCTACTCCTTCCCGAGGAATAAAACTCGGGGGATCTTCGAATGGGCTTGCTACTATGGCAAGGCTACCCTCCCAAGGCCCAAGAGGCTGCAAGATGCTCGCAGAAGTGGTGACCCTTTGTTCTGTCCGTACCACCAAATACTGGGTCACTCTATTGAAGACTGCTACATCTTCAAGGACATTGCTCAGGACTTAATTGAGAAAGATGAGCTCAGAATGGGAGATTACGTGGTAGCCCCACCACGCCCTCATGCGACAGGCAACCCCGAAAGAAATGTCTACATGGTGTCAGTTCAGCACCAGATCTTTGAAGAGGTGCTGGAGAATGGGCAACCCCGGTCACCGGCAGAGAGCCGGCCCCCGGTGTGGCAATCAATTACTTCGGTCCCGGCTGAAGCCATCTATGATGACTACCAAGAAGACCCCGGAGAGGTTCTTTGTCTCCCCGCACAGGAGAACCCCCCGGAGCCGCAACCTGCAAGCCTGTAACAGGGGGACATTAGCGAAGCCTCATTGCCCGATGAGGCGGGGCAGGGTGACGTCTATGGTGTCCTTGAAGCGGAAGACGGCGAAGATCAAGATTTCGTCAACTTATTGCCAGCACCGCCAGAAATTGAAGATGGCGGTCAGGCCACAATAGATGAACTTATCGAAATTAACCTGGGCACGGACGGCGACCCCAAGCCGACCTTTCTAAGTGCCCTTCTTCCTCTACAGGAGAGGGGACGGTATATCAAGTTGCTACAAGAGTTTCGGGACTGTTTTGCCTGGAATTATAAGCAGATGCCCGGACTGAGTCCTAGCGTGACTCAACATGTTCTTGCCATCGACCCCAAGGTCGAGCCAGTGAAACAGTCTCCCCAGCGCATGAGACCGGAACTGATACACCAAATTTGTAAATAAGTCGACAAGCTCATAGATGTCGATTTCGTAGCTGAGAACCAGTATACTACCTGGTTGGCCAACATTGTGCCAGTGAAGAAGAAGAATGGACAGATCAGGATTTGTGTGGATTTTCGCGACCTGAACAAAGCCTGCCCAAAAGATGACTTCCCGGTGCGCATCACTGAAGTGATGATTGACGCAACCACTGGCCACGAGGTCCTGTCCTTCATGGACAGATCGTCCGGCTATAACCAAATCTGGATAGCTGAGCACGGCCGAATTCATACGGCCTTCCGGTCGCCCAAAGGAATATTCCATTACAAAAGAATGCCCTTCGGCCTCAAAAATGCCGGCGCCACCTACCAGCGGGCGATGGCCAAAATATTCGACGAGCTGCTATACAACAAAGTCGAATGCTACATTGACAACTTGGTCGTCAAGGTGAAGAAAAGGGAAGATCACCTGAAGGACCTTAGAGTCGTCTTCGAGAGGCTCCGGCAGTACGAGCTGAAGATGAACCCGATGAAGTGCGCCTTCGGCGTCTCCTGCGGGAAGTTCCTCGGTTTCATCGTCCGATATAGAGGGATCGAGATCGACCCTTTCAAAATAAAAGCCATCTAGGAGCTGCCTCCTCCGAAGGATCTAGGAGAGCTAAGATCCCTGCAGGGCCGGCCGGCTGGCCTACATCCGATGATTTATTTCCAATTTGTCGGGGCGCTGTCAGCCATTCCACAGATTGATGATGAAGAATGCACCTTTTAACTGGAATCAGGAATGCCAAAAGGCCTTCGATCAGCTGAAGGACTACTTAAGGACCCCGCCTGTGCTGGGGGCACCTGTCAAGGGGAGGCTGCTTATTCTATACATAACTGCCACCGAATGCTCCCTAGGGGCAATGCTCGCTCAGAATAATGATGAAGGGAAGGAGCATGCTCTCTATTATCTCAGCTGGAGGCTAGTGGGGGTAGAAGCAAAATACACCCCAATCGAGAAGGTCTGTCTTGCCTTGGTCTTCGCAGTCAAGAAGCTGAGGCATTACATGCTCTCCCATGAAGTGAGCCTGATCTCCAAGGCCGATCCAATCAAACACATTCAATCCCAGCCAGTCCTGAAGGGACGTCTTGGCAAATGGGCCGTGCTGCTAATGGAATTTGATATCACCTACATGCCGCAGAAGGCCGTTAAGGGTCAAGCCGTGGCCGAATTCTTTGCAGCACATCCTGTGCCCGAAGATTCCCCATTGGCTACAGAGCTGCCCGAAGATGAAACGCTGGAGGCGGACCAAGTCCAACAGGTCGCTTGGCAGCTGCACTTCGATGGAGCTTCGAGAACAGAAACGGCCCCGTCCGGACATACAAAAGTACGGGCAGGGGCCGGCATTGTCCTCAAATCCCCCGAGGGAGAAGTATTGCATACATCTTGCTCCATCAATAAACCTTGCACAAATAATGAGGCGGAGTATGAGGCTCTGATTATTGGTCTCCAGGTTGCGTTGCAGATGGAGATTAGAATGCTGCAAGTATTTGGCGATTCGTTACTAGTCGTCAAGCAAGTCCAAGGGCAGTTTGACGTCTGAAAGCCTGAGCTGCTACCTTACCATGCTAAAGCAAAGCGGCTCATGGAACAATTCTACCTTATTGAGATAGGCCATGTTGCCCGGGGAGAAAATGTACAAGCCGACGCACTGGCGAAACTGGCAAGCTCATTAGTAGTCCCACCTGATGGATCTCTAAGCATCCGAGTGGTGAATCAGCGCCAGGTGCCTAGCATGATAGAAGAGCCAGAAGAAGAATAATTGGAGGTCGCTATAGTGGAAGCCGTCGGCCTACCTGACTGGAGGGATTCCCTCATGCAATGGTTTAAATACCAGCAATTGCCCAAGCAGAGAGAAGAAAAGATCAGGCTGATCAGAACAAAGGACTCTTATGAGATCCGGAACGGGATCCTATTCCGAATTATGGCGGATGCCAAATGGAAAGTACTCCTACGATGCCTATCCGCGGAAGAAGCTTGGAGGGTCATGAAAGAAGTCCACGCCGGAACAGCAGGTGCACACCAGGCGGGACCAAAAATGAAAATTGAAATAAAGAAGCTTGGCTACTACTGGCCAACCCTGTTTGATGACTGCTGCAAGTATGCCAAGTCTTGTCAGAAATGCCAGGAGCATGCCACAGTGCCCAGGAGGCCGCCCGTGCCGCTACATCCGACATTGCCCAGCTGGCCGTTCGCCCAGCGGGGAACAGACGTCGTGGGCCCACTACCCGCGTCATCCGCCGGGTGCAAATACATTTTGGCGGCAACTGATTACTTCTCCCGTTGGGCAGAAGCCGTTGCTTTGAGACAAGTGACTGGCGAGATCGTCGCCATATTCGTCCGGCGCAACATCATATTCCGGTTTGGTACGCCAAACCGAATCATCTCAGACAATGGAAGTCACTTCCGCAACCAGAAAGTCTACCGGCTGGCCGAGAAGTACAAGATCGACTGGAGAATGTCAACCCCCTACAACCCACAAGCCAATGGTTTGGCTGAAGCTTTCAACAAGACTCTTTGTACTCTCCTGTCCAAAATTGTTAGTTCTAACAAGAGGGACTGGGAAGAGAAAATGTATGAGGCCCTGTGGGCGTATCGAACTGTATACAAAACTCCAACAGGTTGTTCACCCTTCTCTTTAGTGTACGGCTCAGAGGCACTCGTCCCCATTGAGCTGGAAATACCCTCCCTTCGGGTCGTAATCCAACACGTGCTAGTCCATGAAGAGCAAACAAATATCGAGCGAAGGCTCGAAGAGCTCTCCGACCTGGAGGGGAAGCGGCTTCACGCCCAACAGAACATCCAGATCTATCAAGCCCGAATAGCTCGCGCTTTCGACAAGCTCGTCAAAGAGCGTGAATTCAAGAAGGGTGACCTCATTATGGTCAAAAGGAGGGAAGTCATGGCTTCCAACCCCAAGGGCAAGCTGAATGAAAATTGGCTTGGACCCTATGTAATCCAAAAGGTCTATGAAGGCGGGGCATATGTGATAGTCGATCATCGGGGGGAGGTCCAGTTTCCACCCCTTAATGGTAGGCATCTAAGATTGTATCACGCTCCAATTCCTCCATTCAATGAATAATACATTTACCCGCCCCACGGCGGGCGGATTTGCTTTCAATTGCTTGAATGGTTTGCTTGCCACCTGTTACGGACCACAAGAGAAGCGACCAAAGGGAATGCACGCATACCAAAAAAAAAGAGAAAAGAAAAAGAAAAGGAAAAGAAAGAGAAGGAAAAGAAAGACAAAAAAGGGAAAAGAAAGAAAAAAAAAAGAGGGAAGAAAAGAAAGAAAATAAAAAAAGAAAGAAAAGAAGAGTAGGATTCAGCCCTTCCAATAAACGAATCAACCCTATCAGCCCTTGACATTTTTGTCGGCACTGACGAAAAATACCCCACCGGGACCTTTCGTCCGAGATTGGGGCATCAACCCATCTCCTTGCGTTGACATTCACCCGTACCGACGAATATTCCAATAAATGAATCAACCTTGTCAGCCCTTGACATTCTGTCGGCACTGACGAAAAATACCCCACCCGGACCTTTTGTCCGAGATTGGGGCATCAACCCATCTCCTTGCGTTGGCACTCACCCGTGCCGACGAATATTCCAATAAACGAATCAACCCTGTCAGCCCTTGACATTCTGTGGGCACTGATGAAGAATACCCCAACCGGACCTTTCGCCCGGGATCGGGGAATCAACCCTCCTCCTTACGTTGGCGCTCACACGTACCAACAAACACACCCAGAGACAAATAAATCACACCTGTCATCGACACTCTGTCGGCACAGATGAACAACCCTCTTTTGACCAAGACCTCCCATCGGGGCCATTGAACGAACAAACTCTTCTCTCCGTCCCTTCGGGTGATGAACAACCCCTTCTGACCAATACCTCCTGTCCGGATCACCGGATGAACAAATTCTTCTCTCCGCCTCTCCAAGGTCAGATCAACCTACTTGGGTTAAACATACCTTTGACATCATTCGACTGAGTCGCTTTATGGACATGGTGGAGTGGTCCCCTTGTCCCCCCTCTGGAAGGGGCAAGCACTCTCCTATGCTCATATGCGGATCTCATCAGGGTCTCCCCGAATAAACTGTTAACGTGAACTTGCGTTCCATCACATAGAAAAAAAGAAAGGGAGGGAAGAAACCGTGCGACACCACACGCATACCATAGACACATGAAATAATTGCATTGTATTCTTTTCGAAAAAAAATTTATATCGGCAACAAGGCATACCCCGATGTTACATGAAAAGAAAGGAATGGAAGGGGAGCCCCGGGCTATTCTAGCCCTCGGAAGATGTCCTCAAAAGGGAGGATCCCGACGCAAGGGAAGCTTATCATCTCACGCAGGCGGCCCTCCTGCGCGTCGAGGCGTTCCAATTCTGTCGTCACAGAGGCCACGGCTGCCTCGGCAACGGCCAACTCTTCAGCCTCCTGGGCCTTACCCTTATCTGCCTTGACCAGGTCAGACTCCGCCTGGGCAAGCCAACCCCGGAGTTTCTCTATCCGGCTCCCCAAGGCGTTGATGTCGGCATTGTACCTGTCCAAGGCTCCTTGATGTTGCTCCCGGCTATCTCTCCGAACAGCTAGTGCCTCCAGATACTCATCCCTCTGGGCACCGATAGCTGTGAACTCGGTCGGGGCCAACGTCTCGAGGAATGCGTGATGATTTACGTATTTCAACAATAAGACAACACGTCACGACCATTCTTCCAGTGGGTAGCCCATCATTTGCAACGCCTTGGTCAGCTGCTCCACAATAGCTTTCGCGCCCTGGTATGTGAGCATCGGGTCAGCGACGACCATCAAGCGCAATACCAATAGGGTCTAGCGGACGGGCAGATCCGAGCTCACATGGCCGACCGAAGGGACGACTGGTGGGTCGAAGCTGACTTCGCTGTCCACGGTCGCCCACAGCTATGTGTCGACCACGACCGAGCTACCCGGAAGGGCCACGGATGAAAGGAGGGGTCTCCCGGCCTCCAAAGATGACCCCTGACCAGCTGTCGCCACAGGTGTGGGAGAGACCATAACAGAGACGTTCGGCGCCGCCATGATGAGCAGCTGCTCCAGCTCCATAGACGGGGCAGGTCCCGAACCCGACGATGCCGCCTCCTCCATCGTAACTAGAGCCCCGACAGACAAAGTTGCTTCGGCCTCCGCCACCTCGGCTGGCAAAGCCTCTATGGCGGGCGGGTCCAGTATCGCTCCCGAGAAGTCTTCATCTCCCCCTACCTGGAATTCCTCCGAGTGCTCGTGGAGGATCGCCAATATCTTCCCTAGAAGCCGGGCTTCCTCGGTTATCACTGGCGTCGGCATCGGTGGCAGTGGGATCACCAAATGCGGGACGGCTCCCATCTGTAGAAGAGACGTCAAGGACCCCACGTCCGGCCCCAGAAGCATCTTCAGCCTTTTAGCCGCATGCACACGGAAAGATGAGCTCCACCTGGGGACTGCTTTACGAGCCCGAGGCGCGCGTGCTCCGTGGGGCATTGTTGTCACCTGGCCATGTAAAGAGAAGTTAGCCGCTTGCCAAGTGGAATAAATCATTGAATCCCCGAGAAAGCCCAGCGTATTCCCCTGCTTACCTCACCCGCCGGCACTATGCTGCTCTCCGGCGTTACCTCTCCCCGGGTAGTAACTTCAGAAATTGTCTCCCACCGAGTCTCGGCTTCAGGTACCACCGGCACTTGCACTTCGACCTCTGGTGCTATCTCTCCCTCTTCCAGGGCTCCGGTGGCTGGGGTAGAGGTCTCCACGGCTCCTTCAGAAGCACGAGCCTGTATTGCCTCGAATAAATCAATAACTCCGAGCGAGAGCTCAGAAGGAAAGAAGAGGAAACTTGGCGGTCGAAACGGCAACGCCGGAGCACGCCATGACCTCCTCTCGCCGCACAGCCTCGGCCAGGGACGCCAATTCGTCCAAAGCCGCAGCAGCTGTCTCTCACCTGATAGCTCCCGCCCCTGGAACTTGGGTCTCTGCACTTTCTGACGGGGTCTGTCCCTTTGAAAGCAAAAAATAATAAGATCAAGAAGATTAGCCGAGGGCCTAAAGAAAGAAAACCTGAATTAAGAGGTTCGCACTTACGGGCGCCTACTTCACCAGGCTAAGAGACACAGACAGTACCGGGGCTTTCCAGGCAGGAACTTGAAGTAGGGGTTCTCCGGGGACACCCTCGGTTGAGAGTACTTCGTCGGAGGAATAGCCGTAGTCTACCTTCTCGCCCGACGAAGATCTAGGGCAGGTGGGCACCTCCTTTGCAGGCAAGGCAGCCCCCGCCTCAACATCCGGGGTCGGTAGTCACGCCTTCCTTGACCGTCGCCCCTTCTTCCGATATATCTGCCCGAACCGGGATGCCTCCGGGGCCGCCTCCGGTTCTGGGACCGCCACATCAGCTCCTGCATAAGCAAGGCAAAATCTAGATTCGGTCAGGTCCGCAAAATTTTGAGGAACGAAGAAAATTAAACGAATGACCGCTCGAGAAAGTGCTATACCTCCTTCGACTTCGGCAGCGGGAGCTGGGGCGAAGAAGGTCTCTTTGACGGATTCTACCGCCTCGTGGGTCATAGGCGCGGGCCTCTTTACGACAGTTAAAACAAAAGGGCACGGGGTCACGAGGAGCGTCCCTCTTAGCATCTCAACAAACTCTGAAGAGCCTCGAAGAGCAGAGGGGACCCAACTTGCAGACCGACTCGGCTCGGCCTGAGCAGCTTCAAATTCCTTGAATGAGGAGATTACGGGTGCCGGAGGAGCAGTCGACGTCGCTTTGGCGGCCTCGGTCTTTATGCGTTTGGCCTCCCGTCGCCCAGCCGCCTTAGCAGCATCCACAGCCTTCTTCACGGGCGATTTCGCCCGGGACCTCTTCGCAGGCGGAGGCAGGGGGGTCGTGGTCGGAGCCGCTGGCACCTCCTCGAAGTAACCAGGTTTCCCTACCTGCCACAGGAGATTGCGATACGTCGCCAGTTGAGTGCTGTCGGGGTGATCTGTCAAAAAAGGGGAAAACAAAGGACCCGATCAACGTCCAATATTCAAGAAAGGTCAGCACTGAGGAACACAAGGGAAGGAAGAAAACACTAAGTACCGTGGGGGCCAGTGTACAGCCGTAACGTTATTGGCCAATAGCTAAGGGGCGATTCCTTGTCCCGACGAGCCACCTCTCGGACCAGCCAGCATACGTCTTCAATTTTCTGGCAGCGATCTGAGAGGGCAGCCAGGTCTGCATGCTTCTTGGCAGCCAGGTGACAAAAGAGGTTGAAATGGTCCATCCCCCATCCCTCGGCATAGTAGTAGGCGATGTGGACGCGCTTGCCCAAGATGACCATGGCTGAATCTTCAATCTTCAACCCGTGCACTAGAAGGAGGACGTAGAGCCACGTGGTGTTCTTGTAATTCTCCGGGTTCTGCTCCTCCCTCCTCACAAATGTGCGATAGGGACACAGTGCATCCCTCTCCGGGCGCCAGCTCCTCGCCGGGGTGCCTTCTTTCACCATGGGGAATGGATAGTTATCAGTTCCAGGTGGTCACTCCCGATGTGGCAGAGGTCTCGCAAGGTCTTCTTGAAATCATCCTTCGCCACAGGAGGCAATTTGGCCTGCGGCGCTGGCTTGGTCTCACGAGCTGCATTGCGCGTAGCCATGTAGGCGGCGACTTCCTGTTCCTTGCCACGCCTCAATCGGAGTAGGTGCTCCAGGTCAATATCTAGTACCGGCACTGGCTGTCGGCTCAGAAATCTCCTCTCGGCCCCGTCCCAGCAGTTGGTCCGGCATAGTCGGTAAAAAGCTGTCCGGGCGTTCCACCACTTCACATATTCGGGAGTCACCCATGGAACCCGAACCGGGGCTGGCACCCTGATGCTGGCAGTGTCTGCCCGATGAAAGAAATCCCACCAGGTTCGGGCAGCTTCGGCGGTAGGACTCCCCCGGAGACTCCGCACCGGTAATTGAAAGCGAGCACTGTGTGCCGGGATATGCTGGTCATATCCAAAATTTCTATCGAATCGAAAAGGATAATATGGCTCCAACAGCAAACTGTCCCCTTTGCGGAAGGCCAGCACACTGGGACGGATGGACAGCGCCCAGGCCCTGAGTTCCGGCTCCAATAGCGGGCGAACCACGTTCTCCTGACTAATCAGGTGCACATACTTCTCCACTTTGTCGTCTCGGCACTCCTGGTTACTGTTTACTAATGGACTTGAGTGAGCAGCCAGGGTCCAAAAGTGGATGGTGCCCGCAGCATTAAGGGGCACCGTCGCAACTTGCCTCGAATGTCGTACAGTCGCATGGACATCGAGCTTGACGCCACACTCACAAACTCCAACATCCGTGGAACCAATCCCCAGCCTTGAATGGTGCGCGGGGTGAATTCTGGGAATAAAGAACAGACCCACGCATTGAAAAAATGCAGTGGGCACACGTACCGCGCTTGACGCGGGAACTGTTGGCGGCTGATGTCCCCGAGCGCTTTGTATATCAGACACAGCGTAGCCGGGAACAAAGACAGCTTGATACCCCAGGCCAACTGACAGGCAGGGTAAATGGCATCCGGGCGAATGACGGTCTCGTCCCCGTGGGGCATGGCGAACGAGCACAGCTAGTACGTCAGATACGCCGCGCAATGTGTTAATGGGTCGACTCCCATCAGGTTCGGCCCGCCGCGGCACCCTCGAGAAGGGATCTTCACGTCAACCTTTGACTTGGTGCGTTTCTTCCGGCCGACAGCAATGCTAATGTGTGGGAACTCCTCATACTGCTTCAGCCCATCGTAGAAATACCGCACCCATAGGACCATGCGGACCCTTTTCCGTTTCACTCGGGGGGGTTGCCTCCCGCCACGCGACAACAGATACAATTCTCGGTACGCCTTTATAAGGTACCGGTATGAATAACCCAGGGAATAGTAGCCATCCCCGTTGGTTTCATCCTTGATCATATCTGGCGGACATACTTCTTCGTAACGCTCCCCGTCAATGGGCAAGCCACTGAGCTGACTGAGACTCCACAGGTCTAACGAAGTCTTGCCCTCTGCGGTGTAAAAAGTGTTGGGTTCGGTGCAGTATTCAGAGGGGGCGGTGAATGAATATAATCCTTTAAAAAACTTTCACCCAGTTAAAATATGATGCTCACTAGAATTACTAGTTCGCAAACTAGATAAGCTTAAAAGTTAATAATCAGTTGCAGAACCAAACAAGCATACAGTGAGATCACTAGGATGCTAACTAGGCTGAATTTGACAAGGAGTCGCTCAACTAGAATTTCGCTCTCTTGACAAATTAAAACATTCTAAGAAGACTAATTAACTCTTCTTCTCAACCCGAAGCCAAACGCATGGAGCGCCCCTATGCATTCATCTAGCGGAAGCAAATCATAAGCAATCAAACCACAATGCAAGAGGGGTTTTTAGGTGGTTCGGTCCTCCAGACCTACATCCACCCCACACTCAAACCGAGTGTGGCTTCCACTAGCTCACGCTAGAAACAGCAGACTCAGTCTGCAACAGGTGCTGCCACACAGCTTGACCAGGGGAACAGCCTCCCCTCTTCCTCCCAACCGGAGGGAACCACTAGTGACACCAGTCACTAGCAAACCAGAGACACACGGTCTCTCTTCCTCCAGACCCGGAGGAAACCCCTGGACTTGAATCCACAAGCCCAGAACCGGAGATCAGATCTCCCTTCCTCCAAACCGGAGGGAACCCCTGGACTTGAATCCACAAGCCCAGAACCGGAGATCAGATCTCCCTTTCTCCAAACCGGAGGGAACCCCTGGACTTGAATCCACAAGCCCAGAACTGGAGATCGCAATCTCCCTTCTCCTGAACTAACAGGAGGAACCCCGACCTCACTACTGAGGATCGGAAGAACACAGATAACCAAATGAAACAGGAAAAATAAGAAAAGAAAAATACACAGCGATCAGAAAGTTGTAAAGACAAATAACACAAATGTGGCTCGAATGGAGCTGCCTGGCCTGGATTTGATCCATGGTCCAGTAGTCAGATCCTCAGGTAAGCTTCTTTCTTCTTCTCCATGAGCTCTCTCGTTCACTCTCTATCTCTCTTTCTCTTTCTTCTGCTTTCCTAATCTCTCACTCTCTGCTGCACTTCTTCTTCTTCACTCTTTCTTCTTTATTCACACGAGCACTATCTCTCTCTCTTCTTCTCCTTCTGCTCTTCTTCTTTCTCTTTTCTTTTTCTCTGGATCGTGGCTCTCTATATGGACTTTTCTTCTCGCCAACTCGATCGCCCTTCATCTGTGGAAGAATGCTCACATATATAGCAGCAGCAGCAGCTAGGGCGCGTGTGGCTTCCACAGCTCCCGCCCTAAAAATTCGGATCACGTGGCAGTCTCTCAGCAGACTTCATTCCAGCCTCGGATCACGTGCTGCCAGTCACTGGGGAATATTTCTTCCTCGGACCTGCAAGGAGATGAAAACCATTAAAACTGAGGGCCACAATAACTAAATCTGTACGAAGTATGTAGTAGCAATTCTAGATGCACTGAGTACGACACGAGATACACACTGTAACAGAGATAACACTACAAAGAGAACGACACGAAGAATATGAAAACAACACGAGGTAATAAGAAGAATGACACGAGATACATACGATGACTACAGCACGAAGTAAAGAAAACAACACGACGTAATAAACAGCAAAGAGAACGGCACGAGAAAAACATGGACTGGCAACAGAAACCGACACGAAGTGGTTGCAAACAAGCAAGACACGAGGTCTACGTAAAGCAACACGAAGTGTGGTCAAGGCGAGAAAGGCACGAAGTCTAAAGCGAAAAACCAACACGAAGTCAGAAGAGTGACACGGCTATCACGACACGTGATGAAGCAGTGACACTAAAACAAAAAGACTCGAGGAACAACAGTAAGTGACACGAAGTTAAACAAGCAGACATAAAAGATGACACGAGATGCAACTAGAAAACAGAGAGAAGCGACACGAGGTTCACACAGAACCGACACAAGGTGGCACAGAAAGCAACACGAGGTGCTGCAATGTTCTGCACGCAGTGGAACAAAAACGACACGAAGACACAGAAACAACATTAACCGACACGAAGTAAGTACGACATGGAGACAGATGACAGAGACCGCCACGAGTTGAAAACAACACGAAGATGAAATTGACACGAAGTGAAAACGACACAAAGACGAAGTTGACACGAAGTGAAAACAACACTAAGACGATGAGAACAACACGAGGTGAAGCGACACGGGGTTCACTGGGAAACGACTCAAAGTTCATCAGAACAAATCGAGCTGCTACAGTAAACAACACGAAGACAATCAAACAAAAACAACACGAAGACAATGGATGCTACAGTGCAATGTCTAGACTTGAAGTTCAGTTGAGTGTACAGACTTCACCAATGAATCACTCACTGTACAGACTTACTATAGCAGTCTGATGTACAGACTTTGATGAACAGTCTAATGTATGAACTTGTACTGGAAACAACAATGTATAGACTTCATGTAATAGCCCAATGTATTGGATATTGAAATCGAAGACCAATGTGCAGACTTGACAGTGAAGACTAGTGTGCAGACTTCAAGTTTAACTGTGGATGTACAGACTTGAAGAATAAGCCAGTGTATAGACTTGAAGATTGAAGGTGATGTACAAACTTTGATGACCAACACCAATGTATAGACTTAGGAGCATAAGACACGGCTGTACAGACTTCGCCTAAGACGCTGTGCACACTTAGCCTAAGACAATGCATAGGCTTGAATGAGAGTCCAATGTATAGACTTGCATGATGCACAATTACACAGTCCAGTGTATAGACTTTGCTACCCAGACATGATATATGCAGAGACATGATATCTGACAGAATGCAATGCACATATATAAAGAGTAAATGCCATCAATGCTAGACATCATCATTCATGTTGCTATCAATATGCAGAATGCTCAAGAATAATAATGCATAGAAATGCACTTTGTTTATTGCAATCATCAAAACATAATAACATTGCTATTATCAAAATACAATATCAAATGCACTCAAATGCACTCACTGTCTTGCTATCATCAAAACCAAATAGCATTGCTATCATCAAGGCGACATAGCACATGCTTGTGCCTAAGAGGCACAACATTCTCCCCCTTTTTGATGATGGCAACACAATGTGACAGTGAGTCACACAGTGAGTCACACACAAGATTTTCTCCCCCTTTGACATGATCAAAAAGAGAAAAATAGTAAAAATATGAGTGCAAAGTGCAATATGCATGCAAATTCCTCTAGAACATTTTCCCCTTGAATGTAAGACTCCCCTGAATTATTTCTCCCCCTAAATAAAAGCTCCCCCTTTGAGAAGGAATATGAACAGATAACTAGGGTAGAAAAGGTAGGAGGGTCACTAGATAACAGCTGAATCATAGGTTCAGAAAGGAAGCATGATTATAAACAACTGTTAAAGTATAAGAATCAGCAACATACAATTTTGACAAAAATTCAGGTTTAACAGTGATAAACCTAGAGTAAAAGATCTGACCTCTGAAAAAGAGTTTTAGATTCCATTTATAGCAATGAACGTAGGGCACATGGTATTAATAGATAAGTCTGAAATAATACCCTTTTGTGTCTAAACATGGAAGTTCAAGAAAGGCAACTTGAATATGTATTGAGAAAAATAATTTTCACTCAATGACTTTTGATTTCAAGGGGTTACAGCAGTTTGATTTTCACTTTTGAATTTTTTTTTTTTTGGAACCTGAACTAAGTAAGTAGATCAGTGGCATTTATGCTGTTGACATTAGGTGTACACCTTGATCAGAGGCAAGTACCCCTAGTTACTAGGCATAAACTACTAGATCTATTTCAGATCAAAATCCACAAAGAATAGTCTTCACTTTTGACAGTAAGGGTACACCTTGATTAGAGGCCAGTACCCTCAGTTACTTGGTGAGGACTCCCCCTATAGATTTGACCCTATGAATAGAGATAGTCTAAAGCACTTCATGACATCTGAATTTTCTTACTTCTTTGGAGGAGTTCACAGTTTCTCAGTGCAATCAGCCATTGCTCTGTCACTATGTTCAGTTCTTAACATTAATGAACTTATTTACTGCTGCCCTTAATTCTTTTAGAATGATTGTCTAAAAATCAGTACACACTCTTATTAGCATGTTCTAGACATATCCAGTTCGACACATTTAGGCATTACAAAAAACTTTTTCTATTTTAGCTATGAGACAAAGATTAAGAGCTATAAAAGTTTTCTTTTATCTCAAATTCTGAAGTGCAGACACTTAACTCTCCAATTTATAAAGGTTAAACCTTTAGTTCTTTTCAATTTGTAAATGTGATTCTTATAAGTGAACAGTTGCAATAATCACCCTTCAATGTACTAAACCAGATGCAAAGCTGTTGTTTAGTGAAGAAATGGGGAAAGGATAGCAATAAGCATTATGATCCATAGCATCTGATGACAGTGAATATGAATGAGTTGAAAGGGGACAATGAGAAATTCCAAGGATTCAATGAATTGAATAGAACTCTCAGCTCCCCCTGACATCATGATGTAAAAATATGCTATGCATTAGACTGTTCTACATGCAGACTATGCAACATTAGTCAAACTTCCCCTGACAAAGTGCATGAAATAGAATTAATGAACTGCTCATAATTTTAGAATATGCTCAAGAAGAATTCATGCTTTGTTCAATCAGAGAGAGAATTTATCAAATGCATCATCTTCCTTTTAAATTTTCAGATTTTTTTCAACATATGATGCAGTACACTGTTCTTCATGAAAACTAGACCCATGGTACTAGGCGGAGGACCTTGTCTCAAAGACCATCTCACACATGGTAGGAACCTCCGGGCAGATTTCCCTGTCTTTTAGTAACATACCATTTGATATACCAGGGTTAACAAGGACAATGCAACATAAGGCAGTCCTTCATGCATTGAACAGCATCATTGACACATGCAATGACAGTCAGTCTATACACAATCAGTCCAAGTATGCATTCAATAACAAGCATGCAATGCATTAACACAAAACACATGCATGGACACAGAGTCTATATAGTGCATCAACTGTATACACTAGAGAAGCATTCAAATTCAGTTCAACATATAGCAAGAGAAGAGCATCAGATATGCAGAATTGAATTCAATAGCTGAATCTGGAATGTAGACTGATCAGCTAGACATGAAGAGTTCATTAAAAAATCAACCAAGAAAATCAACATGAAACTCACAATTTTCATGCTCGCAATTTCAGATAATGGAATTTAAAACAGATTTCAGAACTGATCTGAATTGAATCATGGGATTTTCTTTTTGAGTGCCTTGGTTGACCCCTTTTATTTCTCCTTCCAAGGCACACCTGCAGCAAGTCAATCAAGTTGATCCTGCAGAGACCCAAGCAGTCTTGGGTCCTGCACTACCCCTATCAGGTGTTCTAAACAGTTTCTTAGCAACATGGTCATCAAATTTCATCAGAAAATAATTATCCATAGAGTGACCAAGTTTACCACAATATCTACATGAAACAGCAGATTTTCTGGTCCTATGATGCATATCAACAGCAGCATGAGACCTATGATAATGAGCATGAATTGTTCTGTTGTAAGCATGAATTTTTGATTTATCATTACCTGCCCACCAGCATTCAGAAGCTCGGTGGCCAGGTTTTCCACATTCATAACAACCAAGAGTCTTTTCTTTAAGACCAGCTTTATTTCTGCCCAAGAAATTTTTGTTTGGAGGGAATCTTACAAATTTAGAATTAAAATGATTTTCCTGAACAAACCAACAGTCCTTGACTGCATGCCCATACCTGCCACATTCAATGCACCTAGGGTGCTTACCTCTTGAGCCAGTAAATCCCCATGAAGGCCTAAACCAACACTCAACAGCTTTATGACCACGTCTGTTGCAATTGTAACAAATGATATGTTGGTTTGAGGAAGACATGTTTCTTTTGGGGTGGTGATGATTATTTGGAAATGTTTTATCATGCATCATATCATCACTCTGCAGTCATCCATATAATGACCATGCCTACCACAGTAGTAACAAGAGGCATCAGATTTCCTAGGAACATGGTTTCTATCATATGAGTTCCTAGATGTATGTGAGTGAGTATAGGAAGCATGAACAATGTGTACACCATCAGGCTCAACCGAGCTAGCAGCTTTCTGTTCGTGAGCAGGAATAGTCTTTACCTTCTTTATTTGACTCTTTCTTTTCAATTTCTGATTATCCTTAACATGTTCTGTTTGTTTTTCTATTTTCTGGGCTCTGAACTGGAAAACAGGTTTTGAAGGTGACTTATGATTTTCATTTTGTTTTGGGGATTGCCTTGAGGTACCAGCTACATTAGAACTATGCACAAAGGTAGTATATAACTGGTTTCTGGTAGTTTCCTTAACATCAGGACTACAGCTTGTCCCCTTTCTTGGATTGCCATCCTTCATTTTCACAACAGTTTTTACTTTTCTTTCATTCTTAGCAGAATTGGATGCTGATTTTTCTAGATCCTGAATCTTATTCTCCAAAGATGTTATGTGAAGTTCATAACTGGCTATTTCCTGTTCACTGCAATTAACACATTCACTTAGAACTTGGTTTGCAGTTTTATACTTCTCAATTTCTTGTTCTACACTGTTCAAACTTTTTAAATTTTCATCATAAACAACTTTTCCTTTTTCTGTGGTGAGAAGTCTTTCAGACAAGCCAGTGTTTAACCACTTCAGTTTTTCAACTTCAGCTTTTAATTCAGTATTTTCTTCCTTAAGATCTCTAGTCTGAAATTCATTACCCTCATATCTCTCTCTTCCAGACATTAGCTCCAGTTTTTCAATTAATTCCTCTTCTCTTTCCTCCACTTTAATTTTCTCAGTGAGCAGATTTTTATGATCATCTTTAAGTGAGGCTATTTGTTTATTTAGCCGTTCATTCTCACTAAAGAGATCTTCATTTCGTTCTCTTAAAGCAGAGCATATTTTACAATCTGATTTAGCAGAAGAGGACTGTGAAACCTCATTGATTTCATTCATTCTGATAATAAGAGTTTTATTCTTCTTTTGAAGATCCTCATTCTCCAATTTCATTTTGTCCAATTCAGAATTAACTTCAGTTAGTTCTTGCATGCCTTTTAGATGCTCATTTTTCTTATCATTCAGTTGATTCTGAAGTTCAGACATTTTATCTAAGCATGTTTGTTTTTCAATTTTTAGAGAATCATTTTGTTTCTTAAGATTCTGAACATCTAGCATGCATGCATCATAAGACTTTTTCATATTTGGATAATTTTCACAGGAATCTTTCAGATTTATTCTATCACATTTCTTTTTTAACTTTTTGTTCTCAGATTTCAATTTCTTGGATACTTCTAACAAATTTTCATACATCTCTATTAATTCATCGAAAGAGTATCCTTCTGATTCAGAACTTACCTGAGATGAGATCTCATCTTCATCATCCCGGTTGGCCATCAAGCAGTTATCACCTTGCTGATTATGCGCAGAAACGACTCTGTCATATATTTCCTTTCCAGATGTGCACCTGAGAACAAAAGGATACATATCAGTATTAACTACAGCTCTCAAGATATTAAGAACTATGGTATTATCGCAATTCTTAGAGCTGTCCTCACTAGACCAATTGGTCTGATCTTTAGGTAAGCGGTGTGGGCCTTTAGATATAAGACTCCACAAATGTGGACCAATTGAGTCTATGTACACAGCTAGGCCTCCTAGCCAGCTTTCAAAGTTAGAACCATCATAAATCGGAGGTCGAGCCATTAGAACAGATGGCAGACAAGTTCAGCGAAGTAAAACAAATGACACGAACTCCACTGAAACCAGATAATCAAAATAAGACACAAGTCAATGAAGCAAGACACGATTTCAAGAGACCCACTCTGAAATGCACCAAACAAATCGGCAGGATCCTCCGCAGATTGTTAGATCTGATAGATCAGAGACCCGCTCTGATACCAATTGTTGGGTTCGGTGCAGTATTCAGAGGGGGGGGTGAATGAATATAACCCTTTAAAAAACTTTCGCCCAGTTAAAATATGATGCTCACTAGAATTACTAGTTCGCAAACTAGATAAGCTTAAAAGCTAATAATCAGTTGCAGAACCAAACAAGCATACAGTGAGATCACTAGGATGCTAACTAGGCTGAATTTGACAAGGAGTCACTCAACTAGAATTTCGCTCTCTTGACAAATTAAAACATTCTAAGAAGACTAATTAACTCTTCTTCTCAACCCGAAGCCAAACGCATGGAGCGCCCCTATGCATTCATCTAGCGGAAGCAAATCATAAGCAATCAAACCACAATGCAAGAGGGGTTTTTAGGTGGTTCGATCCTCCAGACCTACATCCACCCCACACTCAAACCGAGTGTGGCTTCCACTAGCTCACGCTAGAAACAGCAGACTCAGTCTGCAGCAGGTGCTGCCACACAGCTTGACCAGGGGAACAGCCTCCCCTCTTCCTCCCAACCGGAGGGAACCACTAGTGACACCAGTCACTAGCAAACCAGAGACACACGGTCTCTCTTCCTCCAGACCCGGAGGAAACCCCTGGACTTGAATCCACAAGCCCAGAACCGGAGATCAGATCTCCCTTCCTCCAAATCGGAGGGAACCCCTGGACTTGAATCCACAAGCCCAGAACTGGAGATCGCACTCTCCCTTCTCCTGAACTAACAGGAGGAACCCCGACCTCACTACTGAGGATCGGAAGAACACAGATAACCAAATGAAACAGGAAAAATAAGAAAAGAAAAATACACAGCGATCAGAAAGCTGTAAAGACAAATAACACAAATGTGGCTCGCATGGAGCTGCCTGGCCTGGATTTGATCCACGGTCCAGTAGTCAGATCTTCAGGTAAGCTTCTTTCTTCTTCTCCATGAGCTCTCTCGTTCACTCTCTATCTCTCTTTCTCTTTCTTCTGCTTTCCTAATCTCTCACTCTCTGCTGCACTTCTTCTTCTTCACTCTTTCTTCTTTCTTCACACGAGCACTATCTCTCTCTCTTCTTCTCCTTCTGCTCTTCTTCTTTCTCTTTTCTTTTTCTCTGGATCGTGGCTCTCTATATGGACTTTTCTTCTCGCCAACTCGATCGCCCTTCATCTGTGGAAGAAGGCTCACATATATAGCAGCAGCAGCAGCTAGGGCGCGTGTGGCTTCCACAGCTCCCGCCCTAAAAATTCGGATCACGTGGCAGTCTCTCAGTAGACTTCATTCCAGCCTCGGATCACGTGCTGCCAGTCACTGGTGAATATTTCTTCCTCGGACCTGCAAGGAGATGAAAACCATTAAAACTGAGGGCCACAATAACTAAATCTGCACGAAGTATGTAGTAGCAATTCTAGATGCACTGAGTACGACACGAGATACACACTGTAACAGAGATAACACTATAAAGAGAATGACACGAAGAAGATGAAAACAACACGAGGTAATAAGAAGAACGACACGAGATACATACGATGACTACAGCACGAAGTAAAGAAAACAACACGACGTAATAAACAGCAAAGAGAACGGCACGAGAACAACATGGACTGGCAACAGAAACCGACATGAAGTGGTTGCAAACAAGCAAGACACGAGGTCTACGTAAAGCAACACGAAGTGTGGTCAAGGCGAGAAAGGCACGAAGTCTAAAGCGAAAAACCAACACGAAGTCAGAAGAGTGACACGGCTATCACGACACGTGATGAAGCAGTGACACTAAAACAAAAAGACTCGAGGAACAATAGTAAGTGACACGAAGTTAAACAAGCAGACATAAAAGATGACACGAGATGCAACTAGAAAACAGAGAGAAGCGACACGAGGTTCACACAGAACCGACACGAGGTGGCACAGAAAGTAACACGAGGTGCTGCAATGTTCTGCACGCAGTGGAACAAAAATGACACGAAGACACAGAAACAACATTAACCGACACGAAGTAAGTACGACATAGAGACAGATGACAGAGACCGTCACGAGTTGAAAACAACACGAAGATGAAATTGACACGAAGTGAAAACGACACGAAGATGAAGTTGACACGAAGTGAAAACAACACTAAGACGATGAGAATAGCACGAGGTGAAGCGACACGGGGTTCACTGGGAAACGACTCGAAGTTCATCAGAACAAATCGAGCTGCTACAGTAAACAACACGAAGACAATCAAACAAAAACAACACGAAGACAATGGATGCTACAGTGCAATGTCTAGACTTGAAGTTCAGTTGAGTGTACAGACTTCACCAATGAATCACTCACTGTACAGACTTACTATAGCAGTCTGATGTACAGACTTTGATGAACAGTCCAATGTATGGACTTGTACTGCAAACAACAATGTATAGACTTTATGTAAAAGCCCAATGTATTGGATATTGAAATCGAAGACCAATGTGCAGACTTGACAGTGAAGACTAGTGTGCAGACTTCAAGTTTAACTGTGGATGTACAGACTTGAAGAATAAGCCAGTGTATAGACTTGAAGATTGAAGGCGATGTGCGGACTTTGATGACCAACACCAATGTATAGACTTAGGAGCATAAGACACGGCTGTACAGACTTCGCCTAAGACGTTGTACACACTTAGCCTAAGACAATGCATAGGCTTGAACGAGAGTCCAATGTATAGACTTGCATGATGCACAATTACACAGTCCAGTGTATAGACTTTGCTACCCAGACATGATATATGCAGAGACATGATATCTGACAGAATGCAATGCACATATAAAGAGTAAATGCCATCAATGCTAGACATCATCATTCATGTTGCTATCAATATGCAGAATGCTCAAGAATAATAATGCATAGAAATGCACTTTGTTTATTGCAATTATCAAAACATAATAACATTGCTATCATCAAAATACAATATCAAATGCACTCAAATGCACTCACTGTCTTGCTATCATCAAAACCAAATAGCATTGCTATCATCAAGGCGACATAGCACATGCTTGTGCCTAAGAGGCACAACAAAAATTGTTGGTCTCTGCATTAAACACCTCGATCATCCCGCAGCAAAGGCCCCTGGAAATAGGGTAACTATACCGGGAGGCGTACACACTGTGGTAGACGCCAGCCCGGATGAGGATCGGGGCATAGTTGAATAGCACATACTCTGTGAATTCCACGGCCCCTTCCCGGAAGTTGTGCGCATCTTTGAGCTTCAACTCTCCGAACTAGCCCAGAGCCAGCTCATGCTTGAATCGGATGGCCAAGCAGTCCAGCAGAAAAGGTTCCTCTCTGTATCCCCACTTCAATGGAGCCCGGAACAGACCGAACCGGGGATGCTCACTTTGAACCCGCCCGGCAGATGTGTCCCACCGAGCAGGGATGAACTGAGGCGCCCGCACTAGTTTGTCCTCTGCCGGCAGCACGGCCTCGAGCCGCAAGATGGGCTTCCACTCCCGAGCTTCCCCCACTAAGTACATCAGGATGCTCCTCGAAACACTGTAAAATAGGCTACCCCGGGACTGCAGAATCGTCCGCTCAGCCTCTTTGACAACCCGAAAGTTCCGCCTCTCCTAGTGACTGAGGTGCTTCAGGAAGCGAACGAGATGCTTGTCCTTCGAGAAGTCCTTCCGGTACTCCCCCATAGCCCGGTCAAAAGTCATGACGCCGTTAACCTGAGTAAGCATGCGGTAATCCATATTCTCTGTGTCTGAGCCCGACGATCCGGCCAATGCCGCTATCTCGGTGTGCTCCATGTCCAAGTCTTCTACGTTGAACCAAGTGACTGTTGGCACCGGAGGTGGGGGAATGTGCTTGGCATCGGAAGCAGCGGAATCGCCCGGGGCAGCCATTTCTCTATAAAGGGCAAGATACCACAAGTCAGAACAAGGCATAAGTAAAGGAAAAGGAAAGGAAATTATAAAGGGAGGCTACACTACAATTGAATTAAAAGAATGCCAATAATTTCTGACAAAATTTCGGCAGAGTTTCCCCTAGGCCGGAGGCGTAAAGGAAAACACGGGTGCACGCCCACAAGGAGTGACGGCCCCAACAAAGTCACGGTGTGCCCAAGGGCGACACCGGAGGTCCTCCAATTGAAGAAGTCTTCTTTCCTCTCTTCAACGGTACGCCCAGGCCACATCCCCTGGCGGCACACCCTGTGCCTCTTCCCAGCGGCACACCCCCTGGCGGCACGCCCTCAGTGGCCCCAGCGGCACACTCCCTGTGCCTCTTCCCAGTGGCACACCCCCTGGCGGCACACCCCCACCAGTGCCCAGCGGCACACTCCCCCCAGTGCCCAGCAGCACACTCCCACTAGTGCCCAGCGGCACGCCTGTGCCCCCTAGTCCCAGCGGCACACTCCGTGCCTCCCTCAGCGGCACACTCCGTGCCTCCCTCAGCGGCACGACCGTGCCCCGCCTCCCTAGCTGCACGCCCTGTGTTGCTCCCAGCGGCACGCCCCGACGCTCCACCCCACACCGAAGAGAAGAAGGAGAAGAACAAGAGAAAAAAAAAGAGAAGAAGAGAGGGGGGGTTAAGAAGAAGAGAAGGGGGAAGAGGAAGAGGACGACGGAGAGCCTAGGGCTCCGTCGTCCCCCGAGGAAGAGAAAGAACGAGAAGAAGAAGAGAAAGAAAAGGAATAGGAAAACGGAAGGGGAAGGGAAGAAGAGAGGAAGGAGAAGAGAATAAGAGGGAGGGGAGAGGGGCACGGTGGCCTCACCCCAGGCATCGGTGACGACGGCGAAGGCGACAGAGAAGAGAGAAGAAGAGGAAGGGGGAGCAACGGTGGCGATGGTGACCGAAGAGACGAAGGGAGAGAGAGGGAGAGAGAAAGTTTAAAAAAAAAGAAGTAGAAGGGGGGAGTTTCAAACTCGCCCTCCCCCTTTTATAGTCATCTAAGAAAAAGGAGAAAAATGGAGAAGAAAAAAAAGGGGAAACGAACGAACGGAAGGGGGAATAAAAAAAATGAGAAGGAAAAGAGAAAGGAAAAGAAGAAAAAAAAGAGAGAAAGGAGGGAATAAAAGAAAAAGAGGGAAAAAGGAGAAAGAAAAAAAAAGAAAAGAAAAAAAGAGAGGAAAAAGGGGGAATAAACGAATGAAAGAGAGAATAGAAAAAAAAGAGAGAGAAAAAAGAAAGAGAGAAGAAAAAGGGAGAGAATAAAAAAATATATATATATATAATAAAATAACAATAATCATAATAACGTAATACATATATAGCAATACAATAAATATACGATAGAGATCATGATGCCCGCATCACGTGTCTTATGAACGTACGTCCAATAATGTACGTTAATTCCCCAGACACACCCGCGGGCACCGTCTGGCTCATCCTTCGCCCGCACTGCCCTCGGGTGGGGGGCATTTGTGGACGTGCAAAATTACACGTCCATGTGTCCCGCTAAGCCCCGCATTAATGTCAAAGTCAAAGGAAGAAGACCCGGAGAGACTGGCCATCCAGGGCTCCGGGAAGATACTACCGCCCGGCAAATCCCCGCATTCGCACGGGCGCATTAAGAGACCGAGAAGTCACAGGATGTCCTCCTGAATTAACACACTGATAGGGACCCTCCCTCGGGCCCTTAACGGTGAAGAAATATCCCGAAGAATGCACGGCTTCAAGCTACTTAAGCAAGAGCAAAGGCCCTCCAGCGGCACGGGCCTGAGGCCCTTCAGCGGCACGTCCATGAACCCCCAGCGGCACGGCCCTTCAGCCTTTCAGCGGCACGGCCATGTGGCCCTCCAGCGGCACGGCCATCTAGCCCTTTAGCGGCACGCTTCATTCAGGGTTTCACCAAGTCTATACATCCGTCAGCTGAAGTCTATACACTCATGTCTGAAGTCTGTACAGGCTCACGCATGCTCATAGTGTGAAGTATGTACAGAGTTCAGGCAAACGCGAAGTCTACACACTCATGTGGCAAGTCCATACAGAGTTCAAGCAAACGCGAAGTCTGTACATTCGAGCTCCAAGTCTGCACGTTGGCAGTTGCACAATCGAAGTCTGTACATTCACCAGTTCAACTTCCAAGTCCATACATTGGTGAAGTCTGTACATCCGCTGGTGGAGCTTCCTAAGTCTGTACATCGGCCCATGCAAGTCTATACATTGCAGCTGAGTTGAAGTCTGTACGGCCTTTGCTTTGCCAAAGTCTATACATTGATGAAGTCTGTACAGCCTTTGATTTGCCAAAGTCTAGACATTATGAACTCTCAAGTCTGTACATCGTCCGGTTGCCTTGCCCACGAAGTCTATACACTCATTCACCAAGTCTTGGCCCTTCCAGCTACACAGGGCTTCATGGCCCCTTCAGCGGCAAGGCCTTTGACCCTTTAGCGGTACAGCCTTTCTGCCCTGAACGCCATGCGCCCTTTCCCCAGCGGCACAGCGCTGAAAGTCTCCCGACGGCATGCACCGACAGAAGACACAACGGTCAATAGGCAGACCCATTGGCGCGCAGTCCAGCCACTTCGAAGCCAGCTAGCGCCTGTCTCGTGTCACCTTATGGCTGGAGGAGGGGAGATCTTCGCCTGACGAGGAAGATACCGAAGTCAACCTCGGATGGCAGTGCCATCATGAGGTGACCTCGTCAACCGCCCGCATATAAAAGGCCCCCCACAGACGGAAAGGAGGAGGATGGATTTCTGCTAAAGGTAAAAAAAAACACAGAAAGAGAAGAGAGCATCTTCATGCGAAGAGGCCCGTTCGAGGCAAGGAAGAAGAGAAGAAGAAGGTAGAGGAAACGTAGGAAGAGGAGAGGAGTGTTGCATGTAGCAGAGGGGGCAGGAATAGAGGATAGGGAATGGTTACCCTTCCTCGTTCCAGCCCTCTCTCCAACTCTTTTTTTTTTTCTATTCTTTGTTTTCTTCCCTCCGTTTGTTCAGGGATGCATTGTATGATGTGTGGTCTTCGGGCCATGATTCCTTTTTTCTTATCATCCTGAATCTTCCATGAATGAAATGGTGTTTGGTTCTACTTCTTACTGCATTTGTTATCTTCTTCTCACCGGTCTCTTGTGGTTTTGCTTTCTCTTCCCTCAACCTCCCAACTCCCTGTTCTACTTGATTTCCCGTAGCGCTGGTTTATGCAGTCAATAGAGTATGGTCAGCTTCGTCCCTCTTCAATGGCTCTCCGTTGCACAACAACCCTTGATATCCCCTTCTATCTCGGGTCTGTGGGAGCCCATTCTCTTTGATACATTGGAGTCACGTGATGCCCAGAGCATCCTCCTTTTCCCTCCCTCGGGACCAGTGGCATGCCCACACACCCTTAAGCTCTCAGTCACTCTACCACTCAGGCCCCCCCCAGCGGTACGCCTCCCTCATTTGGCTGTTCGGCGGTACAACCTTCCTTGAGTCTGCCTGGCGGCACACTCTCCTTAGGGCCATTCAACGGTGCACCCTTTCTCTTCTTGTCAGCGGCACACTTCCCTTCCTTGGCCGCCCAGCGGCACACCCTGGAACTGTCAGCCCGGTACTCTTTCGCTACCACCTCCCCGGTATACTCATAGCTTGCATCAGTCTACTGGTTCCTTGTTCGTTGTTTTCTCCGAGTTTTCCGAGGTTTCCCTAAAGGCGACTGCTCAGGCACCCTCCTCAGATGTTGGTTCATGCCACCCCCGTGGGCATGTTCCTTGTTATTCCTTTACCTCCCGGGTCAGGGGCAGGTGCTGCCGAATTTTTGCCAGGAATAACAATCAATCTAAAAAAGATGAAAAGAAGCGAAAGACATATGGACTGAGCAATAGTGAAAACATTCTAATCAACTAAAAGAACTGTGCAAGATTCAAGGAGCAGAACTGAACGAGACTTTAAGCACTGCATTGCTAAAAATATGACTTGGGACTCAACCTCATGACAGGAAAAATGAGAGCTTAACCATCTAAGATGCTTCACCCTGAGCTGAACAAGAAGCCCTCCCTTGAGTCCTGGCCACCCCTTTAGCGGCACACTCTACCTGATTTTGTCTGCCACTTTTCCTAGCGGTACACTCCCTTTTACCTTCAGCAGCACATCTTCTATCCTCCAACGGTATGCTCCTCTTTGGCCCTCTAGCGGCGCACTCCCCCAGTTCCTTTCCCAGCGGTACGGCCCCCCCTCTTGCCCTTCGAGCGGTACGCATCCTCCCAGCGGCATTGCATTATTTGAGCTGAAGTCTGTACAGCCTGTGCATGAAGTCTGCACACTATCTGGTCGCATACACTTATAAGTCTGTACATTGGCATTTCTACCTACGTTGCACTCATAAGTCTTTACGTTTTGAACTCTCAAGTCTGTACAGACCTCGCTTTGCTCAAGTTTGTACATCGTCTAGTTGCCTTGGCTAAGTCTACACGTTGATTATTTGCTCACGTATCATTCTTTTGGCAAGTCCATACATTGTGAAAGTCTATATATATTCCTCACTCGCTTGCTTCATGCACCAAGTATGCACATTCCTTTCTAAAGTATGTACGTTGCATCGCATGAAGTCTACACATTCCACGCTAGCGAAGTCTACCTAAGTCTATGCATTGCTCCTTCATGCATTGCATTAAGTCTGCACATCGTGTGCATCATGCTGCCAAGTCCACACGGCCATTGTACCGCTGGCCAAGTCTATACATTGTCTGTTGCACAGCAGCAAGTCTGTACAATCCTTGTGGCTTGTTCACGCACTCCACCCTTCACCCTTCAGCAGTACGCCCATCTTCAGTCTAGCGGTACGCTCCACATTCTTCCAGTGGTGCACTCTCAGCCCCTTCAGCGGTCCACTCCACCCTTCACCCTTCAGCGGTACACCCATCTTCAGTCTAGCGGTACGCCCCCACTCTTCCCAGCGGTACACCCTAGCCTCCGTCATCTCCCCTATGAATACACACATGCATGCAATAAAAAGGGAGGGGGGGGGCTACATGATAAAAGGAATGATGAATAGTAATAACAATAGTGAGATAAAAGGGGTGGCCTCAACCAAGACGACAACAACGGAAAATAATAACAAAGAAAGGGTAATGTCAATAAACAAACGAGAATAACAAGTGTCGACGACCATCGTGAATACAACAATATGGCAGCAGTCTCTCCTTACTGGATTCCAAACCCGGGGATATTACTGATGCCCCCCCGTAAGCTGGAAGTCGCTCTCGGGAATTCTCTCTCGTCTCATGGTGACCGCCCGGCATTATTTCGGGCCGATAATTCATCAGAGTCCCCTCCCTCGTCGGGATTTGATTTGCCTCCCTGCATTAAAGTTGCCGTCCCTCGGCAAACATTTGTATGGATTCATCTTCTGGGTTATCGTCTCGTTTTCCGTGTGAACTTGTGTCTAAACATGAAATGGTCCATCAGTGACCGACATGACCCGAGTATTCAGGCCCCCACCTCGGGCTCACCGCATAACCCGACGGGTGGTTTCCTTCCCGCGTTAATCAGTATTTCTTTCGACCGTGGAGCCCTTATTTCTGGCAATTAATCAAGGGTATTCCCCTCTCCGAGGGGATGTAAATGACGTTGTGGCCTTTATGGCACAACGGGTCTCAGTCCTGACCCGAACCACACAATCGCCTGACTGAGTCAGATCGAGCGCACCATGGGCTCTCCGAAGCCCGAACAAACCGTCACTTTGTGACTGGCACGCCCACGCACTTAATAAAACCAACAAATGGATAAACGAAAGGGGCGAAGATCTCTCTCGAAATTAAGTGCGTCCACAGTTACCTGTAGTGATGCTCTGTCGCATCACGCCGATCCCTAGCTCGGGTGTCCTTACCACAACTTGACCTCACATAAAGAAAATTATCCAGTTCATGGCTTCACACAAGGCTCACCAATCGGGGTGCCCCTGATGCGGGAGGGACACGCGACCTGGGACTCTAGCTCGTCATTGTCCCTAAGCGAGGGAAGACGTGGACCGTGCGCATCAATTTGGTATCAGAGTGCCAGTTGAGTCTAGGGTAGTATTTGGTCAAAAACAAAAAAAAGTGTCATTTACGTCTAGTCATCGTCTAAGTCGATCTAAGGTTGCATCCGCATACCATTGTTCGGTATATAAAAAGGTGTTGTCCGAATGTTAGGCTATGCCTATCTGGAAGGCCGCACACTTGCGCGAGTAATCTTCAGATCGATTAACTGCGCCACGTACCAAATCTTGGTCGTGTCTAGGTTGGTAGTCGAGTCGGCATTCCAACTTGCATTGTCGTTTAGGGTCGTGTTTAGTCCATTGTCTAGTTGGTTTGTCTTGTCTCCACGTGTCGGCATGTTCACTCAATAGCTTCCCGTGTCCCATGGATTACCAAACGCCCGGATCTTATGCATGGTGGCGATACTATCTAAGATGGGAGAACCACCCGGACCACCCCCGTAGGCCCGTAGCCCGGGACTTCTATGGCTTTGAAAACCCAGGTGACTACCTAGAGTAGGAAGCCATTATGGACAACTGCTTTGAGTGTTACCTTATGTCCGGTCCCGCGCAAGTCGACTTTGCCAAAAGGTGACTTTTTTATGAAGCCGCCGAAACATGGAGGGACATCAAATACTTCCGGGAGGATAGGAGGTTAGGCCCATCGAGTCATGGTGGAATATGAAGAGAGCGGTTAGGAGGGTCTACCTTCCCCGCCCACCTACCTCCAACCACGGAGGTCATACCACTAGCCAACCCCACCAACTCACCCGCAATCAAGTGGGCCACACCTCCAACCAACCCCGCCCCTTCACCCCCATCCAAGCCCTCCAAAGCAACCCCAATCAAGTGGTCCGCCCAGTCACCTCCCACCAAGTGGAAGCCTCACTTCTAGCCGAGCCTAGGTCCACACCCAAGCCGAGATATGAGGATCGAGTCCACCCTGAGGTCCCTACTCCAATCCTCACCTTTGATGAAATCGAGAAAATGTTTTCGGATTGGTTGGCAAGGACACGTGCTTCTTCACCACCCGTGAGTGCTCCATTGTTACCCTCTACTTCCGAACTTTATTCGGAACCATCTTATTTGGAGCCACCAAAGCCCGAGCCACCAGTGTGTCTAACGGGTACGCTTTTCATAGCCGAGTTGCTTCTTAGCTAGCTCAAGGATGGCTTGGTCCTACCTCCTCACCCATCCACGGACCCCACCCTACCATTGGTGCCCGTCAACTCCTACCACATGACATTCCGATCTAGTCACCATGTTGATACCTTGCATGACCTTGTTATGGGATTAGACTCGCAATGGCAGTTGACGCACTCCTTGGCCCGAAGCTTCGACAAACCCACTAGTCTTAGCTTCACCCATCCGGCCTTAGGGTCTATTACCTCCGTGTGCACCATGGGTTGTGTCACCACAGAGATTCTCTTATTCTTTCCATTGCCGACCGAGCCCGAATTCATACCCTTTTGTCCGAGGGAGCCCACCCGCCACAATGCATGAAGGTAACCATCCCCACCTTCAAGACTTCTACACATGGGACCGTGACTTGTGGGAACCCACCACAAGGGGTCATACCTTCTTTGATCCCTTTGACCCATTCCCTAGTGGGCCCCTTGACCCACCATATATACTTCATTTCTTCGAGGGAGTCCACTACCACACCCCTACCCCACGGGTCGGGTCTTCTACACCCACCAATCCCAATCTCAATACACCCACGCCCGGTTCTTCTACACCCAGTTCTCCTAGCCCTCTCAAGTCTCCAAATTCCAAAGGGCCGTCCATGTATGACTAGGTCATACCAGGGCGTCTAGGTGTTCCTCATTCCGCCAACCACCGGTTACGTCAGATGCATGCATGGAACACATTCGGGTGTCCTGGTCCGCCGTCACACAGATACGGGTCGGACTAACATTAGGTTTGTTTAGGGTCTTTGTGAGTCTTTGTTTCGTTTGTCTGTCGTGTGTCTATGCATACATCGAGTCGAGTCAATTTTGTACGCTCACGTTGTTAGTCCCTTTCGAGTATGAGACTTGTCGGACTATTGGGATCGATTCTACTCCACATATCGGATCTAGTCACATAAGGGACCCGCGGTGATTCCTAGTGAGTCTTGAGCCGCCTCCCTCATTTGAGAGTGACCCCACCTCGGAGTGTCCACCTCTAGCCTCATTCCCATGACAACGTGCTCATATCGAATCTATACGGGATGAGCAGGTGTCGACTACTTAGAGTGGAGCGTACTCCGCGCTTCCAGGTTCGGTGATAGATCCGTCGGAGCTACTCGAGCAGCCGTACCCCTTATTCGACGGGGTCGTGTTCCTCCCACCCGGGGAGAGTTGATGGGAATCGACGCCGAGCACTAATTTTTATTTTACACTTGTGTCCTTTTAGTTTACTTTTATATTCTTGGGAAAGTATGTACGCAATTGTAAGGCTTTATAAGCCACTTTGTCATTCCCTAGGATTCTTTGGATTTTTGTGCAAAAGTGTAGTAGGTCCAGCAAGGGGCCCCCCAGTCCTTCCCCATTGGTCCACCTAAGCCATGTGGGGCTGGTCAACCATCCTAGGTGGCTTCTAGAAGGGTTGAATGTCAATTAGACACATGGGGGGACAATTGGACTAAAAAGTCCAAGATGCCACCTACCCTGGCCTCTTGGTCAAGGGGGCGCCCCCCTCCCTTTAGCATTTTATTTTTTTTCAAAAATACATTGATTAGAACTAATTAGTTCTATCCCTTATTTACCCCTCATAATTCTAGATCTAGGGTCATTTTGAGTCTTTTTACATTTATTATAAATAGCTTGTATTTCCATTTTACTAGAATTAATGAAGTGAAAAACCAGAATTTTGGTTGGAATTCCCCAAGGAGGGTGCGCCCCTCTCCCCTCTTCCCTGGTTCTTCTCCTTCCTCCAGCCCTCCAGGGTGTGAAGCCCATTCTCCTTAGCCCCTCTGAGTTCCATTTCTGCCGCCGCCGCTATCACATCGCCGTCGCGCCGCCGCCACCATCGTCGGAGTTCTGTCTCCATCAGGACAGAACCTCTTCTCTAAAATTTTATCATTTTTTCTTGTTGTTTGTTCGAGCCCTAATTTTGAGGGTTTGTTCTGTCTATCTTTCTTAACCTCCTGTTCAAATTTCGTGTCATTTGGTATTTTTTCTACATTTCTTGCTCTTCCCCCTGTAATTTGCCATTCTACAGATCTACAGGATAGAGTCACCTTGTTTTATTTTTCCCACCCCCTTATAACTTTCCAAAAAAATCACAAAAATTCTCAGGTGTTCCTCACGTCCTACCCTATCTCCCATAATTTTTGTCGCCCCTGAAAAAACCACTTTTCCCTCGGTCAATGGTCAGTTTCAGGCAGATCCCTTTCTATCCTGAGTGTCAGTAACCTAATCCACAGGAAAATCCATAGTTTGCAGAGTTTTTCATTTCTAATCCATTCTCTGGATCAACGAAAAAAAATATATGTTGTAGTTCTGTGAGTTCTCTTTCCAACGGTACCAGCCACGTCTCGATCGGCCTCCAGATCTGAGCACCATAATTCTTGCAGCCGAGACGTGCAGATCTATTCTCTGTGCAGGTCTGAAATTACAGTCCGGGAATAATTCGTGCAAAAATACCAAAAGTCAACTTCTGGAATCGCCACTTGAGGGAGTCGATCAGGGACATCCCGCCATCGTCCCAGCCAAGCAGCGCCTTCAGAAGACCTCAGGAGGGTGACATTCATTTGGAATCCGCACCTTGCTATCCAGCGAGTCAGAACCGAGTCGGTGCAGGACTGAGTCAGACTAGCAGGCCGAGTTCACCCCGAACGCATCTCCAGATTGCTGCCCGTCAACCCAGGGTCGGTCCTCCCAGGCCCCACTTGTAGCCCTTTACCTCCCTGCGTGGAGTGGGAAATATAATTCACTGTTGTAATTAACTTTTTACCATTGTACCGGGAGTTATCGTAACTGGCCGGGGTCATCTTCCCCACGCCTGGAGCGTGGAGGTATCGTGTTTGCTCTCTTACTCGGCTTTGCTTTACTCGTATTTATTCGTATATGCTGCTGCATGTGATAGGTTATTAGCCCGTTATATCAATTGTATCACCGCTGTGAGAGAGTGAGTGTAACCCGTCCCGTGACTCGACCCGAGTTAACGCGGAAAAGTCGATACCCGAGACTCACTGCCGGTTTCTCAACCGCGCACGGTCCCACGTCTTCCCTCGCTTAGGGACGATCGCGAGCTAGAGTCCTAGTGTCCGTCTCGCATCAGCTCCCCTCAGAGATCCTCTGTTTGTCGATGATATCTTCATCTTTTCCAGCCGAAGTCGCCGCTGTAGGCTCTCTCCCTTCCACTCCAACCAAGTCATGAGGAATCTCGCCCTCCTCCAAAGGGGAGGGAGTACCTGTGACCAACACCAGATGAAGCTTAGCGCCAGCGGGTGATATAAAAGCCCACACGAATGGCTAAGTCTTAGTCACGTACCTAAGGGTCCCATGGTGGAAGACCCAGCCAGCCCCACCGTGCAAGCCGAGACAACGGCTGGCAAAGGAGGGAGGGGCGGCCTGGATGTAACTCCATCAACAAGAGTGGCCAGCCCACCCGTCACTCTTGGTTCGCCCTCAAACGAGGGGAGCTCCATTGACGGTCCTGTGCTTACTAGCTCCTGGACCATTTCTAGGGTAGCAGCCAGGTCCTCACCTGGCAAACTAAATCACAAACTAGTCAACAACCTCAGTCTACCAGATGCCAGACAAATGGTGAGACAACTCTCCTCAGGATGGCTCGGCACTTACCGGAGCCATCCCCGGTGGCCGCAAGTTCCTGCTCCTCGACACGGGTGGGCACCTCATCTCTTGCCTCGGGAGGGGCCACGGCCCTCGGCATCCCAGCCATCTCTGCACGAAACATATGGCTATGTCAGCCTCCAAAAGAAAGCATAGCCATAAGCAGAACATATCCAGTCCCAGAAGACTCTACCCGGCCGGATGTCCTCGGAGGCCTTCCATGGCTCAAAGTCAGGGAACATCTCGACGTTGAGGCCAGCCTCGTCCATCACGCATAGAAACGCATCGACGTCGATCTCACACTCGACCCTGTCGTCGGGCAAAGGAGCGGCCTCCGAGGGTGGTGAGAAAGCCACTGCTGCCCCGATCTCCAGCGGGGCTGCAAGGACACCAGTCAACCAATGCAGGGTTAATCAATCATAATGGCTAAACCAACAAAAAGCAAAGGGCGGACATGGCACTTACTCAAAACTGATTCCACCTCTATACGATCCTCTTCTCTAAGTCCCTGAGAGGGCTCACCAGCCCCCACCACTCCGGTGTCCACCCGGGGGCATTTTCGCCTAGGCTGAAGACCCTCATCTCCGCTACCAGAAGATGCCTCCATGGAGGGATGATCTTCCCCCACCGTGGAACCTGCTAAAGAAATACAGCAACACACAACATCTTAGTCACATACATAAAAAGATAATAAGACTGAGACAATATGCTAAAGAAGGCGTCTCACCGAAGGCCCCAAAGGGAGTCAACGACAGATGAACCAGTTGCTCCAGCTTCAACCCCAGCACTGGGGCAGCCTTTGCAACTGCTTCCCTGATGTCTCTTAGTGTGTAAGCAAACTTGATATAAGAGACAAATTCCACCGCTCTAGCCGACCCGATTGCGTGGGCGATATGGCGTCTCCAGTCATCAACCGCTATGTCAGTAAAGCTCCCCTCGGGGAGCACTTTGTCTAAAGAGCTGATGGGAATCAAGCCAGCTGCCAGGCCGATGCGGATCATGGACGTTGCTAGGCCAAAGATGAAGGCGCTATAGGTCCCTAGCGCGATCTTGAAGAAGGCACTATGATCCCCTAGCGCGATCTCAGACAGAACGGGTTGCAGCCGGTCCAACTTCCCGGCGCCGAACTCCCCCAAATGCTTCAATGTGTGTTGTTTTCCAAGGATGTAATCAATGTTCTAGTGTCGTTTTGTCTTCCCCTTTCCCTATATATGTACCTTCTTTTGTTTAATTAAGCAATCGAAGCATGAATCTATGAGTGTTCTTGAGTGTAGCCCCATGGCTATTCCTCCCAATCATTGGAAGCCCCCCCTTTTCCCCTCCCCTCTTCAGGTGCGATGCCCATTCATCTACTCCTGACCCTCTCTCTTTTCCCCTTCAATGGAGGACGATCGAAGCTCTGGATGCGCCGGCTCTGGGACGGGGTCGGGTGTGAGGCCCCATTCGGTTCTTCGTTCTTCCTCCATCGACGTTCGCCGCCCTCCACCACTGCCAAAGGTGCTGCTAAGGTCAAGATGGAGCTTGGTTGCACCGGTCCTACGATGGGTCCGGGCGAGAGGCCCGAATCAAGCTTCTTCACGGCCCTAACATCATCAACGTCCACCCTCCTTCCCTTGCCGCTCACCCCACATCCACCATCCCAAAAGTTATCCTAGCTAGTAGTAGGTTGGTTTGATTTCATTTTAAGCGTTCCCAGTGTGTTATCTATCCTCCTGTGTGTTGTCCCCTTGTGTTTTGAACCCCCTGAGTCATCCACGGGAGCCCTAAGGTCGAGCTTCTTCGTTCTGCTGCTGTCTGAGAATGCGCGTAAATGATATAGCGTGTTCTTCAGAATGTGCGTAAATGGTATAGCGCGACTATGATCAGAAGGAAGAAGGAGACCCCCCACTTTCGTCCCACATCAAATGGTATAAGAGCTTAGGGAACCAGGCTATTCTCACAGACTGGGATCTTGAGCTACGAGGTTCAAGGACGAACCTTCCAAAGTGGAGGGAATTTGATGGGAATCAAGCCAGCTGCCAGGCCGAAGCGGATCGTGGACGTTGCCAGGCCAAAGATGAAGGCGCTATAGGTCCCTAGCGTGATCTTGAAGAAGGCGCTATGATCCCCTAGCGCGATCTCAGACAGAACGGGTTGCAGCCGGTCCAACTTCCCGGTGCTGAACTCCCCCAAAGTCTTCAATGTGTGCTATTTTCCAAGGATGTAATCAATGTTCTAGTGTCATTTTGTCTTCCCCTTTCCCTATATATGTACGCCCTTTCGTTTAATTGAGCAATGGAAGCATGAATCTATGAGTGTTCTTGAGTGTAGCCCCATGGCTATTCCTCCCAATCTTTGGAAGCCCCCCCTTTTCTCCTCCCCTCTTCGGGTGCGATGCCCATTCATCTTCTCCTGACCCTCTTTCTTTTCCCCTTCAATGGAGGACGATTGAAGCTCTGGATGCGCCGGCTCTGGGACGGGGTCGGGTGTGAGGCCCCATTCGGTTCTTTGTTCTTCCTCTACCGACGTTCTCCGCCCTCCACCACTGCCAAAGGTGCTGCTATGGTCAAGATGGAGCTTGGTTGCACCGGTCTTGCGATGGGTCCGGGCGATAGGCCCCAATCATGCTTCTTCACGGCCTTAACTTCATCAACGTCCACCCTCCTTCCCTTGCCGCTCACCCCACATCCACCTTCCCAAAAGTTATCCTAGCTTGTAGTAGGTTGGTTTGATTTCATTTTAAGCATTCCCAGTGTGTTATCTATCCTCCTGTGTGTTGTCCCCTTGTCTTTTGAACCCCCTGAGTCATCCACGGGAGCCCTAACGACGAGCTTCTTCGTTCTGCTGCTGTCTGAGAACGCGCGTAAATGGTATAGCGAGACTATGATCAGAAGGAAGAATGAGACCCCCCACTTTCGTCCCACATCAAATGGTATCAAAGCCTAGGGAACCAGGCTGTTCTCACATACTGGGATCTTGAGCTACGAGGTTCGAGGATGAACCTTCCAAAGTGGAGGGGATTTGATGGGAATCATGCCAGCTGCAAGGCCGAAGCGGATCGTGGACGTTGCCAGGCCAAAGATGAAGGTTCTATAGGTCCCTAGAGCGATCTTGAAGAAGGCGCTATGATCCCCTAGCGTGATCTCAGACAGAACGGGTTGCAGCCGGTCCAACTTCCCGGCGTCGAACTCCCCCAAAGTCTTCAATGTGTGCTGTTTTCCAAGGATGTAATCAATGTTCTAGTGTCTTTTTGTCTTCCCCTTTCCCTATATATGTACCCCCTTTCGTTTAATTAAGCAATCGAAGCATGAATCTATAAGTGTTCTTGAGTGTAGCCCCATGGCTATTCCTCCCAATCTTTGGAAGCCCCCCCTTTTCTCCTCCCCTCTTCGGGTGCGATGCCCATTCATCTTCTCCTGACCCTCTCTCTTTTCCCTTTCAATGGAGGACGATCGAAGCTCTGGATGCGTCGGCTCTGGGACGGGGTCAGGTGTGAGGCCCCATTTGGTTCTTCGTTCTTCCTCCACCGACGTTCGCCACCCTCCACCACTGCCAAAGGTGCTGCTATGGTCAAGATGGAGCTTGGTTGCACCGGTCCTACGATGGGTCCGGGTGAGAGGCCCCAATCAAGCTTCTTCACGGCCCTAACATCATCAACGTCCACCCTCCTTCCCTTGCCGCTCACCCCACATCCACCTTCCCAAAAGTTATCCTAGCTAGTAGTAGGTTGGTTTGATTTCATTTTAAGCATTCCCAGTGTGTTATCTATCCTCCTGTGTGTTGTCCCCTTGTGTTTTGAACCCCCTGAGTCATCCACGGGAGCCCTAACGTCGAGCTTCTTCGTTCTGCTGCTGTCTGAGAACGCGCGTAAACGATATAGCGCATTCTTCAGAACGCGCGTAAATGGTATAGCACGACTATGATCAAAAGGAAGAAGGAGACCCCCCACTTTCGTCCCACATCAAATGGTATCAGAGCTTAGGGAACCAGGCTATTCTCACAAACTGGGATCTTGAGCTACGAGGTTCGAGGACGAACCTTCCAAAGTGGAGGGGTTTTGATGGGAATCAAGCCAGCTGCTAGGCCGAAGCGGATCGTGGACGTTGCCAGGCCAAAGATGAAGGCGCTATAGGTCCCTAGCGTGATCTTGAAGAAGGCGCTATGATACCCTAGCGCGATCTCAGACAGAACGGGTTGCAGCCGATCCAACTTCCCGGCGCCGAACTCCCCCAAAGTCTTCAATGTGTGCTATTTTCTAAGGATGTAATCAATGTTCTAGTGTCGTTTTATCTTCCCCTTTCCCTATATATGTACCCCCTTTCGTTTAATTAAGCAATCGAAGCATGAATCTATGAGTGTTCTTGAGTGTAGCCTCATGGCTATTCCTCCCAATCTTTGGAAGCCCCCCCTTTTCTCCTCCCCTCTTCGGGTGCTATGCCCATTCATCTTCTCCTGACCCTCTCTCTTTTCCCCTTCAATGGAGGACGATCGAAGCTCTGGATGCACCGGCTCTGGGACGGGGTCGGGTGTGAGGCCCCATTCAGTTCTTCGTTCTTCCTCCACCGACGTTCGCCGCCCTCCACCACTGCCAAAGGTGGTGCTATGGTCAAGATGGAGCTTGGTTGCACCGGTCCTGTGATGGGTCCAGGCGAGAGGCCCCAATCAAGCTTCTTCGCGGCCCTAACATCATCAACGTCCACCCTCCTTCCCTTGCCGCTCACCCCACATCCACCTTCCCACAAGTTATCCTAGCTAGTAGTAGGTTGGTTTGATTTCATTTTAAGCATTCCCAGTGTGTTATCTATCCTCCTGTGTGTTGTCCCCTTGTGTTTTGAACCCCCTGAGTCATCCACGGGAGCCCTAACGTCGAGCTTCTTTGTTCTGCTACTGTCTGAGAATGCGCGTAAACGATATAGCGCATTCTTCAGAACGCGCGTAAATGGTATAGCGCGACTATGATCAGAAGGAAGAAGGAGACCCCCCACTTTCATCCCACATCAAGAACCCTTTTTTCCAAAGCCACAGTCGGCTTGGAACTGGGTCCACCAAGTCTTCGGCGCCTTCGACCATGATGCCCTAGCTCCAGCACCCGCAGGAGCCGCCTGCACCGGCCTCAGGGGCTTGAGGGCCCCACTATAACCTCGATTTGCTGACGAAGAAGCCCGGTTGCCCCGGGGCCACTGCTGTACCAGCCGCTCCACCTCCCGGTGAATCCGGGAAAAGAGAGTCCTCAGGTACCCATCATCCAATGAAATAGGAGGCCAATCCTCCTGTAGAAGTCGGCTTTCCTCTACCTTCCGAATCGTCGAAGCCTTCTGGCAATACAGGTGGCTGTGCTCGAACCACCACTTGGCGTAGTGGACGTCAAACCTTCCGCAGCGGTCAAGTCCTGGCATCGACGATCACTCCAGTTCCTTGCGGCAGTAGAAATCCCACCAAGCAGCTGCTAATAGGTGGCTATCTCGACCCATATACAACTGGCCCGTCAGAGGAAACTCCTGGTTCGGCGGGATCCCCTGATCGTACCCAATGTTTCGGGCGAACCGGTGCATGTAGTAAGGCTCCAGAAAGCTTGTGGCAGACCGGTGCAGTGCCAGCATCGCCAGTCGGGTGCTGATCTCCCACTCTGAGTATACCACAGCGTCTGACTCTCACTGGTATGGAAGGGCACAGGCCCCCTCATCGCTCGAAGGCACCAGAATAGGACCAGAGTCCCTCGAAGCACTATCAAAAGGGAGCCCGTCCTCGCACCTGTCGGGCAAGTAAGACAGGTCCCTCCTAGCTCCCTCCAGCTACGCAACGGCATCCCCGTCTGGCTGGCCAGTAAAGCTGGACAACAAATGCACTGTTGGGTTCACCACCGTCGCCTGCATCACCAGTCCAAGAAACAGCAAGCCGGCTCACACACTAAGGTAGTGGGACGGCAGAAGCAAACTCCACTCATACGGTGCCGGATGTGCCGACAATACTCTCAACCCCTGGTAAATGTTGTCCAATGCCGTAGGAGCCAACGCCAGCCTCCGCCCCTCTGCCAGTTAGCACACGGGCCACAACAGCTCAACCCTCAACAGACTGTCCTCTCCATGCGGGACTACAAACGTCGCCAGCTAGTAAGCCAGATACGCAGCTAAGTGCGTCACGTCCGGCAACCCATGGGGGTTCCACCCCTCTCGCGGCACATATATATACCTGGAGTAGGTCCTGAACCTCAACTCCAAGACTGTATACTCCTCTCAAGGAGTCTGGTCTCTCGTAAACTCCTGGTAAAAGCAGAATGACCCATTATAGAAGTGACGGGCCTACAACTTCAGCGGCACCCTAGGAGTCTGCGTGGCTCTCTCTCTCCCAGCCAAAGCCAAGGCTCTCTAGGTCTTCAGTAGGTACCGGTAGCTGTGAGCAACCCGGTATCGCCCTTGTCCGTCAGTATGGCTACGATGGAGGTCATCCAGCACCACCTCCTCGTACCCTTCACTGCTGATTGGCAAACCAAAAATCCGGAAGGGAGACCAGAAGTCTAGTGAAGTCTCTCCCTCTATTGTCGCCACGGTGTTCCACCGGCGGTTGAAGCGCTCCACCAGTGCCTGTATCAACCCTGTGTAGCAGGGGTACCGGTACAGCGCTGCGATCACTGCATATCTGATCCTGGCCCTGTCCAGAAGCACTCTGTAATGGTGTACAATCCCCATCAGCCACTCAGTAGCCCCCTGACGGTACCTGTGTGAAGGGATCACTGCCCAGCGACCGTACCAGCTCACGACCGTCTGTCGAAGAATCCCATCTAGACGGCTGTGATCATCGTAGCCCTTGCCAACATACTGTAGCCCTGACAGCTCCAACACTAGCCCTAGGGTCCCCTCCGTCTCGGCCCGGTGGTGGCCGTGCAAGTCCTAAGAAGCGGGACCCAACGCCCCAACACGAACCCCGAACTGGTCTGCCCTGTTGAAAAATCCCAGGCACTCGGCGCTGGGAAATTCACGCTGCCTCTAGTAATCTACAGAAAAGCTCGAGAAAGTGTAGAGAGCGACTCCATGTAGGTTGTCCCTGCCCAGCAGAATAGCCCACTCCGGCCGGCGGTGCTCTCCAGTAACACGAGAATCTCCATCCTCCATACCAGGCGGAACAAAACTCTGGATGAAATCGAACATGTGTCGATCCAGTGGAAACTCCACTAGGTAGCCTCCCGCACGGTCGTAGGTGTAAATCCAGCCTACCTTAGAGACCCTGGCCAGCTCCATGGTCCCTGCTCCATTCACCCCCTCTCCAACGGGGCCCTCAGCTACCAGCGAATGCCCCAGGTCAAGCTGACCCACGCTGGCCATGGTAACAATGGGCGGGCCCAAAGGGGGCAAGGGCTGCCCAGTCTGCCTCACCTAGTGGTCCTCCTCGCGGGCCACACGCCTCAGAACGCGTTCGTCGCTGCTGAATCTCGCCATACCTGCAAAATAATTGCACAAACATGGAAAGCATGCGGGGGTCAATACCCACAGAAATACTAGCAAAAGTGCGTATGAAGTGCCAAAATGCAACAACAACAACCCAGAATAAGGAGCTCACGGGCCGTACGCCCTCGTCTCCTCCTCTGACGCACGCCCCGTGGGGGGCATTTGTTGTACCCAAACAATTTCCCAGCAAAAAATTAAAAAATAAGGGTTCGGGAATATCCCCAAACAACTTTAAAGTGTGCGCTACCCATCCTCTTTATGGCTCACCGGGCCTAGACAAGGGTCCCAACCAGCTAGCCGTGACCCACGGCAACATCAACAACTGATTAGGGTCACCCCCGATCACTCAGTTTACGGGTTTACCCGCGCTCAATACAGCCACCCGAGCCGACCTGGGGGCACCCTGATGACAAGCCACGACACATGGAACCCAGCAACAAGGCTTGGGCCAACCCCCAAGTTGCCTCCCTCCAGCCTTCTAAAGTCAAAGAAAGACTTATCTTGGTCAACCACAGGCTTTAGAATCCCATAGCACCCGTATGCTACCCATACACGTGTGTCGTGGATTTTCCCGAACACCTTATGGGTGTGCATATCCCAGCCATTCTACAACAAGCCAAGGGCTAACCCATGGCTCCATCACTCCAGCCATGTCCTATGACAACTCTCCAGCAAGTCGGGGCCACCCCCGACCCTCAGACACGCGGCGACAAGAGGTTTATTTTAGCTCCCAGGCCGACCCGGGGCTGCCAGCCAACCCGCTGTACTACGTAGCATACGCCATGAAGACTGGGCCCACACACTCAGAAGGCTATCTCTCGGCTCCCATGAGCCCCTGCCCTCAACCTAAGGCCAAATCCAAGGCCCGGCAATCACTCACCTAAGCCGATCGACAACCTGGGGTGCGTCAGGAATTTCCTCGAACACCTTGCGAGCGACAGCGACAACACGATGACGACAAGCCCCACGGGCCAATCCCAGCATCTCAGAGCATCCCGACCTTCAAAGGACAACCCCAAATGACAAAAGAAGACCCCTGGGGCCACCCCTCAGGGCCACAGCTCACCCGGGGGGAGTTCGCCATGGGCGCGGGCGCGCCCCATGGAGGGCGAACTCCCTTGGGGGTCGCACCCTCCTCCCAGCCCAAGGGCCCCACGGCCGTTCTCCAGTCCCAATATCTCTCAGTTTCATACAAGATCGACTGACGTACTCGTGCGTGGAAGGATTCGATGATGGAGCCTCAGGTTTGCACAAAGTTCCACGTCAACGTTATTATTCCACACGTGCAAGCAACCGGTCAACCAGTCCAACACCCGTATCCTTCGATCTTCTTGTGGTCACACTGAGTCCAAGTGGGGCCAAAATAAGCAAATAAAGGACATTTTATAGGGTGGGGACTGCCCCCCTCTCTCCCCTAGCTTTGCTCTGCATAAACCCCCCATGGGGGGTTTAGGCGGACCAAACCTAACCCTCAGGTTGGTCCGCCTAAACCCCTGCTGCAACAAAAAAGAAGAAGTTTTTTTTACACAAAAACCCAGGCCCCCAGAGCCCGATCCATGCTAACCCCTATGGGTTTTGGCGGACCAGATTGGATGCCCAGTCTGGTCCACCTAAACCTAGGGTTTAGGCGAACCAAACCTGCCCCCTGGTTTGGTCCGTCTAAACCCCATCCAGAACCAAAAAAAGGATTTTTCAAAAATAAAAAACCCAGCCTTTGCTCCGCATAAACCCCCATGGGGAGGGGTTTAGGCGGACCAAACCCAGCCCCTAGGTTGGTCCGCCTAAACCCCCTGGGGTAGGGGTTTAGGCGGACCAGGCCCTGCCCCTAGGTGGTCCATCTAAACCCTCCCTCCCCCACTCTGCAAACAAAAAAAATGTTATTTGCAAGGGTTTACGCGGACCAAGTTTGACCCTCAACTTGGTCCCCTATAAAATCCCCATAGAAGCTCAAGGGGCAAATGATGCATGGTAATGAACACCATTCGGGCTTCCGCAGGCACCCAACAATCAAGGACGGACGTAAGGAGCTAAGTGTGGGCATGTGGTTGGCTTGTTGATCGTCTCACACACGTCGAGGGTATGTCACTCGCACTTCCCTCATACGACGTTTAGCCATTTCACACAAGTCTATCCCCGTCGCATGTAAGGCGTTATGACAACGGCAAACACACCTGCACTTCAGGTCCGCTCGCGTATGACAACCCATGACGGCCGCACATACGCCATGACGCCACACCTACCTCCGTCATGGAACCATGTGTCCATCGCTAGCCCCAAGCTGGCCGACGACTGCTCTGATCAATGACTTGAGTTAGCCAGACCCTGGCCCTGAAGTAACATTCCCGGGACCTGCCCAGACTCCCCAGCATGAAGATACTCGCCTCTCGGGACCTGTACCCGACTACTCGTCTCGAGCCGTGTCCGGCCCTCCTCCAAGTGTCAACCAGTATGCCCCCCAGCCATCCAGTCTAGTCCTCCCTCGGCAAATCGGGCACGTCTCTCGCCCTATGGAGAGCCTCTGTAAAAACATGCGGATGTTCGCCTTGTTATGCATTGACCCGGGGACTAACCCACGTGTCGAAATTGTCCCGTGGCTTGCACCGGTTGTACTTTGGCCTTTCGGCCCATTTGTAAAGCCCTCATGGCTCTCATAAAGTATAAAACCAGTTGAACACACGCACCCGTATCCGGGTCTTAGTTATCCTCCACACTACTCCGTGTGTGCCCAGTGTCTCCCACTCCAGTAAATCAAACCACCCAGTCAAATGCGCCCTTATAGTTGCAGGATGCCCCCTACCCTCTATCCATGGCTACAGACATATCCAGGCTCTTCTTTAGCATTGAACAAAGGTGTTCGGATTTAATCTGATGTAAATAAACACGGACTGCTTGCGATCAGTGGGGAAAGACATCCTGTACATGAATCCCCATAATCGCCTGAGCACTCGGACCCGTGGAACCCCCTCTGTCCACGTGTTGCCCGATCCCTCGAGCCCACATGCCGCATCCTGGCGACGCTTCCCCCAGTCCACCTTCGGTTCCATAGGTGATTGTCGAGAAATGGACTGACACACCCGCACCCTGTCCAGCTAACCTACATCCCCTGGAAATCTCTCGTGCCATTCGACCCCTCTCGACTTTCCGTAAAAGGAGAGTGCCCGGTGCCGTCGTGAGAAGAATACGGCTATGAAGGAGGATACCCGAGATACATCAAACTCCCGTGTTTTCCCTTATCACTTTATTCCTTCTCTCACCCCAGTCACCGATACCGAAATGGCCTCGAATCCGTTCGGGACGACAATAATGAACAATTGACACATGGTACCAGGCGGAGGCATATTCTCTCGCATGGTGATTACTTTTAGATAGGCTAGACATACCCTTCTTCTTGTCACCATTTGATATACCGTGAAGTCATGGCATGCAAGCACACTTGGGAGGATGCAACACACAAGGCATACCTCAAAAATATGCACACACAAAACCAATATGAATTTTGCAATCATGAGTGCAACATGCAGATTTCATTCTTAACACGCACTATATGGATGAGTATGTTGAGCATGCTAATGTTTAAATGCAAATTACAATCTGTACCTGAAATGCAATATGGATGAATGGCATTTCACAAATGCAAGGTACAAGAGTTTTATTGCTATCTCCCCCAAGAAATGAATAGGTAAAATTTCAAATTAGAATGGGAGAATAAGGACATGTTTGAATTATTCTAAACATAGATCACAAATCAATTTCTTGAACATGGCTGAAATATAAGCACTGATTTACAAATTCACTGCCACCTCCCCCCTGAGGAGATGCATTGAAGGACATCATCAATCAATCAAAATAAACGAGTTTCTTACAATTTTCTCCCTTAACAAAATGAATCATTAATTTCAGAATTGAGCAGGAGGTGAGTTATAAAATAGGAACTAGCCCACAAGTGTATCCTTATTGAAGTGCTCATCTTTGAGCACGAGTTTCATTCACAGTCTGACCATTCACATTTAAACATTATTTGTAATGCATTTGCACAACATTTGCTTTTTATAGTAAACTGTAGTCTCTGCCATAAAAATAGGGAGGAAAATACACACCGTTTGTTTAACTAGATGTGACATGAAAAGCAACATGAAAAATAATGAATTTGAAGTATGAAATAAATCAGTTTAGATCCACTATAATCTGTCACACTCAATAAATTTCTGGTACTAGGCGAAGAACTTAGATCCGAAGATCACCTCACGCATAGTGAGAGCTGCAGACAGACTTAATCTGTCTTTCTGCAGATCACCATTTGATATACCAGATCATCACATCCTTTCCAAGTCATAGTCCATCAAATGAATTTACAATTAAAGCATAATGTAAATCTCAGTTTAATCAAGGCTAGCTATGGACAAAAGAATTCTCAAATGTAGACATATTTAAGAAACAACTGAAAAATTAAACCATGATAAAGGCACAAATCACAGCTTATCAAGAAAATGTTCATTATCATGCCGTGCCTTGAACAGCCAATAGAGTCAACAAATTTGCACGTCTTACCAACCCAGACGACATACTTAAAACATTTAAATATAGATAAAGAAATTCGTTGAAAACTATTCAGGAATAGAAATAAAAAATGGGTTGCACTAGGATCTCCTTTGAAGATCGTTGGATCTAGGTAGAGCTAAGCTCTAATACCAATTGTTCCCCCTTCCTTGGTGCAACCATAATCAAGAGGGGGGTGAATTGATTATGCCCCCTTTTTTGATATGAAACAGATAACCAAACAAAAAATGAGCCATTAAAAAATGAACCTGAGATTGCAAGGTTTCAAATGAAGCACACAGCCGAATGGAATCAAGCATACAGATTATCATGAGCGCTTTCTCAGGTGTGTGTGTGAGCCTTTTTTCAAACAACTAGTTGGTCAGTAAATCGGTGAACAGCTCACATACGTGCAGTGTTCGAACAAATCACAGATGGTAGATCAAAGCTATAAGTCCCTATGAATGGAGGTAGAGGAGATGGAAACAATCACACAGAGACAAACCACTGCACAAGGGATTTTTAAGGTTGTTCAGTATGCAAATCCGCAGACCTACATCCACCCCGCACCAACCCCCACCCCCCCCCCCCACACACACACGCTGATACACAGCTTAACGGGGATGACCCCCCCCCCCCACACACACTGATACACAGCTTCCCCACGGGGATGAACACCCCCCCCCCCACACACAAATAAAGAATAAAACATGCTGCAAGTGCAGCAAAACCCGGGACAACTCCCTAAGACATACAGGGCTGCACTGCAGCCTGTACCACTTCCGGTCTCTAAATAGAGCACCAGACACACTACTGTAAACATAGCTCAACACACTGAAGCAGATTCTTAGTTTTGAAAAGAAAAACACAAAATGAAATGAGAAAATAAATGTAGCTTCAAAACAAGTTCATGAAGCAATTTCTACAGCACTAGACTTCTACTGTTCAGGCACTCTTCTTTTCATTCTCAGCTCTGGATTGGGTCGGACCAGAGCTTGGCTACACACCTCTCTCTTTTCTTCCTCTCTTTTCTTTCTCTTTTTCTCATTGGGACGAGCTAAACTGATTTCACCCTTCAGAACATTTACTCGGCCAACTCTTCTAGGGTGGCAGAAGCTTCATATTTATAGAAGAGGAGGGCAGAGAGTTTTCCCTCCAAGGAACTGAAATCTGATTGGTTAGAATAAGAAATAAGGTTCTTTGACCACTAACCTTTTCCTTGGTTGTTTCTGATTGGCCCAAGTATACTTGAGAGCATAGATAGAATCTATTTCCAGATCTGTATTTCTGCCATATCCTTTTTATAGTAGAGATAGTAGAACGTTTCTTCTCCTTCTGATCTGCAAGCTGATTGGTAACATATAAAATGAGGTTCTTTCTCCTATAACCTTTTCAAATCTACTCCCTTATTGGCTCTTGATTAAAGGATGGATCTCTGTCCAGAACCACTTTCTAGATATGTAGGCTGTCATGTTCTTGGGCAGAGATAACTTGATTGGTCCGATGGAAAAATGAGTCTTCTTGTCCTGTAGCTTTTCAGACTTTTTCCTCTCATTGGTCCATAAGAAAATTTTTCAATATGCTATCCAAGGACATTCTAGAGGGAAAAGGACCAGTCCCAGTGTCAAGGATGTTGACTTCTAGTAGACAGTCATGTGATCACTTAAGTTATCACGTGCTCTAATGGAGCTACTAGAAGACTGGACATGCTTGAGTTAATGAGGCGAGTTCAGTTGAGATTACTTCATGTGCGTCGACGCACCTGGGGGCCTACGTCGACACAGCTTCTTTTCTACTTGGGCTATTGCGAGTTAATCAGGCAATGTTTGGACGGGGTAGAGCTCAAACAAAATGGGGTCGACAACAGGGGTCGACTCCCTCACATCTACACATGCTACTGCGATCTGGACTGCTAGCCAGGATATTGTGTGTCGACGCAAGAAGGATGTTGTGTTGACGTAGCATTTGAAGTTTTCTCTAGCTTGTATATTCATTTGAATGCCCGAGTTGACGCACTTAGTTGGAATGAAGTAGATGGCGTCGACGTAGGTTAGTAGATTGCCTTGTTGTTCTGCTAGCTGAACCATTATGTGTCGATGTTGTTGGAAGGATGCGTCGGCGCAACTGAAGAACGTTGATTGTATAACTGCTGCTTGATATGAAGGTGCGTCGATGCACTGGGGTCTTGAGTCAACGCAGCTGTTGGTAGTAATTTTTACCTATAAAAAAAGAAGAGAAAGCAAATTACCCCGAGATAATTCCCTATCCTTTCTTCAAGCAGGAAGTCACAACATGTGAGGTGAACTATCACTGCAGAAAGGGGTTTCGAGGGGACTCTCCGAGGTCAAGCAGTCGCCCAGCAGGTACTTCCTCAGAGTGGAACATCAGCCCAACATGTCTGCTCTAGCCAAGTGAACAGCAGCCCAGCAGGGGCAGCAACGGGACCCAGTGGGTGCAACAGACCTCCCCAGGGTGGACTGATCCAGTCGGACAGAAGCCCAGCGGGTGCAGAAGACTCGTCCGAGGTGCAACAATAGAAGGGTGGAGGGGTGAAACCTAATGCAACAGCAAACCCGTCTGGGGTGCAGGGACCCCCTCGGGGTGAAATGGTAGATGGAGTATGGTCACCCCACTTCTCTCTCCCCCCCCCATGTCACGCCCCGAGCGCGGAAGATACCCGGAGATGCGCGACGTGTCTATATCAATCATGTCAATCAGAGTGGTCGTGTATTCGACACAAAGACAGAGATGCGCAAAATAGCAAGATAACCCAATCCTTTATTTCATAATGGATAGACTATTACAAATCCAATACTCTGTTTAACAAAAAGGAAAAGAATACATATTTGACTCAAGAAACTATGGAAAAGACTAGACGACACTTGTAGAAGCTCTATCACTTTCACTCTTGACCATTCCCATCCGATTGACTTCCATCGTCGTCGGACTTACCTGAAAAGTAGAAAGGGACAAACGGAATGAGCGAACGCTCAGTAGGAAATTATATCTCAAGTACTAGCAAGTGGTTTAAGTAATTACATCTTTCATGAATGCAATAAAGCTATGCATGCTCGCATGAAACGACAAGATAGAGAGAATGTAACATCAAAGAAATAAGATGAACTTAATCATGAACTTTCAACAAGATAACAAGTTTAGTCAAGATATTCAAGCAAGCACGTTTAACAAGTCATGTCAAGAACTTTGGCTATCATGTATCAAGCAAGTAAATTACCCTCTTTCGGGCCACGCATTTCATGTAAAGTCAAGTACGATTCAAGTACAAGATGTGTGTGGAATGTCCAATCAAGCAAGTCAAGTACTCGGTATAATGCCAGATACCTTATCATTTTAACTCCCATGGGCACAAGTACTTTCGGGTGCTCCTCCCAGGACCAGATCGGGCCCTATATGCGCAGGCATTTATCATGTGTTTTGACATCCACTCTTGTTTATATAGCCAATATAGAATTTCAATAATCAAGCTTGTAGACACGTATGACAACTTTGATAGAATAGAGTCCAAAATATGACAAAGGACATAGAATGGCGATAATAACGGTATAATCACGATGTCGATAAAACTAGGTAGAATATGGTTCCCTTAACTTAGGTACCATGACAAATCAATATGGACATTCTTTATATAGAATTGAGGTCCACATGAACAGTATATCAAAGGTAAGATACCCTCATTCTTATCATAGAATTGAGGTTTACAAGAACGACATGATATGGCATGATATCATCATCCCATTAAGAATTTCTTATGATATACTCTTTGTATGATCATAAGGGCCGGTATACCATGTTTCTTTAGATTGACATGGCAAAAACTGTGTAATGGGTTTTTAGGGTACAACCAGCTCAGTCGGCCTTGAGGGAATCCAAGGCTACGAGGAGTCTTACGGAGGTCTCTATGACTAACTCGCTAGTCCCAAGGAACGGAATGTCCAAAGGAGAGCTTGTATGTCAATGAGAATTGAGGGTGATCGATAAAACACCGTGAAAAGTGGGACTATACTCACGGAGTGGAGAATAGTGCCGATATATATATATAATATATAAACCATCGGTTAGCAAATCAGAGGAAAAATCAGTTTACAGTAAAATAACGACTTAGATCAAGTCGTTTCTCAAGTAATTAACGCCTAACAGAAGGGCGTTTACACATGGTCCGTTTTGCAGAATTTTTCGATAATTCAATAATTTATTTAAAAAGCGCCTTCGGCAGGGGCGTTTCTTCAAGAGTTGACGACTACAGTAGCAGGCGTCTTTTTATTTACAATATTTTTCAGAACATATTTATTTTCAGAAATTATCAAAAACGCGCCCTTGTCAGGGGCGTTAATCATTAAATTCTTATTTTCACAAAATATATATTCCAGGATTTTAACAGATACGCGCCCTAGTAAGGGGCGTTTATTTTTAATTCACGCCCTATGATGGGGCGTTTATATATGAAAAACGACCTAGTCTAGGTCGTGAATTCAAGAGATACTGGGAAAGCAAGATTTGCACGATAATCAATGATAACAATCATATAGTCATGACAGGAAATTGGCAGGAAATCAGATGCAGTATTTTAGATTTGATGTTTCATGCTTATTGACTTTTAACCGTTAACAATTATTGATTGATTTCATGTAATTGCATGGATAATCCGTTCTGAAGATTTACATGAAATTAACGCCTATGTACAGGGCGTCAAATATTAAATTGACGACCTGGACATGGTCGTGTCTTGTAAATTAGCGCCCTTGACAGGGGCGTCTCTTTCAAAATATTTCAGAAAACGCGTGAAAACTATAATAATCATATGCATGACATGCTTATATATATATATATCTTGCATTAATTTCATTTGGGCTACAGTAACTTGAGAAAACCTACCTTTACGAGTTGATTTGGAGATGACCGTGAGGGGTTTTTGGCTAGCAGAAGATGATGGCTTTGATGAAGAGGCTTCTACTGCGACTTACGAACAGTGGCAGCAACAACAAGGAGAAGAACAATCGTTCTTCAGAGATCTTCACGCTATAGAACCTGTAGAGGAAGAGAAAAGAAGTAAATATGAAGATGTTAATATTCTTCATAGTTGTAATCGATGTTTTAAGAAGATAGAAGAATATTACCTATTCTTCGGCAGCAGCAGAGTTTCCTGGACAAGAAGAAAATATTTATTCTTCACATAATCTGAAGCAAGAAAAAAAGAAAACAAAAGAAAATAAGAAGAACAGTTTGTTCTTCACGTACCTAGCAGCAGACGTTCGATCAAATGGGTTTAGGGTTCGTTCGATCAAGACTATTTATAGGATTTAGGAGTCCTAACAAAAGTAGTGTTTGATTGAAAGTAATATTTCCCAGATTGAGTTATTACCACATTCGAACTCTTTCTCATAGTTATCACTTACCCTGGATAAGTTCTGGGTTCGAACGGTTCCGAATGGAATTAACGACTTTGGTCAGGGCGTGTATTATTTAATTGACGCCTTACTTTAGGGCGTTTCTTAAAAAGCGCCTTGAAAAAGGGCGTTTCGTGTTTTAAAACACGCCCAAGATAGGGGCGTTTCTTTTACTTACCCATTTGGTCGCATGAGAACTGACGACCGCATGTGTGGGCGTCCTTTCTTTAGTCACGCCATGGATAGAGGCGTTTCTTTATAAATTAACGCCTTAATAAGAGGCGTTATTTTTAATTTTGTTTTATTTCGTCCAATTAACCCTATTCCTTTTATATATTACTTCTGTAATATATATGTTTTAATTCATTTCAATTATTCATTTATTAGGGTTGCTACACCCTCCCCCACTTAAAAGAATTTGGTCCCCAAATTCAATATATATATAATTATACACGCGGAGAGTGTAGGACATATACCTCTTAGAATAACTCGAGAAATCGTTTCTTCATAGATTCCTCGGTCTCCCATGTCGCTTCGCGTTCAGGATTCTTATTCCATTGCACCTTGATCATGGGAATAACCTTATTCCTTAGAGCTCGTATTTCTCGATCTAATATCTTCAAGGGCCTCTGTTCATATGTGAGATCTTTCTGGATCACCAGATCTCCATGCTCAATAATATGTGACGGATCGTGCACATACTTCTTCAACATAGATATGTGAAATACATTGTGTACCTCGGACAACTGAGGAGGCAACGCGATGCGATAAGCAACCTCGCCAACTCTTTCGAGTACCTCAAATGGTCCGATGAATCTTGGCGTAAGCTTGCCCTTAACACCAAATCTTCGTATGCCACGTCCAGGGGATATTTTAAGAAATACATGATCTCCGATTTGGAATTCAAGATCTCTTCTTCTTGTATCTGCATAAGTCTTTTGTCTGGTCTGAGCAACTTGTAATCTTTCTCTGATTACCTGTATCTTCTCAGTTGTATCCCTTACCATGTCTGGACCTAATAGTTGTTTCTCTCCAACTTCGTTCCAACATATGGGAGATCGGCAACTCCTTCCGTATAAGGCTTCGAAAGGTGCCATTTGGATACTAGCTTGGTAGCTATTATTATATGCAAATTCAACTAAAGGTAAGTGATCATGCCAGCTTCCTCCAAAGTCAATAATGCATGCTCTCAGCATATCTTCAACAACTTGATTAGTTCGCTCGGTCTGACCATCCGTTTGTGGGTGAAAAGCAGTACTAAAGTTGAGCCTTGTCCCCAACGAATGTTGTAATCCCTTCCAAAAATGAGAAGTAAAACGGGGATCTCTATCAGACACGATTGAGACAGGAATTCCATGTATCCTGACTATTTCTTTAATGTATAGTGCAGCTAGCACATCAATCGACCATCGGCTTTTGATTGGCAAGAAATGTGCCGATTTAGTCAATCGGTCAATGATAACCCAGATTCCATCATGTCCTCCTTTAGATTTAGACAAACCCATGATGAAGTCCATACCAATATCCTCCCATTTCCACTTAGGAACATCTAGAGGATGTAGTTTTCCCGCAGGCTTTTGGTGTTCCGCCTTGACCTGTTGGCATGTGAGACAGCGTGATACATAGTCCGCTATTTCTCTTTTCATATTGGGCCACCAAAAGTTCCTCTTTACATCTTGGTACATTTTAGTTGATCCAGGATGAATAGTGTATCTTGATCTGTGAGCTTCATCTAAGATCTTCTTCTTTAATTCCGGACAATCGGGTACACAAGTTCTATCTTTGAACGATAATCTTCTATCAGAAGTTAGTTGAAAATCAGATTGTCCTTCTAATCTGCCTTTGATTTCTACTAATATAGGATCATCATCCTGAAGTGTTTGTATCTCAGATAACAAATCTGACTGTATGCTTACATGAGATAGTGTGACAATCTTGGATTCCGTGTCCAAGCTTATATTGAGCTCGGAGAATTGTTCAAGTAACCTCCATTCTTGCATCATACAATTTGCTATCATTGCTCTCGGCTTTCGACTAAGGGCGTCAGCAACATAATTACCCTTTCCGGGATGGTATTGTATACTGAAGTCGAAGTCCTTGAGATATTCTAGCCAGCGTCTTTGTCTCATGTTCAGCTCCTTTTGTGAAAATAGATATTTGAGACTTTTGTGATCGGAGTATACAGCGAACTGTACCCCATAGAGATAGTGTCTCCATATCTTTAGGGCAAATACTACCGCGGCCAGTTCCAAGTCATGGACGGGGTAATTCTCCTCATGCTTCTTCAGCTGACGTGAAGAGTATGCTATGACCTTTCCTTGTTGCATTAGGACACATCCGAGGCCAATGCCAGACGCATCAGTGTAGACTTCGAATTTCTCTCCTTCTATCGGTAGAGCTAAGACCGGAGCTGTGGTGAGATGATCCTTGAGAGTTTGAAAACTTCTTTCACATTCCTCACTCCATTCGTATCGGATCTCCTTGCGAGTTAACCTTGTAAGGGGCACGGCGATCTTAGAGAAATCTTTAATGAATCGTCGATAATAGCCTGCAAGACCTAAGAAACTTCTGATCTCGCTTGCATTAGTGGGTCTCTCCCAGTTTCTCACAGCTTCAACTTTTGACGGATCCACAGATAAACCGTCCTTGGATATGACATGTCCGAGAAAAGCCACTTCTTCAAGCCAGAACTCGCATTTGCTGAGTTTAGCATATAATTGATTTGTCCTCAAGACTTGCAATGCAATCCTCAAATGCTCTTCATGTTCTTCCTTAGTCTTAGAATATATCAATATATCATCAATGAAGACTACTATGAATTGATCCAAGTAAGGCCTGAATATGCTATTCATTAACTGCATAAAGGCAGCAGGGGCATTTGTTAGTCCAAAAGGCATAACAACAAATTCGTAATGGCCATACCTGCTTCTGAATGCGGTCTTGTGAATGTCATCATCCTTGATCCTTAATTGATGATATCCCGACCTGAGATCAATCTTGGAGAAATATTTGGATCCTGAAATCTGATCAAATAATTCATCGATTCTCGGCAGTGGATACTTGTTCTTGATAGTAAGATGATTCAACTGTCGATAGTCGATACACAATCTCATGGATCCATCCTTCTTCTTTACAAATAAGACTGGTGCTCCCCACGGGGAAGTACTTGGTCTAATAAACCCTTTTCGGATTAGTTCCATCAACTGCTCCTTCAACTCCTTGAGTTCAGCAGGGGACATTCTATATGGTGCCTTTGAAACAGGACCAGCACCAGGGACTAAGTCGATGGTAAAGGCCACATCTCTTTGCGGGGGTAAACCCGGCAATTCTTCCAGAAATACGTCTGGAAATTCTCGCACTACCTGAATGCCTTCTATCTCGGTTTCCTTAGCTTCTTTAATAGTGACAAAAGCAAGGAAGGATACACATCCTTTCCTGACGAGCTTGCTTGCTCGAAGAGCCGAAATAAGAGGGGATTTGCTTCGACTCTTAGGACTAGTATAAGTCAGTTCTGGAAATCCTTTGAAAACAATCTTGCTATTACGGCAATCAACCGTTGCCTGGTACTTAGATAACCAATCTGCTCCTAGTATAACATCATATTCCTTTAGATCTAAGCAGATAAGATCAATAGGAAAATTCTTTCCTCGAACCAACACCTCACAGTTTTGGTAATGATGCGTGATATCCGTCTCGTTTCCGAGAGGAGTAGACAACACTATTTTCATCCATTCTGGTTCTAGAGGTAATGGGTCAGCAAACTTCTTGGAAATAATGGAATGCGATGCACCCGTATCAAATAAGACATGTGCATATTTGGAACAAATTTTTAATGTACCTTCCACCAATCCGCCTTCTTCTTCTGGTTCGGTCTCTTGGATTGCATGAAGACGCGCGTTCCTTGTCACTGGGCGTTTACTCTCACCGTCTTGGTCATTCATTAATGGACAATCGGGAATCTGATGTTCACGACTCCCACAACGGAGACATGCTCCTAATTTCCTCCAGCATTCTTCTGTTTTGTGACCAGCCTTGTCACAATGCTTGCATACTACGTTTGAAGGGGTAGTGGTGATAGAGAAAGGCTTGGATTTCTTGTACTTCTGATCTTGAGAGGAAGAACCTCCATTATTGGGCCTCTTCTTAAAGTTGGGTTTAAAAGAACCCGAACTTGTGACTTGCTCCTTTTTATCTTTCCCACGGATCCTATCAGATAATTCCGTGGCATCTTCAAGCAACTGAGCTCGGCGCACCATTTCAGTATAAACTTGAATATCCATAGGCGCCAATTGAGTAATGTAGTGAGGCCTAAGCCCATTAAGAAATCTACGGGCTTTCATCTTTTCCGTGCTAATTAAATGCTTAGCATATCTAGACAGTCTAGAGAACTGTGCTTCGTAATCAGCCACCGATAAAGATCTTTGCTTTAATGCGGCAGATTCGGCGGCCTTCTTTTCCTGGACCCTATCAGAGAAATATTTGGCGTTGAAATATTCAACGAATTCACCCCATGTAACTTGAGTTGGGTCAATAGTAGCTTCAATCGACTCCCACCAGCATCTAGCATCCTTTTCTAACTGGAAAGTAGCTAATAAGACTTTGTCCTGATCCGTGCATTGCATGACACGGAATATACGTTCAATCTCCCGAACCCAATGCTCGGCATCGTCTGGATCGGTCGATCCCATGAACTTCGGGGGGTTCATATTCTTGAATGCTTGGTGTAAGCTTCCAGCTCGTGGAGCACCACCTTGTGCTACCTGTTGTAGCACTTGGGTCATCCCTTGAAGGGTACGCTGCATGTTGCGCCATTGAGCACGTTCGGCAGTCATTATCCTACAATTACAATAGCTATGTTAGTATTATATCACTATGATCCTATAAAGGACTCATTGATCATTTAACCCTTGGTTCTACCCACTCTCACTTGGTAAAAGGTTTTGAAACCTATCCTTGGACTTGGGTTTCCTAAGAATTGAATACCTTAGGCTCTGATACCACAAAGACTGTCACGCCCCGAGCGCGGAAGATACCCGGAGATGCGCGACGTGTCTATATCAATCATGTCAATCAGAGTGGTCGTGTATTCGACACAAAGACAGAGATGCGCAAAATAGCAAGATAACCCAATCCTTTATTTCATAATGGATAGACTATTACAAATCCAATACTCTGTTTAACAAAAAGGAAAAGAATACATATTTGACTCAAGAAACTATGGAAAAGACTAGACGACACTTGTAGAAGCTCTATCACTTTCACTCTTGACCATTCCCATCCGATTGACTTCCATCGTCGTCGGACTTACCTGAAAAGTAGAAAGGGACAAACGGAATGAGCGAACGCTCAGTAGGAAATTATATCTCAAGTACTAGCAAGTGGTTTAAGTAATTACATCTTTCATGAATGCAATAAAGCTATGCATGCTCGCATGAAACGACAAGATAGAGAGAATGTAACATCAAAGAAATAAGATGAACTTAATCATGAACTTTCAACAAGATAACAAGTTTAGTCAAGATATTCAAGCAAGCACGTTTAACAAGTCATGTCAAGAACTTTGGCTATCATGTATCAAGCAAGTAAATTACCCTCTTTCGGGCCACGCATTTCATGTAAAGTCAAGTACGATTCAAGTACAAGATGTGTGTGGAATGTCCAATCAAGCAAGTCAAGTACTCGGTATAATGCCAGATACCTTATCATTTTAACTCCCATGGGCACAAGTACTTTCGGGTGCTCCTCCCAGGACCAGATCGGGCCCTATATGCGCAGGCATTTATCATGTGTTTTGACATCCACTCTTGTTTATATAGCCAATATAGAATTTCAATAATCAAGCTTGTAGACACGTATGACAACTTTGATAGAATAGAGTCCAAAATATGACAAAGGACATAGAATGGCGATAATAACGGTATAATCACGATGTCGATAAAACTAGGTAGAATATGGTTCCCTTAACTTAGGTACCATGACAAATCAATATGGACATTCTTTATATAGAATTGAGGTCCACATGAACAGTATATCAAAGGTAAGATACCCTCATTCTTATCATAGAATTGAGGTTTACAAGAACGACATGATATGGCATGATATCATCATCCCATTAAGAATTTCTTATGATATACTCTTTGTATAATCATAAGGGCCGGTATACCATGTTTCTTTAGATTGACATGGCAAAAACTGTGTAATGGGTTTTTAGGGTACAACCAGCTCAGTCGGCCTTGAGGGAATCCAAGGCTACGAGGAGTCTTACGGAGGTCTCTATGACTAACTCGCTAGTCCCAAGGAACGGAATGTCCAAAGGAGAGCTTGTATGTCAATGAGAATTGAGGGTGATCGATAAAACACCGTGAAAAGTGGGACTATACTCACGGAGTGGAGAATAGTGTCGATATATATATATAATATATAAACCATCGGTTAGCAAATCAGAGGAAAAATCAGTTTACAGTAAAATAACGACTTAGATCAAGTCGTTTCTCAAGTAATTAACGCCTAACAGAAGGGCGTTTACACATGGTCCGTTTTGCAGAATTTTTTGATAATTCAATAATTTATTTAAAAAGCGCCTTCGGCAGGGGCGTTTCTTCAAGAGTTGACGACTACAGTAGCAGGCGTCTTTTTATTTACAATATTTTTCAGAACATATTTATTTTCAGAAATTATCAAAAACGCGCCCTTGTCAGGGGTGTTAATCATTAAATTCTTATTTTCACAAAATATATATTCCAGGATTTTAACAGATACGCGCCCTAGTAAGGGGCGTTTATTTTTAATTCACGCCCTATGATGGGGCGTTTATATATGAAAAACGACCTAGTCTAGGTCGTGAATTCAAGAGATACTGGGAAAGCAAGATTTGCACGATAATCAATGATAACAATCATATAGTCATGACAGGAAATTGGCAGGAAATCAGATGCAGTATTTTAGATTTGATGTTTCATGCTTATTGACTTTTAACCGTTAACAATTATTGATTGATTTCATGTAATTGCATGGATAATCCGTTCTGAAGATTTACATGAAATTAACGCCTGTATACAGGGCGTCAAATATTAAATTGACGACCTAGACATGGTCGTGTCTTGTAAATTAGCGCCCTTGACAGGGGCGTCTCTTTCAAAATATTTCAGAAAACGCGTGAAAACTATAATAATCATATGCATGACATGCTTATATATATATATCTTGCATTAATTTCATTTGGGCTACAGTAACTTGAGAAAACCTACCTTTACGAGTTGATTTGGAGATGACCGTGAGGGGTTTTTGGCTAGCAGAAGATGATGGCTTTGATGAAGAGGCTTCTACTGCGACTTACGAACAGTGGCAGCAACAACAAGGAGAAGAACAATCGTTCTTCAGAGATCTTCACGCTACAGAACCTGTAGAGGAAGAGAAAAGAAGTAAATATGAAGATGTTAATATTCTTCATAGTTGTAATCGATGTTTTAAGAAGATAGAAGAATATTACCTATTCTTCGGCAGCAGCAGAGTTTCCTGGACAAGAAGAAAATAATTATTCTTCACATAATCTGAAGCAAGAAAAAAAGAAAACAAAAGAAAATAAGAAGAACAGTTTGTTCTTCACGTACCTAGCAGCAGACGTTCGATCAAATGGGTTTAGGGTTCGTTCGATCAAGACTATTTATAGGATTTAGGAGTCCTAACAAAAGTAGTGTTTGATTGAAAGTAATATTTCCCAGATTGAGTTATTACCACATTCGAACTCTTTCTCATAGTTATCACTTACCCTGGATAAGTTCTGGGTTCGAACGGTTCCGAATGGAATTAACGACTTTGGTCAGGGCGTGTATTATTTAATTGACGCCTTACTTTAGGGCGTTTCTTAAAAAGCGCCTTGAAAAAAGGCGTTTCGTGTTTTAAAACACGCCCAAGATAGGGGCGTTTCTTTTACTTACCCATTTGGTCGCATGAGAACTGACGACCGCATGTGTGGGCGTCCTTTCTTTAGTCACGCCATGGATAGAGGCGTTTCTTTATAAATTAACGCCTTAATAAGAGGCGTTATTTTTAATTTTGTTTTATTTCGTCCAATTAACCCTATTCCTTTTATATATTACTTCTGTAATATATATGTTTTAATTCATTTCAATTATTCATTTATTAGGGTTGCTACACCCCATGAGGGTTTTGGCCACCTCCTTGGCCAATGGTGACTTTAAGGCAATGTTCACCCTCTCTCTCACTTAAGAAATGGGAAAAAATGGGCCAGCAGGGAGATGGAGGACCTGTCCGGGGTCGGGGGATCCGCCCAGGGTCACCGGACCCCGGGGAGGTCTGCACGCAGCCGGGTAGGACCTGCCCGGGGTCAATTGACCCAGGGGGACCTGAACGGGGTCATTCGACCCCGGGTGGGTCCGGGGTCATCCTCCCCAGGCCGCCTACCTCTTTTACACGCGGAAATAAAAAAAGGGGGGAAAATGGACCTCCCCGAGGTCATTTTCATCCCGTTTAACCCGTACTGGTTCAAACGCCCCCGGGTAGTCCCCTACTTCTATAAATAGACCACCAAGGGTCCAGAGAAGGAGAGAACCTACGAAGCATTCACCACGCACGGGAAGCATCCAACGCAAGGATTTTGTTCATTATCTTGGCCTATGAGGGGTAAGTCCCCGGGTCTTGTGTATATGCTCCTAAGAGGTATTTTTATAATTATGCCCCTAGGTGGGCCATGTTTGTAAGTTTCCACACCCCGGGGTGACTAAATTAGGTAGTTCTGTCCCATAATGGGGGAATTACAAAAATGTCCTTCTCGAGTTTGTGAGTAACAAAATATCCTATTATTTACACTTTTACCTTGTATTTTCTTGTAATTGGGGCTATGCCCCTACTTCCCACGTTAGTGCGGATCTTTGTGATGTACAATCGACAACTCACCGACAACTCTTGTACCCACTTGGGCCATAAATGAATCCTGTGTATTTCACAAATCTCCTCTGTACATCAATCGGGGAAAATTATAAGAAAATCCCCCCTACTTTTGAGAATTATATATATACCCCTCGTCTGACTAGATTGACACGGGTGAGCCTTCTCTGAAGCCCCTTGTCACTTCTTCAGCTGGAGGACGTTGTCAGCCCCGTCCGACACTTGGGTGCCACCTCAGACCTACGTCTATATAGGGTGTAGTAAAATTACCAAAATACCCCTATGACCTAGTCATGGCGTAGTCGCCCCAGGCCTTCCACAAATGGCTCCAATGCCTTGGAAAGTCAGTAACCTGGTTCTACTTCAATTCCAACCCAAAAAAGTTTCAGGAATACCCTGACCTAGTAAAATTACCAAGATACCCCTAGGAAGGTAAAATTACTAAAATACCCTCGGGGTCCATACAACTTCCCTCCACTTTAAAAAGGCTTATGGCTCTTGCAAGATTGCATTCATACTCCTAAACTCTAGGGTTTTGCTCGACCTCCAAGCGGTTTTGACGAAACCTTAAGTGTAGTCAATGGTCGGTGGTAAGTGAGTGGTCACGGCGAGTCACCCATAAGGGCCTGCCCTCAATACCCGAACCTATGGAGGAGACTTTGGGATTTCTTTGACAGTTAAACAAAGATGTTTGGGCGTTAGGCCGATGCAAATCAACACTGACCGCAGTCAGTGGGGAGAGGTCCAGCATCCGAACCCAAATCGTCTGATACAATGTGCACCCACAGAATGAACCTCCACATATAGGGGGGAATGTTTCTTTTCAAAAAGCACCATATTTATATTTTCATATAAAATTCCATGCCTGACAGACTGGCATGCCTGGTGGGACCTTTCCTGCCTTCCTTCTTTCTATCAAAGAAAGTCCATAAACCTTCCCCAAAGTTCTAATTGCCCCTCTTCCTTTTATAGGACGGAAAGAGGAGGGCACATCCCTCTGTTTACTGGAGAGCTCTTCATGCATTTCCACACCACTCCATTCATGCTATGCACCACCAATCACAATAGCAGGAAGAGGATGGCCGCCGTCACGTATGGTCCCCAGGTCATCACCAACCATGCCAGGTTCGGATACCTGGCGACCCCACTCGTCTTCGATGACTTCCCAGCGGTCGTCGGCTCGCCCTTCTTCTTGGACGTCGTACCGGTGGCTAAAGTCAGTTCAGCGATGCCTACATCAGCCACAGTCGGGGGTGTCAGGCCCTCGACTCCAGCAATAGGCTATCTCCGCCCGGTGAGCAAGAGCACTGTTGGGGGTGTCAGGCCCTCTCCTACAGCAGCTGGCCAGGTCCGCCCGGTCAATAAGCCAAGCATTGGGGGTGTCAGGCCCTCTACTTTAGCAATTGGTCGGGTCCGCTCGGCCAACTCTTCATGGACCAGGGGTGTCAGGCCCTTCGTCCCAGCAACTGGCCAAGTTCACTCGGCCGTCATCACCATGGTCGAAGGTGTCAGGCCTTCTGCCCAAGCAAATGACCAAGTTTTCTCGGCCAATCAAAATACAATCGGCATCGCTCCTACTCAATGGGGGCAACGCCGTCGCAGCAACAACACCAACTCCACTGTGGCCACCCTCAGAGGTACTACTCCTGTTCAACGGGGGCAGCGTCACCGCCACTACGACGCTGTGCCTACGACAAGCGTCACTGACGCCACTCCTACTCAACGGGGGCAGCACCATGGCCGCAAGAACGTAAAACCTGCAGCGGCTACATCCCGCTCCGGCAAGACTATACTCATCGGAGATCTTCATATCCAGCTCGAAGAAGGTGAGCCGATTCTTCCTCGAGAGTGCCACGTCCCGACCATTTCTACCTCCAACCGCTTCAAGCTACTTTGGCAAGTCGAGGAGGACGGAGCGAAGCTTAAGAAGCCCGTCGTATCGGCGGCAAGTAAGGGTCTGAGACAGCGACCCAAACCACTAGCTCCCCGATCAAGGTCAGGGGGCAACCCAATTGAGGAGCGTCAGCTCCGGTTGAAGAAAATATGGGTCACCAAGGAGGAGGCCTGAATCAAAAGGCGAGCATGGGTGGAAGAGCCCTTCCACATGTTGGAGCTGCAACAGATGCGGAGTCCCACAAACACTGAGACTGTAACATCTCCAAGGTCTACAACCCAGCCCCCACGCGGGCAGAAGCGCAGAGGCGTCGGCAAGAAGGTGCGTCTGACCTCTCGGCGGGGCAACCCAATTGAGGAGCGTCAGCTCCGGTTGAAGAAAATATGGGTCACCAAGGAGGAGGCCCGAATCATAAGGCGAGCATGGGTGGAAGAGCCCTTCCACATGTTGGAGCTGCAACAGATGCGGAGTCCCACAAACACTGAGACTGTAACATCTCCAAGGTCTACAACCCAGCCCCCACGCGGGCAGAAGCGCAGAGGAGTCGGCAAGAAGGTGCGTCCGACCTCTCCGTGGACCAGTTCAATGCACACGGATGAGGATTGCTCAGTTTAGGCCTCAACGTCCCGAGTGTATGTTTTTGACAGATTTGGGATGGTGCCCAAGCCTAGCTGACAACCACCCAGGAAGAAACGGGTGGTTCAGGTGACCAATGACACTGTCAAAGTGTTCACCTGCTACACTACCTCCACCGATAAGCAGCCGGAGGATACCTCGGGGGAGCTTAACCAGCCTCTTCAATATTTGAGGAGGTCGAGGTCGGTCTCCCAGATCCTAGCATAGACGCAGTAGAGGCCGGCTACTGGAATGTCTCCATCCGAGCCGACAGAATAAGAAGAACACCAAGAAGACATCCATAGTATCGATGGGGACAGCAACCCCGGACACGAAGAGGATCTTGGAAAAGAGGCACAGACTCTCACTTTGGAGGAGCTCCGGCGCAAAAACCAAGTGATGTGGCACAGCCCAAAGATGCAAATGAATGAATTGTTGAACCTAGGATATAGATCCGCAAGCATACAAGCACTTTCAACGGACTCACGTAAGCGGTTCACTCGCACGGCTCATACGATCACCCGGTGGTGCCGGGGGATGATGGCGAGGGTCCGAGGTGGGACCCAAATATTCAAAGGACTATGTTGGCTTAGGATGACCCCTTAGGGTATGGGAATTTCCAAATTCATGGGCAGCCAGCACGCCGGGGCGTGGGGTTGGGTGGCTCTCACTCACAATCCGCGGCGGGGGCACTAATGCACAATTACGGGTCCGAACACTCCCTCACCGACCGACGGGCATAAGAGACAATACTAAACTACCAAAGCATGGAACAGTAAGGTAGGGACCAGTCACTCACCTGATCGGTGTGAAGACACCGATCCCGGCCAAAAGACGAGGGCGAGCGGGGAGGCGTGGGTACACACCCGCATGCCGCGTCGATGCCGCTTGGCCTAAAAATATATAATGTACAACACTACTCCTCACGCAGCAGGGTGGGACAAGGGGTTGGGGTTAATGTGTTACAGTCAAACACTACCTCCACGCAGGGAGGGGCTGTAAGCTGGCCAGGCGGGGTTGGGAAAACTAAGAGAGAAAATCGATTCACCGAGCTTTGCCGGTTCTGCCAGCTTCAGGAACAGCCTGATAGGTTGTTGATGATGGCACCGCCATGGGCTCAGCGGAGCTCAAAATTAGTCAAAATCAGTGCCGAAACATTCTACACTGACCCAGGATGACGCCTGAATTTTGGGTGAATTTCTTGATGTCGTTGCTGGCCGGGGCAGAGTCTAGAACCGGACTGATTCATTTTGTCTTTGTCTGGTGCAGAACCGATGAGGTCTGTTGCAGAAGATGCCACGAACTCTACCGAACTACGATTGAGACGAAATTGGTGTTGGCGCGACCGTGGCTGGAACAGCTTCCAGTAGGAACTGACGGGACTCCGAAAGGAGGTCATAGATGAAACTTCTTATCAGAAGACTGGGTAGTGGTTCAACCTGCAACAACAGGGAGCAGCCTACGCACTTTGACGAGAATAATTGGAACTGAGGGCTCGGGTAGGCGATTGACTTCCTTCTTCTTGATACTGAAAGAGGACTGGTCGTAGTTCCTTCCCTCTGAAGATGGCGCCCAGATCTTTCTCGAGTTGGTCGTGATAGCCTCTGATCTCAGCCTCAGGTCACGAGCCGGAGTCGGGAAGCGCAGTCTGGGAAGATCGGCTCCTCCGATGAGCTCCAAGCTTGGATGGACGCGAGACCACCACCGTTGGAAAGCTGACTCGATGGCATTTCCTTCGATGTATGATATGTCGCCAGAAGCCCCCAGTTGGCGATGTGGTGCTCTCTGGAACCTGCTGCTACTCTGCTGCCTGCAACCCAGGACTAGATCTAAAAATGAAAGAGGATATGGGTGAAGGGGTGGTGATGGTGTTGCTGGGGATTGGGGTGGCTGAAGGCTGTGAGGAGGGGAGGGGGTCGATGGAGGGCTGTTGGGTGGCTGGAGAATCAAGGGGGGGTGGGTGAAGGGAGTTGGAGCTGGCTGGAGTGGGTAGGGGAAGGGAGAGGGCTGCACAAGGTAAGCAATAGAGAGAAAAGGGGGAGGGCAAACTTGGGCTGCGTATGGGGGCTGGTTTGGGTGACCAAAGCCTGGTATGGGGGTTGTGAGATGGGAGGGAGATTCAAATTTGCCCTTGGGAGAAACTCCTTCTGCCTTGGGGAGGTGGGGAGGTGCTTAGGGAAGTGGATGGGGTAGTTGGTGGTTGGGTGGTGAGGTTTGGATTGGTGGAGGCTATCTTGGGGCTGGGGTGGAGTTATTGGGGTGGTGGGTGGTTGGGGAGGTCCTTGAATGAGGGTGGGGGAATTAGGTGGTAGGTGGGAGAAGGGGGAGAGAGAGAGGGAGAGAGATAATGAGAGAGAGAGAAGAGAGAACTTTGGTGGAGGAGAGTAAGATTTGGGAGTTGCTTCTATTCAAATTGATTCATCAAAAGTTGAGTACATGAGGAGAGATGGGGCCTATATATAGGCATCCACTCTTTACATGACAAACATACCCTTGACAATTAGACATATCGTAGACTCAATCCTATGGGCCCATAACTAAGGTACTAAGGCCCAAATAAGCATTAACAAGAGAATGACTTAAAACAACATGACTTAATAAAGGAAAGTACATAAGATATGACTCAAAGAAAAGGAAAATAACATGTGATCTCATAGATGGGCTTCCTCAAAATGATGCAGGCGATCTGAGCCAAAGAGAGCGTTGTGAGATGCCCTCATCAAATCTCCCGGGGTGGGGAGAACTCGACCACGTCGAGTATGGGTCCGCCTGACTGTGGTAGTGCTCCAAAATGTCTGGGTCAAGGCGGAGCAGGTCTTCCCGGCTCACCCAAGCATCCTCGATCGGGGGACGACCCTTCCACCTCACTAGGTAACGCTGGTGTCACGCCCCGATCCGATAGCAGCGGAACGTATTGGTCGGAACGTGGCAGCGATACAGTCGTGAATAAGCAGAGCAACTCATAAGACACAACTTCAAGGCTAGACAATAATGACAAAAATACAATTCTTATTAATATCAAATGTCAAACTTACAATTCTTGACTCACTTACTTATTTAAATGAAAAGACTCATTACTCTTAATAAAAAGGAAAAGACTCAATGATAGGACAAGACTCAAGAATATAAAAGACACAGACTCAATTCCATAACGCTCAACACTCTTGCCCTTCCCCATCTGATGGACTATCTTCAATGTCGTTACCTGAAAAACGTTAAGGATAGGCTGGTGAGCAAAACACTCAGTAGGAATTACATCTCTCATCAAGTAGAATATAAGTGATTAGCCAATTCACATATTCATGACGATGCAATGCATGGAACTAGAAAATCATGATGACCAATCTAGCAGGAAAGATGAATACTAAAGTCAAAGGTAGTTACGAGATCAAGAGAAATAGGGATAAATTCCCATGCAGAGTCAAGGATAAGCTATCAGAATATAACAAGGACAGATACTTAGATGAACATAACTTCAGAATTGGCCAGAATATAACAGAATTCCAATAACTATAAGTAATCTAGCAGAATATCTAAATTATCAAAATAACCGAACAACAAAATATCAGAATAACAGAACTTCTAGAATTAACAGAATTTGGAGAATGACAGATATAACAGAATAACAGAATATAACAGATGTACAAGACTTTGGTGCAATGCCACACCCAGAATTCCCATGGTTTACAGAATTGGACTTCCGTCCTACCTGGCACTGAAAAGTCGCGGACCCACAGCCCTTAATGTTTCAGAATCAGATTTGGCCAAATACAGAGTCAAAGGGTTATGTTCTCGAATCAATGATAAGAAGATTCCAAAAGGAGTAGAGTGTCAAGACTAACGGAAACCCAAAGTGACACGGATCGGATCCCGAGGTTTTTAGGGTACAACCAGCTCGGCTGCCTTGAGGGAATCCAAGGCTAGCGGAGACTTACGGAGGTCCCAATGACTAACTTGCCAGTCCGAAGGAACGAAAGTCCAATGGAGGGCTCGTATGTCACCGAGAGTTGAGGTGTATACGTGAACCAATCATGAAACAGGGACTCCATCTACGGACGTGAGATGAGAGTGCCGGAGACCCGCGGTATGGGTCAAAATCGGAAGAAAACGGTGAGAATATGAATGCGTTAATTATAGAATTCATGTCCATTCGATTCTATAATTAACTATAATTAAATAAAATTATATTATTTGACGCACATGGGTGGCGTCATTTATTAATTAGCATCCTCTTGGAGGGACGTTAATTTTGTAATTTTTAACTTAATTTATTTAACAAGAATTCACATTTATATCTATTTAATTGAATAATTTCAAAAACATACATTCAAAGACACATTGATTTATTTAAAATAATTTAAGGAAATAGAATTTATGATAATTAGGAGAAAAATACAAAGATTCTAAATATATATTTTTTATAATTTTCAGTTACATATTTTAATAAATATGGATTTTCAAAGATATACATACATGATATATATAAATATATATAAATATATATATATATATATTTATTTATTTATATGTTAATCTGACGCCACTGTACAGTGGCGTCCAAATTGAAATTGACGACCTATTGTTGGTCGTTATTTCAAAAAAGTTCGATTTTCAACCCTCTCGTTTCTCGACGTAACTATGTCGGAATCGAGCTTATAATATACCGAAATGACGGGCTCAAAAAACTCTATCTAACCAGACGTTCAAAATAATTTTTCGTTGAGAGACGAAGGATCTTGAGATAGGGGGCACGAAATATGGTTCAACCACTTTCACTACCTCGGTCTCCATCCCAATAGTACGCCCATAAATTTTCATGGCCAACGGATACTCCGATACTCATGAACAAACTATTAATGCGAAAACTCATAACTAATATCTATATAATTGACGACTGGTCGTTCATCAATTTTTCAGAATTTTGTTAAATGATGACTTGGTCGCTGCCATCTTCTATGAATATAGCGCCCTAGACATGGTCGCTATTTTAAAAGAAACGTCATAGTGCAAGGCGTCATTTCCTTTTCCACCAGATTGTTTATGAACAGTAGTATGTTTCCAATCTAAAAATTCTATGACACAAGTATATGGACATGTCAAGAAAAATAGCAGGATTCCAAAACTATATTCATGCATCAAATCAGATAATTGGTTACAGAGATATTAAATTTTTAACATGTGTAATTATTAATTCATATGGGAATTGACGACCGTTTACGAGGGCGTCAAAAATAATTAGCGCCCTGATAAGGGTCGCTATTTACAAAAATTTTGCAGCACTCGATATAACACAACGATAAATACATGCATGATATTTATATTTGATTTTTGGCTTTTAACCATGATTATACTTCGTTTGGGCTACGAAGCTTGAGAAAACCTACGAGAAACTAGAGACTATGAACTCGAACATGAGCATGCTGTTTATGATCATCAGAGCATGTATCATCTTTGTAAATTTAGTTTAGCCATTAGAGAGAACACCTACATGAACGAACGAAGAGGGACGCAGGATGAAGAAGCAACACTTCACGGGTTCTGCAAATTCACAACAGCAGCTCCCTCACACAAACACGGCAGGGAGAAGAGAAGACCGGTGCACGTTCAAGAAGAAGAGGAAGACGCAGCAACAACACAACAGTAGTGCAATAGCCGTAGCAATTAGCATCAAGATGCCGCATAGGAAGAAGATGGAAGAAGACTCCCACGGCAGCACCTTCGAATGTGGCAACAACTAGGGCTTGCACTTTTGAAGATGGTGTATTTATAGGGAGAGAGTCCTACGGCTGCCAAGAATCCAAGTGAGAATCAAGTTTCCCACCTAAGAAATCCTAACGTGTTGACCTTCCTAAGATCCTCCTCATCCTTTCTAAAGCCACCGCCGCTAATCTCTATTATCCAGGGAAATCCTAACTCTCGTATAGGGTAGAACGTGACATGTATTGGGTACTTTAAAAAGCCCATGCATATGTTCGTATCTCACCCAATGCCCATTGATTGTTATCTAAGTTGTTGAGAAAATGGGGATCCTTTGTATCGTAAACCCATTAGGTCCATTAACCTTGACCTCTTTTCAACCACGGGAAAGTCTTTTTCCTATTAGGCCTTAAGGCTTTTCAAAGTTCTTATATATATAATTTATGTGAGCTTTTAACTATGTATTTGGTCTTATTATTTTGAGTTGGGTGGTTTCGTGGGTTCCCGTAGGTGGCATATGAGTTTAGAAATGTTGATTATAGGTGGGCCTTGGGTACATATATAGGGGTTGCTTTTGTTTGCTTGAGTTTTAATGGGCTTTATATAGCATTGTGTATACCTACGGGTTACATTATTTTGGGATGATATTTTATTTTAGTTAGTGGGCTAGTGTTATGTCGCGGCTCATTTACTTTTGGTTGTTAAAATATAATATATTATATGCGTTGAGACCCATTAAGTGTATAGCTATTTATGTCTATGAAAGTTTTAATTTATTTAGGAATTTTATTCCTTTAATTATCAGGGGTGCTACACCCTCCCCCACTTAAAAGAATTTGGTCCCCAAATTCAACTAAAATTCATCTCCAATATATATCAGTGGGGTATATAGCTCTAGTTTTCATTCATAAGACAAAATCATCTAGGCATGCTAGCAAAACAACTAAGAATTTAAGCTAAGGTTGAGGGGTACCGACAGCTAATCCATTGTCAGCAGGTTTGACTTGTCTCATTGCTTGCATTCGTCCTTGACGCCGTTCCTTATTATGATCTTTTGCCTACTGAGGTCGATCTTTAGGAAGGGGGCAATCAGCTACCTTATGCTCCTGGCTTCCACAACGAAAGCAAGCTCCGTTCTTCCAGCGACACTTTTCAGATTTATGACCATCATTCCCACAATGCTTGCACTTTGCTTCCTTAGGCTTCTTGCCGTTCGGAACGTCGTTTCCCTCATTGGGCCTCTTGTTGCCATTACCTTCTTTCTTCTTCTCCATTCTCTCCTTAACCTTGTCGGATAATTCCATAGCGTCTTCCAATAACTGAGCTCTCTTAACCATCTCGGCATATGATTGAATGTCCATTGGTGCCAACTGGGGTATGTATTACAGTCTTAGTCCATTTAAGAACCTCCTAGCTTTCATCTTTTCTGTCATGATCAAATGAGGTACATATCGTGACAACCTCGAGAATTGGGCCTCATATTCCGCCACAGACATACTTCTTTGTTTGAGGGAAGCAAATTCTCCCGTCTTTCTCTCTCGAACTCTCTCCGAGAAATACTTTTCGTTGAAGTGTTCTAAAAATTCTACCCAAGTTACTTGAATATTTGGCAAAGTGGCTTCCACGGACTCCCACCAAGCCCTTGCATCCTTCTCTAGTTGAAATGTTACTAAAACAACCTTATCTTGATCTGAGCATTGCATTACTCGGAAGATTCTTTCCATCTCCTTAGTCCAATCTTCCGCCACATCAGGATCAGGAGTTCCACTGAATCTAGGGGGATTGAGGCTCCGGAACTCACGATGCAACTCACCAGCTCCACGATTGGCTCCACCCTCGGCTACCTGTTGAAGAGCCTGAGTCAATCCTTGAACTATCCTTTACATCTCACGCCATTGGGCACGCTCGGCGGCCATTGTTATCTATCTAGTTCTATAAAGACACAAACAATCTCATGTAAGATTATTAAGTAATTCTCGTGAAATTTACTAAGCTATCATCATAAACTAATCTTATTAGTATTTTAATTTTCTTTTTAGCTCTTAACCCAAGGTTCTACCCCAAATCTCACAGGGTTTGATACAAGAAATATGAAGTGATCTAGAAGGGGAGGGGATGAATAGATCACTGTTTTCAACCGATTGAAAATTACTGAAGAATGATTCACTTAAAACAAGCAATCTCGGAGTTGAACCCACAAAAATGCAGTGCGGACAATAGCTCGAGTGGATAGAAGGCACACCAAAAAATCACCACAGACAATCACACGAGTACCCAGAGGTTTTTAAGGTGGTTCGGTCAGACCTCCAGTCTGCCTACGTCCACCCCTCACTTCAAATCGAAGTGAGGCTTCCACTAGCACATGCTAGCAAAGCAGACTCAGTCTGCGACAACGGCTGATTCACAGCTTCACCAGGGGAACACCCTCCCCTCTTCCTCCACACCCAGAGCGAACCCTAAGGACGCCAAGTCCCTAGAAACCAGGAAATAAGTTCCTCTTCCTCCAACCGGAGGGAACACTAGTGATCTGCAGTCACTAGAACCAGAGACCAAGGTCTCTCTTCCTCTGAATCCCAGAGGGAACACCTCTTCTACGAGAGGGAACAATACTGCAACCTCTGTTGCAAGTAAACCAGAGAGAACACGTCTCTCTCTTCCCCTGAACACCAGGAGGTAACACAGAGAACTTTCAATCAAGAAGGAAAAAACATATAAAAATGAAAACAAGAAAGAAGGAAGCCAAATTTCAGAAACTGGAAATAATGTAGCTCAAACTGAGCAGCAGACTTCGGATTTGATCCGTAAGTCAATACCCATCTTCTGATCACTCTTCTGCTCTCTCTTCTCTCTCAACTGGATCACTCTAGTTTCTTAGGGAGGCTCTTTCTCGTCTGCTCTCACTCAAATTTCTTTACTGTAACCTCGGAGCTCCTACCTTTTCGTAGATGGTGAGGCAGTGCTTTTATAAGCGATCAGGAGGGTTCATGCAAGGCGTGTGCTTCCCGCACTCGATCTAGAACCTTCTTGCCACGTGCCCTTATAGTATTGGTTCCTTTAGTATTAGATCACGTGCAGCCCAGACACTGGGGAATATTCTTCCTCGGACCACCTTCTTCTTTTTATTTTTCTTCTTCTCCTGCAAAGAAATTAAAACCATTAAAACTCAGGGCCACAAAAACTAAAACTGCATGAGGTATGTGATAGCAATACGAGATGCACTATACTAAGAATGACACGAGATACACAAGATGACCATAGCACGAAATAAAGAGAGAATGACACGAGGTCAGATGAGAACAACACGAGGTGAGAAGGAAATAACACGGAGTGAAACGATAGAAACACACGATCAGAGGAGCCATGGACGAAGATAGAAAGAAGCAACACGAAGACACAAATACAAAAACAACATGAAGACACAAAAACAACAACACGAAGACACAAACACAGAAATAACACGAAGACATAAAAAATGACTCAAATACAAAATTGCTCGAACTTACGAATGACTCGAAGACGAGGATGACACGGACTAAAACCAACTCGAAGATGAAAATAGAACCCTACACGAAGTGTGGTCACAAAGCAAAAAGGACACGGGGTCTAGGAAAAACAACACGAAGACAGAAGACAGGAACGGCTACAACGACACGTGATAAAACAGTGAAAGCAGGAAAATGACTCGAGTAACTACAGTAAATGACACGAAAACACAAGAGCAAAAATAAAAGGATGACTCGAGATGAGCAACTAAATATTGAGGAAATGACATGAGGTTCACAGGAAAACGACTCGAAGTTCATCAGAACAAATCGAGCTGCTTCAGTAAACAGCACGAAGACAATCAACAAACATAGTTGGAACAACACGACGTACAAAAGGACAACACGAAGTGTAGTGAACACAAACAACATGAAGTATGAAAGGAACAGTACGGACATACAAGGTACTACCTTATAGCAGTTTTCCTGTTAATCATGGAAATTTCAAATGCATAACATTACGCAAGATATCTGATGAAAATGATAATATTTAACATAGTGATGCTCATCATCAAAACACTAGGGAAGTCACAAAAATCCAACAATCTCCCCCTTTTTGATGATGGCAACACTATATTAAATAACAGAGATGAAGTGCAATGAGATTATGTGAAGATAAGCAATGCAGACACACAACACACTCGCCTCCTCTGACGACTCCCAAGAGCTCCCCCTGAACACAACAACTGCCTTCCTCTGACTAGATAACTCAGGGCACTTATCTTTCGCTCCCCCTCATCAAAACACAAGCAAGACACTCTCCCCCTTTTACATCATCAAAACTAGGGGCAGGTCTGAAGATATCACGAAAAGTAAATTGCTGACAGTGGAGAGAAAACAAGAGAGACTATGGCTGATAAAGGAAAGTTATTGAGATGTTTAGGCAATTAAGAAAGCTATTAATTTAATGTGAGGATTTTGAAGATCAGTTAGTCATACTGTGTGCAAAATGGTGAATGAAGATCCACTCCATACACAGAACCAGATTCTAAGCAAGTAAGGTACAAGATACCAGTATGGTCAGTGTAAGTCTTTACTCAGAGAGTATAAAGCAAGAAAGTCAGGAAAGCAAAGACCTGTGGTATTGAAAACAAATAAACCAAGAACTATATGCCAAGTGAACAGAATCTTGATACCAAGAGGGAGAAATTTTTTTTTTTTCAAAGATGGTCAAGATCAAAGGTAAATCTGTCAAGTACACCTTTGACATTAGGGAGACACCTTGTTTAGAGGCAGGAATCCCCAGTTAGTTGGTGGCAAGACCACATTACCCCTTCTGACAAGAGGACAGAGATAGTATTCTAACTGGTGTTGACATTAAGGTGACACCTTTACCAGAGGCCAGACACCCCAGTTACTAACCAGATATGTACCATAGCTCTGTATGATCAAGACAGCTAATTAAACCTGATTTATACTGCCATCTCATGACATGGGATGCTTTCACTTCATTGATGAAAGTCCCAGTTTCTCAATGAACAGTTAACAAGGTTGTTAAAACTTCTTTCATGAATTTTTTCATTAAACTGCACATGAAACCTTGTAAATTAGTCTTGATTCAGTTTGAGAACAATACACCAGCTCCAAAGTTTTTCAGACTAAAACACTATATACCTCATTTCGGACTTAACTAGACTAAGTAGGTATGCTGTACTGGCTAGATCAGAAGTCAGTTACAGTGTAGGAAGATAGTCTTGAATTCAGATTTTGATCTCAGTGGGACTAACAGCTAAAATTCCAACAAGAAATTAGATGAACAGTCTTAACGGATAAATCATCCAAAAATTTCTTTTATACACCTACTCAAACTGATTCTCTTATAAGGTCAGCAAAAATCCGTTCAAAGTATGTTCAGATTTGGCCAAAAGAGCATGACACCTATTATTAATCTAGCTCCCCCTGAGACCTTGACACCAGCTCAGACTTAACCAAGACATACCTCAAAACACCTCAAAGAAAACAAAGTGATATCAATCAATACGAGTGAATCAGCAAACACTCATAATGAGGTTATTTTCAGCAACAGACAATGAGTATAGATAAGCACAAGAGCACATGACAGATTATTCAGAGATCAATTATTCAATCATGAAATTGTGTAAATACCTAATTCTCTGCGCAATGTGCTAAATTTTTCAGTATCCAGTGGCTTAGTGAAAATATCTACAATTTGTGAGTTAGTGCCAACATGGATCAACTCAAAGGTCTTCCTAGCTACTTCATCTCGAATAAAATGATGCCTGATTTCGATGTGTTTAGTTCGAGAATGAAGTACAGGATTCTTTGCAATGTTTATTGCACTAGTATTGTCACAAAAGATGGAAGTGCAACCTAGCTCAACTGAGTAATCCAGAAGCTGGTGTTTTATCCATATAACATGTGTGCCACAGCTCCCTGCTGCCACATACTCAGCTTCAGCAGTAGAAAGAGCCACAGAGTGTTGCTTCTTGGATCCCCAAGAGACTAGGCACCCTCCTAAAAATTCGCAGTGAACACTAGTACTTTTCCTGTCCAATTTACATCCTGCATAATCTGCATCTGCATATGCAATGAGATCTAAATTACATGATGCAGGATACCAAAGACCTAGATCATGGGTAGCAGATAAGTATCTAAAGATTCTTTTTACAGCTGCCAAATGCAATTCAGTAGGCCTAGCCTGGTATCTGGCACACATCCCTACACCAAACTGAATGTCAGGCCTGGATGATGTTAAGTAGAGGAGTGAACCGATCATACCTCTATATAATTTAGCATCCACCTCTTTACCTTTTTCATCTGAATCCAGTGAGGAGTTGGTGCCCATGGGTGTTGAGATAGTCTTGAGGTTGGTCATTCCAAACCTTTTCAGTATCTCTAGAGTATACTTGGTTTGATTTATGAAACAACCATCTTCCATCTGTTTGACCTGCAGCCCAAGAAAATACTTTAGTTCGCCAACTAAACTCATTTCAAATTCATGAGACATAGATTCAGAATTCTTTACACAATTTTGAATTGTTAGATCCGAAGATGATATCATCAACATATACCTAGACCACTATTAAATCCTTTTCGAGATTTTTGGTGAAGAGGGTTTGGTCAACCTTACCTCGAGTGTAGCCCTTGCTCAAGAGGAATTCAGAAAGTCTCTCATACCAGGCTTGGGGAGCCTGCTTCAATCCATAGAGGGCTTTATTCAACCTAAAAACCATGTTAGGCTGAACAGAGAAATTAAAACCTGGAGGTTGTTCAACATATACCTCTTCCTTCAATAACCCATTTAAGAATGCACTTTTGACATCCATCTGCTGCAGCCGAATGTTCCTAGAGCATGCAAATGCAAGCAGAATTCTTATAGCTTCCATCCTAGCCACTGGGGCATAGGATTCATCAAAATCCACACCAAATTCCTGACTGTAGCCTTGAGCTACAAGTCTTACTTTGATTCTAGAAATAGCTCCATTCTCATCAACTTTATTCTTGAAAACCCATTTAGTGCCAATGACATGAGTGTTATTAGGTTTGGGAACTAGTTCCCATACAATATTTTTCTCAAATTGATTTAACTCCTCACACATGGCGGATACCCAAGAATCATGTTTTAAGGCTTCTTCCACAGATTTGGGTTCCACCTGAGATACCAATGCAGCTAAGTCCTGTTCTTGGACAATTCTAAAATGAGACCTTGTCCTAGGAGGATAATGCAAATTGCCTATGACATTTTCACTAGGGTGGTCTTTGTGAAATATTATCTCACCTGAGGGTTCACCTACCTCAGCTGCTCCTTCTTGCTGTGAGTTTTCTGGTTGAGCAGCTGGCTGCATCTCTTCTTCTTCAATTTTCTCCAAGAAATCTCCCTCATTAGATGGCTCCCTGTCATCATTCATCACTTTGTTAGAGAAATCATTTTCATCAAACACTACATGCGGTGATTCTTCAACAGTTTGATCATCTTTATTGAAAACTCTGTAAGCCCTTGAGGTTTCTGAATATCCGAGAAAAATTCCAGGAGAGCTTCTAGCTTCAAATTTGTCCAAACCATTCTTACCATTATTGTGAATAAAATATTTGGAGCCAAAAACTTTAAAGTAAGAAATGTTTGGCTGCTTACCCTTGAGAAGTTCATAAGGGGTTTTCCTATGAGTAGGTCTTACCAAGGCTCGGTTTAGAATGTAGCATGCAGTATTCGTAGCTTCAGCCCAAAATCTCCTTGGAAGTCCACTCTCAATCAGCATAGTCTTGGCCATTTCAATTATTGACCTGTTTCTTCTCTCAACAATTCCGTTCTGCTCCGGTGTCCTGGGAGAAGAGAATTTGTGAGTCACTCCCTCTCTTGAGCAAAATTCTGAAAATGAAGAGTTCTCAAACTCTCCTCCATGGTCAGACTGAATTGTAATGATATTATGTTCACCTTGGAGTTTGATTTTATTGAAAAGTTCTTCAAAGTGAACAAAAGCATCATTTTTATTTGCTAAACAAAACAACCAAGAAAATCTAGTGAAGTCATCAACTATGACTAATCCATATCTCTTACCTGACAAACTTTGTATGCGAGTAGGACCAAAGAGATCCATGTGCAAGTGCTGCAGTGGTTTAGATGAAAGACTCTTAGTTCTCAACTTAAAAACTGCACGAGTCTGTTTACCTTGTGCACAAGCATCACATAGCTTGGACTCTAACTGAAATCTTATTCTGGGCAAACCTCTAACTAGGTTATGCTTAGACAGTTTATTTATTGTAGACAAACTAGCATGGCCTAGACGCCTATGCCAGTCAAAAGCAACCTGTTCAGAGTTAGCAGACATACACAAGTTAGTTTCAGGATTATCATCTAGGTCTACGATGTATACATTGTTTACTCTATGACCTTTGAACATGACGTTATCAGAATTCAGCTCAAAAACAGTGCAGGAATTGTGGTCAAAGAGTACCTTGTGTCCTTTGTCGCAGAGTTGACTTATACTTACCAAGTTGTGCTGAAGTCCTTCTACAAGATACACATCTTCAATGGAGTTAGTAGAGGACTTACAAACTGTACCAATTCCAATTATTCTTCCTCTCTTATTTCCACCGAATTTGACCAAGCCCCCAAACTTCATTTTCAGTTTGCTAAATTTGGACCGGTCTCCTGTCATGTGCCTGCTACAGCCGCTGTCAAGATACCATTTGTTATGCTCGGCTGCCAGGCTAACCTGCGAGAGTTCAGACAAAGTAATGTGGGACCCAATTCAAATTGGGTCCAAAGATAGTTTTCAATTTATCCAAATTACACTTAGGAACCCACATTTGTTTTACTATTCTTTTCAGTGATTTCATGTGGATTGATTCTTCCTTCTTGGCATTTCTCAGTGGGTGTTGAATGAGCCTATTCCTATTAAAATTATGCTGTTTTCGAACAGAAAAGTTGTTGTTTAGCCTCTTAGAGGAAACACGTGTGTGCTGAGCATAATTCATGTAACCATTTTTATTCAAATGAAAATTGTGCTGAAAGTGATGCATGTTTGCATGCTTTCCTTGATAACTAGCATGCTGAACTTTCTTAGCGAAACTGTTCACCTTTCTAGTGACATCAATAGGAATGATCGTGTGAAAACCTTTGTTCCACAACTGTTGAACAGGAGCAGTTCTAGTCTCAGGATTTCCTGACTTAGCTTGCTGACCAGTGGATTGACTGGATTTGCTGGTCGAAACCTTCAATGTAGAGACAGATTTGGAACTGGATGGTGTTTCCATTTTTTCTTTGCCCTTGGCGGGGCAGAACGTGACAGTTTTAAATTCAAAGGGTTTTTTACTTGTGGGATAGTATCCTAATCCCTCCCTATTGAAGTTTACCCTAGACCCCAGAAGGGCATCCAGATTGTTTCTCCCCTCTGTAAATTTTTCTAGCATTTTTCCTTTGTCCTCAATCTCCTTCTGAAGTTCATTACATTGGTCCTGGAGTTCCTGATTAACTTTTCTAACCGCCTCATATTTTTCTGCAATCAGTCTAAACTCTTTTTTACTCTCTTCAGTTTTACTCTTCAGCTCATTCATCCTAGCTAGATTTTCGTCTCTTTCCATTCTAAACTTCTCGATCTCACTTCTAGCCTTATCTAGCTCAATGGCCATCTCCTTGGTTTTCATGTTATCCGTAACAGCAATAGAGTGTTCCTCAGAAACAGAGTGAAACTTTCGTTGAAGCATTCTGTGCTCCTTGGTTAGAAAATTATATTTAGCTAACAGGTCGCCCTAGGCGTCCTCCCAATCGTCCAAAGTAAAATTCTCAAATAAGTTCGTTACCTCTTCCTCATGGTTGGCCATGAGGCAAGTCTTCTCTTTACCTTCACTGGACGAGGTGGCTTCTGGATCCTCCTCCTCGTCGCTCCATGTGCACAGCATGGCTTTCTTCTTCTTGTGCACCATCTTCTTCTGGTATCCGGGAGCCTTAGCTTGCAGCTCTGGACATTCACTTTTCATGTGACCAGGTTTCTGACAATGGTAGCATGTAACCTTCTTAACAAACCGGTTCTTCTCAAGTTCTCGTTCAGGAGACTTCCTTGCAGCATTAAATTTCTTTCTCCGGTAGAATTTCCCTTTAGTCCTCAAGAACTTTCTGAATTGCCTAGTGAGCATGGCCTACTCGCCCTTGTCCAGGTCTGAGAGTCCGTCAGAGTCTTCACTGCTACCACCACTGCTGCTGCTGCTGCTCTTCTTAGTATGTCGTGAGACTTTCAGAGCAACATTCTTTCCCTTTCTGTCATGTCCATCATTCCCTTGTTTGAAGTTCATTTCATGGGTCATGAGAGACCCAATCAGCTGGGTTACTGACATGGTGGATAAATCTCTAGATTCCTCTATGACGGTCACCTTAGTATCCCAGATGGGAGTTAGGGACCTAAGGATCTTCCTGACCATGTCTTCTTGCTGAATCTCCTTTCCAAATCCTCTCAGACTATTGATGATCACAGACAATCTAGCATACATTTCTGTGATCGACTCCTCTAGCTTCATCTTAAACAACTCATACTGAGTTGTAAGCATATTGACCTTGGTAGCTCTCACTTGAGATGTGCCCTCATACATTAACTGCAATTCATCCCACATTTTCTTTGCAGTCTTGCACGCTGAAATCCTCAAGTACTCTTCCGGGTGGACGGCGCACTGTATGATGTTAAGAGCTGTCCAATTCAGTGCGGAGAGTTTAACCTGTTCCTCTGTCCACATGTCTTCATTCGGTGGAAGTTGGTACGGACCATCTGTAATTACTCTCCAGAGCTTGTGGCTTTGGGCCCTGATAAAGACTTCCATCCTGTTCTTCCAAAAGAAATAGTTATTACCATCGAAGAAAGGGGGATGGGTGATTTACTGCCCTTCAGCAATGTAGCTGCGAGAACCAGCAGATCCGTTTCCCTGGCCGTTGGACCACATATTGGGAAATACCTGCTCTAATACCAAGTGATACAAGAAATATGAAGTGATCTAGAAGGGGAGGGGATGAATAAATCACTGTTTTCAACCGATTAAAAATTACTGAAGAATGATTCACTTAAAACAAGTAATCTCGGAGTTAAACTCACAAAAACGCAGTGCGGACAATAGCTCGAGTGGATAGAAGGCACACCACAAAATCACCACAGACAATCACACGAGTACCCAGAGGTTTTTAAGGTGGTTCGGTCAGACCTCCAGTCTACCTACGTCCACCCCTCACTTCAAATCGAAGTGAGGCTTCCACTAGCACCTGCTAGCAAAGCAAACTCAGTCTGCGACAACGGCTGATTCACAGCTTCACCAGGGGAACACCCTCCCCTCTTCCTCCACACCCGGAGGGAACCCTAAGGACGCCAAGTCCCTAGAAACCAGGAAACAAGTTCCTCTTCCTCCAACCGGAGGGAACACTAGTGATCTGCAGTCACTAGAACCAGAGACCAAGGTCTCTCTTCCTCTGAATCCCAGAGGGAACACCTCTTCTACGAGAGGGAACAATACTGCAACCTCTGTTGCAAGTAAACCAGAGAGAACACGTCTCTATCTTCCCTTGAACACCAGGAGGTAACACTGAGAACTTTCAATCAAGAAGGAAAAAATATATAAAAATGAAAACAAGAAAGAAGGAAGCCAAATTTCAGAAACTGGAAACAATGAAGCTCAAACTGAGCAGCAGACTTCGGATTTGATCCGTAAGTCAATACCCATCTTCTGATCACTCTTCTACTCTCTCTTCTCTCTCAACTGGATCACCCTAGTTTCTCAGGGAGGCTCTTTCTCGTCTGCTCTCACTCAAATTTCTTTACTGTAACCTCGGAGCTCCTACCTTTTCGTAGATGGTGAGGCAGTGCTTTTATAAGTGATCAGGAGGGTTCATGCAAGGCGTGTGCTTCCCGCGCTCGATCCAGAACCTTCTTGCCACGTGCCCTTATAGTATTGGTTCCTTTAGTATTGGATCACGTGCAGCCCAGACACTGGGGAATATTCTTCCTCGGACCAACTTCTTCTTTTTGTTTTTCTTCTTCTCCTGCAAAGAAATTAAAACCATTAAAACTCAGGGCTACAAAAACTAAAACTGCATGAGGTATGTGATAGCAATACGAGATGCACTATACTAAGAACGATACGAGATACACAAGATGACCACAGCACGGAATAAAGAGAGAATGACACAAGGTCAGATGAGAACATCACGAGGTGAGAAGGAAATAACACGGAGTGAAACAATAGAAACACACGATCAGAGGAGCCTTGGACGAAGATAGAAAGAAGCAACACGAAGACACAAATACAAAAACAACATGAAGACAAAAAAATAACAACACGAAGACACAAACACAGAAACAACACGAAGACATAAAAAATGACTCGAATACAAAATTACTCGAACTTACGAATGACTCGAAGACGAGGACGACACGGACTAAAACCAACTCGAAGACGAAAACAGAACCCTACACGAAGTGTGGTCACAAAGCAAAAAGGACACGGGGTCTAGGAAAAACAACACGAAGACAGAAGATAGGAACGGCTACAAGACACGTGATGAAACAGTGAAAGCAGGAAAATGACTCGAGTAACTACAGTAAATGACACGAAAACACAAGAGTAAAAATAAAGGATGACTCGAGATGAGCAACTAAATACTGAGGAAACGACACGAGGTTCACAGGAAAACGACTCGAAGTTCATCAGAACAAATCGAGCTGCTTCAGTAAACAGCACGAAGACAATCAACAAACATAGTTGGAACAACACGATATACAAAAGGACAACACGAAGTGTAGTGAACACAAACAACACGAAGTATGAAAGGAATAGTACGGACATACAAGGTACTACCTCATAGCAGTTTTCCTGTTAATCATGGAAATTTCAAATGCATAACATTATGCAAGATATCTGATGAAAATGACAATATTTAACATAGTGATGCTCATCATCAAAACACTAGGGAAGTCACAAAAATCCAACAGGGTCCTATAGGATAACTGACCGGGACAACTTAATCTAGGACTTGAACTTGATGACCTAGGGATTTAGAAAGCCTAGGCTCTAATACCACTTCTGTCACGCCCCGATCCGATAGCAGCAGAACGTATTGGTCGGAACGTGGCAGCGATACAGTCGTGAATAATCAGAGCAACTCATAAGACACAACTTCAAGGCTAGACAATAATGACAAAAATACAATTCTTATTAATATCAAATGTTAAACTTACAATTCTTGACTCACTTACATATTTAAATGAAAAGACTCATTACTCTTAATAAAAAGGAAAAGACTCAATGATAGGACAAGACTCAAGAAGATAAAAGACACAGACTCGATTCCATAATGCTCAACACTCTTGCTCTTCCCCATCTGATGGACTATCTTCAATGTCGTTACCTGAAAAACGTTAAGGATAGGCTGGTGAGCGAAACGCTCAGTAGGAATTACATCTCTCATCAAGCAGAATATAAGTGATTAGCCAATTCACATATTCATGACGATGCAATGCATGGAACTAGAAAATCATGATGACCAATCTAGCAGGAAAGATGAATACTAAAGTCAAAGGCAGTTACGAGATCAAGAGAAATAGGGATAAATTCCCATGCAGAGTCAAGGATAAGCTATCAGAATATAACAATGACAGATACTTAGATGAATATAACTTCAGAATTGGCCAGATATTAACAGAATTCCAATAACTATAAGTAATCTAGCAGAATATCTAAATTATCAAAATAACCGAACAACAAAATATCAGAATAACAGAACTTCTAGAATTAACAGAATTTACAGAATGATAGATATAAAAAAATAACAGAATGTAACAGATGTACAGACTTTGGTGCAATGCCACACCCATAATTCTCATAGTTTACAGAATTGGACTTCCGTCCTACCTGGCACTGAAAAGTCGCAGACCCACAGCCCTTAATGTTTCAGAATCAGATTTGGCCAAATACAGAGTCAAAGGGTTATGTTCTCGAATCGATGACAAGAAGATTCCAAAAGGAGTAGAGTGTCAAGACTAACGGAAAACCAAAGTGACACGGATCGGATCCCGAGATTTTTAGGGTACAACCAGCTCGGCTGCCTTGAGGGAATCCAAGGCTAGCGGAGACTCACGGAGGTCCCAATGACTAACTTGCCAGTCCGAAGGAACGGAAAGTCCAACGGAGGGCTCGTATGTCACCGAGAGTTGAGGTGTATACGTGAACCAATCATGAAATAGGGACTCCATCTACGGACGTGAGATGAGAGTGCCGGAGACCCGCGGTATGGGTTAAAATCGGAAGAAAACGGTGAGAATATGAATGCGTTAATTATAGAATTCATGTCCATCCGATTCTATAATTAACTATAATTAAATAAACTTATATTATTTGACGCCCATGGGTGACGTCATTTATTAATTAGCGTCCTCTTGGAGGGACGTTAATTTTGTAATTTTTAACTTAATTCATTTAACAAGAATTCACATTTATATCTATTAAATTGAATAATTTCAAAAACATACATTCAAAGACACATTGATTTATTTAAAATAATTTAAGGAAATAGAATATATGATAATTAGGAGAAAAATACAAAGATTCTAAATATATATTTTTTATAATTTTTTGTTAAATATTTTAATAAATATGGATTTTCAAAGATATACATACAATATATATATATATATATATAAATATATTTATATGTTAATCTTACGCCACTGTACAGTGGCGTCCAAATTGAAATTGACGACATATTGTTGGTCGTTATTTCAAAAAAGTTCGATTTTCAACCCTCTCGTTTCTCGACGTAACTATGTCGGAATCGAGCTTATAATATACCGAAATGACGAGCTCGAAAAACTCTATCTAACCAGACGTTCAAAATAATTTTTCGTTGAGAGACGGAGGATCTTGAGATAGGGGGCACGAAAAATGGTGCAACCACTTTCACTACCTCGGTCCCCACCCCAATAGTACGCCCATAAATTTTCATGGCCAACGGATACTCCGATACCCATGAATAAACTATTAATGCGAAAACTCATAACTAATATCTATATAATTGACGACTGGTCGTTCATCAATTTTTTAGAATTTTGTTAAATGACGACTTGGTCGCTGCCATCTTCTATGAATATAGCACCCTAGACAGGGTCGCTATTTTAAAAGAAACGTCATAGTGCAAGGCGTCATTTCCTTTTCCACCAGATTGTTTATGAACAGTAGTATTTTTCCAATCTAATAATTCTATGACACAAGTATATGGACAGGTCAAGAAAAATAGCAGGATTCCAAAACTATATTCATGCATCAAATCAGATAATTGGTTACAGAGATATTAAATTTTTAACATGTGTAATTATTAATTCATATGGGAATTGACAACCGTTTACGAGGGCGTCAAAAATAATTAGCGCCCTGATGAGGGTCGCTATTTACAAAAATTTTGCAGCACTCGATATAACACAGCGATAAATACATGCATGATATTTATATTTGATTTTTGGCTTCTAACCATGATTAAACTTCGTTTGGGCTACGAAGCTTGAGAAAACCTACGAGAAACTAGAGACTATGAACTCGAACATGAGCATGCTGTTTATGATCATAAGAGCATGTATCATCTTTGTTAATTTAGTTTAGCCATCAGAGAGAACACCTACGTGATCGAACGAAGAGGGACGCATGATGAAGAAGCAACACTTCACGGGTTCTGCAAATTCACAACAGCAGCTCCCTCGCACAAACACGGCAGGAAGAAGAGAAGACCGGTGCACGTTCAAGAAGAAGAGGAAGACGCAGCAACAACACAACAGTAGTGCAACAGCCGCAGCAATTAGCATCAAGATGCCGCACAGGAAGAAGATGGAAGAAGACTCCCACGGCAGCACCTTCGAATGCAGCAACAACTAGGGCTTGCACTTTTGAAGATGGTTTATTTATCGGGAGAGAGTCCTACGGCTGCCAAGAATCCAAGTGAGAATTAAGTTTCCCACCTAAGAAATCCTAACGTGTTGACCTTCCTAAGATCCTCCTCATCCTTTCTAAAGCCACCGCCGCTAATCTCTATTATCTAGGGAAATCCTAACTCTCGTATAGGGTAGAACGTGACATGTATTGGGTACTTTAAAAAGCCCATGCATATGTTCGTATCTCACCCAATGCCCATTGATTGTTATCTAAGTTGTTGAGAAAATGGGGATACTTTGTATCGTAAACCCATAAGGCCCATTAACCTTGACCTCTTTTCAGCCACGAGAAAGTCTTTTTCCTTTTAGGCCTTAAGGCTTTTCAAAGTTCTTATATATATAATTTATGTGAGCTTTTAACTATGTATTTGGTCTTATTATTTTGAGTTGGGTGGTTTCGTGGGTTCCCGTAGGTGGCATATGAGTTTAGAAATGTTGATTATAGGTGGGCCTTGGGTACATATATAGGGGTTGCTTTTGTTTTCTTGAGTTTTAATGGGCTTTATATAGCATTGTGTATACCTACGGGTTACATTATTTTGGGATGATATTTTATTTTAGTTAGTGGGCTAGCGTTATGTCGCGGCTCATTTACTTTTGGTTGTTAAAATATAATATATTATATGCGTTGAGACCCATTAAGTGTATAGCTATTTATGTCTATGAAAAGTTTTAATTTATTTAGGAATTTTATTCCTTTAATTATCAGGGGTGCTATAGCTGGTATACCCTATTCCTGGTAATGGTACTCTGCTCATCCAGTATTGCCTCCACTTGCTCAGGTCGGCCCCTCAAGCTAGGAGGTAGAGTCACACCGTGGGTGTCTCTCTTAAGGGAGGGTAAAGGCTCAATCTCCTCACTAGGTCCCACCACGGGGCCCTTGTAGGGTACCAGGTCTGCCACGTTGAAGGTAGGGTGTACCCCAAAACCCTCAGGTAGGTCCAACTCATAAGCGTTACTGCCTAGTCGTCTCAGAATTTGAAAGGGTCCCGACCCTCGTGCCCTCAACTTGGAGGCAGGCCCCGGAAGGAGCCTCTCCATCCTCACCATCACCGAGTCTCCCACTTGGAACTCGCAGTGGCGTCGATGAGCATCTGCCTATCTTTTGTAAGCCTCGTTGCTCTTCCCTATATGCTTGCGAATCGATGTCATCATGTAACTCTTTGATATGCTGTGCAAAGGACTCTGCTGAGACTGACACTCTAGCATGTGGGGGAAGGGGAATAAGATCTGAGGGTTTTCTAGGCCTATAACCATGTACTACCTCAAATGGACTCTTGCCTATGGACCTATTGACGGAATCATTATAGGCAAACTCGGCATGAGATAAGAGGAGATCCCAATTCCCAGGGTGGTCCCCTACAAGACAACAGAGCAAGTTCCTAAGGCTTCGGTTGACGACCTCAGTCTGGTCATCTGTTTGAGGATGATAAGCGGTGGAGAATTTGAGGAGGGTTCTCATCAGATGCCAGAGGGTTTTCCAAAAGTAACTTGTGAATTTCACATCTCGGTCGGACACAATGGTTTTAGGTAGTCCATGGAGTCATACTGCCTCATCAAAGAACAATCGGGTGACCCTAGAAGCATCCGAGGTCTTGGCACATGGGATAAAGTGGGCCATCCTAGAGAACCTATCAACAACGACGAAGATGGAATCATGTTTGCGTAAGGTCCTAGGTAGGCCAAGGATAAAGTCCATGCTCAAATCTTCCCAAGGTCGATCTGGGATGGGTAGGGGTGTGTAAAGTCCAGTGTTTTGCCTCACTTGCTTGGCTGAGGCACAAATGCGACGTTGTCCCACAGTGTGTGCCACATCCTTCTTGAGACAGGGCCAATGGAATTGCCTCTCAACTAGCTCTATGATCTTTTTGACCGCAAAGTGACTAGCTAGGCCACCACTGCGTAACTCCCAAACTAATTGATGTGACACAACCTCGGACCTAATGCAAGCAAGCACAATCGCATTCAAATGGGCCGAATTGGGCCACCGCTCTATCGACACTCACCCAAGCCCGGGGTAACTTGGCAATGCCAAGGTGAGGTTGAGGGGTTGGGCCCTTGCTGGTAGAGGGCCAGCAAGGCCAAGATGGGATTCCCAATGGGTGTGGAAGCCCAATTCAATGGGGCCGACGAAGTGCCGAAGGCACCGGTTGCACTTTTCCCACGGTGATCACTCAAGGCAATGGGGCTTGAGGATCGAGCTCTCACTCGCATAACCAGCGGAACTAGAACTTATATTGAAAGACAAGCACTAATGGAGTGAGGTGTGAGCACTTACTCGACCGGTTTGAAGAAACCGATCCCGCTCGGAGACGAGGGCGAGCGGGGAGGTGAGTGGATCCCCACACGCCGCGGCGGTGTCGCTTGACCTGCCCAAAGAAGCTACAACACTACACCTCTCGCAGGAGGGGGACCTTGGGGTGGGGGTTAATGATATTAAAAGCAATACTACCTCCAGACAGGGAGGGGCCTTCAGCCGGCCAAGCGGGGAGGGGTAAACTAGGACCAAAAGCGATAAGAAGTTGGGAAGCCGAATCTGCTTGCTGTCTGGGAGGGAGGACTGATAGTCGAAGTTGGGGCTATAGAAGTTGATACAGAATTTTACTGATGGAGAAACCAGAGGGGAACTCTTCGTGACTGGTACTGGAACACCTCAGAATTTTTTAAATTTCTTCTGATACCACTGCTGACTGGGGTGGAGCTTTGAACAGAGTGGCAAGTTCTGGGACTGGCAGCTTCAGATTTTTAACCGCAGGTTGCAGAGAATGCTCTGATGGTTCCCGGACTCCGAATCAATAACCGCTAGAGTTTTTGGAATCGTGGACGAGTCTTCTTCACAGCAAAACTGACGGGGATGCTAAAAGATTCCGGAGAAGACCTGGAGGCTATGAACAAGGATGACTGGTCGGGGTAGACTGTGGGGAAGCAGATCCATGCAGCAGAGGGAGAAAATTGATAACTTCTGCTACTGGATGCCGAACGGAGTTCCGCTTCCTGATTATGAACGTAGACAGAGCGATGAAGAACTTTGTTGAAGAGCTTAGGGGCTGATTCCTCCGAGGTTCATCGTGGCAGTGCTTCTAATCCGGTTCTGGTACTCAGCAGGGACAGCTCTACGCCGTTGTGGAAGAACGAAGCTCCTGGGCAGCACACAGCTCGGATGAAGACGAAACCACTTCTGTTGCGAAGAAGACAGGGAGATGCTTCTGTGGATGCCTCTTGTGCCTTCAAACTCGTCCGGAGGAAGTCATGGTGGCCGCTGCAAGTTGCTAGTTCATCTGTAACCTCTAGACAGCAAACTGCAACTTCGAAGTAGCTTCCAATGACCAAGAAAGAAGAAGGGGAAGGGGGTAGATGAGTGTGGGAGTGACCCCTGGTTGTAAGGGGGTCTTGGAGGGGATGTTCTAAGGTGTGGGAGGTGGAGAATAAGGTCTGGAAGAGGGTCCAACAGATGGTGGTAGTGGGGGCTGCGAATTTGGGAAGGTGGGTGAGAGGGAAAGGGTATTTGAAAATGGGTTTAAGGGTGGGGTTAATTTGTTTGTCTTGGGAATGGGGGGGGTTGTGTTGGGGAAGGGAATGGGTGCTTGGGAAAGTGGGAGGGGTAGTTGGGGGTTGGATGGTGAGGAGAGGATTGGTGGAGGGGGTCTTGGGAAGGGATGGAGTATTGATGAGGGTTGTGGGGAATGGGAAGAGGCTTAAATGGGGTAGCTGGGGAGTGGAGGTGGTTGGGAAGGGAGGAGAGAGAAGAAAATTCGAATTTGGGTGTTGAGGAGAGAGAAAGTGGAGTGAAAAAGAGAGATTAAGAGAGAGAAGGGTGGGGAATCTCTCCCCTAGGGTTTCTCACCCAAAAAATAGAATCTCTCCACTAGATAAGAAGTGTAAACTCTCAAAATGGCAAGTTTTTCATTCATTGATTCATTAAGTTGAAATGGGGGGGAATGGGGTCCTATATATAGAAAACCCACATTTCTACAAAAGTTCCTGACAATTGACTCAATGACAAATAACCGAGGGGGGTAGGGGGAGCCCTTGGGCCAAGCCCAATGAATTGGGCCCAATAGCTAACTAGACAACCTAATGACACTCAAACTTAGGGAAATAAACACAAGACCTAGGAACATGACTCAATTAAAAGGGAAAATATACCAAATGACTCAAATAAAAATTACATAGGACTCAAAATTAAATGACTAGACCATGCCGGATGCAATGGGAGGTGATGTCCCCATCATACTCCCGGGGTGCGGAGAACTCGACTCCGTCGAGTAAGTGTCCTTCCCTCCTTGGACGGTGTAGAAGTGGTACTGCCCTCAAGTCTTCCGAACGAGACCGATCCATCCACCTGCCGAGATAGTGCTTGTATACTTTACTCCTGGTGGTAGTGACATGTTCATCCAATATTCGTTCAATGTGCTCACGCTGGGCTCTCTTGGCTAGTGGACTCTCCTCACGGGTGGGTGCTCTCTCAACGGAGAGAATATGCTCAATATCCTCACTAGGTACCACCGTGGGTCCCTTGTATGGCACTAGGTCGGCGACACTGAATGTGGGACTTACCCCATATTCCTCGGGGAGATCTAACTCATAAGCATTTGCACCAATGCGCCTCAGGACCTGGAAGGGACCAGCCCCACATGGCCTCAATTTGGAGATGGCTCCCGGGGAGAGCCTCTCCGTCCTTATCATCACAAAGTCACCCTCATGGAATTCTTGGTGACATCGATGAGAGTCGGCTCGCCTTTTATAAGTCACATTCTTCTTGCTAATGTGCTTGCGGATCTCTTTATGCAATGTTGTGAATGCAGACATTCTAGGGGTGATGGGTGGACCTGGGCAACCAAAAGTAGACCTATCATGTAATGATGTAGTGTAGACTTTGGTCAGCCTAGGTGGGCCGGGGCACCGGTAGGTGGCCCTATCATGCAAAGTGGTGATAAATATCGGGGGACCCGGACATCCGTAGATGCCTTTGACATGCTTAAGACCCATGATGAATGAAGGTGGACCATTACATCCGAACATGGATCACTCATACTTTTTACTTGACATGTGGGTGATATGAATGAATGGACCCAACATAGTGTTCATGCCAAGTGGTGTGGTAAGCCTAGACACATGCATGTTTTTCCCAAGGGTGACTTCCATGTGTATAGGTGTGGGACAACCTTTGAACTCCCATTGGAAAGGATCGAATGGATCTAAGAAGGTGGTCATCATGGGGTGGAGCACAACCTTATTACCTAGGGATATGTGGCCCAAGGTCATGGCTCCCAAGGTGTAACTCGGGTCTAAGATGGAGTGAATTGGGTCAAACATTGTGAGTTGGTTTAGGGAAAGGTGGGTGGTGGATAAAGTGTTTGGGTCACACGAGTCTCTTGACTCCCATTGGAATGGATCATATGGATCATAAAATGGGTTACCTAGGGGGAGGAACTCCATGTCTTCAAGATCCTCAAAAGGTGCTAAGTCATCCTTCTCCATGATAGTTGGGCCAATGTTCTTGACAAGTGGGTCAGCCATGAGTGGAGGGCTTGACTTTCTACCCGAGATAAGAAGCTCTAAATCGAGGAGAAGGTTGGGCTCATCAGGTGTAGGGAGGAATAGAAGGAGGTCGCTAGTGTAGCAACCAATGGTGCAAACCGAGGTGATAGACCCTATGCATAGGTGTAGGAGGCTAAGGCTCCTAGGCTGTTCTACCATAGGGGTCAACATGCTAGTCATCTCTAATTGCCATGCTATGCCCTTCAGAAGGTCCTCTAAGGTCTCCACTTGATAGGATGCTTGGATTGTGGTGTGATAGGAGAAGAAGGGCACTAAGGGAAGATCTTGTTCTATGGGAGGGAAAACATGGGCCCGGATCTCTCGAATTGGGCTCTCCTTTAGCCAACTAACAATGGGTTCTCCTAAGATGAGCTCCGCCCCAACTAGAGAGGGTGGTGTAAGGTAAAGATCATCGTGTGAGGTTCCTTCTTCAGCTTGGACTTGGGTTTCCTCCAAAGTGGGTGGTGGGTTTGGAGTGCTCACAACTATTGGATTGGGTATGAGTTCTGCTACCAAGGAGGTGAGAGAGTCTTTTGGGGTGATGAGGGTTTGTGTGTGGTGTTCCCAGGGTAGAGGGTAAATGGAAACTTGGATTGGGATTGGTAGGATGTGGTTTGGGAGTGGAAGTAGTGGAGGTCTAGGTTGGGGTAGGATGGGGTTTGGAAGTGGAAGGTGGGTTGGGTGACAGGATTTGGGTTGGGTGGTGGTGGCCGTCATGGTTCTAGGTGGAGGGATGGACACGGGGTCTACTTGGGTTTGAATGGTGAGAATAGGGTGAGTGGTGGTCCTTTTTGGGGAAACCGGGTTGGTTAGGGGTCTCTTCCCCTTGGGATCGGCTGGTTGTGGAGGGGTGGTAGTGGGGGCCAATTGAGTTTGGGTAGATAGGTTTGCGGAAGGAGGTTTTGGTTGGAGTGTGGGGATCCTCATGGGATTTGGTGGAGAGGTGGTTGTTTGGTTTATTTGGGTCTTAAGGGAGAGGACTTGGTCGCGAAGTGTTGTTATGATGGTTGAGAGATGAATTGTTGGGGGTGGTGGGGGTGGAGACCAATGGTCGGTCTCAAGTTGGCCGGGTGGGGGTGGAGGAGTGGTAGTGCTCCTCGGGTTAGGGGTGCTTGAGTAGGAGGGGTGGAAATGTTTGGGGATGTAGATCTTTCTAAGTTCTACCTTCATCTCTTCCCATGAGTGAATAGGTTCTTATCTTCTAACCCTCCTTAAGCCCTCTATGTGTTCCAACTTACTCTTGGCTTGACCCCGAAGTCGTCCCTTGGCCTTTCGGACTCTCGCGCATCCATATACCCAAGTCTTTTCAAAGTACTTTTCTATGGTAGCCTCCCACCTAAGATAGTCACTAGAATGCGATCCGTCAAAGGTAATATCCCTATCTAGGATGAAGTCCATGGGTGGTGAGTAGGCTAAGTAGGTGGCCATGATGATCGGGGAATCAATGCAAGGGTCGGATTGATGATGACTCCAATGCAAGCATGCCCTAGGACTTGACTTGATAGAGACAAGTCAATGACTTGCTCTGATACCAATTGATGTGACATAACCTCGGACCTAATGCAAGCAAGCACAATCGCATTCAAATGGGCCGAATTGGGCCACTGCTCTATCGACACTCACCCAAGCCCGGGGTAACTTGGCAATGCCAAGGTGAGGTTGAGGGGTTGGGCCCTTACTGTTAGAGGGCCAGCAAGGCCAAGATGGGATTCCCAATGGGTGTGGAAGCCCAATTCAATGGGGCCGACGAAGTGCCGAAGGCACCGGTTGCACTTTTCCCACGGTGATCACTCAAGGCAATGGGGCTTGAGGATCGAGCTCTCACTCGCATAACCAGCGGAACTAGAACTTATATTGAAAGACAAGCACTAATGGAGTGAGGTGTGAGCACTTACTCGACCGGTTTGAAGAAACCGATCCCGCTCGGAGACGAGGGCGAGCGGGGAGGCGAGTGGATCCCCACACGCCGCGGCGGTGTCGCTTGACCTGCCCAAAGAAGTTACAACACTACACCTCTCGCAGGAGGGGGACCTTGGGGTGGGGGTTAATGATATTACAAGCAATACTACCTCCACACAGGGAGGGGCCTTCAGCCGGCCAAGCGGGGAGGGGTAAACTAGGACCAAAAGCGATAAGAAGTTGGGAAGCCGAATCTGCCTGCTGTCTGGGAGGGAGGACTGACAGTCGAATTTGGGGCTGCAGAAGTTGATACAGAATTTTTCTGATGGCGAAACCAGAGGAGAACTCTTCGTGACTGGTACTGTAACACCTCAGAATTTTTTAAATTTCTTCTGGTACCACTGCTGACCGGGGTGGAGCTTCGAACAGAGTGGCAAGTTCTGGGACTGGCAGCTTCAGATTTCTAACCACAGGTTGCAGAGAATGCTCCGATGGCTCCCGGACTCCGAATCAAGAACCGCCAGAGTTGCTGGAATCGTGGACGAGTCTTCTTCACATAAAAACTGACGGGGATGCTAAAAGATGCCGGAGGAGACCTGAGGTCTATGAACAATGATGACTGGTCGGGGTAGACTGTGGGGAAGCAGATCCGTGCAGCAGAGGGAGAAAATTGATAACTTCTGCTACTGGATGCCGAACAGAGTTCCGCTTCTTGATTCTGAACGTAGACAGAGCGATGAAGAACTTTATTGAAGAGCTTAGGGGCTGATTCCTCCGAGATTCATCGTGGCAGTGCTTCTAATCCGGTTCTGGTACTCAGCAGGGACAGCTCTGCGCCGTTGTGGAAGAACGAAGCTCTTGGGCAGCACACAGCTCGGATGAAGACGAAACCACTTCTGTTGCGAAGAAGACAGGGAGACGCTTCTGTGGATGCCTCTTGTGCCTTCAAACTCATCCGGAGGAAGTCGTGGTGGCCACTGAAAGTTGCTAGTTCATCTATAACCTCTAGACAGCAAACTGCAACTTCGAAGTAGCTTCCAATGACCAAGAAAGAAGAAGGGGAAGGGGGTAGATGAGTGTGGGCGTGACCCCTGGTTGTAAGGGGGTCTTGGAGGGGGTGTTCTAAGGTGTGGGAGGTGGAGAATAAGGTCTGGAAGAGGGTCCAACAGATGGTGGTAGTGGGGGCTGCGAATTTGGGAAGGTGGGTGAGAGGGAAAGGGTATTTGAAAATGGGTTTAAGGGTGGGGTTAATTTGTTTGTCTTGGGAATGGGGGGGGTTGTGTTGGGGAAGGGAATGGGTGCTTGGGAAAGTGGGAAGGGTGCTTGGGAAAGTGGGAGGGGTAGTTGGGGGTTGGATGGTGAGGAGAGGATTGGTGGAGGGGGTCTTGGGAAGGGATGGAGTATTGATGAGGGTTGTGGGGAATGGGAAGAGGCTTAAATGGGGTAGCTGGGGAGTGGAGGTGGTTGGGAAGGGAGGAGAGAGAAGAAAATTTGAATTTGGGTGTTGAGGAGAGAGAAAGTGGAGTGAAAAAGAGAGATTAAGAGAGAGAAGGGTGGGGAATCTCTCCCCTAGGGTTTCTCACCTAAAAAATAGAATCTCTCCACTAGATAAGAAGTGTAAACTCTCAAAAATGGCAAGTTTTTCATTCATTGATTCATTAAGTTGAAATGGGGGGGAATGGGGTCCTATATATAGGAAACCCACATTTCTACAAAAGTCCCTGACAATTGACTCAATGACAAATAACCGAGGGGGGTAGGGGGAGCCCTTGGGCCAAGCCCAATGAATTGGGCCCAATAGCTAACTAGACAACCTAATGACACTCAAACTTAGGGAAATAAATACAAGACCTAGGAACATGACTCAATTAAAAGGGAAAATACACCAAATGACTCAAATAAAAATTACATAGGACTCAAAATTAAATGACTAGACCATGCCGGATGCAATGGGAGGTGATGTCCCCATCACTAAGAAGTCCCGAAGTGAAGTCCGGGGTATGCATAGCCTAGCTCCCTTGAAAAGATATCCCTCTTGGAGTACGAATCCATCATGTTCCTTGTTGGGCTGAGTGGAGAGGGTGTTGTAGTGATTCCCAAAGTCGGGACAATTTGGATATTCCCTTTTGATTCTTTCAAACCCGGTGACTTTCACCTCAATAATGGAAAGTAAGGCTACCTGCCTACTTAGCGCATCGGCGGCGCGGTTCTCACTACCCATCTTGTACTTGAGGACAAAGGTATAGGCTTGAATGTATTCTACCCAACGGGCATGGTGGGCATTGAGCTTTTATTGGGTGTTGAGGTACTTCAAGGCCTCGTGGTCCGAGAAGATCACAAACTCCTTGGGTAGGAGATAGTGCCTACAATGTCGAAGGGATTGAACCACAGCGTAAAGCTCTTTGTCATATGTGGAGTACCTAGTCCTAGCCTCACAAAGTTTCTCACTAAAATAGGCTACTGGGTGGCCTTCTTGGCTAAGAATGCCTCCAATCCCTACCCCGGATGCATCACAAGTGACCTCGAAGACTTTTGAGAAGTCGGGTAGGCAAAGGACCGGGGCTTGGGTCATCTTTTCCTTGAGCTCTAGGAATGCTTTGGAGGCTTCCCTAGTCCACACAAAAGTGCCCTTCTTGAGGCAATCCGTGATAGGAGCGGTGATAGTGCTAAACCCACGGATGAATCTCCTATAGAAAGTGGCTAGCCCGTGAAATCTTCGGGCCTCATGGAGGAGGGTCTTGGGCTCGGGCCACTCAAGAATGGCTTGGAACTTCTCAAGTTCCATGGATACGACTTGGGATGAGACGATAAATCCTAGGAAGGCTAGTTGATTGGTCAAGAAATGACACTTCCCGAGGTTGGCAAAGAGACTTTCTTTCCTAAGAACGGTGCAAACTTGTTTGAGATGATCTAGGTGGGCTTCCTTGGTTTGTCTATATATGAGAATGTCATCAAAGTAGACGACAAGGAAGATGCCAATGAACGGCCGGAGGACCTCGGTCATGAGGCGCATAAATGTGCTTGGTGCATTGGAAAGGCCGAAAGACATGACAAGCCATTCATAGAGACCGTCCTTAGTTTTAAAGGTGGTCTTCCACTCCTCCCCGGGCCTAATGCGAACTTGGTGGTGGCCACTTTTGAGATCGATCTTAGAGAAGATGGTGGCTCCAGCAAGCATGTCTAGCATGTCATCTAGCCGAGGGATGGGAAACCTATATTTGACCGTGATTTTGTTGATGGCCCGGCTATCCACACACATGCGCCAAGTTCCATCTTTTTTGGGTGTGAGGAGGGCCAGGACGGCACATGGGCTTTTGCTAATGCAGAGGAAGCCCTTCTTGATGAGCTCCTCAATCTGTCTCCTAAGTTCAGCATGCTCCGTGGGGTTGAGGCGATAGTGAGGTAGGTTGGGTAAGGTAGCTCCGGGCACAAAGTCGATGGCATGTTGCACATCGCGCATGGGTGGTAGCTTATCCGGAAGTTCATCAGGGAACACATCATGGAAGTCCTCAAGGATTTGTTGAATTTCTATTGGGTGTGGGTGATGCGGGACAGACACGGGGACCAACTCTAAGTGATGCGGACCAGGGACTCTAAATGCGGATGCGACCAGCAACACACAAATTGGAGAGACTTCGGCCCGACACTAGGAGTTCCTATGGGCTATACGTCACTAACAGAAATGCAAGGGCACTCATCATCCCAAGCGAGGGAAACATGGATCGTGCGCGGTTGAAGAACCGGCAGAGTTAAGGGTAGTCCGACTCAACTTCCGTGCTCAGATCGAGCCACGGGACGGGTCACTCTCACACTCACAGCGGTGACATGGACTCACGGGCTATTTCCTTTCGCACTTGGCAGCGGCATATGACCATATACTAGCTAAGTAAAGTAATGCTAAGAAGTTATGATCTTTACCTCCACGCTCCTGGCGTGGGGAAGACAACCCCGGCCAATCTCGGACTCCCGATTAAACAATTTTCCAGCAGTAAAATAATTTTGACCCACTCCACGCAGGGAGGTAACATGTCACATGTGGGGTCCGGGAGTCGCGACAATTGGGTTGACGGGCAGCATCTTGACGTCGTCCCGGCGGTGCCGAACCCGCGTTTTGGTGCTGTCCGGACGACGCGATCTACGGGTCTGTGGGACCCACGAGCCGCTCTATCCTCCGGGTCTGATGGGGTGGGTCCTGCTGGGGTGGGGACCCCTGGTGGTGTGCCTCCCTAGACGGCGGTCGGACGGAAACACCGGTCGGAGGCCGATCGGCTCCGATCTTCAAGCTTTGGAGTTGCTACCCACGGACTGGTGCTTCTATTTTTCAGCGCGCGCTCCGGTGAGATCGGTTGCTGCGATCAATCCTGATGTCGGATCGAAGTACAAAAGGTACTGTTGGAAAGCTCTTTTTAAGTACTTAAATCTAAGGCTAGAGAGATTAACTGGATCTGCACGGATCTGGCCTTTGTTGATTTTTGAAGTTGCTATTGGACAGTGCCCAAAATCTCAGGGCAGCAGAGAAGTTTCCTGAGAACTGTATTTGACTGCAGGGTAGACCACTGATTCAGACTTCGAGCTCTTCACGAACTTTGTAGAGGGGAGAGAGAGGAAAACAGAATTATTTTTTGTGAAGGGTTTTGTTGAGGTTTGGATGGGGAAAGGTATTTTAGACTGGCGGGTGGTCGGATCTGGACTGAGGTAGACAGAACTGTAGATGGATATGAAAGTGATTTTTAGAAAATAGATGGAGGCCTGTGGAAATTCTACGAAAATTCTTGGGTGGCGGGGATGGTGGATGGAACCTCCAGTAAATTTGGGGGTTCCAGAAAAAATCAAAAGGTGGGTCGGAGATGGGAAGATCAGGGTTGCTGTCACAGTAGATAGAAACCTGGTAGATCTGGAAGGAAAGGATGGACGAAAATAAAAAAATGGAAATCAGAATCTAAAGGCCAAACAAAATTTTATGGAACATGGAGGGAACCTCTGGAACACCCTCTAAAAACTTGAGCTCAAGAGGATCTCGTGGTTGAGAGCAGAAATTCGTGGATAGAGGTTCTATCCTGGGTGGACAGAATACCGGCAACGATGGTGGCTGTGTGATGGCGGCACGATGGCGGCGGCGGCGATCACCGGAACTGATATGTGAGGCTTCCCACCTCAGAAGGCAACCTTTCCAGCTGCAAGAAGAAGAGAGGGGAGAGAGAGAGGAGGGCACACCAGGCTGCTCCAACAATTTTCTTGAATTTTGTGTGTGTTATTCCATCAAAAATGAAAATACAAGGAATTTATATGAAATAGAAAAAGACCTCAAATAACCCTAGATCCAGAATTGGGAGGGGTAAACTTGGGAGTCAACAAATTAATTCTCCCATGTGGTTTGGACCAAAATAAAGAAATTACAACAAAATTTCCTAATTTATTCTAATGGGAGGGCGCCCCTTGGACTTTTTAGGTTTCCAATTTGGACTTTTTAAGTCCTTTGTCCCCCACTTGGCCCACCCTTCTAGAAGCCCACAATTGAAATGTTGACTGACCCCACGTAGGCCCTAGGGATGAGGTGGATCAATGGGAGGAGGGCTGGGGGGCCCGCGAGACCCAGGTGGTCCATATTACACATAAACCCCTCTTACAATCAAAATTACAAACTGAATAAAACTACATAAACACACATGACACACAAATAAAGTCCAAATAAATATGATAAATGTCAAGACTCAAGGGGGAGTCTCCAGACTATCTCCGAGCCAGATGGACGCCGAAGTGGCTCGGGTGGTGCTCCGCGTACGGTACCGGTGGCTCGGCGTATCGTGCTTCTCAATCGCTCGGGTGTCCGCACCAATTCTCCCCGGGTGGGAGAAACTCGACCCTGTCGAGTAAGGGTCTCCATCACTGTGGTACCGCTCCAGTAGGTCCGGATCAATCCGCTGCAACTCTCCATGGGTGATCCATGTATCCTCGGTGGCGGGCCGCCCTCTCCATCACACTAGGTAGCGCGGGTAGGATCCACTCTTGGTAACTGTCACCTGCTCATCCAGTATATGATCTATATGCTCTCGCTGCCGTGGAAAAGGGGCGGGAGGTGGACACTCAGGTGGGGGATCACTCTCAAGGGGAGGGGAGGCTCGAAAGGCTCACTAGGGATCACCGCTGGGTCCCTATATGCAACTAGATCCGATACATTGAAAGTAGAGCTCATATCATATTCCTCGAGTAGGTCCACAACATACGCATTGGATCCAACACGTTTCAACACTCTAAATGGACCGGCTCTACGAGCTTGCAATTTCTTAACGGTTTCAGAGGGAAACCGTTCAGGTCTTACCCTGATCATGAAATATTCACCCTATTGGAACTCTCGGTGGTGTCGATGGGCATCGGCTTGCTCCTTATACCGTGCATTACTGGCCTCAATGTGACGACGGATGTCGTCATGCATACTCTTAACATGCCTAGCAAACGACTCGGCAGACTCTGACACTCGAGCATGGAAAGGCATGGGGACAAGATCCACTGGCTTCCTAGGCCTACGACCTGTGACAATCTCGAATGGACTCATACCAGTAGACCTATTCACCGAATCATTATATGCAAACTCTGCCAGTGGTAATATGAGATCCCAATTCCCTATGCGGTCCCTAACAAGACACCTCAAAAGGCCTCCCAGACTCCTATTGACCACCTCGGTCTGACCGTCTGTATGGGGATGATATGCAGTGGAAAACTTGAGGTGAGTACCCAACATATGCCACAGTGTCTTCCAAAAATAACTGGTGAATCTAACATCACGGTCAGACACTATGGTACGTAGCAACCCGAACTTGCACACCACATGAGTAAGAAAAAGGCGGGCTACCCTCGAAGCATCCGAAGTCTTCGAGCAGGGAATAAAAAGGGCCATCTTCGAGAATCGGTCAACAACCACATAGACCGAATCATGCTTCCTAGAGGTACGTGGCAATCCCAAGACAAAATCCATGCTAACATCCTACCACGGTGCATCAGGCATAAGAATAGGTGTATAAAGGCCCGAGCTTTGCTTCTTCATTTTGGCCGCAGCACATGTACGGCACTGAGCCACAATATGAGCAACATCGCGCTTCAAGCTCGGCCAATAAAATCTATGCTCAACAGCCTTGATAGTCTTGTTCCGACTAAAGTGGCCGGCTAGACCTCCCGCATGTAGCTCCCAGACTAAGAAGTCTCGAACCGAAGTTCCGGGAACACAAAGCCTACCTCCTCGAAAGAGGTATCCCTCCTGAAGCACATAGTCATCATGGTCTCTCGAGGGTCCGGCCTGGAGAGTGGCATAAATCAGACCAAAGTCAGGGCAGTCAACATAGGCCTCTCTCATCTTTTCTAGCCCGATGACCTCGGCACTCATGGTGGTCAGCAAACATGCTCGCCGACTCAAGACATCAGCCACCTTGTTCTCCACTCCAGCCTTATGTTTAAGCACAAAGGTGAACTGCTGGAGATACTCAACCCAACGACTGTGATGCGAATTAAGCTTCTTTTGGGAGTGGAGGTATCTCAAAGCCTCATGATCGGAGTATAAGATAAACTTCTGATGTAAAAGATAGTGCCTCCAATGCCTAAGAGCCTGAACAACTGCGTAGAATTCCTTATCATAAGTGGAGTATCGCAGTTTCACGTCATTCAGCTTCTCGCTGAAATATGCGACCGGGTGGGACTCCTGACTCAACACTCCTCCTATCCCAACACCTGACGCATCACAAAAGACCTCAAACACCTTCGAGAAATCAGGCAATTGAAAGATAGGTGTCTGGGTCATGCGCTCCTTGATGTCCTTGAAGGCGGCAGCTCCGGCCTTCGTCCATACAAAGGTGCCCTTCCGGATACAATCCGTGATCGGGGCGGTGACGGAGCTAAATTCACGGATGAAGTGACAATAGAACGTCGCAAGGCCATGGAAGCTGCGGACATCATGGACCGTACGGGGTTCCGGCCACTCAACAATGGCCCAGACCTTCTCCGGATCAACGGAGACCCCAATACTAGACACAACAAAACCTAAGAAGGTAAGCTGAGGTGTCATGAAGGCACACTTCTGTGGGTTTGCATACAACTGCTCTCGCCTAAGAAGAAGACAGACCTGCCGAAGGTGGTCTAAGTGGTCCCCCATGGTGCGACTATAGATAAGGATATCATCAAAATACACAACCACAAAGACTCCAATAAACGATCGAAGGACCTGAGTCATGAGTCGCATGAATGTGCTAGGGGCATTGGTCAACCCAAAAGGAATGACCAACCACTCATATAGACCATCCTTGGTCTTGAATGCGGTCTTCCACTCATCACCTGGCCTAATCCTCACCTGATGATAGTCACTCTTAAGATCAATCTTTGAGAAGATGGTGGCACCAGCCATCATGTCTAGCATGTCATCCAGGAGGGGAATAGGGAACCTGTACTTCACGATGATTTTATTGATGGCACGGCTATCAATGCACATTCTCCATGTGCCATCCTTCTTCGGGGCGAGTAATGCGGGTACAACACATGGGCTCATATTATCCCGAACAGATCCTCTCTGCATCAACTCATCGACCTGCCGTTTTAGCTCGGCATGTTCCGTGGGACTCATGCGATAATGAGGAAGGTTGGGCAAAGAAGATCCCGGAATAAGGTCGATGGCATGCTAAATATCCTGCATAGGTGGGAGTCCCTCAGGACGCTCACCGGGAAAGATATCAACAAACTTCTACAGAATGGGGACAACCTCGGGTGGGAGCTCACCCTCGGAGTCTCGCTCTACCTCTCGGACCGCAATAGCAAACACGGGGCAGCCCCGACTAGCCTCCCGCTCCATTTCCGGGGAGCTGTTAGGGTGCTAAGTCAAGATACAGAGGGGGGTGAATGTATCCCCTTCAAAAATAATGCCCAAATTAAAACTCTAATGCTCAAATATGCGGAATAAAAACTAATGAGCTCTGTAAGATGAGATGATAAGATAACACATGATCAAACAGTTGGACTGCAACAATGCAGCCACCTGATCAAACCAGAAATGCAGACAGAACTATGCAACCCAAACACACCTAGCAAAATATAATGCTCAAGGTTACTGCAGATAGGAACAATACAAACAATCCAAGATAACACAGCTAACCATGCATGCATAACCTGTGAATGGGAGGTAGGAGGCAAGGAGCAAACGCACAAAACAAACCACTGCACAGTAGATTTTTTAGGTGGTTCGGTCCTCCAGACCTACATCCACCCCTCACTCCCAACCGGAGTGAGGCTTCACTAGCCAACGCTAGAAACAAGCAGACTCAGTCTGCGAACACTTGCTGCCACACAGCTTGACCAGGGGAACAGCCTCCCCTCTTCCTCCCAACCGGAGGGACATCCCAAGTGACTCCCAGCCACTTGGAAACCATATGTCGAAGACCTCTCTTCCTCCAGACCAGGAGGGACCCTTGGACTTGCAACCCACAAGCCCAGAACCAGAGGACGAGCCTCCCTTCCTCTAACCAGAGGGAACCCACAAGTGACAACCTGTCACTTGCAACCCGGAGATCAGATTTCCCTTCTCCTGAACCAACAGGAGGAACCCGACCTCAGTCCAGAGGATCGGAAGAACAAAGGTAATCAGAAAAATAAAAGAAAAATAAGAAACACAAAATGAAAATAACTTCAGCAACCAGAAAGCTGGAAAACGAAATATAAACTGCAGCTCTCGCAGGAGCAACTGGATTGGATTTGATCCAAAGTCCAGTGAAAATAACGAAGCTTCTCTCTGCTCTTCTTAACGAGCTCTCTCTTTCTCTTTTTCTTCTGCTGCTCTCACTCTCTATCTTCTTCTCTTTCACAGGCTCTCCCCACTTCTTCTGCTCTATGCTTCTACTGCTCTTTTGATCGTGGCTCTCTTCCTTCTACTTCTCTGCCACGCTTCTTCTTCACTCTCAGTCTCGATCAGCCCTCTTCTGTTCTCATCTACCTTCTACAGTGGACGAAGGCTTCTATATATATCACAGCAGCTTAGGGCGTATGTCTCCACAGCTCCCGCCCAAGTGACTCTACCACGTGTCAGCATCTCAGCTCCTTGGATCACGTGCCAGACACCTGCAAGATTAATGAGGAGTTCAGTCGATCAGTAAAGCACAGCCTGTATAGACTTTATAAGCAGCAAATGGATAAGTATGTACACTGAGAGAGTGTATAGAGTTAAAGTTCTTCATGCGAGCTCAGTGTATGGACTTTCAGTTAAATGCATTAACATACCAAGGGAATGAGTGTATGGACTTAAAGAATCAGTTAACCAAGTGTGAAGAGTGTATACACTTGACTGCGTGCATGACAGACAATGTCTAGACTTGCTATTAACATGCATGAGAACCCAATGTACAGACATGATGTAGCTTCAGCTGACGACCCCAGTGTATAGACTTGCTGAGGGAGAGACTGTACAGACTTGAAGCAAAGCAAGGCAATTGAGTGTGTAGACTTCACGATTTGCAGACTTGCCAAAGAAACGGCTGTACAGACTTTAGCTCAAGAGCGATGTATAGAGTTTTGAAAGCTTGAACAACGAAGCATGCTGTACAGACTTTGAGTGAGAGTCCTGAACAGTGAATCAATGTGTAGACTTCACTTCAAGCAAGCTACAGCCCAATGTATAGACTTGTCACCAACGCAATGTATAGACTTTGCGAAGCACATGCCAAGGCTGTACAGACTTGCAATGCCATGAAGACAATTGAATAGACTTGACGAATGTGAGACGTTGAAAGAGACGGTGGATGTACAGACTTCAAGGGTTAACTGAGACGGTAGGGGAGACGGATGGCTGTACAGACTTCAGCTAAACAGGATGTGCAGACTTTGGCTGTACAGACTTGGAAAGCTTGGCGGAGGATGTACAGACTTGGTGAGCGCCAAGCGATGTACAGACTTGGATGACCAACACCAATGTATAGACTTGCACAGTGCTGCCAGTGTATAGACTTTGGCACAGTCCAATGTATAGACTTTGTTTCGAGCAACGTAGGTAAAAGACCCCCAATGTATAGACTTCCAACGTGAATGACACGCTGTACAGACTTTGCTCAAACAGTACGATGTATGCACTTGGAATTCCAACAGAAGGATGTATGGACTTTGATAAGAGAATGGCTGTACAGACTTCAGGTGTAGATCAATGTATAGACTTCCAATATGAAGACCAATGTACAGACTTCGAATATGAAGACCGATGTGTGGACTTCGAATATGAAGACCGATGTATAGACTTCGAATATGAAGACCAATGTATAGACTTCAATTGAGTGCATTGGCTGTACAGACTTGGAAATCTTTGAGCGATGTACAGACTTGGAGTTAATGCATGAACATTGATGTATAGACTTAGACGCAATCATGCTATGCAATGTACACACTTGATGTAATGCATGCCGATGTACAGACTTCAGTTGAAGTCAACCAAAGATTGTATATACTTTATGAATGCATATGCCAAGACCAATGTACAAACTTGATCAAATGTCTAGAATTTGCATGAACAGTCGATGTGTAGACTTCACATGTAGAGATTTTGAACGTGTGTGCTGGCAGTGTACTGACATTGATAGTCTAGGGGGGTCGACCCATCTAAGAAGGGGGGTCGACCCATCTAAGAAGGGGGGTCGACCCACTTCAGTCCTGATAATGCTGACAGAGTTTACACTTGAACAAATAATGCATGTGAAAGATTTATGCAGCAGATAACATGACTGAACATATAATGCAATGCTTCATGATCTGATGAACTGACTGAACAGCAAATTAACTAAACATATGAGAGACTGCATTATGATCAGAAAGTGACTGAATAACAGCATGATGACTCACACAGCAAGATGACTCACAGTGATTAACTCACATCAAAACCAATCATCAAAAGATTAACTCACATCAAAGCCAATCATCAAAACCACAGGGACACAACAATCTCCCCCTTTTTGATGATGGCAACACTACACTGTGAGTAATTCTGATGACACAAACTATTCTCCCCCTTTGACTTCATCAAAAAGAAAATAGTTTGAGAAGTTAAAGCAAACCAGCATGCAATGATGGAATAAAAATCTCCCCCTTTGGCAAAAATCTCCCCCTTTGATATAATCAATATGAATGCAGATGCAGAAGGAGATACCAAAATACAAGAGCTCCCCCTAAAAATATGAATGCAAGAACACAATTCTCCCCCTTTAAGAGTTTCTAGGCAGCATGATGCATATGACATGGAAGCTCCCCCTCAATAAGTGGAATCTTATGAGATGGATAACAAGGAGAAGTTTAGGTCAATGAATCAATGACATTGAGCAGAAGAGTTTCAAGTAGCAGATTTTCAAAGAAGCTCTAATCACAAGAAATTCAGTCAGATTTTCAAAGAGATATCAGTCTCATAAATCCAAAACATAAGTTTTCAAAGTCTTCCATTATAAGGGCTTATGAATGAGCTTTATTGAACAACATAGTTTAAACATGATGTATGCAGAGTTTATCAATAAAATTCTGTATTGATATCTAAAACCATGGTTTAATAAAAATGAACCAAGCCCTCATATTTATCTTGATTAATCTCCCTTTCTCTTACACAATCAAATCTATTGACTTCTTTAGAATTACATGCACTAGTATTGAGATCAAGCAATTATGAAGTCATATGATTTTGTCTAGGGTTGTAGCAATTTGATTTTAGCATCAATATTCAGATATTGAGATATGTTCAACAATTTTTCATGCTACAAATTTTACGAGCACTCTAGTTCAGTGCACACCTTGTAACTAGAGGATATACCTTGATCAGAGGCCAATATCCCTAAGCACTTAGTGTGACTAACTGTCATGCTATATATGAACAGAGATAGCATTTACATATCATGACACACTACAAATCATTTCTTGATGAGTGAGTTGTATTTCTCAGTGTGCATGCCATTGCTCTGCCTGATTTTTAATGAATTTTATATAGAGTTAACTAAGGCACCTCATGACACAGTCCTTTGGACATGGTTTCTCAGTGACCAAAGTCATTGCTCTGACAACTCTTTACCCTTTAGACATTTCAGACAAATTCATTTGCTTCAAGTCAATAATAATTTCATGTACTTAACCAATTAAAGCCATGAATTCAATAATGCAGATTTCAGAAGATTTTACAAGATACAGCATGAAATAGATGGTTAAGGTTTATTAAACATGCTTCAGATATTTTTAAGAGATTTTAAAGTCAAACTCCATGAACATTAAACTTAAACCACATGAGTTATTTCAGACATTCATAAAAACATATAATAGAAGATTCCTAGTTCAAGTGTTTTCAGATTTATGATCGAGATAGTCCCATTGAAATCTTCATGAAAGACTGATGGAATTCTGAAGCCAAATGATACCAATTGATAAGAGAGATTTTGAAGCCCAGTGATTATTTTTCAGAGTATGATCGAGGTTTGTCAACCAAATGAATAAGAAAGGATATGCAATGAATTTTGACAAATGTATGCATTTGACAACCTATATGCAATGCATTGACTCCCCCTGACAATATGCATTCAAACAAACGTTTTGGCATTTTTCAAATTATGGAAATACAATGCAATTAACCATATGTATGCAAAAACATGCAAAGACTCAACATTGAATGCTATGCAAAGATATGCCATTTACTACCCCTGAAAACATGCAATGTTTGCACTGAAAACTGAGCATATGATTCCAAATGATATTGTGACTTGTGCACATTTAGACTGTCCTATCCAGCAAAGTGACCCATGGTACTAGGCGGAGTATTTGGTCTAAAAGACCACCTCTCACATTGTAAGAACCTCCAGACAGATTTCCCTGCCTTTTGGTAGCTTACCATTTGATATACTATTGAGGTCAATCATGATAATCCAACATGGGCAGCATGCATGGATCAAATTTCAGCTTATCAGATTTTTCAGAATGCAATAGTCAGATTTCAAACAACATACATATGCAATTCAGGTTTTTAGAAATTGCAAGTTTATTCTCATTTCAATATCTAAACAGCCAATTCATATGAGCATTAAGAGACACGAATTCTCATAGTGTTCAAAAGATGACAGATATGCAAGAACACATCAAACCAGATATGCAATGAGTTTCAAAACAGGAAATGCAGAGAATTTACCTGAAAAGTTCAGAAGGGGTTTTCATTCTTGAGTGCCTTGGATTAATACCCCTTTTTATTCCATTCCAAGGCACACCTGTAAAGCAAAGTTATTTTGCACAAACAGGTACCCAAGAGGTCTTGGGTCCTGAATTGACAATGACATTCGTAGCAGGTTTTCTAAATAATTTTCTAGTTGCTTGGTCATCAGATTTCATCAAGTAGCAATTATTCATTGAATGACCAATTTGTCCACAGTAATGGCATGAATTAGCAGATTTCAAATTCTTCTTATGCACATTACTGTTGTCATGAAGTTTATTGGCAGAGAGAGAGTTCTGTTTACTATAATGATAGTAAGATGCATCAGGTTTCAGATTTGATCTATGCACATTCTTGTTAGCATGAAATCCATGTGCATATGCATGAAACTTTTTGTTGTTGACAGAATTAAAATTCTGTTTACTAAAACCGGCCAGCCAACATTCAACAGCTCTATGGCCTGGCTTCCCACAGTTATAGCATGAAAAGCTCACAGATTTTCTGGCAGAGAATTTGATAACATGGGGGTTAAAAGAATTCTTCTGAATGTGCCAACAGTCCTTGACTGTGTGGCCATACTTCCCACATTTGAAGCACTCATTGTGCTTGCCTCTAAAAATATTTCTTCCAAAAGTATTTCGATTTGTAGGGAGTTTAACAGTTTTAGAATTGAATTGTCTACCCTGAGCATGCCAGCATTCAATGGCCCTGTGGCCCAATTTGCCACAGTGATAGCATTCAGTTTTCTTTTTGTTCTGAGCAGAGACATGTTTCCTAGCATGCTTTTTGTTGTCTTGTTTCAGAATGAAGCAATTATCCATAATGTGGCCAACCATACCACAGTAATGACATGAATTCTTGTTTTTATGTGCATGTGTATGTGTATTCATGTCAAGCACAGATTGAACTTTCTCAACATATTTAAAATCAGTTTTTTTCTTGGTGGCAGGAAAGTTCGAGTGATGTACAGCATGCATTTTTTCAATGTGATTCACTCCTTTCTTCACATGACTGACCTTTTCCATTTTTCCAGTTTGTTTCTGATTCTTCTGAACATTTGGTTGTTTATTTTCTGAGGTGGTGGCTACATCTGATGCTTTGATAAAAGATGTCATTAGCTTGTTTTTGAAAGTCTTTTTATTGACATTGTTGTAGCCTAACCCTTCCTTTTGAGTATTGACCTTAACTCCTAACAACCTGTCCAGATTCTCTTGTCCACTCACAAACTTTGACAGAGATGTTTTCAGATCTTGAATTTCATTTTCTAGTGAGGAAATGTGTAACTCATAACTGGCAATCTCTTGCTCACTGCAATTCATAGCTTCATTCAAAACTTTGTTAGCAGTTTTATATTTCTCAATTTCATTTTCTAGATTGCTCAGTTTATCAGAATCTTCAATGCAAATAGTTTTTCCTCTTTCTAAGGCTAGAAGTCTCTCAGAGATAATGGAGTTCAGCATTTTTAACTTCTCATTTTCTTCCTTAAGCTTGTCATTCTGAATTAACTCATTTATTAGATTCTGATCATCTGAGTTAACTCCAAGTTTTCTTTCAGCCTCAAATTCCTTTAATTCTTTTTGCTGTTTCTCCAAATCTTTCTGTAATTATATATTTACAGATTTTATGGCATTGAATTTTTCAGCAAACAAGTTCTTCTCCTGCTCAAGTTTCTCAAATTTTTCATCATTTTCATTAACAGATTTTCTCAGAGAATCATTTTCAGATTTTAGCTTGTTTAAATCTGAGTTCACACTTTCAAAGTTTTTCAGCAATTTTTTATACTGGTCATGATAGTTAACTAGAGTCTGATTATCATTATCTGACTTGAATTTTTCTTTGAGTTCAGATATTACATTTATATGATCTTGATTCTCAGTTTTCAATAATGAAATTTGTTTCTTCAGCATTTGAAAATTAGACATACAGGCATCATGAACATTTTTCAATTCAACACAATTTTTACATGGAGAACTTGAACTAACTGACCCAGTACCCTTCTTCAATTTTTTATACTATTTTCTTAACAGTTCATGAGATTCAAGTAGCTCAGAATATGCATTTTCCCAATCATCTAAAGTATAGTTTTCAAAGGGATTTACCTCATCATCATCATCATCTTCATCTTGACTGCTGCCTTGATTATTTCTGTCAGCCATCATGCAGCTGTCCTCATTTCTTATCTGAGTTCGCTTCAGCATGTCCAGAATATCTTTAGCAGAACCGCAATCAAAGAAACATGAATGAAAAGCTCTATCAGTAGCTGCCTTCATTAGATTTATAGCTATCTGATTCTCTTCATGCATTAATTTGTGACTGTCAGTCCATTTGGACTTTTTCTTTGGTAGTGCATGAGGACCGATTGAAATCACTTTCCACAGGTATGGATTAACAGATTTAGCATAATTTTTCAGACTAGCAGACCATATACTAAAATTGGAACCGTTTAAAACTGGTGGTTCACCCATGAAAATAGATCAGATATAGAGCAACAGGAATATTGATGCACCAAAAGCAAATTAGCACCTAAGACTACAAGATCGGATCTGCAGGTCGCTGGACCTTCTAAGCAGACACCGCTCTGATACCAATTGTTAGGGTGCTAAGTCCGGATACAGAGGGGGGTGAATGTATCCCCTTCAGAAATAATGCCCAAATTAAAACTCTAAAGCCCAGATATGCGGAATAAAAACTAATGAGCTCTGTAAGATGAGATGATAAGATAGCATATGATCAAACAGTTGGACTGCAACAATGCAGCCACCTGATCAAACCAGAAATGCAGACAGAACTATGCAACCCAAACACACCTAGCAAAATATAATGCTCAAGGTTACTACAGATAGGAACAATACAAACAATCTAAGATAACACAGCTAACCATGCATGCATAACCTGTGAATGGGAGGTAGGAGGCAAGGAGCAAACGCACAAAACAAAACACTGCACAGTAGATTTTTTAGTTGGTTTGGTCCTCCAGACCTACATCCACCCCTCACTCCCAACCGGAGTGAGGCTTCACTAGCCAACGCTAGAAACAAGCAGACTCAGTCTGCGAACACTTGCTGCCACATAGCTTGACCAGGGGAACAGCCTCCCCTCTTCCTCCCAACCGGAGGGACACCCCAAGTGACTCCCAGTCACTTGGAAACCAGAGGTCGAAGACCTCCCTTCCTCCAGACCAGGAGGGACCCCTGGACTTGCAACCCACAAGCCCAGAACCGGAGGACGAGCCTCCCTTCCTCTAACCAGAGGGAACCCACAAGTGACAACCTGTCACTTGCAACCCGAAGATCAGATCTCCCTTCTCCTAAACCAACAGGAGGAACCCGACCTCAGTCCAGAGGATCGGAAGAACAAAGGTAATCAGAAAAATAAAAGAAAAATAAGAAACACAAAATGAAAATAACTTCAGCAACCAGAAAGCTGGAAAATGAAATATAAACTGCAGCTCTCACAGGAGCAACTGGATTGGATTTGATCCAAAGTCCAGTGAAAATAATGAAGCTTCTCTCTGCTCTTCTTCACGAGCTCTCTCTTTCTCTTTTTCTTTTGCTTCTCTCACTCTCTATCTTCTTCTCTTTCGCAGGCTCTCCCCACTTCTTCTGCTCTCTGCTTCTCCTGCTCTTTTGATCGTGGCTCTCTTCCTTCTACTTCTCTGCCTCTCTTCTTCTTCACTCTCAGTCTCGATCAGCCCTCTTCTGTTCTCATCTACCTTCTATAGTCGACGAAGGCTTCTATATATATCACAGCAGCTTAGGGCGTGTGTCTCCACAGCTCCCGCCCAAGTGACTCTACCACGTGTCAGCATCTCAGCTCCTTGGATCACGTGCCAGACACTTGCAAGATTAATGAGGAGTTCAGTCGATCAGCAAAGCACAGCCTGTATAGACTTTATAAGTAGCAAATGGATCAGTATGTACACTGAGAGAGTGTATAGAGTTGAAGTTCTTCATGCGAGCTCAGTGTATGGACTTTCAGTTAAATGCATTAACATACCAAGGGAATGAGTGTATGGACTTAAAGCATTAGTTAACCAAGTGTGAAGAGTGTATACACTTGACTGCGTGCATGACAGACAATGTCTAGACTTGCTATTAACATGCATGAGAACCCAATGTACAGACATGTTGTAGCTTCAGCTGACGACCCCAGTGTATAGACTTGCTGAGGGAGAGACTGTACAGACTTGAAGCAAAGCAAGGCAATCAAGTGTGTAGACTTCACGATGTGCAGACTTGCCAAAGAAACGGTTGTACAGGCTTTAGCTCAAGAGCGATGTAAAGAGTTTTGAAAGTTTGAACAACAAAGCATGCTGTACAGACTTTGAGTGAGAGTCCTGAACAGTGAATCAATGTGTAGACTTCACTTCAAGCAAGCTACAGCCCAATGTATAGACTTGCCACCAACGCAATGTATAGACTTTGCGAAGCACATGCCAAGGCTGTATAGACTTGCAATGCCATGAAGACAATTGAATAGACTTGACGAATGTGAGACGTTGAAAGAGACGGTGGATGTACAGACTTCAAGGCTTAACTGAGATGGTAGGGGAGACGGATGGCTGTACAGACTTCAGCTAAACAGGATGTGCAGACTTTGGCTGTACAGACTTGGAAAGCTTGGCGGAGGATGTACAGACTTGGTGAGCGCCAAGCGATGTACAGACTTGGATGACCAACGCCAATGTATAGACTTGCACAATGCTGCCAGTGTATAGACTTTGGCACAGTCCAATGTATAGACTTTGTTTCGAGCAACGTAGGTAAAAGACCCCCAATGTATAGACTTCCAACGTGAATGACACGCTGTACAGACTTTGCTCAAACAGTCCGATGTATGGACTTGGAATTCCAACAGAAGGATGTATGGACTTTGATAAGAGAATGGCTATACAGACTTCAGGTGTAGACCAATGTATAGACTTCCAATATGAAGACCAATGTACAGACTTCGAATATGAAGACCGATGTGTGGACTTCGAATATGAAGACCGATGTATAGACTTCAATTGAGTGCATTGGCTGTACAGACTTGGAAATCTTTGAGCGATGTACAGACTTGGAGTTAATGCATGAACAGTGATGTATAGACTTAGACGCAATCATGCTATGCAATGTACACACTTGATGTAATGCATGCCGATGTACAGACTTCAGTTGAAGTCAACCGAAGATTGTATATACTTTATGAATGCATATGCCAAGACCAGTGTACAAACTTGATCAAATGTCTAGAATTTGCATGAACAGTCAATGTGTAGACTTCACATGTAGAGATTTTGAATGTGTGTGCTGGCAGTGTACAGACATTGATAGTCTAGCGGGGTCGACCCATCTAAGAAGAGTGGTCGACCCACTTCAGTCCTGACAATGCTGACAGAGTTTACACTTGAGTAAATTATGCAGCAGATAACATGACTAAACATATAATGCAATGCTTCATGATCTGATCAACTGACTGAACAACAAATTAACTGAACATATGAGAGACTGCATTATGATCAGAAAATGACTGAATAACAGCATGATGACTCACACAGCAAGATGACTCACAGTGATTAACTCACATCAAAACCAATCATCAAAAGATTAACTCACATCAAAGCCAATCATCAAAACCACAGGGACACAACAGAAGCTAATCAACATCAATCTCCTAGTCAAGGGCTCACCTAGGCCAGATGTAACGGTCATAGCCCGAGCTGGGGACGGGGTACTGGGCCCGGGGACGGACGGCTCCGGAGTACTAGGGCCAGTAGGACCCTTAACTGATAGGCTCTTGGGCTAATGGGGTTGGAGAGTAATCTATTGGCCATCATGGTCGAAGGTACAGGTGTTCGACCGGCCATGGAGTGTGGCATCTCGATCAAATAACCACGGCCTACCCAAAATAATATTACCCACCTCCATGGGTAGGACATCACACCAGACCTCGTCATGGTAGGCATAGAACTACAGTGGGACCAAGCACCGCAGCCTGATCGGGATGGAAGTGGAATCCACCCATGATACACGATAAGGGCAAGGGTGCTCCACGGGTGTAAGACCAAGACGGGAGACAGCGCCCGTGGAGATTACATTGATGCAACTCCCGCTATCGATGATCACTTTACACACGTGCTTGTCCAGCCTACAGAATGTATGAAAAATAGTGGTCCGACGCCAGTCATCACTGGCCTGTGGCTGGGTGAGAATACACCTGAAGACCCCCACGTGGGTATCATCGGGATGTGGGGCATCCTGGCCGTCACCTTCAATCTCATAGTACTCGTCAGCTAGCTCCTGATCTGCTTCATAGGTGACTAACTCGAGACCCGCAGGGGTGGTATCCTTGGCCTGTGTGTCCCCAATGATAAGAGATGGGCGGGTGGGACACTGGTTGGCAAAATGGCCAAACCCATTGCAGCGGTAACACTGCTGCCGTGATCCACTAGGCTCCCCAATCAAAGGTCCTTTCCCCTTATCCTCCCGACGGATAGGAGGTGTAGGCAACAAAGGACCAGCAGGAGGTGCGGGTGCCGGTGGACGGGCGGTGGGTGCCGTAAGAAGTTGGGGACGAGGAAGGTCCCTCAGGGGTGAAGGGCGAGGCCTAGGAGCAAAAGGCTCGGAGCGAGCGTGCTCCTGAGGTCGAGCCACAGGGGCCCTTGGATATGTGCCAGAAGAGCCGCGAGGCTCGACACTACGAAGGGGGAAAGAGCACAACCGATGGGGAGACTCGAACTCGGCCTCGAATTGCTCCAATTCGAGAGCAACCTGATACGCCTGCTCCAAAGTGGTCGCGTTGCGGCGAAAGAGTTCATATTGATAGTTGGGCCGCAGACCTCTTCGAAAGCGTGATATGGTCATGGTGCTCTCCTCCGTAACTCCGCACCGCAAGTAATGCTCGTCAAACTCGGCGGTGTACTCGGTCACGGATCGGTTCCCTTGGGAGATGCTTTGCCATTTGTCTATGAGACGTTGGTGATATGAGGCAGGAAGGTATTTCTCCCTCAATTTGATTTTCATGTCATCCCAAGTACCGATTTGGGGTTGACGTCGCTGATTGAGCAGGCTCTCCACATTGGTCCAATAAGTTTGGGCCTGCCCTTGCAGCTTCATCTTCGCGTATCGGACTCTTCGGTGGTCCATCATCTCAAATCACTCGAAGTACTGGTCCATGCCGGCCTCCCAGTCTAGATACACCCTAGGGTCCAAGGACCCGCTAAAAGTGGGAGGGTCCGCATGCACGCCCCTAAGAATGTGGTCGTCATCATCATCATCATCACGGTTCCGTCATTGATTACGACGACCATTTCCACCTTGCTCATTATCAGATGCATAGTCAGCCACCTCCTGCACCTGTTGCCTCCCAACATCTACCGCCTGAGCTCTTGGCGCAGCAGGTTGCTGGACCGGCTCTTGTTGACCATTGGTCGGCACTGGTTGCGCCGCCGCTGGGGCCCTCTCAAGGACGGCAATCCTCCCTACAAGACCCTGGATGGACTGGTCCGAAGATTCGGCCCGATCCTCGAGGGCTTTCATTCTCCCTTCTAGATGCGTTCCTACGCCATCTAGACGCGTACTAAGGCCATCCATATGCGTGTCAAGATGTTCCATAATGGTTCGGAACATCTCGACCGTCAAGGACTCATCGGAGCTACGGGCTCGTGAATCCGCCATAGGTGGTGGTGGCGAGTATTGGGTACCTCGACGGGTGGGCATGCAAAGACACACAAACTAGGAGACACAAACTGATGCAAACACTGACTAATACACCTAGACCTAAACCAATATCCGGTACGTGGCAGAGTTAATCTTTCCGAAGATCACTCCCGCAAGTGTGCAGCCTTCCTGATAGGCGTAGCCTAACGTTCGGACAACACCTTTTAATATATCGAATTATCGGGATGAAATGCAATTTTAAAACACTTTTTTGTTTTGAAAATAATGATGATCCTAGACTCGACTTAGACTATGCAAGACTTATGCAACGACTACCCTAGACTCGACTCGCTCTGATACAAAATTGATGCGGGACGGACACGGGGACCGACTCTAAGTGATGCGGACCAGGGACTCTAAATGTGGATGCGACCAGCAACACACAAATTGGAGAGACTTAGGCCCGACACTAGGAGTTCCTATGGGCTATACGTCGCTAACAGAAACGCAAGCTCACTCGTCGTCCCAAGCGAGGGAAACGCGGATCGTGCGCGGTTGAAGAACCGGCAGAGTTAAGCGTAGTCCGACTCAACTTCCGTGCTCGGATCGAGCCACGGGACGGGTCACTCGCACACTCACAGCGGTGACATGAACTCACGGGGTAGTTCCTATCTCACTCGGCAGTGGCATATGACCATATACTAGCTAAGCAAAGTAATGCCAAGAAGTTACGATCTTTACCTCCACGCTCCCGGCGTGGGGAAGACAACCCCGGCCAATCTCGGACTCCCGATTAAATAATTTTACAGTAGTACAATAATTTTGACCCACTCCACGCAGGGAGGTAATAGGTCACATGTGGGGTCCGGGAGTCGCGACAATTGGGTTGACGGGCAACATCTTGACGTCGTCCTGGCAGTGCCGAACCAGCATTTTGGTGTTGTCTGGACGACGCGATCTACGGGTCCGTGGGACCCACGAGCCGCTCTGTCCTCCGGGTCTGATGGGGTGGGTCCCGCTGTGGTGAAGACCCCTGGTGGCGCGCCTCCTTAAGGACGGCGGTCGGCCGGAAACATCGGTCGGAGGCTGATCGGCTCCGATCTTCAAGCTTTGGAGTTGCTGCCCACGGACTGGTGCTTCTGTTTTTCAGCACGCGCTCCGGTGAGATCGGCTGCTGCGATCAATCCTGATGTCGGATTGAAGCACAGAAGGTACCATTGGAAAGCTCTTTCGAAGTACTTAAATCTAGGGCCAGAGAGATTAACTGGATCTGTACAGATCTGGCCTTTGTTGATTTTTGAAGTTGCTGTTGGACAGTGCCCGAAATCTCAAGGCAGCAGAGAAGTTTTCTGAGAACTACCTTTGACCGCGGGGTATACCACTGATTCAGACTTCCAGCTCTTCATGAACTTTGTAGAGGGGAGAGAGGGGAAAACAGAAATATTCTTTGTGGAGGGTTTGGTCGAGGTTTGGACGGGGAAAGGTATTTTAGACTGGCAGGTGGTCAGATTTGGACTGAGGCAAATAGAACTGTAGATACATCTGAAAGTGATTTTTATAAAATAGATGGAGGTCTATGGAAATTCACGAAAATTCTTGGGTGGAGGGGATGGTGGATGGAACTTCCAGTAAATTTGGGGGTTCCAAAAAAAATCAAAAGGTGGGTCGGAGATGGGAAGATCAGGGTTGCTGTCACAGTAGATAGAAAACTGGCAGATCTAGAAGGAAAAGATGGACGAAAATAAAAAAATGGAAATCGGAATCTAAAGGCCAAACCAAATTTTATGGAACATGGAGGGTACCTCTTGAACACCCTCTGAAAATTTGAGCTCAAGAGGATCTCGTGGTTGAGAGCAAAAATTCGTGGATGGAGGTTCTATCCTGGGTGGATAGAATACCGGCAACGATGGTGGCGGTGCGATGGCGGCACGATGGCGGCGGCGGCGATCACCGAAACTGATATGTGAGGCTTCCCACCACAGAAGGCAACCTTCCCAGCTGTAATTAGAAGAGAGGGGAGAGAGAGAGGAGGGCGCACCAGGCTGCTCCAACAATTTTCTTGAATTTTGTGTGTGTTATTCCATCAAAAATGAAAATACAAGGAATTTATATGAAATACAAAAGGACCTCAATTAACCCTAGATCTAGAATTGGGAGAGGTAAACTTGGGAGTCAACAAATTAAATCTCCCATGTGGTTTGGACCAAAATAAAGAAATTACAAAAAAATTTCCTATTTTATTCTAAAGGGAGGGCGCCACTTGGACTTTTTAGGTTTCCAATTTGGACTTTTTAAGTCCTTTGTCCCCCACTTGGCCCACCCTTCTAGAAGCCCACAATTGAAATGTTGACTGACCCCACATGGGCCCTATGGATGAGGTGGATCAATGGGAGGAGGGATGGGGGGCTCGCGGGACCCAGGTGTTCCATATTACACATAAACCCCTCTTACAATCCAAATTACAAACCGAATAAAACTACATAAACACACATGACACACAAATAAAGTCCAAATAATATGATAAATGTTGAGACTCAAGGGGGAGTCTCCAGACTGTCTCCGAGCCAGATGGACGCCGAAGTGGCTCGGGTGGTGCTCCGCATATGGTACCGGTGGCTCGGCGTATCGTGCTTCTCAATCGCTCGGGTGTCCGCACCAGTGGGTCGGTTGGGGTGGATTCCTCAAGGCAAATAACAATGGCACACACTTGTCCCCCTTGGTTGACTTCTTCCTCAAGTTCTTTCCTAGTGATGAGGTGTATGTTCCTAGTAGTCCCAATGGTCAAACTAGGATTCGGACTTGATGGGGTGGAGTTTGGTGGGTTTGGAATAGTGGGAGAGGTAGGGAATCCCTCAAGGGAGGGAGATGCCTTCTTGGGAGGGGAGCGGGGTGGAGAGGGGTTGAGTTGAATCCTATTCCCCTCATGAGTGAAAATGCAAGTGTTCATCCTTCCAAGGAAGGTGGCATCTACATCGTAGATCCAAGGCCGCCCTAGGAGTATACTCCCAACTTCCATTGGTAGAATGTCACACTAAACTTGGCCTTGGTAGGATTGGAATGTGATGGGGACAAGGCAACGAGTACTAACAGGTACGGATGTGGCATCAATCCACGCTACCCAATATGGGTGTGGATGTAGGGAGATGGTAAGGCCCAAAAGTTTAACGGTGTCGGATGACACCACATTCACACTACTCCCGCTGTCCAAGATGACCTTCCTAGCATGACTCCCTATCCGGATGTAGGTATGGAAGATGGTGTTTCTTCTCCAATCATGTTCTTGGGTTTGAGTGAGGGTGCACCTAACCACTCTAAGGTGAGAGTCGGTAGATGGAGGGGGTTGTTCTTGATTAGTCTCCATGTAGTGATTCTCATACTCCTCCTCCCAATCAAGAGAGGCCTCATACACCTCAACCTCTCCTACAACTTTATCATGGGGCAAGGGGGTTGTCTCCTCAATGAGCAAGCTAGATGCGCCCTTGGTGGGGCATTGATTGGCGAAATGTCCATACCCAAGGCACCTAAAGCATTGCTGCCCATTTTGGTGGTTTGGGGCAGCCCTAGTGTGAGGGAGAGTGGGTGCCCGATTTGGTCTATTGGGAGGGGGGTTGAGGGGCCCACTTGTGGGGCGGGGAGGAGGGGTGCCACTAGGAGGGGCTGCTCGGGTGGGAGGAGTTCCCATGGGGGTGGGAAGGAGACCTCATTGAGGAGGTGGGGGGATGGTCTGAGGTACCATGGATTTTGGGTCCATCCCCCGAAGGGGGAACATTCGAGTGTATCGAGAGAATTTCTCGGCATCTCGGGCCACTTGGTAGGCTTACTCTAGAGTGGCTACTTGACACATGAATAGCTCCTTTTTTATGTGGAATTGAAGACCATTCCTAAAGCGGGATAGTGTGACGGCGGGGTCCTCTTGGACTCCACATTTAAGAAGGTAGTAGTCAAATTTCTCAATGTACTCCATAACGGTCTTCCCTTCTTGGGTTAAGGCTTGCCACTCATCTAGGAGATTTTGATGGTAGAGGGAGGGACATATTTGAGTTTGAGTTGTTCCTTCTTGGCCCCCCATGTGGTGATGGGAGCTTCCCTCCTAACTATCCTTAATGCCTCAATGTTCTTCCAATGAGTCTTAGCTAATTTGGTAAGTTGTATTTTTGCAAGCCGGACTCTCCTATCCTCCGTCATTGGATACCAATAAAAATATTGGTCCATACCACCTCCCAATCTAAATAGATGCTTGGGTGAGGAGACCCATCAAAGGTGGGGGCATCTACTTTCACAAGTCTCATAAGGTGGTCATCCGGGTTGTCCCGGGGGGGTCTCTCATTCCTCCTTGGAGGTGGGTCTCTTTCCGATTCAGGAGGATGGTCAAAGTTGAGCTCTCCTATGGCTGGTTCCTCATGCGGGAGAGGTGCCCTCCTATCACCCTCCCTTAGGGCGGGCCTATTCTCCTCAAGTTGCTCAAGCCGGGTCGTTATGTCATCAAGACGTCCTAAGATACTAGCCATACCCTCCACTAGGAATCTCATGTGATCGGGAAGCTCATGCTCGTTGTTGGCGGGATTCCCTTGGGGATTGGGATTCATTGTGGAATTGGAAGTGGATGGATTGATTTGATAATGAGTTTCACTACGAGTGGTCATGCAAAGTTGGGTGGGCTACGCACGGGTGTGCGGAGGCACCTATGAATGACCAAGTGTGAAGATGACCCAAGACTAGACTTGTAAGAACAAGCATATGACCGCTCTGATACCACTTGATGTGGCACAGCCCAAAGATGCAAATGAATGAATTGTTGAACCTACGACTTAGATCCGCAAGCATACAAGCACTTTCAAAGGACTCACATTAGCGGCTCACTCGCACGGCTCATACGATAACTCGGTGGTGCCAGGGGATGATGGCGAGGGTCCGAGGTGGGACCCAAATATTCAAAGGACTAGGTTGGCTTAGGCTGACCCCTAAGGGTCTGGGAATTCCCAAATTCGTGGGCAGCCAGCACACCGGGGTGTGGGGTTGGGTGGCTCTCACTCACAATCCGCGGCGGGTGCACTAATGAACAATTACGGGTCCGAACACTTCCTCACCGACCGACGGGCATAAGAGACAATACTAAACTAGCAAAGCATGGAACAACAAGGTGGGGACCAGTCACTCACCTGATCGGTGCGAAGACACCGATCCCAGCCGAAAGACGAGGGCGAGCGGGGAGGCGTGGGTACGCACCCGCACGCCGCATCGATGCTGCTTGACCGGAAAATATATAACATACAACACTACTCCTCACGCAGGAGGGTGGGACAAGGGGTTTGGGTTAATGTGTTACAGTCAAACACTACCTCCACGCAGGGAGGGGCTGTAAGCCGGCCAGGCGGGGTTGGGAAAACTAAGAGAGAAAACCGATTCGCTGAGCTTTGCCGGTTCTGCCAGCTTCAGGAACAGCCTGACAAGTTGTTGATGATGGCATCGCCACGGGCTCATCCGAGCTCAGAATAAGTCAAAACTGGTGCCAAAACTTTCTACACTGACCCAGGATGACGCCTGAATTTTGGGTGAATTTCGTGATGTCGTTGCTGGCCGGGGCAGAGTCTGGAACCAGACTGATTCGTTCTGTCTCTGCCTGGTGCAGAACCAATGAGGTCTGTTGCAGAAGATGCCACGAACTCTACCGAACTCCGATTGAGACGAAATTCACGTTGACGCGACCGTGGCTGGAACAGCTTCGAGAAGGAACTGACAGTACTCCAAAAGAAGGTCAGAGAAGAAACTTCTTATTAGAAGACTGGGTGGTGGTTCAACCTGCAACAGCAGGGAGCAGCCTGCGCACTTTGACAAGAATAATTGGAACTGAGGGCTCGGCTAGGCGATTGACTTCCTTCTTCTTGATACTGAAAGAGGACTAGTCGTAGTTCCTTCCCTCTGAAGATGGCGCCCAGATCTTTCTCGAGCTGGTCGTGGTAGCCTCTGATCTCACCCTCAGATCACAAGCCGGAGTCGGGAACCGCAGTCCGGCGAGATCGGCTCCTCCGATCAGCTCCGAGCTTGGATGGACGCGGGACCACCACCGTTGCAAAGCTGACTCGATGACATTTCCTCCGATGTATGATATGTTGCCAGAAGCCCCCGGGTGACAAGGTGGTGCTCTCTGCAACCTGCTGCTACTCTGCTGCCTGCAACCCAGGACTTGATCTGAAAATGAAAGAGGATATGGGTGAAGGGGTGGTGAAGGTGTTGCTGGGGATTGGGGTGGCTGAAGGCTGTGGGGAGGGGAGGGGGTCGATAGAGGGCTGTTGGGTGGCTGTAAAATCAAGGGGGGGGGGGTGAAGGGAGCTGGAGCTGGCTGGAGTGGGTAGGGGAAGGGAGAGGGCTGCACAAGGTAAGCAATGGAGAGGAAAGGGGGAGGGCGAACATGGGCTCGGTATGGGGGCTGGTTTGGGCGACCAAAGCCTGGTATGGGGGTTGTGAGATGGGAGGGAGATTCAAATTGGGCCTTGGGAGAAACTCCTTCTGCCTTGGGGAGGTGGGGAGGTGCTTAGGGAACTGGATGGGTAGTTGGTGGTTGGGTGGTGGGGTTTGGATTGGTGGAGGCTATCTTGGGGCTAAGGTGGAGTTATTGGGGTGGTGGGTGGTTGGGGAGGTCCTTCAATGAGGGTGGGGGAATTAGGTGGTAGGTGGGAGAAGGGGGAGAGAGAGAGGGGTTCACCCCCTTCCTTGAGGAGAGAGAGAGGGAGCGAGATAATGAGAGAGAGAGAAGAGAGAACTTTGGTGGAGGAGAGTAAGATTTGGGAGTTGCTTCTATTAAAATTGATTCATCAAAAGTTGAATACATGAGGAGAGATGGGGCCTATACATAGGCATCCACTCTTTACATGACAAAAGTACCCTTGACAATTAGACAAAAGACCAAGCATATCCTAGACTCAATCCTATAGGCCCATAACTAAGGTACTAAGGCCCAAATAAGCATTAACACGAGAAATGACTTAAAACAACATGACTAAATAAAGGAAAGTACATAAGATATGACTCAAAGAAAAAGAAAATAACGTGTGATCTCATAGCCGGGCTTCCTCAAAATGATGTAGGTGATCCGAGCCAAAGAGAGCACTGTGAGATGCCCTCATCACCAAGAGTTGAAGAGCCTCTTACAATCATTTTTATGTGAAAAGAAGGTCCAGGGTCAGCCCCAAGTTGTGCCCACTGGGATAGAGCAACATCCTCCTCCTATCCCAATCACGGCCAATGCCTCCGTCACTGCTGCGAACTTACCATTGGCGATGGAATTTGAAGTGCCACAACAGGAAGCCAATGCACGGTCCTCTACCACTCCTGCTGCGGAGAGTGTTATGGAGCAAAGGCAAATGATCGAGCGGATCGTGGAGGTGAAATTTGCTCAACATGGTGAGGGTGTGGCCACCGTTGATTTGTACAGCATGCCCTATCCCCTCCACCATCAGTTCAAGAAACTTCCACCGAACTGTCGAAAGGCCCCAAAGCTCCAGAAGTTCAATGGGCAGGGCTTTCCACATGAACACTTGGCCTATTATATGACAACCATTGGTGAATTGGCGATTGAAGAGGCATATTTGCTGCGGTATTTTGCCACGTCCATAACAGGCGCAGCCTTCCAGTGGTACTCCAGGCTGAAGCCCAATTCTACTATGGATTGGGCTGATATGCAGAAGAAGTTCGTCGACCGTTTCCAGATGGCCGAACGCAAAGTTTCTCTGGCGGAACTCTGTGTCCTTAAGCAGAGAAAAGGAGAGACCGAGTTGGACTTCATCAAGCGATGGAGGGACGTCAGCATGCGCTGCGATAATCCTCCAATCCCCGAAGGCTCGATCACCATATGCCACAGGGGTCTGTCGACAGAAGTCAGTGAAAAGCTTCTGGGCTCAAACATCAGAAGCTTTGACCAGCTGAACACAGTGGTGTTGGAGGGTGTGAGAGGATCTAAAGGGGGGGTGAATAGATCCGACACCTAATTTTTGAATGCAATGCAAAACTAGCAAGAAACAGTCAGGCAGTGTAACGAAGTTTCAAACCTGAGTCTACTCTAGTGCAGGAATTCACAAAGACACAATGCTGCGAGGAAGCTCAATCAAGACAAAGCACCTGTGAAGGAGACAGAAGAAATGGAGTGCACCCAAACAAACCACATCACCAGAGATTTTTAAGGTGGTTCGGATGCTGCCTAGCATGCCTACGTCCACCCCTCACCAACCCGGTGAGGCTACCTGCTGACAAACAGGTTGGAACACCATTGATACACAGCTTACACTACTGATACACAGCTTAATCGCTGACTAACAGCTTGACACCGCTGATTCACAACTTTACAACGGGGACGATGCCCCACACACAAAGAAGTAGAAGTAAAAAGGAAAACTCAAAACAAAAACACAAACATAAAGAAGGACAAAAAATTGCTACTGCAGAACAGAAGGTTCAGTAAGAGCAACAATGAGAATCACTCTTCCAGAGATATCGTGGTTGGCTGGCTGGCTTGGCCCTCTCTTCCTCCACTCTTGTTCTCACATTCTTGTGCATGGAACTTAGGATCGGTGCTCCTTCTTTTCCTCTTTTCTTTCTCACTTTCTGCTCTTCTCTTAGGCACCCCAACAATATCAACGGCAGCAGCAACACAACAACAACTTCAGCATACAAAGGAGGGGCGTCCAATTTATAGGCTCAAGCAGCATATCTTTTCCCTCCAAGGTCCTGCCACTAGATTGGCAGGAGAGAAATAAGAGTTCTTCAAATAATTCAAACCTGAAGTATCTTTTCCTCATTGGTTGGCAAAAGGAAGGACATCCTTCGGTCCTGGAGGATCTTCTGGACAGCACCTCTGATTGGTTGGATGCAAAAAGCAGACTGTCTTGAAAGGTGACATTTCCCCCATTTGTAAACTGACAGATCCATTGACCAAAATGATGGTTATGGTAACCCAATGATGACAAGGACAATTGACTGCCCTATGAACCTTTTCCACACCTCAAAAGTTATGTTTTTCGAGGTTTACGGTTGCTATTTTTGGTTCTTGGATGGTCTTCGAAAAGTACAGTTCAGACAGAATAAATTAGAGGGACCTTGAGTGCGTCGATGCAACATCACCCATGCGTCGATGTGGCTATTGAAAATGAGCCTTTAAACGGATTCTGGAACACCCCCTTGCGTCGACGCCCTGAAGAAGTAGGGTCGACGCATCCTACGCTCTTAGCCTGTCAGCCTGCTGCTGAAGCTCGTGTGGTCGACGCTTCACAATGCCTGCGTCGACATAGCTATGAAGACTTGCTTGAAGGCTTATTGGAGGTTCTTGTGGAGTCGACGCCACTTTCAGGGTGCGTCGATGCATCTATTTAGAGATACATTTATAACGCTCTCCGGAAGAGCCTGGCGTCGACGCCCTGAGTTGATGGGGTCGATGCAGCTGAAGACCAGATTGAATTTTTTCTTCTTCTTGAGATCAAATGCGTTGATGCATCCTATGGTGGAGTCGACGCCGCCTTTAGGCTTTGTTAGACTTCTTAATACCTAGCCAATTAAAAGATGTTGCATGAGAGTCTAAATTAATAGGCCAATGACTTATAGTGTGTCACGCCCTGACGCGGAATACCGGAACACAGTAGTTATATACATTCATGATAAATTGAGCAATAACGAAAATAAAAGAATATAATTGCAAGTGGGAAAGGATTACTCAAAATACCAATTTTCATAACTAAGAAAACAAAAGGTTCCAACAATCCACATAACGTTTACATCACGACTCAAAAAGGAAATAATGAGGAGATTACAACTCTTGATGACAATCTTAATAACATCATGACTCAACAAGACCACTAAGTGGCACTCCACACCTCTACTAGGACAACTATCAAGTCATGTCTATCAGGTCCACTCTGGTCTTCACTCCTGCCCATCCCTGTCCGTTTGCGTTTCGCTATCAAAGCTACCTGAAATGGGGGAAAATCTGGGTGAGCGAATGCTCAGTAGGTAATAGCAGGCAAAGTTTGAGTAATTAACCAATTTAATTAAATGTCATGCGAATAAATAAAAGGATGTTGCACAAAACTGACATAAGCAGTGATGGATTGCGAGTGAAGGAAATAAATAGAACATAGATATATCATTTCCATGTATTGGCCGATCAAGCACGCAAACAAGCAAGTCAAGTAGAGATAATTCCATGTAGGAATTCAATAACTTGTAGAAATGTACAAAGAAACGAATAAATGTATGAATGTCTTAGACATCACGCTAGCCATGCACTCGGTGCAATGCCTCACCATGTCATTACAACTTCTCGGGACACTAGTACTTTTTGGGCACTCCTCTCAGGACCAGACCAGGCCCTTATGATGCGTTGGCATTTATTTGGTGGATCCAAGATCTAAATAACCATCTTAGAGATTCATTGGAATCGGTCAGGAATTCCAAGGTTAAGCTATGTAAGTTACCAACTAGGAACCAGTGGTATTATCAACAATTGGATGGGAAGTCACGAGATTAAAGGGGTATGAAACACACATGAAACAAGCTCTGGGAATGTTGCGGTCATGATCGGGCTGCCAAGGTGAGTAAACGGTCTATCGATCGATCGCAAAAGCCAAAGCTGGGCCAAAGACATGAAATCTAGCATGAAGGATGAAAAACGTTCCGAGAGGGGCCGTAACAAGATCAAGACGGTCTTGGATGGGCCGTTTCTCGAGGAAGGTGATCTTGGATGGGCCGTTTCCCGAGGAAGATGGTCCATCCAAGACCAACGGCCGTTTAGAGCAGAAGGGTCCCTGGGCCATAATTAAAATAAAAATAGTCTCAATTGGGCTACCCCATCCAGAAACGGTCCTCGAAGGGCCGCTTGGAGGATACAACGGTCCAATGGCAACCGCAACTAGTCCTGGCCCAGTAAGGCTAAAGAAATCGACTTAGTGGGCTCCCAGCCTGCCCGAGACATGGTGGGACCGAACCAGGGTCCATCCCACACCTCTCAGGTCAAGTCTAGAGGCTATAGGTCAACTCCGACGTGGCTAGGTCGACCCATATACAAGGAAGGTCGACTCACATGACCTGGCACTTAGCCAGTTAAAAACGGTCACGAAAAGGGCTGCTCAAAGTATAATGCGGTCACACTTGGGCGGTGACCTGACAGTAGCAGACCCAGAAGGGCCGTAATCAGCAGGACAACCCCGATTCCGGGCTTGGCAAAAACACACGATTCGATCGAGTCCAAAGGTTCGGGTTTTGGGGGTACAATGCACTCGGCATCCTAGTGGGAATCCCAAGCTCGCAGGGTCTTACGGAGGTCTCGCAATGGAGGTCCTAGTCCGACGGAAGGAATATCCGACGGAGAGTTGTGGATGCACTTTTTATTACATCTTAGTTTATTTGTTTAATGGGTTCGTTCATTGGTTTATTAAGTGCGTGGGCGTGCTAGTCACAAAGTGACGATTTATTCGGGCTTCGAGAAGTCCATGGTGCGCTCGATCTGACTTGGTCAGACGATTGTGTGGTTCATGTCGGGACCAAAACCTGCCGTGCCATAAAGGTCACGGCGTTAATTACGTTCCCTCGGAGAGGGGAACACCCTTGATTAATCGCCGGGAATCATGGCCTCATGGCCAAGAAATTGTATCGAGAGAAATAAGTCGACAGCAGTCTCGGATCAGTCGAAAAGCCCGATGTCTAGGGAAGCAAGCATTCGAAACATGTCAGTCACTCAAGGGACCATTTAATATTCGAACGAGTCTCCAACTTGAGGGCATCATGCTCGTCAAGGGAAAATCGGAGCATGTGTATGCCGGGGTACGTCAAATTTACTGTTCAGAGGAACAAGAAATATTCAGTTAAATCCCGGTTAAAGTGGTCAGAAACCAACAAGTTTGTCGGCTTGGTGGAAGATCAAGCCGCGGCCATACTGTGGTGGGCCCCCCGCGGTCAAAACAAGACTTGCATGAGCATCATTAATATTTTCGATGCCAAGGGGGCAATGGGGGAGTGTCCCGAGATCAGATCCCAGAACCAATATGTGTTCAAAGGGAGCGGGCTATAGGATGAGGATATGGGTCAGGCAATGACCATGATCAGGGGGAACCCGAGGTCTAAGCATGGTCCACGGAGGCCTTATTGATATTCCCATGCAAAGGGTCCGGGGATGACGAGAGCCTTCTCATTCCATTCAAATTTTATCGGTCACTCATGGACCACTTTATGTTCGGACAAAGGTCCGTATTGAAGGTACGACGTAGATAGAAACAACCCCGCACAAATGTATACTGAGTTCGCGGCAATTTCAATAAAGAGCGGGAATGAATCCCAATAGAACGAATCCGATTTGACGAACAATCGGTCCAGAGCAATGTCAGATTACGACCATATCGGGATGGTTCCCAAGGTCCGAACCTGACTTGGAGGGGCGACGTTAATATTCCCATTACGCCAGGTCTTGAAGGGATACAGGGCTACGGAGTAGGTCTCATCGTTTTATTATTATATGAATTTTTATCATTATTACTTGTTAGTTTATATATTTTTTGAGTGAGTTTGTTATTACTATTTATTTTTTTATGATTTATTTATTTATTATTGTTGTTGTTGGGTTTGTTATTATTGTCATTTATTATCATATTTTTTATTCATTTATTATTATTATTTGTCCCCATTTTGTTATTATTTCTTTTGTTTATTCTTTTGATTAGAACCCCTCCCTTTTATCATTGTCATTATGTAAATCCCTTTTTTATTACTATATTCCCTTTTCTCTAGTCTGGCTTTTAGATATAGAGTGTGTCGAACTGGGTGAGGTGGAGAGTGTACCGCTGGAGGATGATTTAGGGGTGTACCGCTGAAGCAGATGAGACTGAGTTGGGGGTATGCCGATGGGGGAGCGCCCTGGGAGGATGTACCGGCCGAGGCGTAAGCCAAAGGGATTGATGAGTGTGCCGCTGAAAGGGATGGGCTAGGGTGTGCCACTGGAGGGTCCAGGAGTGTGCCGCTGAAAACAAAGGGGGATGAGCTTGGGTGTACCGTTGGAGGCAGGTGGGAGTGTACCGCTGGGAAGGGTGAGGAGTGTGTACCACTGGGGCTAAGGGGTGAGGTCAATGCAGACAGGAGTGAGAGTCTGAGCAAGATTGGTATAGGATTGGAATGTATATCAATGCCACTGAGGTGTGTCGGGGAAAGGTTTAATTGAGGGTGCACCGGGCAGACATGGGTCAAGGCTGTGCCGGAGAGGGATAGTGTGCTGCTGGGAGGAGGCACCAAAGGGTGCATCGGCCAGGGGTTGGATGAGGGATCAAAAATGGACAGGGCAGAGTCCAGATGGATGGAACAGATTTTGAGAGAAGGTCCCTTGCTCATGCAATTCTGATGGAGGGTCTCAGATGGCCAAGCTTTCAATTTTCTTTGTAGGTGATCGAGTCCCAAGTCATGCTCAATAGTCCAGTTCTCTGAGCCTTGCATAGCTCCTTTATTCTGATTAGAATGTTTTACTATTGTTTATCCCATTTGTTTGTTGCTTCCTTTTTTTATTTCGACAGCATCTCCCCTTGACCCGAGATGGAAGGGGATAACAAGGAACATGCCCACAAGGAGTGGCATGAACCAACAATTGGAGGTGTGTGCCTGGGCATCCACCTTTGAGGAAAACTTCAGAGAAAAGGCTGAATGGGAAAATCACTAGGTCGACACAGGCTATGGGTGTACCGGAGAAGTGATGGCCTGGGTGTGCCGGGCTGGCAATCCAAGGGTGTACCGGGCAAAACATGGTCAGGGTGTGTCGGTGAAGGCATGACCCGGAGGGGGGGGGTACCGGCCAAGGAGAGGTCAAGGAGGGTGTGCCGGCCAACGCACACGGGGCATGCCGCTGGGTAAACAAATGGGAAGAGTGTGCCGTTGGGGAAGCCAATGGAGTGTGCCGGCCAAGGCATACAGGGCGTGCCGCTGGACAGACAAATGGGAAGAATGTGCCGTTGGGAGACTGGAGTGGGTGTGTGCACACCATGACCTTTGAAAGAAAGGCTGAAGAGCCTCCTGGCCAGTGGATGAATCCCAACAGCTGGGTGGGGGTAGTGGGTGTTAACAGACCCATAGGTGGAGGTAGTGGGATAATGCTCATGCCATGGAGGGCCATCAAAAGGAGGGGAGCTAGCCCGATGCTGACAGACCAAGAACACTGCCCATTGAACTAAACCAGCCAATGATGTGAGGAGTGGTTGAAACCAAGCTAGAAGTGTCACGCCCCGAGCCTTTATTACAGTGGAAAACTCGCTCGAGGAACGTGAACAACCGGCATGGTAAGCCTCTTGCAAGCAAGAATGATCAGAGCGCAAGGCAATCACACATAAGAATATAATCACATAATAATTAATCAAACTCTCACTTTATTTCATTGATAATCGAGTATTCAAGTACAATAACATTTTCATACTTTTTGGATTCCACTATACTCAAGAAATAAGAAATTACAAAGACTCGATCTAAACAATATAGACTTTCCTAAGTCTTCACTCTCATCTTCACAACACTTTCATTCGCTCTCGGATCCGCTACTTGTATAACCCGAATCCGAATTCGAATCACTTTCATTTCCTAAAAAAGATTGGAAATAGGTAATGAGCACACTTGCCCAGTAGGTATCTTCGCATCAACATGATTAGCACTATTAAAGTAATTAGCATTTTAGCTCTAAAGAATTTAGGTAAAATCACACGAAATGCGATCAATCATGCGAGTAACCAAATGAACAAAACAATCATGTAAGATAGAATGAGAGCAAGAATGAACTAGCAAGAATGTAACAAGAACATGATATTGGTCTTTCATAAACAAGAATGTATCGAGAATGCATTAGCAAGCCACATAATCATCACTCTAGTATCTTTTGCTTATGAGCAAGTACTTCATGAATTTCTGTGGAATATCAAGCAAGAAAGTCATGTATAAGAATGTCATGTCGTGCCGTGGATTTTCACTTATTTATAAAGAAAGTACTCCCAGCGTAATGCGACGCCAGTAGCATCATACCCCATAGTTTATAATAGTATGTTTTTCACAATCAGTCGAGGGAACTAGCATAGAGCCCTTGAGCACAATCAGTACTCGATCGCATCTTCAAGTAGAAATCAAGCTACTTCCACGTATGTAACAATAAAGTATGGCCAAGAATGTAATAAGTTCAATAAGCTCATGATAATAATAATCAATGAATGAACACTTCAATTTAGAATATGAAAGATCAAGAATGACTTATACTATGTTATGCTCATGGAAATAAATGGGCAGCATAACGGTACAATTCTTACTTTCCATAAATTAAATTAGGTATCTTGAATCAATTTAGTAAGTCCTTAAGTCCTAGACCATTATCAATCCATCTAGAACCTTGGAATATCAACCCGTGGGTCAAACCTTGGGTTAACAAAATGTAGAACTGTGACGGTCTTGTACTGGGCCGTTACATAACGTGATGCTCCAGTATTGGGCCGTTACAATGGTCTGAATCCAGAACAGTAGAATAGACTCAGTGAAATGTGACGGTCATATATTGGACCGTTATATGGGCCTGACGGTCTAATATAGATCCGTTACATTGCTAGAACAAGAAAACATCGATAATGCTTTCTAATCAATTGGGTTTTAATGGTACAACCAACTCGGCGTCCTAGTGGGAATCCCAGGCTCGCAGAGAATTACGGAGGCCTTGCAACAAGAATTCCTAGTCCATTGGAAGGAATATCCAATAGAGAGGTCCTCATGTCCAAGAATAATGTTCGTATAGTGCAAAGTGTGAACTAATGGACAACATACTAGAATATGTGCCATGTACTTAAAGAAAAATGACTCTATTGATAGAGAGAGAATGTGTAGCAATGTGAAACCAAAATAAAACTCCGTCAATACAACATTGGAAAAATCATGATTTAAATACAAAACTATAAAGTTAGTCAATAAAATTAACATATGCTTTAAAATAACTCAAGATCATGCAATTCCTATTTATGAATCAGTAGATAAACTTATAATCATTCTAACAGGTCAAAACTTAGATAACTAGGCATATTTATAAGTTAATGTGACTGTTCTTCAATTCTGTCTCGAATTGCCTGAACAAAGCATTCTGACGGTCTAGTCTAAGCGTGTTACACTGATGTAACGGTTTATCGTGGGACCATCAGAGTTATATAACGCACCAGTTATGGTCTGTCAGAGTCCTCAGAGAGCTTTGAATACAACAGAGGGTGTGACGGCTTATCGTAAGACCGTTACAATGTTGTGACGGCCCTACCTTAATTTGTCAGAGCTTCTGCTGACAACAATAGATAAAAAGATCTAAGGTTTGAACTTACATCATGTCTGGAAATCATGTATAAACTTCCACATGATAAAATGAAGGCTAAACTAATAGCATGCATGGGTTTTCTATGAATTTGACAAGAAAGTTCCTTTTAACTTAGTTAGGGCTAAGATACACATGTATGCATGACTCTACTAAAACATGAAATCTATGATCTATTATGCATGAAATCAAGTCAAATCAGAGGGCTTTTATCCCTAACAAAATGTTTTAACCAATCATGAGATGACCTACCCTTAACTGGGCTTTAAACTTCTAATTTGAGTCTGAAAGACGTGCCCTAGTTCTCCCTTTCCAGTGAGTTTCCAGCAACTTCACGCTGCTCTAGCTCCTCAGCCTCTTGACCTAAGGACGTGAAATTTTGAGGGTAAGAAGATGAAACTACGGTGAACAAAAGGTTCTAAATAACCGAACTCTAATTACCTCGTTTAGATGTCATAATCTCCTGATCTTCAGAGGACTTGCGTTCAGTTTCCTGGGTTGCTAAGGTCCGACAAGTAACTTTGGAAGCTTCAATCTCCTTGGTTGGTTGATCTCCTAGCATGAAATTTGGAGAGCTATTAGTCTAAAGTATTATAAACAAAACATTCTAAAGAACTTACCTGAAATTCTATCTCCTTACATTGATTCTTCACGAGCCAAAAGTAAGGGTCGCTCAGTTCAGAACTGTGTCTTATTTATAGGGATTTGGTTAGGGTTTGAGGATTAGACCGATTCTAGAGTCCTTAGTTGGCCAAAACCTGATCCCTAAGAGTCCCTAGTAACCTTACATGTTCTCCTAATCAGGTCTCTTACAGATAGGATCCCAAAGATCCAATCTTTTTGCAAGTTCTTCAACTCACGAAATTATCAGGGTGTGACGGTCCAGTCCTGATGCGTTACATGCATGTGGCGGTCGCCCGATAGACCGTTACAGCCAACGTGTGTAGAATTTCAAATTAATAAAACTCTTTTATTCATTTTATCTATATAATTATCTAATTGAGGGATATTTATCCTTTAAAATCCGTGAATAAGCTAAATAACCTTCTAGAACATGGGCCAACTTAATGGGCTTGATCCTTAAACCTTTTGAGTCTTACTTGAATAGGCTAGGCTAATTATTTAACATAATTGGGCCTTATAATAACTTATTAATTCAATAATCCATTTATTAATTTATTTAGACCTTTATAAATTTTAGAAAATTATTAAATAACCTAAGAAATTACTTATATAAATTTTGGGACACTACACCCTCCCCCACTTAGAAGAATTTGATCCCCAAATTTAATACATGGATTATGGAGAGTGTACTTACAGTTAAATAATTCTGGAAATCTTTTCCGCATAACTTCTTCGGTTTCCCATGTTGCTTCATATGGCCATGTTTTCTTCCATTGAATCTTGAACATAGGAATAATTTTATTCCTTAGTTGACGCACTTCTCGTTCCAAAATCTTTATTGGCGTTTGCTCGTGCGTCAGGTGCTTCTGAATTTCTAAATTATCATAAGTGATAACATGGTCAGGATCATATACATACTTTTTCAGCATAGAGACGTGAAATACGTCATGAACTCCTGCTAATTGTGGAGGTAAAGCCAGTATATAAGCTACTTCACCGACCCTTTCAAGAATTTCAAATGGGACAATGAACCTGGGAGTTAGCTTGCCTTTGATGCCAAATCTTCGAATACCACGACCCGGAGAAACCTTTAGATATACATGATCTCCAACCTGAAACTCCAAATCGCGCCTTCGATTATCGGCATAAAACTTTTGCCTATCTTGTGCCATCTGCAGTCTTTCTCGAATGAGCTTGATCTTCTCTGTAGAATCCCTGATAAGGTCGGGGCCTAGAAATTACCTTTCCCCTATTTCATTCCAACAAATAGGTGATCTACAGCTTTTTCCATATAACGCTTCAAAAGGTGCCATTTGTATGCTGGCTGTTGTTATATGCAAATTCTACTAGAGGCAAGTGATCATGCCAACTTCCTCCAAAATCGATAGCACAAGCCCTGAGCATATCTTCTACTACTTGATTTGTTCTTTCCGTCTGACCATCTATTTGAGAATGAAAGGTTGTGCTAAAGTTCAATCTAGTCCCTAGTGAGTTTTGTAGACCCTTCCAGAAATGTGATGTGAATCGAGGATCTCTATCAGATATAATAGTGACAGGGACACCATGTAATTTGACAATTTCTTTTATGTATAATGCTGCTAGAATATCCACAGACCATCGACTTTTTATTGGTAGAAAATGTGCAGATTTAGTCAATCGATCTATGATTACCCATATACCATCGTGTCCTCCTCTGGTCTTAGGTAAACCCATGATGAAATCCATCACTATACTCTCCCACTTCCATATTGGAATGTCTAAGGGATGTAATTTATCGACGGGTCTAAAATGCTCTGCTTTAACTTGTTGGCAAGTGAGACAATGAGACACGAAATCCGCTATCTCTCTCTTCATATTGGGCCACCAGAAGTTTCTTTTGAGATCTTGATACATCTTTGTACCTCCTGGATGAATGGTGTACTTGGAATTATGTGCTTCTTCTAGGATCAATTTCTTCGTATCCTCATGATCTGGTACACATACTCGGACCTTAAATAGCAATGTTCCATCATTGGAAACAGAGAAATCCGGCCTCTGATCTACGTTAGCTTTAATCTCCAATAACGCGGGATCATCATCTTGCAACTTGACCAGATCCTCTATTAATGTTGGTTGAGCTCAGATATTAGCCATGAAGCAATCCTCTTCCTTTGTGTCAATATCTAAATTCAACTGAGCAAACTGAGGAATAATATTAGTCATACTAACCATACGACTTGATAGCATTCCCATTGGTTTTCTACTGAGTGCATCGGTTACAGCATTAGCATTGCCAGGATGATATTGAATAGCAAAATCAAAATCTTTGAGGTATTCTAACCATCTTCTCTACCTCATATTTAGCTCTTTTTGAGAAAATAAATATTTCAAGCTCTTGTGGTCCGAGTATACCATGAACTTTTCTCCATAGAGATAATGACGCCAAATTTTTAAGGTGAAAATAACAGTTGCCAATTCCAAATCATGCACAGGATAATTTTCCTTGTGACGTTTCAATTGTCTTGAAGAATAGCAGATTACTCTTCCATCTTGCATAAGGACACATCCTAAGCCAATACCAGACGCATCCATATATACTTCGAATCCACCACCTTCCACTGGTAGTGATAGAATAGGAGCTGCAGTTGTTGGATATTGTGTTTTGATGATGATAAACACTATGAGTCAAATGTATGATGTCATATGTGTTTTATGATTCCATATGTGCTTATTGCATACAGCATGGGTTTTTGTTACATACAGTGTGTGATGCATACAATGCTCATATTGCTGTATAGATGAATTACATGGAATGAATTGCTGCACATGTGCATATTTGTGAATGTCTCTGTACAAGTCTTGCATAGAGATTGGTACAACAGTTAATATGTGTCAATGCACCTCAAGCGTACACTAAGTCAGTGCTAGTTCGAGTCTTGGCTTTCGTAAGTCCGTGCAAACCTTCTCCTTCTTGCTCACATGAACTCGGTGCAAGTTTTATCTTGAGCATCTGAAAAACCGTAAACATATAGGAGCTCGGTGCAAACACTGTGTAGGTCAATGCATGTAGCAAGGTCAGTGCATTGTAAGGGTCTGTGCAATCACTCTTTTGAGGTCAGTGCAAACTTTGACTCAGTGCATACTTTCACTTACTCATATAGAGGTCGGTGTAAGTTTGCCTTGGTTCATCTTTTTCTAACGCATATAGAAGGTGCATCTTACTGTGCGCCTCACATGTGGCCTAGTGCGGTGCATATTTTGTTTAAAGCTTTACACTCGGTGCACATTTCCCAGTTCGTGCATTCAGTATTCATATACTCGGTCCAATGTCGTTTGTCTTCCTTGCACCTGAAGCCTATGCATTCACTATTTATAAACTCAGTGCAATGTTTGGTTAACATGCATAGATAGTCTGTGCTCTTCACTGTAGCGAGATATGTAAGGGTCAGTGCATCTCTTGTTCATTCATGCTTCATAGTCGATGCACACACTATAGCAGGTCAGTGCAAAATTTGCAACATGCATATATATAAGTCTGTGCATACTTTCCTATATGTACATCAAAGTCTGTGCATACTTTGTATATACCATATTAAGTCAGTGCAAACATTGTTCTATACCATATAAGATGTCTAATGAAATATTCTCTTAACTGACAGGATAAAGTGATCTCGTGAGCTCGAACTAAGAAGGCACGTGTTCCTAGAATGCTGGAAGTTGGCACGTGATCCAAGATAATGAGCGAGCCAGTGATCCTGAGACGTGGACAGATGAGGACCAGATCCTGACACATGGCTGAGAGACTTCTGGAAGCATTTGGGCGGGAGTGTCCCCTCCACACGCCCAATGTGTGAGCACGTGAGTCCGAGACTGAAGTCATATATAAACCCTTTCTCTGAAGAGATTAATAGAGATGAAGAAAGGAGAAGAGAAAGAGAGGTCATGAAAAGAGGATTGAAGCAGAATAAGAGAGAGCATTGAGAAGGATTTCGAAGAGGGAGAGTAGCAGAAGAAGAGAGTCTTAGAGAAAAGAGAAGAGGAGAGTTGAGCAAGAAGATCAGAGAATTTGAAGAGTGATCTGAAGAGAGAAAGCAGAGTATCGTGAGCTAAGTGGAAAGAAGAGAATAGAGAGGTTGCTGTTCGTGAAGCAAAGGAAGAAGAAGAAGAGGGATTCCAATCAGGATTCCCTACAGCTTGTTCGTGGTGCTTGATCAGATCCAACCCACGCTGCTCCTAGTGACCTACATTTAATTGTGCTTTCTTTGTCTAGTTTTCAGTTGCTAGTTCATCTAAGTTTCTTTAATTTTTGTGAATCCTTGTGAGAAGCTGTGAATCAGTTGAATCGAAGCTGTGTATCAGCGGATGGCAAGCTGTGTCGCCTAGTGGATGGCAAGCTGTGTCGCCCATCTGATGATGGCAAGCTGTGTCACCCAGTGGATGGCAAGTTGTGAGGCCCAGCTGATGTAGGCAAGCTGTGAAGCCCAGCGATTCAAGCTGTGCGAGAGCGGGAAGCCACACTCTGGTTAGAGTGTGGGGTGGACGTAGATCTCGGGTCTGAGATCGAACCACCTAAAAATCTTCTGTCCATCGTGGTTTGATTGCTTTGTCTGATCCGCTAGATGTATGCTTAGGCTCGACCTATAGTTCCCAACTAGTGGGTATCTGGTTTGCACACTGAGCATTTGATTCAGATCTCAAGAGAGAGAGCCATTTTGACTAGGTTTATTTGAGCACTTATCGTATACATTTGATTTTCTCTAATTGAAGTTCAGTGTGTGCTCTCAGCCCTACAATTGTTTGCTTTAATTCCGCATATCTGTTTGATCTAAGTTTTAATTGAGCAAAGGTTTTAAGAGGGATTTATTCACCCCCCTCTAAATCCAGTCCTAGCATCTTATCAATTGGTATCAGAGCGGTTTACTGTCTTAATGGATCCAACGATCCTCAGTAGATCCTGCAGCCTCTTTGGTGCATTTCTGAGCGTACCTATTCCGCGCACTGAATTATTTGCTGATTTGTATAAATGGCTCATCCACCAGTTTTCGATGGCTCAGATTTTAATTCGTGGCTTAGCAGCATGCGTAACTTTGTTATATCTGTTGATACTGATCTGTGGAAATTAATTTCACACGGTCCACACAGATTACCAAAGAACAAGTCCAAATGGACTGACATTCATAAATCCATGTGTGGTAAAAATCAAAGAGCTTTAGATCTAATCAAAGCAGCTACTGACAAGGCCCTCCACTCATGTTTTGATGACTACAGTTCTGCTAAGGACATACTGGACAAGCTGAAGCTAGCCCAAAGAAGAGGGGAGGATAGATGCATGATGGCAAATGGAAGCAATCAAAGTAGTCATGAGAGTGAAAGTGACAGTTAGGTAAATCTCTTTCAGAACTATACTCTAGATGACTGGGAGGATGCATACGCCGATTTATTAGAGTCACATGAGAGGTTAAGAAAATAGTATAAAAAATTAAAAAAGGGTACTGGGTTAGATAGTTCAAGCTCTTCTTGTGAAAAATGTCTTGAGTTGAAACAATCTCATGATGCGTGCTTTTCTGATATTCAAATGCTTAAAGACCAAATTGGGTTGTTGAAAATTGAAAATCAAGAACTTGCAAATAAGAATTCTGAACTTGCAGAAAAACTTAGCTCAACTAATGATGGTCAGATTCTCATTAGCAATCATGTTCAGAATGAAAAACTGCTGAAAAATCGTGAAAGTGTTAACTCCGATCTAAACAAGCAGGAATCTGAAAATGAATCTCTCAAGAAATCTATTAAAGAAAATGAAGAGAAACTTAGAAAGATAGCACAAGAGAAAAATCTGCTTGCTGAAAAAATTGACGTTGTTAAGTCAGTGAACACTCAGTTACAGAAAATTGTTGAAAAATAACAAAAAGATCTAAAAGAATTCAAAATCAGAAGGTCACAGGAGGCCAATCCAGAGGATCAAATTCTTCTTAATGAGTTAACTCAGAATGCTGTTCTGATCAAGGAAAATGAGAAGTTGAAATTGTTAAACACTGCTATATCTGAAAAACTTATTGCTCTAGAGAGTGGAAAGTCTGTTTACATAGAAGAGTCTGATAAATTGAGCAATTTGGAACATGAAGTTGAGAAATATAAAACTACTAACAAGGTGCTAAGTGAATGCGTTAATTGTAGTGAGCAAGAGATTGCCAGTTATGAGTTACACATTACCTCTCTAGAAAATGAAATCCAAGACTTGAGGAACTCTCTGTCAAAGTTTGTTGATGGTCAAGAAAACTTGAATAGGTTGTTAGGAGTCAAGGTAAATTGTCAAAAGGAAGGGCAGGGCTACAAGCTAATTAATAAGAAATCTTTTGAAAATAAACTAATGACATCCTTTGTAAAAGCATCAAATGCTGTCGCCACCTTTGTCAAAGCTTCTAGTGTAGCCACCACTTCACAAGTGAAACAGCCTGAAAATCAAAAATTGCAAGAACAAAAGGAAGTTCAGAAACTGAATAATGAAACTCAGGGAAAGAATTTTCGAAAGTCTACCATTGAAAACAAGAGCTCCTGTGCAACACCCCAGGCTTCAAAACAAAGCTATGTTTCTTGTTTCTACTGTAGGAAGTATGGACACTTCATGCATGATTGTGTCCTAATGAAAAATGATGACATGAATGTTATTAGAAGGCATGCTAGGAATTATCATGCAAAGAAAATTTCTTGTCGTCACTGTGGTAAATTAGGACACACAACAGCACAATGCTGGGTTGCAAGTGATAAGAAGAATTCACATTCATATCATGCTAAATTTAATGCAAACTTTCATGCTGTTAACAAGAATAAATTTGTCTCAATAAACTAGCACATCACATGCTTTAACTGTCACGTCCCGACGCGGAATATCGGGACGCGAGCGAGTCGTGAACAAGCGTGTCAATCAGAGCGTGTATAAATTAATTTCTAACGACAGAAATGAATGGGAAAATGATAATTTTATTCCATCAAAATGAAGTTTACAACACTAATTGATAAGCCATAAAGGCAAACTACAAACTTACAATCCAAAATACATCATCCTTGTAAAAACACTAATGACCTACATAAACCTAGGTAAAAGGAAAATCACTCTCTCACTCTTGTCCATTCCCTTGATCATTTTCATTCCCTATAACAATTAACCAAAACGTAGGGTGAGCTAAAAGCTCAGTAGGATTTTATATCTCTAAAAATCAGGCAATCTTCAAGTATTAACAATTTAAGCAATTTTTGAAGTTGTATCGAGAAGTGTATAAACATGAATGAAATTTCTAAGAAATTGGGATAACAAGATATCAAGAGAAATTTTCAAGTAATCAATTTGACAAGTAAAGACTTTTCATGTAATTTGGCCATTTCATGCAAGTCAAGTAAATCATGTATTTATCGAATAATCATGTAAACAAGTAATCAAATACTAATAACAAAATGTGGAATGCCGTATCAAGTAAATCTATCATGCACTTCGGTGCAATGTCACACCATGGTCAATCAACTCTCATGGGCACAAGTACTTTTGGGCGCTCCCCCTAGGACCAGACCAGGCCCCATTAATGCTAGGCATTGAGTCATATGGATCAAAAGATCCCAAGTACATCTAGACATCCACTTTAATGTATATGGCCAATGAATTTCAAGAAATAGGTTATTGTAAATAAGTATAGATCTGGCAAAAATTTCAGAAGTTACATAGTTTTGAGACATAATGTTTAACGACATTAAGTCGTGGAATTCAGAAAATGAACGGCAAGCAGAATGAAAGTTTAAGTGAATAGGATTATTTTAATCCCATAATTTGAATCTGGTGTAGATTTGCATAATCAGTATTTAGACATGTTTCAATACAATTTTTTTTGCATATAGGGGATTTATTTATACATCAATATACGAATTATTTGATAAGAAATAGATTTAATATGCAAAAAAATCTTATCTTGCTGAAAATATCCTTATCATGCTGTAAATAATTTTTGTACTTCAATTTACTGATAACATGATAAAAATAGATTTTTCATGCTGGAATTATTTTTTTAATATGCTGAAAATAATATTTAATATACTAAAATTAATATTTATCACGTTAAAAATGACTTTTATACATCAATATGCTGATAAGATGGTAGGAATAAATTCATCATGCTGAATACATAACTTTCTGAGAACAACTAAATTTATCATGCTGGAAATAAATTTTTATACATTTATTTCCTAATTATTTGATAGGAAAAATAGGCTTATCATGCAAAAATAGTTTCAAATAGCTCTAACAAGTTGTCAAATAGTTTTCATATCTCAATATGAATAAAAATAATTTTATCATGCTGAAAATAATTTCAATATATCAATTTTCTGATAAACAGATTTTTAGATGCTGGAAATAATTTTCATTCATTAATTTACCAATTATATGGTAGAAAATAGATTTTTCACGTTCAAAAATAGTCTTTAATTAGGTTTGTCATGCTGAAATAGTTTTCATATTTTAGTATGAATAAAATCAATTTTACCATGCTGGAAGTAATTTTTAACATACTGTAAATATTTTTCATGCATTAATTTACTAATAATATGGTAAAAATAGGTTTTTTATGGTAAAAAATATTTTTATGTCACAAAAATAAATTTTAACATGCTGTAAATATTTTAACATGTTAATATGGATTTTTAACATTTTTGGTTACTGTCTATGAACGCGTCCAGGAGGCTGGACGTTTTCTGTAGAGGCGTCCAAGGTTCTAGACGTTTTATAAATATTATTTTTATATTTTATATTTTTTTGAGGCGTCTAAGCATATGAACGCCTTTAAAACTTTATTTTAATAATATTATAAATTTTTTATAGAGGCGTCTAAGCATATGGACGCCTTCTTCAAATTATTTTAATATTTTTTTTGAATTTAGGACGGAGGGCAAAAGTCTGTCTGAGCGCGTCTTATCTGGACGACGTGCTCTTTTAACGCGTCCCGATGGCTTGATGCCTTCTTTTTATTATTATAAATATTTTTATTTTTGAATTCTGGTCGGTGTAAAAGCGTCTGAGAACGCGTCTTATCGACATTAACGCGAACTGGGTTTTAACAGTCACGGTTTTCTTAAGAAAAAACGTGAACACCCTTCAATAAATTGTTAATAACTTGCTCATTTTTCAATGAAATTTAGGGAAACAGGTATCAATGAAAAGAGCATTAAAAAATACACAAGATAGCATGTTTTAATTAAAGTTTAGCCTAAGAGACACCTACCTTTGAGCGGATTTAAGGAAGAAATAAGAAAATCTCCAATTTGATATGAAAACCCTTAATTCTCAAAATCCTTCCTTCAAATCTCCCTCAATCTTCAGAGTAGCATAGTCTAGGCCACCATTGATGATTTGAGGGTCGAATGGGGCTCTATTTATAGCCAAAACTTGACCAACTTTGTCAAGATTTCTTACCTAACTTCACCAAACCCATTAACTCTGAATTAGAAGAAAATTCATATTTCTCCTCTTAATCTAGCCTCAATTTGATGTGAAACCAATGTAAAAATGGCTGGTCTAAAGTTATAAGTTAGGTATGGGTTGATTCTTGAGTCAATCTTCTAGAAATGAGGTTATTTTAATCCCTTAAATGTCATATTAAACACATGTTACGAATTTAAGGTTATTTATCCTTTATTAAAACCTTTAATCCATTAATCCAACCCATTAGGGATTATCCAATGGGCCAATTGTGATCCTAGTCCATTATATGGACTTTTATTGGGCTTACTATGATTTATCTAAGGCCTAAAGCAATTAATTTTCTATTTACTTCAAGTAAATTCAATAAACTAGCTTATTTCATATAGTAAAAATGTAATTTGATTATTTCATGAAAATTTTAATTACATAATGAAATTGAAAACTTTATTTCTTATTATTAATTATCGAGTTTCTACATCCTCCCCTACTTAAAAGAATTTGGTCCTCCAAATTCACATTATATAATTAAAATTCAAAGATTCGAGTAGAAAGGTCGAATTTCTAACCTGAGATTAAATCCGGGTATTTCTTGTTGATGGATTCTTCCAATTCCCAGGTGGCTTCCTCGAATCCACACTTACTCCATTGGACCTTTACCATCGGAATGGCCCGATTCCTTAGTTGGTGTAGTTTCCGATTCAATATCTTGATCGGTCTTTCTTCATATGATAAGTCCTTTTGGAGTTTCAACTCTTTAAATTGAATCACATGTGAAGGATCATAGACGTATTTTGTTAGCATGGATACATGGAATACGTCGTGTACACCGGTCAGTTGAGGAGGTAAAGCTAGCTTGTATGCTACCTCGCCGATTCTCTCCAGAATCTCGAAAGGGCCGATAAATCTCGGACTTAATTTTCCTTTGATGCCGAATCTTCTAATTCCTCGTATGGGTGAGATCTTTAAGAAGACATGATCCCCTACTTGGAATTCAAGGTCTCTCCTCCGATTGTCGGCATAACTCTTTTGCCGTGATTGAGCGACTTTCAATCTTTCTTGAATTAACTGGATTTTGCTAGTTGTATCTTGGATAATATCGGGACCAAGCAATCCCTTCTCTCCAACCTCGCTCCAGCATAGAGGCGATATGCAACTTCGGCCATAAAGAGCTTCGAATGGTGCCATTTGAATACTCAACGGATAGCTATTATTATAAGCGAACTCAGTCAATGGTAAATGTTCATGCCAACATCCGCCGAAGTCAATCATGCAGGCTCTCAACATATCTTCAATAATATGTTTCGTCATCTCAGTTTGTCCATCCGTCTAAGGGTGAAAACCCGTACTAAACCTTAGTCTAGTACCCATAGACGATTGTAAACCCTTCCAGAAATGAGAGGTGAATCTCGGATCTCGGTCCGAAATAATAGAGTTTGGAATACCGTACAGCCTTACGATCTCCTTGATATATAAGGCGGCTAGAACATCCATGGTCCATTTAATCTTGATAGGTAAGAAGTGAGCAGACTTGGTTAACCGGTCCATAATTACCCATATAGCATCGAACCCACTTCGGGCCTTCGGTAATCCAACTATGAAGTCCATACCGATACTATCCCATTTCCATTCCGGTGTTTCGAGAGGCTTGAGTTTACCAGCCAGTTTGAGGTGCTCGGCTTTAACTTGTTGACATACCAAGCATCGACTTATGAACTCGACTACCTCTCTCTTCATGTTCGGCCACCAGAATGTTCTCTTGAGATCTTGGTACATTTTTGTAGCACCGGGATGAATAGTGTACCTTAACCGATGTGCTTCCTCCAAGATTTTTCCCTTGATAGTAGAATAATCGGGTATACAAGTTCTTCCTTTGAATAATAGCCTTCCATCATCAGCCAGAAGGAAATTCGATCGTTGATCTAGTTTCTCTTTAATTTCAACAATCATCGGATCATCACCTTGCCGTTCCTTAACTTCCGAGAGTAACTCGGGTTGGAGTCGCATATTAGCAATAAAGACTCCGCCTTCCTTCTCCTCCATATTGAGGTTTAAGTTGGCCATTTGCTCAAGTAGATGCCATTCTTTAACCATCATGCTCGATAATAAAGCCATCGGCTTCCTGCTAAGTGCATCAGCTACGGCATTACCTTTTTCAGGGTGATATTGTATAGAGAAATCAAAATCCTTTAAATATTCCAACCACCGTCTTTGTCTCATATTGAGCTCCTTTTGAGAGAATAAATATTTGAGACTCTTGTGATCAGAATACATTGTAAAGGCTTCGCCATAGAGGTAATGTCGCCAGGTCTTCATTGCAAAGACCACAGCTGGCAGTTCTAGGTCATGTACGGGATAATTTTCCTCGTGCTTCTTCAATTGCCGTGAGGAATAAGCTATGACCTTGCCATGTTGCATTAATACACAACCTAGGCCAATTCCAGATGCATCAGCATATACTTCAAATCCTCCTCCTTCTGTAGGTAATGTGAGATTAGGAGCAGTCGTCAGACAATCCTTTAAAGTTTTAAAGCTTTTCTCGCATTCCTCGGACCATATAAAAGGATTCTCCTTCCTTGTCAATCTTGTTAAAGATACTACGATCTTTGAGAAATCCTTGATAAATCTTCGGTAATAGCCAGCCAATGTTGTGACTCCTCTGTGTTGATGATGTTGACAATAAGCTTTACTTCATTGGCAACAGCGTGTTTTGATTGATTGGCAACTGTTTATGTTTTGATGAAACTATCTTTATCAGATTGTCTGTGTGTTCCATGCAGTCAGAGTCTATACATCGTCATGCACACACATACACAGGTCCACACATTGCACACACACACAAGTCAACACACTCAAAGTCTATACATTGCATTGAAGCATGCACGTAGAGTCTATACATTACTTTGTGTTGTGTTTGTGCATCGTTTAGAACACAAGTCTATACATTAAAATGGCCTGCCTGCACGCTGAAGTCTGTACAGCCTATCAACGTCTCTCTTAGCATTTTTATGCTGGTCAAGTCTGTACATCGGCTTGTTCAAGCATTCATCTCATGTCTATATATCCACCAGCTGAATTGAGCAAAGTCTATACATCATTCGTCTCACTTAGCGTCTCATGCTAAGTCTATACATCCTTGGCTGTTCAGCGTCTTATGCTGTGTCTCATTCAAGTCTATACATGCACCGTCTCACTTAGCGTCTCATGCATATGCTAAGTCTATACATTGCAGCATGCATTGACTCCAAGTCTGTACAGCGTCCTGTGTCTCACTCAGCGTTTCATGCATTGCACGAAGTCTGCATATTGTGTGCTACATGCTCACCAAGTCCATACACTGGCTAGTCTGCACAAGTCTGCAATGTCTATACACTGCTGTCGCATGTACACCAAGTCCACACATCTGTTGACGGCACGTCTATGCATTCATCTTCAATGTACACACTTTGCTTGATGCATTCTACATTAACACACTAGCATGTCTGTACTACGTCTGCATAGTGAACATGAAGTCCGTACAATGGTCGACAACATGTTAGTGCATTCAGTTTTGTTGTGTATACTTCACCTTGTGCACACTGCATTACACTTCAGCAAGTCTATACAATGTCTGCACATTACATACTATAAAGTCTATACAAGGTTTCAACCTTAAACTGATAAGTTTCTTCGATTGACTGACAGGTACCTTGTCGAGAAGATTAAGAATGGCACGTGATCTGAGGATAATAGGAGTGCCAGGATCGTGACACGTATACAACAACGAGCCTGGATGCTGCCACGTGATCAAGGTGCTCTGGGCGAGAAATGTGGAAGCCACACGCCCTCTTGCTTGCTGCTGCTATAAAAGGAAGTCTTCTTCCTCAGAAGAAGGCAGATCGAAGAGGTGAAACTCGAGCAGAAAAAGCTGTAGCAGCAGAGAGCCACCGAGATCCACAGAGAAGAAAAGCAAAGAGAAGAAAAGGAGAAAGAAGAAAAGATTGAGAGAGATGAGTTGAGAGAGTTTATTTGAGAGGTTGTTACTCAGACTCTTGGTTCAGATACCAGAGCTGAGTTTTGCTCATTGAGAGCTATATTCCCTTCTGGGCTTTCTTATTTTCGTATGTTTCTATTTTTGTTTTTCGAACTCTTGTTTTCAAGCTGTGAGTCAGCATTTGCAGAGGTGTTGCCTCTGGACGGGTAAGCTGTCTTCTCCAGCGGGTTTGTAGAGGTGTAGCCTCTGGACAGGTTAAGCTGTAAGTCCTCAGCGGGAGAGACTTGGTCTCGGACAGCAAGCTGTGTTGCTCAGCGATTGTAGGCTAAGCTGTATTACCCAGCGGACGCAAGCTGTGTTGCGCAGCAGTAAGCCACACTTGGTTTGAGTGTGGGGTGGACGTAGGTCTCCTGACCGAACCACCTAAAAATCTGGAGTGTCAAGTGTTTGTGTGATTGCCTTGATCTGCTGTGTGATTGCATTTACTGATTCTATTCTTAGATCGTTTAGTGTTTCTGCTTAGATCTAGCACTCGAGTTAGTGATTTAGTAGATATGCCTAAATTCCGCATTAGAGCCTTATATTGGTTTTAAATTAGGCAATCGATCTATTCACCCCCCTCTAGATCCACTCTCCGTGGTGATAGAGTGCTTCCATCTAATACAACAGCCAATCCCAAAAAACTTCATATTTCCGTTACACTTGTAGGTCTTTCCCAGTTCTTAACAGCCTCGACCTTTGATAGATCAACAGCTATACCGTTACGGGAAATTATGTGACCGAGAAAAGAAACCTCCTCCAACCAGAAATCACATTTGCTTAATTTGGCATAAAGCTTGTGATCTCTTAATAATTGAAGGGCCTTCTTGAGATGTTCTTCATGTTCTTCCTTGGACTTGGAGTAGATCAAAATGTCGTCGATGAATACAACCACAAATTGATCGAGGTACGGCCTGAATACGCTGTTCATCAATTGCATAAATGCGGCAAGTGCATTTGTTAAGCCGAAAGGCATAACGGTGAACTCGTAATGACCATACCGACTCCGGAATGTCGTCTTGTGAATATCACTTTCCTTGATCTTCAATTGATGATAACCAGATCGAAGGTCGATCTTTGAGAAATATCGAGCTCCGGAAATCTGGTCGAATAATTCATCAATCCTCGGTAAAGGATATTTGTTCTTGAGGGTGAGTTGATTCAATTGCCGATAATCAACACGTAACCTCATCGAACCATCCTTCTTCTTGACAAATAAGACCGGGGCTCCCCAATGTGAAGTACTTGGTCGGATAAACCCCTTCTCCAGTAATTCCAATAATTGATCCTTTAATTCTTTCATTTCCACGGCAGACATCCGATATGGAGCTTTAGAAACTGGTGCCGCTCCCGGAATTAAATCAATAGAGAATACTACCTCTCTCTCTGGAGGAATACCAGGCAATTCGTCCGGAAATACATCAGAATAATCCCGAACGATAGGAATGTCCTTTAGAATGGGTTCCGTATGCTCGGTCATTATGATAGAAACTAAGTAACCGGCACAACCCTTCCTTAATAATTTTTCGGCTTTAAGGGCCGAAATGAGAGGTATGTGCTGATACCCGAAAATAGAAGGTCGGGGTAACCCATGAAAGTTATCGTCCCCAACTTGCAATTTACACTAGCTCCATGTGTAGATAGCCAATCGGCACCCAAAATAATATCATATCCTTCCATCTCCATGTATACCAAATTAGCGGGTAAGTTATAACCGCTAATTAGAATTTCACTATCGGGATAGAAATATTTAATCTCCGTTCTCGTTCTAATAGGTGTAGTAATAGTGAGTGTAGAATCTAATGGAACAGGCTTCATAGATAAAAGACCAGTAAAACTTATAAATATAAATGAATGCGTAGCTCCGGTGTCAAATAAGACAAAGGTAGGCTCGGAGTATATGAAAAGAGTACCTTCCACGACGCCTCCTTCTTCGTTAGGTTCCGCATTCATGAGAGCTTGGAGTCTTCCTTATGTTTTGGCAATAATAGTAAGTTTTGCCGGTGATGGAGCTTACTCGTTGAGAAGAGGGCAATTCGGGATCCTATGCTCTCGACTCCCGCATCGAAGACATGCGCCGAGCTTTCTCCAGCATTCCTCGGCTTTGTGTCCGGGTTTCTCACAGAATTTGCATAATTCCTTTGATGGCGTAGAAAAAGGAATAATTTGTTTGTCGAAAGTCCTCGGCTTCTTGTCCCCTTGGAAATTACGTCCACCCTTGCAGAAATTACGCCCGTCCTTGTTGAAGTTACGCCTGTCATTGGGCCTTTTCTTCCCAAAGGAAGGTTTGAAACTTCCGGACCCAGTAACTTGCTCTCTCTTGGCTTCCCTTCCTCGGATGCGATCCGATAACTCCGTTGCATCTTCTAGGAGTTGAGCTCTTCGTACCATATCAGAATATAATTGAATATCCATCGGGGTGAGTTGAGTACTATATTGCAGCTCAAGGCCATTTAAAAATCTCCATGCCTTCATTTTCTCGGTACCCACGAGATGTGGAGCGTACCTAGATAACCTTGAAAATTGTGCTTCGTATTCTACGACCGATAATCCCCTTTGCTTTAAGGCGGCAAACTCGGCGGCCTTCCTTTCTTGCACCCGGTCGGAGAAATACTTGCTATTGAAGTGTTCCACGAACTCTATCCATAGAATTTGGTCGTGCGGTAAAGTAGCCTCGATCGATTCCCACCAGGCACGCGCATCTCTTTCCAGTTGGAAAGTAGCAAGTAAGACCTTCTCCTTGTCGGCACATTGCATGACTCGGAAAATCCTCTCGATCTCCTTAATCTAATGTTCGGCCTCGTCCGGGTCCGTAGATCCGGCGAACTTGGGAGGGTTCATGCTCCGAAAATTCCTATACAAATCTCCGGCTCCTCGGTTTGCTCCTCCTTGGGCAACCTGTTGGAGGGCTTGAGTTAAACCTTGAACGGTGCGTTGCATCTCGCGCCATTGAGCTCTGTCGGCGGCCATTTGCGAGAATTAACCTGCAACCATAATTATAAGATTTAATTGTTTTATTTTGGTATTCATTTCTTGATTAATTCTTTTCATTTAAAATTTAACCCATGGTTCTACCCAAACTTATCGGGCAAGTTTAAGTTCCTAACCGACTTCTAGGTATTGATCTATACCTATATTAAGGGAAAACCTATGTTTAAGAAATCTTAGATTTTATGTAACCTAGGCTCTGATACCACAAAGAGTGTCACGTCCCGACGCGGAATATCGGGACGCGAGCGAGTCATGAACAAGCGTGTCAATCAGAGCATGTATAAATTAATTTCTAACGACAGAAATGAATGGAAAAATGATAATTTTATTCTATCAAAATGAAGTTTACAACACTAATTGATAAGCCATAAAGACAAACTACAAACTTACAATCCAAAATACATCATCCTTGTAAAAATACTAATGACCTACATAAACCTAGGTAAAAGGAAAATCACTCTCTCACTCTTGTCCATTCCTTTGATCATTTTCATTCTCTGCAACAATTAACCAAAACGTAAGGTGAGCTAAAAGCTCAGTATGATTTTATATCTCTAAAAATCAGGTAATCTTTAAGTATTAACAATTTAAGCAATTTTTGAAGTTGTATCGAGAAGTGTATAAACATGAATGCAATTTTCAAGAAATTGGGAGAACAAGATATCAAGAGAAATTTTCAAGTAATGAATTTGACAAGTAAAGACTTTTCATATAAGTTGGCCATTTCATGTAAGTCAAGTAAATCATGTATTTATCGAATAATCATGTAAACAAGTAATCAAATACCAATAACAAAATAAGGAATGCCGTATCAAGTAAATCTATCATGCACTTCGGTGCAATGCCACACCGTGGTCAATCAACTCCCATGGGCACAAGTACATTCGGGCGCTCCCCCTAGGACCAGACCAGGCCCCATTAATGCTAGACATTGAGTCATATGGATCAAAAGATCCCAAGTACGTCTAGACATCCACTTTAATGTATATGGCCAATGAATTTCAAGAAATAGGTTATTGTAAATAAGTACAGATCTGACAAAAAATTCAGAAGTTACAAGAAAAGTCGATAATAGTTTTGAGGCATAATGTTTAACGACATTAAATCGTGGAATTCAGAAAATGAATGGCAAGTAAGATGAAAGTTTAAGTGAATAGGTTTATTTTAATTCCATAATTTGAATCTGGTGTAGATTTGCATAATCAGTATTTAGACATGTTTCAAGATAATTTTTTTATATACTGGGGATTTATTTATACATCAATATACGAATTATTTGATAAGAAATAGATTTAATATGCAAAAAATCTTATCTTGCTGAAAATATCCTTATCATGCTGTAAATAATGTTTATACTTCAATTTAATGCTAACATGATAAAAATAGATTTTTCATGTAGGAATTCTTTTTTTAATATGCTGAAAATAATATTTAACATACTAAAATTAATATTTATCACGTTAAAAATGACTTTTATACATCAATATGCTGATAAGATGGTAAGAATAAATTAAGCATGCTGAATACATAACTTTCTGAGAACAACTAAATTTATCATGCTGGAAATAAATTTTTATAAATTTATTTCCTAATTATTTGATAGGAAAAATAGGCTTATCATGCAAAAATAGTTTCAAATAGCTCTAACATGCTGTCAAATAGTTTTCATATCTCAATATGAATAAAAATAATATTATCATGCTGAAAATAATTTCAATATATCAATTTTCTGATAAACAGATTTTTAGATGCTGGAAATAATTTTCATTCATTAATTTACCAATTATATGGTAGAAAATAGATTTTTCATGTTGAAAAATAGTCTTTAATTAGGTTTGTCATGCTGAAATAGTTTTCATATTTTAGTATGAATAAAATCAATTTTACCATGCTGGAAGCAATTTTTAACATACTCTAAATATTTTTCATGTATTAATTTACTAATAATATGGTAAAAATAGGTTTTTTATGGTAAAAAATATTTTTATTCCACAAAAATAAATTTTAACATGCTGTAAATATTTTAACATGTTAATATGGATTTTTAACATTTTTGGTTACTGTCTATGAACGCGTCCAGGAGGCTGGACGTTTTCTGTAGAGGCGTCCAAGGTTCTGGACGTTTTAAAAATATTATTTTTATATTTTATATTTTTTTGAGGCGTCTAAGCATATGGACACCTTTAAAACTTTATTTTAATAGTATTATAATTTTTTATAGAGGCGTCTAAGCATATGGATGCCTTCTTCAAATTATTTTAATATTTTTTTTAAATTTAGGACGGAGGGCAAAAGTCTATCTGAGCGCGTCTTATCTGGACGACGTGCTCTTTTAACGCGTCCCGATGGTTGGACGCCTTCTTTTTATTATTATAAATATTTTTATTTTTGAATTCTGGTCGGTGTAAAAGCGTCTGAGAACGCGTCTTATCGAGGAGACGCGTTCATGAACGCGAACTGGGTTTTAACAGTCACGGTTTTCTTAAGAAAAAACGTGAATACCCTTCAATAAAATGCTAATAACTTGCTCATTTTTTAATGAAATTTTGGGAAACATGTATCAATGATAAGAGCATTGAAAAATACACAAGATAGCATGCTTTAATTAAAGTTTAGCCTGAGATATACCTACCTTTGAGCGGATTTAAGGAAGAAATAAGAAAATCACCAATTTGATATGAAAACCCTTAATTCTCCAAATCCTTCCTTCAAATCTCCCTCAATCTTCAGAGTAGCATAGCCTAGGCCACCAATGATGATTTGAGAGTCGAATGGGGCTCTATTTATAGCCAAAACTTGGCCAATTTTGTCAAGATTTCTTACCTAACTTCACCAAACCCATTAACTCCGAATTAGAAGAAAATTCATATTTCTCCTCTTAATATAGCCTCAATTTGATGTGAAACCAATGTAAAAATGGCTGGTCTAAAGTTATAAGTTAGGTATGGGTTGATTCTTGAGTCAATCTTCTAGACATAGGGTTATTTTAATCCCTTAAATATCATATTAAACACATGTTACAAATTTAAGGTTATTTATCCTTTATTAAATCCTTTAATCCATTAATCCAACCCATTATGAATTATCCAATGGGCCAATTGTGATCTTAGTCCATTATATGAACTTTTATTGGGCCTATTATGATTTATCTAAGGCCTAAAGTAATTAATTTTCTATTTACTTCAAGTAAATTCAATAAACTAGCTTATTTCATATAGTAAAAATGTAATTTGATTATTTCATGAAAATTTTAATTACATAATAAAATTAAAAATTCATTTCTCATTATTAATTATCGAGTTTCTACATTAATTGTGGCAAATCAGGTCACAAGGCGATTGCATGTTGGGTGAAAGTTGTTGAGAGAAATTCTATTTCATGTTTTCATTGTGGCAAGATGGGCCACATTACAGCCCGCTGTTAGGATGCTCAAGGAAGGAGATTTAACTCTGAATTTGTTAAATTTCCTGTAAATCAAAATGGTTTGAGTAGAAATAAATCTGTTTTCAAAGAAAAATGCATTTCATGTTTCGAGTGTGGAAAGCCAGGCCACAAAGTTGCTGATTGCTGGCTGGTAAGGAATAAAAGACAAAATGCACATATGGATAACAGAAATATTCATGCACATAGATTCCATGCTCACGTTAATGTGCACAATAGGAAGAACACAAAAACTGTTATCTCATGTCGTTACTGTGGAAAGAATGGACATTCTATGGATAACTATCATATACTGAGATTTGATGATTCCTATGCTCAAATATTGCTGAGAGCACCCTTTAAAGGTGCAACTGTCAGTTCAGGACCCAAGACCTATTGGGTACCTGCTTGTGCGAAATAAAGGCTATTTTGCAGGTGTGCCTTGGTGGAAAGAATAATTTGGGGATAATAAACCAAGGCATTCAAGAATAAAAATCCCAGTTCTCCATTTACCAGGTCTGTCATGTTAACTCTGCTCAATTCCTGTCATTCAAGTTTTTCTGTCTTTGATTACTGCATAGCATGTTAAATCTATTTTTGCATATTCATTCATCATCTGCATTGTCAAATTTGAACTCTCTGAATTCTGCTCATCTGAAACTTATGCTTTGCACTCAACTCTGTTGATAAACATCGTCTGATTAGAATTCTCTGAAAAATATCTGAATTTCACATGATTTGTGTTTTGATATTTGTCCGAATTTGCATTGTATTCGTTAAAAATCTGATGCATATAGGACTGCATTAGCACTGCATTGTCATGCATGACCACTATAGTATATCAAATGGTAAGCTACTAAAGGGCAGATGAAATCTGTCTGGAGGTTCTTATTATGTGTGAGATGATCTTTTAGACCAAGTCCTCTGCCTAGTACCATGGGTCACATTGCATATATGACAGTCTAATGCATTTAGTCAGGGGGGTGTCAATGCATAGGCATGCATGCGGTACTTGCGTATCATTCATATTGAAAATACCAAAAAGAGTAATTGTCATGCATACTCTTGTGGGGAGTTCTTGTCTTAATCTGAATCGTTTGCTTACATGCTTGTATTGAGCTGTTCCTTCTTCAATCTTAATCTCCTTTGACTGAACCTCAATGTTCCTTGATACAAGTGAAGTTGAATTCACTTTATCCTTGATTGATTTTGTATGCAAGCTTCATCTGATCCTCAGTGTCGACACCATGAGTCGACATTATGTCTCAAGCATTCCGTTTAAAATGCTATTGTCGAGAGTTGATATCTTCATTGGTGTGATTCTACTTCTATATTTGCTCAGGGGGAGCATAAGAACAATTCTTGGACTGAATGATCATCCTTGTCATAATGATCTTCTTTGCTCTTCATGTATTTTATCTCATACATGGTATCAGTCGGTCTCACTTGCATCTATCTGTTCTGAAAATCAGTTGAACTTAAATCCCATTTGCTGATGGGGAGCTTCTGTCTGCACTTCTTGATTATCATAATCATACTTTTAAAATTGAAATTTCCTAATCAATGATAAGTCACCTGCTCGGCATTATTCTTTGAAAATCTGTCTGGCGGATAACTAATCCTTGATTCAGAACTTCTGAAAAACTTCACTCTTGGTATGATACTTGATGATCATTATTCTGAATCATTTACTATGGCTGGAACACTACTGTCAGATCTTCATGAAGATTTCAATGAGCTTATCCTAATCACAAATCCAAAAACACTTGTACTAGGAATCTTCCATTGTATGGAACTATGAACATCTGAAATAACTCAGCTGGTTTAAGCCTTGTGTATTTCTTGAGTTTGATTTCGAACATCTTGAAAATATCTGAATCAATCTTTTAATAAACTTTAACGAGTTGATTCATGTTATATCATGTAAAACCTTCTGAAATCTGAAAGTTTTTATAACCATGACTTTCTTTGGTAGAGATACTTAAGGTGAGTGTTGTTTTTAAATGTTTGTTTGATCTGAGTAATGTCTGAATGAAAAATAAGGTCAGAGCAATGATTTTGGTCACTGAGAAACCACATCCAAATGACTGTGCTATGAAGTGCCTTAGTTATCTCTGGTGAAAATTTAATGAAAAATCTGTGAAATGTTAAGGCAGAGCAATGATTAGGTTGCACTGAGAAACTGGGATCCTCATCAAAGAAATGGAGTCATCCTATGTCACGAAGTGTCATAGTTAACTCTGTACAATATGTATCATGACAGTTAGTCATACTAAGTGCATAGGGATACTGGCATCTAAACAACGTGTATCATCTAGTTACACGGTGTGGACTAAACTCGATTGATCTTGAGAGTTATTGCAATAAACATTGATGATGCTAGATAGAAAAATAATCTAGAAATTTGAAAATTGCTGAATCTTTGGACAAAATCAGATCCTTTCGTGCCTGTTTAATCTCAACACTACATTCTGTAACTCCTAAAGGAGTCATTGAATATGAATGAGTAAGAGATAGGGAGGTTAAACTAGATGTTAACATGAAGGCATGGTTCATCTTTATTGAAATTGATGTCAGATATGAGTACAGGTTGAATGAATAAAACTTGGATACAACATGTTTAAATCAGGGCGCTCAATAAAGATTATGTCATAAGTATTTATAGTGGAAGAATCTAAAATACATTAACCCTGGAATTATGGCTTTGATAACTCATTGCAATTTTTTTTGAAACTGATCTCTGTCTGCTTATTTGTGCTTTAGCTGAACTCATGTTATGTCTGATGAACCTGTTTTCATTCTAATCCTTCTATTCTTCAAAGAGGGAGAATTATATGTTGTTTCATCAGTCTTGTCCAAGGGGGAGAATGTGCTTTGCTGGTATGTGCCACCTCCTTAGGCATCAGGACCTCCATTCACTTTTCATAGGAGGAGAGTAGTGTGTCACATTGTCTGCATTTGTGCTTAAATAAATTGCTCCATTTTAGGTCCTTTCTTTTTGATGAAGTCAAAGGGGGAGAATAGGTGGAGTCATGTCATATTTGTGGCTAATATGTGGAGTCATATTTAGTGTTTTCATGGAGTCATATGTCTGCATGCATGACATGTTGAACATCTGGTTCATTTGACATATTACATGGTCATGTTGACTCATATGACTCATAGTGTTGCCATCATCAAAAAGAGGAAGATTGTTGGATATTGTGTTTTGATGATGATAAACACTGTGAGTCATATATATGATGTCATATGTGTTTTATGATTCCATATGTGCTTATTGCATACAGCATGGGTTTTTGTTACATACAGTGTGTGTTGTATACAATGCTCATATTGCTGTATAGATGAATTACATGGAATGAATTGCTGCACATGTGAATGTTTGTGAATGTCTCTGTACAAGTCTTGCATAGAGATTGGTACAACCGTTCATATGTGTCAATGCACCTCAAGCGTACACTAAGTCAGTGCTAGTTCGAGTCTTGGCTTTCGTAAGTCCGTGCAAACCTTCTCCTTCTTGCTCACATGAACTCGGTGCAAGTTTTGTCTTGAGCATCTGAAGGACCGTGAACATATAGGAGCTCGGTGCAAACACTTTGTAGGTCAATGCATGTAGCAAGGTCAGTGCATTGTAAGGGTCTGTGCAATCACTGTTTTGAGGTCAGTGCAAACTTTGACTCAGTGCATACTTTCACTTACTCATATAGAGGTCAGTGTAAGTTTGCCTCGGTTCATCTTTTTCAAACGCATATAGGAGGTGCGTCTTACTGTGCGCCTCACATGTGGCCTAGTGTCGGTGCATATTTTGTTTAAAGCTTTACACTCGGTGCACATTTTCCAGTTCGTGCATTCAGTATTCATATACTCGATGCAATGTCGTTTGTCTTCCTTGCACCTGAAGCCTGTGCATTCACTATTTATAAACTCGATGCAATGTTTGGTTAACATGCATAGATAGTCTGTGCTCTTCACTATAGCGAGATATGTAAGGGTCAGTGCATCTCTTGTTCATTCATGCTTCATAGTCGATGCACACACTATAGCAGGTCAGTGCAAAATTTGCATCATGCGTATATATAAGTCTGTGCATACTTTTCTATATGTACATCAAAGTCTGTGCATACTTTGTATATACCATATTAAGTCAGTGCAAACATTGTTCTATACCATATAAGATGTTTAATGAAATATTCTCTTAACTGACAGGATAAAGTGATCTCGTGAGCTTGAACTAAGAAGGCACGTGTTCCTAGAATGCTGGAAGCTGGCACGTGATCCAAGATAATGAGCGAGCCAGTGATCCTGACACGTGGACAGATGAGGACCAGATCCTGACACATGGCTGAGAGACTTCTGGAAGCATTTGGGCGGGAGTGTCCCCTCCACACGCCCAATGTGTGAGCACGTGAGTCCGAGACTGAAGTCATATATAAACCCTTTCTCTAAGAGATTAATAGAGATGAAGAAAGGAGAAGAGAAAGAGAGGTCATGAAAAGAGGATTGAAGCAGAAAAAGAGAGAGCATTGAGAAGGGTTTTGAACAGGGAGAGTAGCAGAAGAAGAGAGTCTTAGAGAAAAGAGAAGAGGAGAGTTGAGCAAGAAGATCAGAGAATTTGAAGAGTGATCAGAAGAGAGAAAGCAGAGTATCATGAGCTAAGTGGAAAGAAGAGAATAGAGAGGTTGCTGTTCGTGAAGCAAAGGAAGAAGAAGAAGAGGGATTCCTATCAGGATTCCCTACAGCTTGTTCATGGTGCTGGATCAGATCCAACCCACGTTGATCCTAGTGACCTACATTTAATTGTGCTTTCTTTGTCTAGTTTTCAGTTGCTAGTTCATCTAAGTTTCTTTAATTTTTGTGAATCCTTGTGAGAACCTGTGAATCAGCTGAATCGAAGCTGTGTATCAGCGGATGGCAAGTTGTGTCGCCCAGTGGATGGCAATCTAAGAGGCCCAGCTGATGATGGAAAGCTGTGTCGCCCAGCGGATGGCAAGTTGTGAGGCCCAGCTGATGTAGGCAAGCTATGAAGCCCAGCGGTTCAAGCTGTGTGACAACGGGAAGCCACACTCTGGTTAGAGTGTGGGGTGGACGTAGATCTCGAGTCTGCGATCGAACCACCTAAAAATCTTCTATCCATCGTGGTTTGATTGCCTTGTCTGATCCGCTAGATATATGCTTAGGCTCGACCTATAGTTCCCAACTAGTGGGTATCTGGTTTGCACACTGAGCATTTGATTCAGATCTCAAGAGAGAGAGCCATTTTGACTAGGTTTATTTGAGCACCGATCATATACATTTGATTTTCTCTAATTGAAGTTCAGTGTGTGCTCTCAGCCCTACAGTTGTTTGCTTTAATTCCGCATATCTGTTTGATCTAAGTTTTAATTGAGCAAAGGTTTTAAGAGGGATTTATTCACCCCCCCCTCTGAATCCAGTCCTAGCATCTTATTAGTAGTGAGATGATTCTTAAGAGTTTGAAAACTCTCTTCACATTCCTTGGACCAAAAAAAGGTATTTTCTTTTCTTGTAAGTCTTGTTAAAGGAACTGCAATCTTTGAGAAGTCCTTAATGAACCTCCTATAATAACTAGCTAGACCCAGAAAGCTTCTTACTTCTGATACAGTCGTTGACCGACTCCAATTCCTGACAGCTTGTACTTTCAAAGGATCCACATCGATTCCTTCCTTGGAAATAATGTGGCCTAGGAATGAAACTTCCTTGAGCCAGAATTCACATTTGTTAAGCTTTGCATAAAGTTTATGTTCTCTAAGTGTTTACAGAGCTATCCTCAGATGTTCTTCATGTTCTTCTTTTTTCTTGTAGTATATCAAGATGTCATTAATGAAGATGACGATGAATTGGTCCAGATATGGTTGGAAAACATTGTTCATAAGTTGCATAAATGCTGCTGGGGTATTTGTTAATCCGAACAGCATTACCACGAATTCATAGTGGCCATAACGACTTCGAAAAGTCGATTTATAAATGTCTTCTTCTTTAACTCTAAGCTGATGATAACCTAGTCTGAGGTCAATCGTGGAGAAATATTCTACTCCCGATAGCTGATCGAAGAGCTCATCAATACGCGACAACGGATGCTTATTTTTGATTGTAAGTTGATTCAGTCGCCGGTAATCGATGCATAGCCTGAGAGAACCATCCTTCTTCTTGACAAAAAGAACTGGCGCACCCCAAGGGGATGCGCTAGGTCTGATGAAGCCCTTATCTAGTAGTTCCTGCAACTGCTTCTTTAGTTCCTTGAGTTCTGTGGGGGACATCCTGTAAGGGGCTATAGAAACAGGTGCTGCTCCTGGAATGAGTTCAATAGTGAAGTTCACTTCCCTCTCGGGTGGTAAACTGGGTAATTCGGATGGGAATACATCTGGGAACTCATTTACAATAGGGATGTCTGTTATGATAATTTCTTTGGACTCCGTAATAATGACATAAGTAAGAAAAGCTTCACATCCTTGCGAGATAAGTTTGCAAGCGTGAAGTGAGGATATGATAGTGGGGTGTTTCTTGTATTTGATGCCAAGGAAAGAGAATCTTGGAAGACCTGGTTTTCGGAATGATATAATCCTATTTTTGCAATTGATATAAGCATCATGATCTACAAGCCAATCTACCCCTAAAATGGCATCATAACCTTTCATGTCAAGGCATACTAAGTTTGCGGGGAGATTATGACCTTCTACTATCACTTCGCTATCAGGATAATAGTTGGTAAGCTTTGTTCCAGAACCTAAGGGTGTGGTAATAGCAAGATCTGAAGGTAAGGGAACTGATACAATTGGTTATCTTTTTGCAAAAGTAGTGGAGATAAAAGAATGAGAGGCACCAGTATCAAATAGCACAAATGCAGGACAGGAACAAATTTGAAGAGTACCTTCCATAAGCCCACCATCCCTGGGCGCTTCCTCTTCTTCTAGAACGGCATTGAGGCGAGCTTGCCTCCTGCGTCCACCACCAGATGACTGGTCCTTCATAAGGGGGCAATCCGACATGCGATGCTCTCTGCTTCCACAATGTAAACAAGCACCAAGGCGCTTCCAGCACTCTTCAGCCGAATGGCTGAACTTTTCACAAAAAGTGCAAGCTGTGGCGACTTGCTCCTCCTCCTTAATCTTCTTGTTCTTCTGGAAACTTTCACCGTTCCCACTCCTGGATCTCTTCTTACTCTCATGGCTCTTATGAGGCTCCGTGATGCTGAATTTCTCTTTCTTGTAACGCCGATCTGATCGTCGGCTGGACTCTTCTCCTTTCCCTTTCAATTTCTCGACCTTTTCTAAGGTCCTCTCACATAAGTATGCCCGCTGAACCATATCCGCATAAGTACGGATATTTTGGGTCCCAAGCTGATGAATAAAACCGGGTCGTAACCCCTCCATAAATCGATTTGCCTTTAATAAATCGGTACTGATTAGATGCGGTGCATAAGGTGCTAGCCTTGAGAATTGTAGTTCATATTCAGCCACTGTCAGCATTCCCTGTCGAAGAGAGGCAAACTCCATAGCGTTTCTTTCTTTCACATGCTCAGAGAAATACTTGGCACGGAATAAGGTAAGAAAGCCATCCCACGTATGAGGTGCGTCGGTCGGAGGTGCCGGAACCAACTTCCACCATGTACGGGCATCTTTGTTGAGTTGGAAGGTTGCAAGACGCACCTTCTCTTGATCGGTGCAGTGGATGACGTCGAATATACGGTTCATCTCGTCAATCCAGTTCTCAGCTTCGTCCGGATTAGAGGAACCATAGAAACGCGGAGGGTTTAAACTCTGGAAATTATGATGTAAATTGCCAGCCCTTGCTCCTGCGCCAGCTTGTGCCATGGTTTGTAATGCCTGAGTAAGGCCGGCAACAGTTTGTTGCATGCCATTCCAATCTACGCGATGACCCATGGTAATAATAAGGTAGCTTTGAGAAATATAACAACTGGTTATTTCTCATGAACATGGAAAAAAAATTATCTTAAGGCCAATTAACTATCTTATCCCGGGCTCTACCCAATTCTCACTTGGGTATGGAAATTTCTTCCTTAATTCATAGGTAGGGGTCCTTAAACCTTGGACATATCCTATGAAATGATTCGTCTCCCTAAATCCTGAGACTTAGGCTCTGATACCAACTTAACTGTCACACCCCGAGCCTTTATTACAGCGGAAGACTTGCTCGAGGAACGCGAACAGCCGGCATGGTAAGCCTCTTGCAAGCAAGAATGATCAGAGCGCAAGACAATCACACATAAGAATGCAATCGCATAATAATTAATCAAACTCCAACTTTATTTCATTGATAATCGAGTAATCAAGTACAATAACCTTTTCATACTTTTTCCATTCCACTATACTCAAGAAATAAGAAATTACAAAGACTCGATCTAAACAATATAGACTTTCCTAAGTCTTCACTCTCATCTTGACAACACTTTCATTCGCTCTCGAACCCGCTACTTGTATAACCCGAATCCGAATTCGAATCACTTTCATTTCCTGAAAAAGATTGGAAATAGATAATGAGCACACTTTCCTAGTAGGTATCTTCGCATCAACATGATTTGCACTATTAAAGTAATTAGCATTTTAGCTCTAAAGAATTTAGGTAAAATCACGTGAAATGCGATCAATCATGCGAGTAACCAAAGTAATAAAACGATCATGTAAGATAGAATGAGAGCAAGAATGAACTAGCAAGAACGTAACAAGAACATGATATTGGCCTTTCATAAATAAGAATGTATCGAGAATGCACTAGCAAGCCATATAATCATCACTCTAGTATCTTTTGCTTATGAGCAAGTACTTCGTGAAATTCTGTGGAATATCAAGCAAGAAAGTCATGTACAAGAATGTCATGTCGTGTCGTGGATTTTCACTTATTTATAAAGGAAGTACTCCCAGCGTAATGCGACGCTAGTAGCATCATACCCCCTGGTTTATAATAGTATGTTTCCGACAATCAGTCGAGGGGACTAGCATAGAGCCCTTGAACACAATCAGTGCTCGATCGTATCTTCAAGTATAAATCAAGCTACTTCTACATATGTAACAATAAAGTATGGCCAAGAATGTAATAAGTTCAATAAGCTCATGATAATAATAATCAATGAATGAATGCTTCAATTTAGAATATGAAAGATCAAAAGTGACTTATACTATGTTATGCTCATGGAAATAAATCGACAGCATAACGGTACATTTCTTACTTTCCATAAATTAAATTAGGTATCTTGAATCAATTTGGTAAGTCCTAGACCATTATCAATCCATCTAGAACCTTGGAATATCAAATCGTGGGTCAAACCTTGGGTTAACAAAATATAGAACTGTGACGGTCTTGTACTAGGCCGTTACATAACGTGACGCTCCAGTATTGGGCCGTTACAATGGTCTGAATCCAGAACAGTAGAATAGACTTAGTGAAATGTGACGGTCATATATTGGACCGTTATATGGGCCTGACGGTCCAATATAGATCCGTTACATTGTTAGAACCAGAAAACATCGATAATGCTTTCTAATCAATTGGGTTTTAATGGTACAACCAACTCGGCGTCTTAGTGGGAATCCCAGGCTCGCGGAGAATTACGGAGGCCTTGAAACAAGAACTCCTAGTCTATTGGAAGGAATATCCAATAGAGAGGTTCTCATGTCCAAGAATAATGTTCCTATAGTGCAAAGTATGAACTAATGGACAACATACCGGAATATGTGCTATGTACTTAAAGAAAAATGACTCTGTTAATAGAGAGAGAATGTGTAGCAATGTGAAACCAAAATAAAACTCCGTCAATACAACATTGGAAAAATCATGATTTAAATACAAAACTATAAAGTTAGTCAATAAAATTAACATATGCTTTAAAATAACTCAAGATCATGCAATTCCTGTTTATGAATCAGTAGATAAACTTAAAGTCATTCAAACAGGTCAAAACTTAGATAACTAGGCATATTTATAAGTTAATGTGACTGTTCTTCAATTCTGTCTCGAATTGCCTGAACAAAGCATTCTGACGGTCTAGTCTAAGCGCATTACACTGATGTAACGGTTTATCATGGGACCGTCAGAGTTATATAACGCTCCAATTATGGTGCGTCAGAGTCCTCAGAGGGCTTTGAATACAACAGAGGGTGTGACAGCTTATCGTAAGACCGTTATAGTGTTGTGACATCCCTATCTTAATCCGTCAGAGCTTCTGCTGACAACAATAGATAAAAAGATCTAAGGTTTCAACTTACATCATGTCTGAAAATCATGTATAAACTTCCACATGATAAAATGAAGGCTAAACTAATAGCATGCATGGGTTTTCTGTGAATTTGACAAGAAAGTTCCTTTTAACTTAGTTAGGGCTAAGAATACACATGTATGCATGACTCTACTAAAACATGAAATCCATGATCTATAGTGCATGAAATCAAGTCAAATCAGAGGGCTTTTATCCCTAACAAGATATTTTTGCCAATCATGAGATGACCTATTGCTTAACTGGGCTTTAAACTTCTAATTTGAGTCTGAAAGACGTGCCCTAGTTCTCCCATTCCAGTGAGTTTCCAGCAACTTCACGCTACTCTAGCTCCCCAGTCTCTTGACCTAAGGACATTAAATTTTGAGGGTAAGAAGATGAAACTACGGGGAACAAAAAGGTCTAAATAACCGAACTCTAAATACCTCGTTTAGATGTCCAAATCTTCTGATCTTTAGAGGACTTGCATTCAGTTTCCTGGGTTGCTAAGGTCCGACTAGCAACTTTGGAAGCTTTAATCTCCTTAGTTGGTTGATCTCCTAGCACGAAATTTGGAGAGCTATTAGTCTAAAGTATTATAAATAAAACCTTCTAAAGAACTTACCCGAAATTCTATCTCCTTACCTTGATTCTTCACTAGTCAAAAGTAAGGGTCGCTTAGTTCAGAACTAGGTCTTATTTATAGGGATTTGGCTAGGGTTTGAGGATTAGATCGATTCTAGAGTCCTTAGTTGGCCAAAACATGATCCCTAAGAGTCCCTAGTAACCTTACATGTTCTCCTAATTAGGTGTCTTGAAGATAGGATCCCAAAGATATAATCTTTTTGCAAGTTCTTCAACTCACGGAATTATTAGGGTGTGACGGTCCAATCCTGATGCGTTACATGCATGTGGTGGTCGCCCGATAGACCGTTACAGCCAACGTGTGCAAAATTTTAAATTAATAAAACTCTTTTATTCGTTTTATCTATATAATTATCTAATTGAGGGATATTTATCCTTTAAAATCCGTGAATAAGCTAAATAACCTTCTAGAACATGGGCCAACTTAATGGGCTTGATCCTTAAACCTTTTGAGTCTTACTTGAATAGGCTAGGCTAATTATTTAACACAATTGGGCCTTATAATAACTTATTAATCTAATAATCCATTTATTAATTTATTTAGGCCTTTATAAATTCCAGATATTATTAAATAACCTAGAAATTACTTATATAAATTTTGGGGCACTACAAGAAGACCAAGGGAAGGATGCGAACTACGGACTACGATGAGGAGAAGATAACAAACTCAACAAAAGATAGAGCCCGAGGGCATTTTTATTCAAGATAAGAACTCCAAAAATGACCAAGGCCACAAACCGAAGGCCAACTACAATATATTGCAGAACAGAAAACCGTGAGAAAAGAAGAGAAAACTGAGAAATGAAAAGAGGAGCAAAGAAAAAGAAAAGGTATTGGGGGAGAGTTGGAACGAGGGAGGGTGCCTCCCTTCCCCTCCATTCCTTCTCTCCCCTATATAGATGGCTCACTCTCTCTCAATCCCTCCACTCTCTTCTACCTTCTGCTTCTGCTCTTCTTCTTTTCTACCAATGTTTTCTTTTTCGTGGCTACCTTTCGCCTCCTTTTTTTCTCCCGTGAGAGGCTTTTTATAGGTGTGCCGTTGACGGGGGATCTCATGATGGCACTGCCATCCGAGGTTGACCCGAGTCCCATCGTTGTCAGGCAGAAGTCTCCTTCATCCAACTGGAAGACGACACCTAGGCATGGGGTTAGCTGGCGTTGAAGTGGCTGAGCTGCTCGCCAAGGGGTCTGCCTAATGACCGTTAAGTCATCTGCCAGTCTGTGCCGTTCGGGGGAGTTCACCACTGTGCCGCTGGAAGGGCCAGGACGTTGTGCCATTGAAGGGGCATGAAGGCTGTACTGTTGAAGGGGCAGAACGCCTGTGCCGTTGGAGGCTTGCCAAAAGTGTGCCGCTGGAGGCTTAGACTGTGCCGTTGAAGGGGCAGAGGGCCGTGCCGTTGGAGGCAGCTGAGGGTGTGCCGTCGAAGGCACCTGGTGGTGTGCCGTTGAAAGCACCTGAGGGTGTGCCGTTGAAGGCGCTTGAGGGGCGTGCCTTCAAGGGCACTGAGGGTGTGCCGCTGGACGGCTATTTGGGGTGTGCCGCTAGACGGCCATTTGGGTTGCTGTGCCATTGGAAGAGGCAAGAAAGGGGTGTGCCGTTGAAGGGCACTTGAGGGGTGTGCCGTTGGAGAGGCACCCAAGAGTGTGTACCGTTGGAAGGGCACTTGAGGGGCTTCTTTTCTTCTTTTCTTCTTCTCATCTTCTCTTCTCTTTTCTCCTCTTCTTTATCCCCCTGCACTTAAACATGGGGGTGAGAATTTTTTAGTGTCCACAAATGCCCCCCAGCCACAGACGGCGCGAGAGAGGGATGAGAGAGCGGGGCCTGCGGGTGCAGTCCGACTGAGAGACTCATCAACATGATGAGGAGAGCGGGGCTGTGAGAATCGAAGTCTGTAGAGCAGTCCAGGCGGGCCGAAATTGGAGCAGGCCGTCGAGTCGAAAGATGTTGAAAGGCGGGCTATAGAAGCCGAAGTTGTTGGAAGGTGAGCCACGAGGGTGGAGAGAAGGGTTTATTCCTTTAATGATCCAGATGGTAGATCCAAATCAAAAGGGAGATTCGTCACCCAACGGGACAGAGAGAAGAGTTTGTTGATTCAACGGGGATATTCGTCACCCGAAAGGGACGGAGAGAGGAACTTGTTAATTCAAAGGGGTATCTGTTGCCTGACGGGATGGGGAGAAGAGTTTATTGATTCAAAGGGGTATTCGTCGCCTGACGGGATGGAGAGAAGAGTTTGTTGATTCAAAGGTGTATTCGTCGCCTGACGGGACGGAGAGAAGAGTTTGTTGATTCAAAGGGGTATTCATCGCCTGACGGGACAGAGCGAAGAGTTCGTTGATTCCAAGGGGTATTCATCGCCTGACGGGACGGAGCGAAGAGTTTGTTGATTCAAAGGGGTATTAGTCGCCTGACGGGATGGAGAGAAGAGTTTGTTGATTCAAAGGGATATTTGTCGCCTGACGGGACGGAGAGAAGAGTTCGTTGATTCCAAGGGGTATTCATCACCTGACGGGACGGAGCGAAGAGTTTGTTGATTCAAAGGGGTATTCATCGCCAGATGGGACGGAGAGAAGAGTTTATTGATTCAAAGGGGTATTCGTCACCTGACGGGATGGAGAGAAGAGTTTGTTGAATCAAAGGGGTATTCACGGGATGGAGAGAAGAGTTTGTTGATTCAAAGGGGTATTCGTCGCCTGACGGGATGGAGCGAAGAGTTTGTTGATTCCATGACTCAGACAGAAGGGGGGTCCCTTTTTTATTCTTCGGATGGATGGAAAGTCCGGGCTGAGGTGACAAGGAGATGTTTATTCTCTAACCGGACGGAAGGTCCGAACCGAAGTGAAAGGAATCTTTTTATTCTCTAGCCGGGCGGAAGGTCCGACCTAGAGTGAAAGGATCATTTTGTTCTCTAACCGGATGAAAGGTCCGATCTAGAGTTGAGAGAGTCTTCTGTTCTCTGGCTGGGCAACAGGCCTGAACCGAAGTGAAGGATTTTTGTTCTCTAGCCGGACGGGAGGTCCGATCTAGAGTGGAGAGAATCTCTTCGTTCTCTAGCTGGACAACATGTCTGAACCAAAGTGATAGGATCTTTTGGTTCTCTAGTCGGACAGAAGGTCTGATCTAGAGTGAAAGGATCTTTTAGATCTCCGGCCGGACAGAAGGTCCGATCCAGATTAGAAGGGTCTTTTTGTTCTCTAGCCGAACAGAAGATCCGATCTAGAGTGAAAAATCTTTTTGTTCTCTAATCGGACAGAAGGTCCAATCTAGAGTGGAGAGAGTCTTTTTGTCCTCTAGCCGGATAGAAGGTCCGAGCTTAAAGTGAAAGGGTCTTTTTGTTCTCTAGTTGGACGCAAGATCCGATCTAGAGTGAAATGATCTTTTTGTTCTCTAGGTGGAGGGAAGGTCTGATCTAGAGTGGAAATGGTCTTTTTGTTCTCTAGCCGAACAGAAGGTCCGATCTAGAGTAGAAAATCTTTTTGTTCTCTAACCGGACAAAAGGTCTGATCTAGAGTGGAGAGAGTCTTTTTGTCCTCTAGCCGGATAGAAGGTCCGAGCTTAAAGTGAAAGGGTCTGTTTGTTCTCTAGTCGGACGGAAGGTCCGATCTAGAGTGAAAGGAACTTTTTGTTCTCTAGGTGGAGGGAAGGTCCGATCTAGAGTGGAAATGGTCTTTTTGTCCTATGGCTGGATGGCAGGTCCGAACCAAAGTGAGAGGGTGTTTTCGTTCTCTGGCCGGACGGAAGGTCCGATCTAGAGTGGAGGGGTCTGTTTGTTCTCTAGATGGGTGACAGGCCCGAACCAATGTGAAAGGATTTTATTTTGTTCTCTAGGCGGACGGAAGGTCCGAACCAAAGTGAGAGGATTTGATGTTCTTCAATGCACCAGGAGTACCGGATGTGAAATTCGAACCCGGGAAAGTGGACCGCAAGGGCCAGAATCGGTGTTGGGGAGTAGGCCGTGAAAGCTGAAATCGGGGAAATGGACTATAGAAGCCGCAATCGGGAAGCTGGCTACAAGTGCCGAAATTTGGGAGCAGGCTATGAGAGCTGAAATTGAGGAAGCGGACTATCGAAGCCGAAGTTGGGAGCTTAGCAAGCCGCAAGGGCAGGAAGTAGGCCGTGAGGGCTAAGATTGGGTTGTATGAGCCAGAACTGGGAAAGCAGGTTGCGATAGCCGAAATTGAGTTTATTTTTTATTACTATTTTTTAAGCATGCAGGCAATCATCAGCAGGCATAACATAAGTATACATAAGGCAGCTCCATCTATAGAGGATGGGATAGAGACTTCGCCCATAATTCGCAGACATGGTGCGGGCCAGAAGGCACAGCTAAGGGGTGGTGCACCCGTCAAGAGGATATCACATGTCTTGCATGCATAGCTTAAATTCACGCATTTCACCCGAGACAATTCTGTATGGAGTGGAGGAGCAAACGTGTGAGCAAAAGGCCCTAAAGATAGGGATATATAGGTTTTCTAAGCAACACTCGAGGGTTACTCTAGTGCCTACACATGGGTTTCGGGCTCTCGATTTTTGGTAGCTTCGCACAGCCCCCAACTGTTTATTTTGGTAGCGGATTTCACCATTCAGCGTGAGTCACCTCATTTGTTTCAGTGGGGATTCCCGGCTACTAGGATTCGTCCTTGTCATAATTCTATTATGGATTCCACCGTTTGGCGCGAGTCTCCTCATATGTCTCAATGGGAATTCCCGGCTACTAGGCTTCGTCCTTGTTGCAATTCGCTTCACCATTTCGCTCGAGTCTCCTCATTTGTTTCAGTGGGGATTCCCGGCTACTTGGATTCACGTTTCTCTCTGATTTTTTTTTTTGCATCATTTTTTTAATGGGTGTAGGTAGCTTTTCCCTCACGATTACCTTTCACGCGAGTGTCGTAATTCAAGCATCCGTAGAGTGCTAAGAAGAAAATCGGGCAATCCCTATGGTCGAAGACCATTAAACACATTAAGCGTGAAGTGTTGGAGTGTTGCCTCAGGTTTATTTTATGAGTTGGGCTTAGCAATTTAGCCATGACTCTTCCCCTTGACGTGTGCACCCACCATAATTGGGTTCCCTTCGAGCGTATGCCATGACGCACGTGCATCCGGAATCGGGACAACATTATTTAGCAAAGAAACACAGTCCTAGAAAATTCCAAGGAGGTGGATTATTCTATATTATAAGCAAGCATGCAAGCAGGGCGGCCAAGCATTTTTTTGTCTCTTTTTCTTTGCCTTTTTTTTGTGTGTAAGAACATACTGTCGTTACGTATATGTATCTTGTATGCGCATATAGAGTCAAAGCAGCAGCCAAGGTGCTGAGGAAGGAGACCGCGAAGGGCCGAAAGAACGTTGGGGAAGCAGGCTATAAAAGCCGAAGTTGATATTGGAAGTGGGCTACAATAGCCAAAAATTGAGGAGAGCGGGCTACGGGAGACGAATTCTGGGAAATAGGCTACAAGAGCCAAAGTTGGGAAGTGGGCTGCAGGAGCCAGAGTTATGGGAAGCGGGCCTGTGAAGGCCGAATTCTGGAAGCAAGCTACAAGAGCCAAAGATAGTGGGAAGCGGGTTGCAAGAGCCGAAATCAAGAAGCAGGCAACGGGAGCCAAAATTGGGGAAGCAGGCTGCAAAAGCCAAAATTGGGAAGCGAGCTGCAAAAGCGGAAGTTATGGGAAGCGGGCCTGTGAAGGCCGAATTCTGGGAAGCAGGCTACAAGAGCCAAAGATAGTGGGAAGCGAGCTGCGAGAGCCGAAATCGGGAAGCAGGCTACGGGAGCCAAAATTGGGAAGCGAGCTACAGGAGCCGAGAAGTAGGCTACAAAGACCAAAGGTTGGTGAAGCGGGCTACAAAGAGCCAAAATTTTGTGAAGCAGGCCGCAAGAGCCGAAGTTGATATTGGAAGTGGGCTACAATAGCCAAAAATTGAGGAGAGCGGGCTAACAAGCCGAGAGATGTTAGAAGCCGGCTATAAGGCCGAAAGGTATTGGAGAGCGTGGTGAGACGGATGGATTAATCCTGATAGTGGGCCTCGGCTAAAATGGCTGAGCCGGAGGGCGTCGGGTAGCGGGATGTGAGAGCCGAAGAGAGGGGTCTCCTTTTTGTTCTCTGGCCGGGGAAAGGGTCCGAACCAAAGTGAGAGGTCTATTCTTTTGTTCTTTGGCCGGGGAAGGATCCAAACCAAAGTGAAAGGTTTATTCTTTGATTCTCTGGCCGGGGAAGGATCCAAACCAAAGTGAAATATTTATTCTTTGATTCTCTAGCCGGGGAAGGATCCAGACCAAAGTGGAAGGTTGATTCTTTAATTCTCTGGCTAGGGAGAGATCCAAACCAAAGAGAGAGGTCACTTCTTTAATTCTCTGGCCGGGAAAGGATCCGAACCAAAGTGAAAGGTTGATTCTTTAATTCTCTTTAATTCTCCGGTCGGGGAAGGATCCAGATCAAAGTGGAAGGATTATTCTTTGATTCTTTGGCCGGGGAAGGGTCCGGACCAAAGTGGAAGGTTTATTCTTTGATTCTCCTGCCGGGGAAGGATCCGGACCGAAGTGGAAGTGTTATTCTTTGATTCTTCGGCCGGGGAAGGATCCGGACCGAAGTGGAAGGTTTATTCTTTAATTCTCTGGTCGGGAAAAGATCCGAACCAAAGTGAAAGGTTGATTCTTTAATTCTCCGATCGGGAAAGGATCCGAACCAAAGTGAAGGAGTTATTCTTTAATTCTCTAGTCGGGAAAAGATCCGAACCAAAGTGAAAGGTTTATTCTTTAATTCTCCGATCGGGGAAGGACCCGAACCAAAGTGAAAGGTTTATTCTTTGATTCTCTGGCCGGGGAAGGATCCGAACCAAAGTGAAGGGTTGATTGTTTAATTCTCTGGTCGAGAAAGGATCTGAACCAAAGTGAAGGGTTGATTCTTTAATTCTCTAGCCGGGAAAGGGTCCGAACCAAAGTGAGAGGTCTATTTTTGTAATTCTCTGGTCGGGGAAGGATCCGAACCAAAGTGGAAGGTTCATTCTTTGATTCTCTGGCCGGGACGAATCCGAACCAAAGTGAAAGGTTTATTCTTTGATTCTATGGCTGGAGAAGGATCTGAACCAAAGCAAAAGGTTTTGATGCGAGATGGACCACAGACTCGACTCCAAATGGATTTGCGATCCTTGGACTCTCCTTAGCGAGGGAAGTGTCGGACGTTCACGGTTGAAAAATCGGCAGTGAGCTAGGGTGGTCGGCTCTCTTTTTGTGCCCAGATCGGGTCACGGGACGGTATCTCTCTCTCGCTCGCAGCAGCGATTATATAACAAGTAAAGCGGGCTACGATCCTAGCATGCTCTCTAGCAGCGGCATATAAAGCATATACGAATAAAGCAAATGCCGGGTAAAGGAGCGAATACGATACCTTCACGCTTCCGGGGGTGGAGAAGACTTCCCGGCCGAACTCGTACTCCCGAAACAGTAAATACATAATAATTACAGCAAGACAAGTTACTGCCCACTCCACGTAGGGAGGTAACGGGTGACACAGTGGGACCCGGGAGTAGTGGTTTCGGGTTGACGGGCCGCTTCTTGTGTTGCCTCGACTGCACACGTACTCACGACCGTGGGACCCACGTGCTGGTCCGAGGGAGCGTGTGGGCCCGGGGTGGCACCACTGTGGTGGGGACGCCTCGAGGGGCACTCCCTGGGACGGCGTTGTGCTGGTTCGCCGGCCAGAGGCCGGGCGGCTCTGATCTCCACTCGCCGGAGTTGCTGGCCACGAATTTGCAGTTCTATTTTGCAGCGCGCGACCCGGCGAGATCTACCGCTGCAGTCACTCCCGATGTCAGATCGACACACAAGAGGTACCGATGGAAAGCTCACTTGAAATCCTTCGAACTATGGTCAGAGAAAGAAATTTGAGTTTCCCGTTGATGGCCTTTGTTGAATTTTCAAGCTGCTGACTCACCGGATCTGAAAACTCAGGGTAGAACCAAGGTTTCCTGAGAGTTGGCATTGACCACGATGTACACCTTCGATTCAGCTTTTGAGCCCTTCATGAAAGTTGTAGAGGCAAAAGATAGAAAAACGGGGATATATCTTATGCAAGATTTGGTTGAAGTTTTGATTTTTGGGGGATTTTATACTGACTCGGGGTCAGATCCGGACAGCAGAAACAGAACTGAAGTTGGGGAAAAGATATAATTTCTAAAAATAGGTAAAGGACCTTTTAAATTAGATGAAAATTTGTGGAGGATGGGGATGGTGTAACGATCTTCCAATAAATTTGGAGATTCAAACAAAAATCAAGAAGGGGGTCGAAAGGGGGAAGAACTAAGCTTCTACTACACAGATCTGAAAAGGGACAGATCTGGAAGATAGAAAGACACCAAAATAGAAAAATATAAAAAGAAGTCTAAATGATGTGATTCTTTTACTGGAGGTTGGGAATCAAGAGTGGAACCAACTCTGAAAATATCAGCTCCTGTTGATGTCGGAGTTGGGAGCCAAAATTAACGGAGTAACCCTCTGTCTAGTAAAATAGACCTTTGGAGAGAACTTCAGAAGCGGCTTCGCGGCGGCTCGATGGAGGCACGAACGGCGGCGGCAGCACCAGAGATGAAACCAGAGATAGAGGGGCTAAGGTAGAAGGGGTCTACACCCTGAAATACAGAGGGAGGAAGAGGGAACCAGAGAGAGAGAAGAGAGGGCACACCCTTCTTGCTTCAAGCAATTGTCACATAATTTCATCATTAAATCTCTAATGACACTATACATAAGCTTATATAGATAATGGCAAGGGGCTGGGGGCTGGGAATTTCGTGGGAGAGAGGCCATTTTCTTCTCCCATGTGGTCAAAAACTCAAAATAAATAAATTACATATGGAGGGGACACTCCTTTGAAAGGAAGGAAGGCATCTTGGACTTTTAAACCCCTTTATCCCCTTTGAATGTCAAACCATCTAGAAGCCCACCTTGGACCTTTGACTAGCCCCACATGGCTTAGGTGGACTAATAGGGAAGGGATGGGGGCCCCCTTGCTGGACCTACCACACTTTTGCACGAAAACCCAAAGAATCTTAGGGAATGACAAAGTGGCTTATCAAGCCTTACAATTACGTACATACTTTCCCGAGGATATAAAAGCAAACTAAAAGGACACAAGTGCAAAAATAAAAGTCAGTGCTCGACGTCGATTCCCATCAGGTTTATTCTTTAATTCTCTGGTCGGGAAAGGATCCGAACCAAAGTGAAGGGTTGATTCTTTAATTCTCTGGCCGGGAAAGGGTCCGAACGAAAGTGAAAGGTCTCTTTTTGTAATTCTCTAGCCGGGGAAGGATCCGAACCAAAGTGGAAGGTTCATTCTTTGATTCTCTGGTCGGGACGGATCCGAACCAAAGTGAAAGGTTTATTCTTTGATTCTCTGGCCGGAGAAGGATCCGAACCAAAGCGAAAGGTTTATTCTTTGATTGGGAAGCTGTCGGCTTGAAGCCTCAATGGTTGAGCATCTTGTCGGTTTAATGCCCCGTTGGTGGAATGTTGATCGCTTTAATGCCCCGTCAGCGGAACGTTGATCGATTTAACGCCCCGTCGGCGGAGTGTTGATCGGTTTAACGCCCCGTCGGCGGAATGTTGATCGGTTTAACGCCCCGTCGGTGGAGTGTTGATCGGTTTAACGCCCCGTCGGTGAAGTGTTGGTCAGTTTAATACCCCGTCGGTGGAGTGTTGATCAGTTTAACACCCCGTCGACGGAATGTTGATCAGTTTAACACCCCGTCGGCAGAGTGTTGATCGGTTTAACGCCCCGTCGGTGGAGTGTTGATCGGTTTAACGCCCCGTCGGCAGAAGGTTGGTCGGTTTAACGCCCCGTCGGCGAAAGGTTTTGTCGGCTTAGACAAAAGGTCGTGACGCCGACCACATGAGGGGTCTATTTGTTGGATGGCTGGAGGTAGAGGGTGAAGGACCATATCTGCCTCAAGGCTCACTTTCTTTTCTTCTCTTCTTCTTTTATGCGAAGGGGCGAGTGGAAAGACCATGTTTGCCTGGTGATGTTCTTTTCTTTTCTGTTGTTCTTTTTATTGTGAAGAGGTGGGTTCGAAGACCACGTTTGCCTCATGTCTCTTTTCCCTTCTTTTTTTCTTCTTCTTTGGTGTGAAGAGGGGGTTCGAAGACCACGTCTGTCTCATGTCTCCTTTCTTTTTTTGTTCTGCTCTTCTTTTCTCATTAATGCCTCGTGCTGGGGTGTGTTTCTCTTAATGTGCCCCCAGGCAGGGTATGACCTTTCTTCATCTGCCCCCCCTAGGTCGAGAGGGCATGCCTCTTTGCTTCTCTGCCCCCGGGCGGGGTGTAGTCCTTGCTTCTTATGCCCCCATGGCAGGGTATCTTCTTTACGGCCTCCCTGCCGCCAGGCGGGGTGTATGTTTCTTCTTCACTTCTTCAAATGCCCCTAAGTCGGGGTGTGTCTTTTGCTTCTTATGTCCCCATAGGGAGGTATCTTCCTCTTCCTATGTCTCGAGCACGGGGCATATCTTTGCTTCTTACGCCCCTGAGGGGGGGTGTAGCTTTATTTCACGTGCCCCCCAGGAGAGGAGTGTTTTACTTCTTGTGCATCCAAGATAGGATGTGTCTTTTCTTCATGTGCCCCTAAGCGGGGTGTACCTTTGCTTCTATGCCTCCAGGCGGGGTAGATTTTTCTTCAAATGCCCCTAAGTCTGGGCTTGTTCTTTATGGCCTCTATGCCCCCAGGCGGGGTGTGTTGGTTCATGTGCCCCCCCATGGTGGGGTACATTTCTTCTTTGAATGCCCCTAAGCTGGGGCGAGTTTCTCTCTTTGTGTGTCCCCAGGCGGGATATAGTCTTTGCTTCTCATGCCCCCATAGCGGGGTGTAGTTCTTCCTCAAATGCCCCTAAAACCGGGGTAGATCTTTGAATACCCCTAAGCTGGGGTGAAATTTTTTTGTGGCTTCCATCTTCGAGTGCCCCTTGGGCGGGGTATACCTTTCTTCATATGCTCCCAGGTCAAGATGTATGTCTCTTTGCTTCTATGCCCCCAGACCGGGGTGCATTCTTACTCTCTTTTCTTTTATACGCCCCTATGGCGGGATATATTTCTCCTCATGTGCCCCTAGATCAGGGTGTGATTCTGCTGCTTGTTGTGCCCCCAGGTCGAGGTAGATTCTTCTACTTTTTCTACCCCAGAGTGGGGTATATTTCTCTTCGTATGCCTCTAAACTGGGGTGTATTCATTGTCTCATATGTCCCCAGAGCGGGGGTGGATTCTTCTTCAAATGCCCCTAAGTCTGGGCTTGTTCTTACTTCTTATGCCCCCATGGTGGGATGTGCTTCTTTCTTTGAGTGTCCCAAGGCCGGGGTGAATTCTTACTTCTTATGCCCCCACGGTGGGATGTGCTTCTTTCTTTGAGTGTCCCCAGGCCGGGGTGAATTCTTTTCTTCTTATGTCCCCATGGCGGGGTATTTCTTTTGCTTCATGTGCCCCCATATCGGGATACATTTCTTCTTCAAATGCCCCTAGGCCGGGGTGCAACTCCGTTTCTTCTTATGCCCCCAAGTCGGGGTGGATTCTTCGTCAAATGCCCCAAAGTCGGGGTGTAACTTTTGCTTTATGTGCCCCCGAGTCGGGGTGGATCCTCTTCATGTGCCCCCAGGCCGGGGTGCAACTCTGTTTCTTCTTATGCCCCCAAGTCGTGGAAGATTCTTCTCACATGCCCCCGAGTCGGGGTGTATTCCCTTCATGTGCCCCCTAAGCGGGGTGTATCTTTTGCTTCTTATGCCCTAGAGTGGGGTGGATTCTTCTTCTTCTGCCCCGACACACTGGGGGATGTTTGCTTCTTGTGCACCCGGGCGTGGTGTATTACTATTTTTGATGCCCTCAAGGTGGGGTGCATTTTATTTTTTGTGTCCCCAAGGCGGGCGTGTCTTGCCTCTTTGCTTCTGTGCCCCCAGGCGGGGTGTACTTTTTATGGCTTCAATGCCCCGAGGCGGGGTATAGTCTTCTCACGTGCCCCCGAGTCGGGGCGTATTCCCTTCATGTGCCCCCATATCGGGGTGTATGTCTCTTTGCTTCTCGTGCCCCCATGGCGGGGTATATTTCTTCTTCTTATCCTCCATGGCGGGGTATATGAATGTTCTCTTCGGGAGTGGTGGCCGTGCTTGGCCTCATTGCTATAAAGTATCCCCCACAGTGGGCAGGAATTCATCAAGCTACAGTTGCGGCTTGTTGGATTTTCTAACAGCCACTCGAGGGACCGTCTTGCGCCGGATAGGGGCAGGAGGAAGGTGGAACGGACCGGGGCATTACACCACGGACTTGGACCCTCCTAGAGTCGGGTGGGATGCCGGGTTTCCTCTTGTTCTTTTAGTCAGCAATGCTTGCCAACTTTTCTTTTCGTCCTTTCTTTTCTTCTCTTTCTTTTGTGTAATAGACCAAGGTAGGTGTGCAGGAGAGCGCTCACGCCCTCAGGGAGGGGATGAGTAGTTCGCTCCACCGCATCAACCCCATAGTGGTAATCTTTATTGTTGAACCCCGTGCACAACCGTGTTTTAAGGAATTTTGATGATGAACTAAATACCATGTGACTGGCCTCAATGTAAACAATTTGCATATGTTGTTGTGGATTTGAAATGAACTGAACAAACTCCATTTTGTATGAACGGGCTAGTATATGTCACGGCCAACTGATTTGATGAAGTTAACTGACATGTGCTTTGATATGCTTACAGGGGCTAGTGAGAAAAAATAGTCTCCGACTGAACTTGGTGAAACTCTTCTAACTCTTCCCTATTTGATTCACTTAACGGTTGTGATGCAGGATCTTAAGTGTGAAATTAAGTGAATAATGAGATATATATTTCAATTTTTAGAAATTGAGTATTATGGAAGACTAACTTCCAATATGCAATGTGACAGGTGTATCGAACAACATTGAATATAAAGACCACATTGGATATCTTCCAATTGGATCTTCACATCCTTGTGGACCAACAAAATGGTAAGTTGCTTTGGTTGAATGGTAGGAGGAGGTTAATTGTGAAAAAGGGATGGACATCTCTCAAGGTGATTCCCTAACAATCCCTAATTGGTATGTCCTTGATTTGAAGTTCTTTGTACTCATTTCTCTCTTACATTTATTTATTTTTAATGTATATTCCTGTTTGGATTACCCCTGCGCCTGTTTTATTTAGTTTGCATTATGTCAGGAAAAGTGTCGACCCCATGGGTCGACACTTTGTCCAAGGGTCTGGTGTTCTATGCCGGCCCTCTTATGTCTTTGAACTTGGGGTAAAAAGTCGACCCACGGGTTCGACCTTTTTATCACTAGGTTCTGTCTGGGTTCATTTTTCAGAACCCTGGACATAAGTGTCGACCCACAAGGTCGACACTTATTCCGGGACTTTCTGCCGTGGCTTGTTTCCATGCCACAGGTAGAAAGTGTCGACCCCATGGGTCGACACTTTCTACGCTGGGTTTTGGTCGAGCCCTTGTTCTGTCTTGCCCGAATGCGAGTGTCGTCCCAAGGGGTCGACACTTTTCGGCGACCGGAAAAATCGCCGGTTCGCGCGGCGGCGGGTGCCCTAGCTCGATCTATTCTTTTAGTGCCTGATTGTGATTGGTCCTTGGGGGATAATATCCTCTACGTGGCCCTTCATTCCCTTGTGGTATAAATTGGAAGAGATAGGGTTTATTGAAAGGTGAGGGGAAAGCATCTAATGTTATACACGTTTTTGGGTTTTGTAGGGGGAAAGCAAGCAGAGGACGAAGCTTCATCTCCTTCGTCTCGAGGGTGAGCTGGGTGCGATTCAAGGCTGAAGATGATGAAATCCCACCTAGTTGAAGGTGTCTTGCTGAAGCTCCACGGCTATATCTCCTGCAAATGATCAATGAACTGAAGCCGGATTGAATAGAAGAAGAACCTCGATCGCTGATCTTTCAAGCTGCCACAACAACGAACCTGTTGATGATTCTACTGTGTGCTTCAACCAACGTCTGACTGAAGAGAAGAAGAAACCCAGTTGCCCAAGAACCCAGTTCCATCATTTTGATAAGGAGTCTTATGAACCATTTTCTGTCCCTGCTTGTGGTTATCCTTTGTCTAGTTCATGTTCATTGAGCTTGCTTGTATATCTGTGATCACTTCTTAAACTGAAGAAAACTATGTGTGTGTTCGGAGCGGTGTCTCCGAGTGTGGATTGACTGTTGGGGTGCGTTCCCCATCTTGGTGTGTGTGCGTGGTGCTGAGCACCGTGTTGAGGGTACGCCCTCATGTGTGTGTGGTTTTCTGCCGTCGAGCAGCGTGAAGTGTATTGGGGTTCGTCCCCGTGTGCTACCTCGTGTAGCGTTTTAGTGAAGCCTCACCGAGGTGGTGAGGGGTGGAAGTAGGGTACCCGTCGTGGTCCCGAACCACCTAAAAATCTTTGTGCTTGTGTGATTGGTTGTGTGTTTGTTCCTTATCCTCTACCACCATTCACAAGATGGATTATGAACTGCATTGCACATCGATGCTAAATTTGTCAATGTATACGGCTAGTTCAAATTGCTAAATCTCCATGTGTGATCTTGTCACCTGCACGTTTGGTGAGGTTTGATTGAGAAGCCTTTCAAATTATTTTAATTGGTCTTAATTTTTAAGAGAGGGATCTATTTACCCCCCTCTAGATCCGTGCCACTACACTATGGGACCCAACAATTGGTATCAGAGCCCGGCTCTGTTATATTAGATCAAACGATCTTCAGAGGGATCCTAATGTGGTTTTGAATGATGAATGCTTCTTCAGATATTGCTTCTTTGACCTCTTTACCTGTTTATAATGGTGATGACTTTAACTCATGGCTGGGAAGAATGTGTAGGACCATAAACTCAATTGATCCAAATTTGTGGAAATTAGTTAATGATGGTCCTCATAAGTTGCCTCGGGATGAGACCAAGTGGTCCAACCAAGACAGACTAAAGAGTCATGAAAATGCTACAATTTTGAGATTGCTAAAAAATTCTGTCAATACTAACAGGTTTACGTTTGTCACCTCTTGCAGAACCGCAAAAGAAATTATGGACAAATTGATGCTAGCTCAAGAGAAGTAAGGACTAAAGGGATTAATGGTGATGATATCTATCAAACCTGTGATAAAAGTGCTGAGGAGGTAAGCTCTAAATCAGATGAAGATGAATTATCTTTCGAAGATTTAGTAGATGTCTATGAAGAACTGTCAGAAAAATATCAAAAGATGAAACATGAAAACAAAGCACTGAAGAAAAGGTCTAATGAAAATATCCATGATAATTTTTCTTGTGTGAAATGCATTGATCGAATTTCAAAAATTGAAGAACTGGAAAAAGAAAATGAATTTCTGACATGCCAAGTTTCATTGCTTAAGGAAACTGAAGAGAGTCTAAAAAGTAAGTTAGATTCTTTATCAGATGATGATAAACTCTTTGATAAACTTCTTGATTCTGAGATGGATGCCAAGTCCCTTCTGGATAAAAATGAAAAACTAAAAGGGGACAATGATGTTTTGCTCATTCAAATCTCATTGCTAGAGGGAAAACTGAAGTACCTCGAGAAATCTGAAAAAGAAAATGATCTATTGAAATCTGAACTTAAAAATCTGAAACAATTAAATTCGACCTTGTGTGAAAGACTTTTGACATTTGAAAAATGCAAGTCCATGGTCGCTCAAGAAAGTGAGAATGTAAGTATTCTAGAACAGGAAATAGAATCTTACAAGACGATAAATGTCACTCTAAATGAAAAGGTCACTTCTTGTGAAAATGAAATTCCGTCTTGTGAACTTGTAATTACTTCACTTCAAAGTGAAATCGTTGACCTGAACAAATCATTGGGCAAGTTTGTGAGTGGTGAAGAGAATCTAAACAAACTCTTGGGAACTAAGGTGAACTTCCAACGGGAAGGTCTAGGATACAATCCTAGCAAAAAGGAATCATTTAATCTGAAAACAAAAACTTCGTTTGTGCATGCTTCTAGTTCCTCAAGTACACCAAATATCTTTTCATCTGTTAAACAAAAGTCCATTATGCATGCAAAGAAATTTGATGTGAAATCCCAAGCTCCAAAACACAACAATACTTCATGTCACTATTGTGGTGAGCCTGGACATTTAATGCATGATTGTAGCTTAATGAAAGAAGATGACTTGAATGCTTGTAAGATGCATAATAGTAAATCTCAAGTTCATCAGAAAAAGAAGGTTGAATGCTTTCATTGTGGGAAAATGGGTCATACTATGAAATTCTGTTGGTTGTTAAATGTTGAACCTAAATTGCACACTCAAAATTATAGACCCCCCAGACATGCTCAAAAGCCCAATGCTTATGTTCAACCAAAGAAATTGAAACCACGTGTGTATTGTCATTACTGTGGTTATGCAGGACATGTCATGAATGATTGCTCGTTATCGCACCTTCATGATATGAATGCAAGGAAATTGTGGAGAACCACAAATCGTGGTGCACCTAACCCCCAGGGACCCAATATGGCTTGGGTTCCCAAAACATCAAAGTGAAGATTTTATCTTGCAGGAATGCCTTGTGATGGAAGAAGCTGTCAATAGAATAAAATTCCTCCAAGGCAAGAAATTTGATGAGCTATTGTGGTAATACATTCCACTTTTACTTTCACGTTTGAATAACAATCTTTTGTAATTGTTCAAAGAGTTTATTAGCTTCCACTCATGTTTTCTTGTGTGAATAACTATAACTCTGCAGTTGTTCACAAAGTCTTTACAAGCTACACTCGTCTCTTTTTGTAAATAAAAGTTGAATTTTACACACAGAGCACACACATCTTACATCCATACAAATCACATCTTTTTGCATACTTGTGAATACAAATAAAAATGTTAATCATCTGTCATCTTGCTGCACTGACTCGCATATATTTCATATTCGTGTGCGTGAATGCCATGATTAACCGGTATCTAAAATGGTGTCAGCGGAAAGGTAGATTAAGTCCACCTGGAAGCTTTTATCATGCGTGAGTGTGGTTTTCGGACCTACGTACTCCGTCATGTACCGGCAATCAAATTGCTTGAATACATCATTTATGAATGCTTGAATGTATATAATTTACATCCATTTCTTCTTGAACTCTTCTACGACCAAACAACCCTTGTTAAATAAACTTGCATTGATTCAGGCATGAATGCCTCATGACACATGTTAACAAGGTCATTTTGGTTTTTCAACCGTGCATACACTTAGGGGGAGACAAAACCTTGAAAAGGCTAATTCATGTTCTACTATCTGTTCAATCACTCACTTCATATGGAACCTTAATACAACTGACTTCATTCAATAAGGATCTCTGTTATTCCACTAAACACTTTTAAGGATTCTTAAACCCCTACATTAAAGTCAAGTGACTCGTGAGGAAAAAGCTGTCAGTCCCTCCAAAAATTGAATAAGTGTGATTTGACATCGAGTACATCGGGAATCCCCCCTGAAATAAAGGAGGAAACTCGCATCGAAAAGTGTCTTATCCACATTATCATAAATGACAATACCGAGTAACCGGGAATTGCCCTTGAAACAAAGGGCATGCCTCGTGTCAAAAGGCTAGTCATGTTGCTATTTAAAATAAATACAAAACTGTAAGGGACTATGCGAAGCTACCAAAAGCTGAGCATTTTGCATTGAAATATAGGGAGGAGAGATTCCTGTTAGTGTTACTTAGAACATATGATCATCCATATTACTTTGAAAGTCATTATTCATTGTTCTCATGTTGAATCTGAGCTTGATTGTTTGAATGTATTTCTTTAATTAGTTGATCATCAATGGTTGAGCAGTATGTCTACTTGTAAGCATAACCATGTTAATATGGTTCATGGACATAATTGCTTAAATCTATTGCATTCTTCTCATACCCGTCCTTAAGGGACCTTCATGCTTGATCTTATACCTAAATATGCTTGCTTGTCTGCCTGCTTGCTTAAAATGCACAATGAGAACTTGATTGTTGAACCCCCATAATTGAAGCATGCAACTCACTTTGAACAAATTCAAAAATTAATTTTTATAAGAATAAAGCCATGACTGGTTGATTGTGGAACTGAGCTGGTAAGAAGTACTCTCATGTGTCAAGCTGAAAATTGTGATGACTGAAAGGAATACAAATATTGATTGAATTATTTTGTGCATTGAGTTACTACTCTGACATTGTGTCCATTCCTCAGATTTTGTCTCATAATTCATTGACCACGAGTTCTGATGCACAGGGTTATTAGATTGCATTTGGTGACCCTAACATGTTTTAATCTTCAGTTCAGTGAAGTGCTCAGAAGGAAGGAGATAAGGTAAGCAATCTTGGCTTTACTGCTATTCATGAGGATGAAGTGTGCTCAATTGAAATTTGGTCTATTCTGTGCAACAATTCAGTTTCAATGATTTGTGTTGGTTATTAGAAATGAAAGCTTGCATGTTTAATTGAATTGGTCATCCAAGTGTGGGTATTTGATTTCCCTTGTCCAAAATCAACTTCTCTCAGCTGAGCAACCCACATATTCCCCATTTTGTGTTTATCATTTCGTGGATATCAAGTTGGGTTCATTTGGCCTTCAATTCACTCCATTTCACTTGATTTTTCAAAGTGTAGAGGAAGTGTCGACCCCTAAGGTCGACACTCTTATCGTGGTTCCCTCTGTTTCTTGCTAGACAGAATCATCTCCAAAATGTGTCGACCCACAAGGTCGACACTTTTGTCACGGAACCCGGCTTGTGAACCGGACTGTAGGGCTCACTTCTCACACCCTTTCTCTTTTGGTTCGAACCCATTTTGGCCTGGCTCTCTTTTGGTCGAACCCCATCGAACCCAAAACCCTTCTCTACTCCTTTAAACCCATTCATCACCCCATCTTCTTCTGCCCTATCGTTCCATCCGCAACACCCCACAGACGATCCTCCAGTTCCCAAGCCTCTGCGGCTCCTTCTCTCCATTCCTCCTCCAGCCCTCTTTTCTCTCCGTCCACCCCATCTCTTCAAAAAGCATCCTCCGGCGGGCGATGGCGTTGGCTCTTCGTCCTCCTCTGGAAGCAGTCACGGCGCCCTCCTTCGAAGTACATCCGATTGGAGAAGGTGCTGCTTGTGGTGTGAACTCAAGCCAGTCAGAGGAAGCCCTTCATCTGCTCGAGGGTATTACTACGGGTCTCATTCCACTTGCTCAAGAGGTCATCCACCTGATTCAGTGAAGACCGAATAGTGTCAGCATCCTTTTGAAGCTATACGAACTGCATCCATGGCACCCAAGAAGAGATCGGTGTTAGAAAGGGAGGAAGCCCACATCCTAAAAGAGGTACGGCGCAAGGACAAGAAAGCCCAGGTTGAAAGAAGGAAAAGAGCCTCTGACATGAAAATGCTGGCTGAAAGGAAAGTATTGCACCCTCGTGCGGTTGATTTCAGGAGCATAGAAAAGAATCTGCCAAGGTTAGTCGAACTCTTAAGGAAGCAGCCAAATTTAATTTCCTTCATGTCAGATCATCGGAGAGTTTATCATTCCCTAGTTCATCAATTCTATGCAAATATGGTTGTCAAAAATGATGAACTGTACACTGAGGTCAATGGGCGTTCTGTTCCTTTAACTCCTCAGTTGATAGGAAAAGCTCTGAATTTGCCTTGGGATAGTGGGGTGATTTATGAAGAAGCCATTTATTCTGAAGAACTTGCGTATGAATTAATGACGGATAAGGTAGAAACACCAGGGTGTGTACCGAAGCTCAATGCAAATGAATTCCCATCCCTTCAGAGAATTTTGCATCACATGATGACCACTATTCTATTGCCAAGATCAGGGTCTAGGGAACAAGTAACTGACATGCACAAATTCCTATTTGTTCAAATCATGAGTGGAGAACCGGTCAACTTCCCAGTGGTGATGATGGAGTACATAACCAGCTGTAGGAAGTCCAAGAACCGAAATTTACCTTATGGAGCTGCTTTAACACCAATTTTTTAGTCCTTGCATATTGACTTGAGTCAGCAGGTCAGTCATCCAATTAAGGATGCCGACATCTATACTATCCCATCCATCTGCACAAACATGGGATATGAATTGATAAATGGTGTTCTTGTTCGCACACTTCCGTCAAAGAAAGGTAAAGCCCTAGCAGTAGGGTCTGGGCAGAATGAAGGTGAAGATGATGTACAACCCATTAGCAGAACTGCCAGAACAAGAGGATCACAGGCCACATCTTCAACAGCTCCATCAATGAGCACCAAATTAGGTGAACTAGCTGATGAAGTGTGCAATGTTAAAGAATCTGTGGATGCCCTCACACGGGAAGTCAAGGAACTGAAGCTTCATCATGATACTTATCTTCAGAAGTTTGCTGCCATGGCCAATTCCATTGACTCGCTCCATTCTGCCATTGGCATTCAAAACTCCAAGTTTGGCGATCTCTCTAATTTTCTAAGGCGTCCACGCACACCTCCTGCCTCTCCTTGAGGCTTTGATCTTTAGCACCCTAGTTCTTATGACCAAGCTAATTAACTTTCCCCCCCTTACCACTCCTTTTTGTTGATGACAAAGGGGGGAGATGAAGTGTGGATGTTACCATATGTGGATGTTACCATGTGTGGATGTTATGGTTGTGTCTTGTTATGTGGACATTTTGTGGTTTATGTTTATGTTTTGGTTCTGTTTATGTGTCTTGTGACAATTGGTTTCTTAGTGTTGATGTTTATTTTGTGGACATGGTTGTTCAGATATAGACAGTAGTTGTGGTTGTCTTATGAACAATGCTGAAGTTAATAAGTTATTTTGAGGTTGTGAATGACAATTTCTGTGGACTTGTGTTTATTATATGGAATGATCACCAATGCTTCTATTCTGATACTGTCTCCACTTATGATTGGAAATAAACTTTTGGATGTTTGATGCATAATTCATCATTGATGCAGAATGGTATCTTAATTCATGGTTAGAATGCATTATATTCTTGATTGTGTTCTCAAATGGTTTACAGGATGCCTAGTGTGTTCAAACAGAGTGAACTATACTTTGACTGCTTTTTGAGAATGAGTGTGACTGGATTGATAAGCATGGTTTCATGTCTAGAAAGCTAGATGTGCATTGAATTTCCTTGAAACACTTTTTATCCGTCAACTCTATTTTTTCAAAGTGCACATAGTATTTGTCATCATCAAAAAGGGGGAGATTGTTGAACCCCGTGCACAACCGTGTTTTAAGGAATTTTGATTTTGAACAAAATACCATGTGACTGGCCTCCATGTAAACAATTTGCATATGTTGTTGCGGATTTGAAATGAACTGAGCAAACTCCATTTTTTATGAACGGGCTAGTATATGTCACGGCCAACTAATTTGATGAAGTTAACTGACATGTGCTTTGATATGCTTACAGGAGATAGTGAGAAAAAATAGTCTCCGACTGAACTGGGTGAAACTCTTCTAACTCTTCCCTATTTGATTCACTTAATGGTTGTGATGCAGGATTGTAAGTGTGAAATTAAGTGAATAATGAGAGATAGATTTCAATTTTTAGAAATTGAGTATTATGGAAGACTAACTTCCAGTATGCAATGTGACAGGTGTATCGAACAGCATTGAATATAAAGACCACATTGGATATCTTCCAATTGGATCTTCACATCCTTGTGGACCAACAAAATGGTAAGTTGCTTTGGTTGAATGGTAGGACGAGGTTAATTGTGAAAAAGGGATGGACATCTCTCAAGGTGATTCCCTAACAATATCTAATTGGTATGTCCTTGATTTGGGGTTCCTAATACTCATTTCTCTCTTACATTTATTCATCTTTAATGTATCATCCTTTTTGGATTACCCTGTGCCTGTTTTATTTAGTTTGCATTATGTCAGGAAAAGTGTCGACCCCATGGGTCGACACTTTGTCCAAGGGTCTGGTGTTCTATGCTGGCCCTCTTATGTCTTCGAACTTGGGGATAAAAAGTCAACCCACGGGGTCAACCTTTTTATCACTAGGTTCTGTCTGGGTTCATTTTTCAGAACCCTGGACATAAGTGTCGACCCACAAGGTTGACACTTATTCCGGGACTTTCTACCGTGGCTTGTTTCCATGCCACAGGTAGAAAGTGTCGACCCCATGGGTCGACACTTTCTACGCTGGGTTCTGTTCGAGCCCTTGTTCTGTCTTGCCCGAACGTGAGTGTCGACCCAAGGGGTCGACACTTTCCGACGACCGAAAAAATCGCCGATTCGCGCGGCGGCGTGTGCCCTAGCTCGATCTATTCTTTTAGTGCCTGATTGTGATTGGTCCTTGGGGGATACTATCCTCTACGTGGCCCTTCATTCCCTTGTGGTATAAATTGGAAGAGATAGGGTTTATTGAAAGGTGAGGGGAATTCATCTAATGTTATACACGTTTTTGGGTTTTGTAGGGGGAAAGCAAGCAGAGGACGAAGCTTCATCTCCTTCATCTCGAGGGTGAGCTGGGTGCGATTCAAGGCTGAAGATGATGAAATCCCACCTAGTTGAAGGTGTCTTGCTGAAGCTCCACGGCTATATCTCCTCCAAACGATCAATGAGCTGAAGCCGGATTGAATAGAATAAGAACCTCGATCGCTGATCTTTCAAGCTGCCACAACAACGAACCTATTGATGATTCTACTGCGTGCTTCAACCAACGTCTGACTAAAGAGTAGAAGAAACCCAGTTGCCCAAGAACCCAGTTCCATCATTTTGATAAGGAGTCTTCTGAACCGTTTTCTGTCCCTGCTTGTGGTTATCCTTTGTCTAGTTCATGTTCATTGAGCTTGCTTGTATATCTGTGATCACTTCTTAAACTGAAGAAAACTATGCGTGTGTTTGGAGCGGTGTCTCCGAGTGTGGATTGACTATTGGGGTACATTCCCCGTCTTGGTGTGTGTGTGTGGTGCTGAGCACCGTGTTGAGGGTTCGCCCTCGTGTGTGTGTGGTTTGCTGCCGTCGAGCAGTGTGAAGTGTATTGGGGTTCGTCCCCGTGTCTCGTGTAGCATTTTAGTGAAGCCTCACCGAGGTGGTGAGGGGTGGACGTAGGGTACCCGTCGTGGTCCCGAACCACCTAAAAATCTTTGTGCTTGTGTGATTGGTTGTGTGTTTGTTCCTTATCCTCTACCACCATTCACAGGATGGATTATGAACTGCATTGCACATCGATGCTAAATTTGTCAATGTATACGGCTAGTTCAAATTGCTAAATCTCCGTGTGTGATCTTGTCACCTGCACGTTTGGTGAGGTTTGATTGAGAAGCCTTTCAAATTATTTTAATTGGTCTTAATTTTTAAGAGAGGGATCTATTCACCCCCCTCTAGATCCATGCCACTACACTGTGGGACCCAACATTTGTTCAGCATGGGTGTCGACGGATATGGCCGTACAGCCCTCTCTCGCCAATTCTCTCTCTTCTCCTTTTTTGCTTCCTTCTTTTCTTCTTTTCTTCTTCTCTTCGTTTCTTCTTTTTCTTCTTAGGGAAAGGGGGTTTGATTTCCCCTCCTTTATTCTCTCTTTCTCTTCTCTCTCTCTCTTTTTTTTAAACGGCCTTCAGGATTCTTGGGAGCTGCAGGTGCCTCGGAGTAGCATCCTCGAGGCCATAAAGATAATTTTGCCAAATTCGGCTTTTCCCCTCCATCGGACTGACAAAGACAACACTTGCAATTCATCAAAGCAGACAAACATCGTTTATTAGGAGGCCATGAGGCCCCGAATCCCGGTGAAGAGATGAAGGGTGGTTTCTGTCCCACCGGGCGTGCCAGACTTGTGGACGCACTTTTTATTACATCTTAGTTTATTTATTTATTGGGTTCGTTCATTGGTTTATTAAGTGCGTGGGTGTGCCAGTCACATAGTGACGATTTATTCGGGCTTCGAGAAGTCCATGGTGCGCTCGATCTGACTTGGTCAGATAATTGTGTGGTTCGTGTGGGGACCAAAACCCGCCATGCCATAAAGGTTACGGCGTTAATTATGTCCCCTCGGAGATGGGAACACCCTTGATTAATCGCCGGGAATCAGGGCCTCATGGCCAAGAAATTGTATCGAGAGAAATAAGTCGACAGCGGTCTCAGATCAGTCGGAAAGCCCGATGTCTAGGGAAGCAAGCATTCGAAACATGTCGGTCGCTCAAGGGACCATTTAATATTCAAACTAGTGTCCGGCTTGAGGGCATCATGCTCTTCACGGGAAAATCGGATCATGTGTATGCCGGGGTACGTCAAATTCACTGTTTAGAGGAACGAGAAATATTCAGTTAAATCCCGATTAAAGCGGTCAGAAACCAACAAGTTTGTCGGCTTGGTGCAAGATCAAGCCGCGACCATATTGTGGTGGGCTCCCCGTGGTCGAAACAAGACTTGCATGAGCATCATTAATATTTTCGGTGCTAAGGGGGCAACGAGGGAGTGTCCCGGGATCAGATCCCAGAACCAATATGCGTTCAAAGGGAGCGGGCTATAGGCCGAGGATATGGGTTAGGCAATGACCATGATCGGGGGGAACCCGAGGTCTAAGCATGGTCCACGGATGCCTTATTGATATTCCCATGCAAAGGGTCCGGGGATGACGAGAGCCTTCTCATTCCATTCAAATTTTTTCGGTCACTCATGGATCACTTTATGTTCGGACAAAGGTCCGTATTGAAGGTACGACGTAGATGGAAACAACCCCGCACAAATGTATACCGAGTTCGTGGCAATTTCAATAAAGAGCGAGAATGAATCCCAATAGAACGAATCCGATTTGATGAACTATCGATCCAGAGCATTGTCGGATTACGACCATATCGGGATGGTTTCCAAGGTCCGAACTCGACTTGGAGGGGCGAAGTTAATATTCCCTTTACGCCAGGTCTTGAAGGGATACAGGGCTGCGGAGCAGGTCTCATTATTTTATTATTATTTGAATTTTTTATCATTATTATTTGTTAGTTTATATATTTTTTGTGTGAGTTTGTTATTACTATTTTTTTTATGATTTATTTATTTATTATTGTTATTGTTGGGTTTGTTATTATTGTCATTTATTAGCATATTTTTTTATTCATTTATTATTATTATTTGTCCCCTTTTTGTTATTATTTCTTTTGTTTATTCTTTTGATTAGAACCCTCCCTTCTATCATTGTCATTATGTAAATCCCTTTTTTATTACTATATTCCCTTTTCTCTAGTCTGGCTTTTAGATATAGAGTGTGTCGAAGTGGGTGAGGTGGAGAGTGTACCGTTGGAGGATGATTTAGGGGTGTACCGCTGAAGCAGATGAGACTGAGTTGGGGGTATGCTGATGGGGGAGCGCCCTGGGAGGATGTACCGGCCCAGGCATAAGCCAAAGGGATTGATGAGTGTGCCGCTGAAAGGGATGGGCTAGGGTGTACCGCTGGAGGGTCCAGGAGTGTGCTGCTGAAAACAAAGGGGGATGAGCTGGGGTGTACCGTTGGAGGCAAGTGGGAGTGTACCGCTGGGAAGGGTGAGGAGTGTGTACCGCTGGGGCTAAGGGGTGAGGTCAATGCAGGCATGAGTGAGAGTTTGAGCAAGATTGGTATAGGATTGGAATGTATATCAATGCCACTAAGGTGTGTCGGGGAAAGGTTTAATTGAGGGTGCACCGGGCACACATGGGTCAAGGCTGTGCCGGAGAGCGATAGTGTGCCGCTGGGAGGAGGCACCAAAGGGTGCATCGGCCAGGGGTTGGATGCGGGATCAAAAATGGATAGGGCAGAGTCTAGATAGATGGAACAGATTTTGAGAGAAGGTCCCTTGCTCATGCAATTCTGATGGAGGGTCTCAGATGGCCAAGCTTTCAATTTTCTTTGCAGGTGATCAAGTCCCAAGTCATGCTCAATAGTCCAGTTCTCTGATCCTTGCATAGTTCCTTTATTCTGATTAGAATGTTTTACTATTGTTTATCCCATTTGTTTGTTGCTTCCATTTTTTGTCTTTTAACTTATTATTATTTCTGGCAAAATTTCGGCAGCATCTCCCCTTGACCCTAGATGGAAGGGGATAACAAGGAACATGCCCGCAAGGAGTGGCATGAACCAACAATTGGAGGTGTGTGCCTAGGCAGCCACCTTTGAGGAAAACTTCAAAAAACTTCAGAGAAAACGCCGAACGGGAAAATCACTAGGCTGACATAGGCTATGGGTGTACCGGAGAAGTGATGGCCAGGGTGTGCCGGGCTGGCAATCCAGGGGTGTACTGGGCAAACCATGGTCAGGGTGTGTCAGTGAAGGCATGACCCCGGGGGGGGGGGGGGGGGTACCGGCCATGGAGAGGTCAAGGAGGGTGTACCGGCCAGGAAGCCAATGGAGTGTGCCGGCCAAGGCATACAAGGTGTGCCGCTAGATAGACAAATGGGAAGAGTGTGCCGTTGGGAGACCTGAGTGGGTGTGTGCACACTATGACCTTTGAAAGAAAGGCTGAGGAGCCTCCTGGCCAGTGGATGAATCCCAACAGCTAGGTGGGGGTAATGGGCGTTAATAGACCCATAGGTAGAGGCAATGGGATAATGCTCATGCCATGGAGGGCCATCAAAAGGAGGGGAGCTAACCCTATGTTGACAGACCAAGAACACTTCCCGTTGAACTAAACCAGCTGATGATGCGAGGAGTGGTTGAAACCAAGCTAGAAGACCAAGGGAAGGATGCGAACTACGGACTACGACGAGGAGAAGATAACAAACTCAATAAAAGATAGAGCCCAAGGGCATTTTTATTAACGATAAGAACTCCAAAAATGACCAAGGCCACAAACCGAAGGCCAACTACAATATATTGCAGAACAGAAAACCGTGAGAAAAGAAGAGAAAACTGAGAAATGAAAAGAGGACCAAAGAAAAAGAAAAGGTATTGGGGGAGAGTTTGAACGAGGGAGGGTGCCTCCCTTACCCTCCATTCCTTCTCTCCCCTATATAGATGGCTCACTCTCTCTCAATCCCTTCACTCTCTTCTACCTTCTTCTTCTACTCTTCTTCTTTTCTGCCGGTGTTTTCTTCTTCGTGGCTGCCTTTCGCCTCCTTTTTTTCTTCCGTGAGAGACTTTTTATAGGTGTGCCATTGACGGGGGATCTCATGATGGCACTACCATCCGAGGTTGACCCGAGTCCCATCGTTGTCAGGCAGAAGTCTCCTTTTTCCAACCGAAAGATGACACCTAGGCATGGGGTTAGCTGGCGTTGAAGTGGCCAGCTGCGCGCCAATGGGTCTGCCTAATGACCGTTGAGTCATCTGTCGGTCTGTGCCGTTCGGGGGAGTTCACCGCTGTGCCACTGGAAGGGCCAGGACGTTGAGCCGTTGAAGGGGCATGAAGGCTGTACCGTTGAAGGGGCGGAACGCCTGTGCCGCTGGTGGCTTGCCGGAAGTGTGCCGCTGGAGGCTTAGACTGTGCCGTTGAAGGGGCAAAGGGCCGTACCGCTGGAGGTAGTTGAGGGTGTGCCATCGAAGGCACCTGGGGGTGTGCCGTTGAAGGCACCTGAGGGTGCGCCGTTGAAGGCGCCTGAGGGGCGTGCCTTCAAGGGCACTGAGGGTGTGCCGCTGGACGGCTATTTGGGGTGTGCCGCTGGACGGCCATTTGGCTGTGCCGTTGGAAGAGGCAAGAAAGGGGTGTGCCGTTGAAGGGCACTTGAGGGGTGTGCCGTTGGAGAGGCACCCAAGAGTGTGTGCCGTTGGAAGGGCACTTGAGGGGCTTCCTTTTCTTCTTTTCTTCTTCTCATCTTCTCTTCTCTTTTCTCCTCTTCTTTACCCCCCTGCACGTAAACATGGGGGTAAGAACTTTTTAGTGTCCACAAGAGTCCCAACCATTACAAGATTAAGGGCTATGAAACTCAGAAAACGAATATACTGTGGTCAGCCAACACCACCGGAGTGGCATGACTGTCAAACAATCGTAGTAAATTTCTGCGATATCAATTGCCAATGAAATGGTAGTTTTTCCCCAAATTAATTGTATGATGCGAAGCAAGATGAACACGACATGATGTAAATAATTGATGATCATAGTTAATCAGATATTTTAATGTTCCATATAGCCCATTTATTAAAGGTATTATTGCCCTACACATGCTGACTAAAACAAGGAAAATACTCTAAATAAACAACCATTTAATGTAAGCCACAGGTAAATGGCGGTCTCTCGCGCAGCCGCTAGGGTTTAGTGACGGTCAGGAATTGGCCGCAAATTAGGACCTTGCGGTCTATCGAGGGGCCATCAGTATGTGCTGAAGTTTCAATTTCAAAATACGAAAGCGGTCTATCGCAGAGCCTCCTGAACCAGAAACGGTTCCTGTGAGACCGCACCATGATCGCTGCTCCGGTCTCCGGCGAACTCTGATAGACCTCGATTACAAGATAAAATTCGTGCGATACAGTGCATAATAATTGGGCAAAATGGTATGAATACGAAGAGGACAAAAATACGCACATGATAGCATGATTAATTTTAGGATTTAATCCTGCTATAGCCAAGCACTAATCTAGATAAATGGACTAATGAGTTTGGTGCCCTAAACCACATGCTCTACCTAAAACATGAACTACGATCTTGAAACTCAATATAAATAGGGGCTTTCAGCATCAAGGGAAAGAGGACTTGGAGAGGCTTCCAATAATATATTATGATCAAGGTTTGCTCCACTATCACCTACCTTAATCGAAGGACAAAGGGGACGAAGGTCGCCGGAACCGCACGAACAAAACCTCACCCTAACTCGTCAAAATCCTTCCTTGATCGTGCTCCTCGCCGGCCGCCGCAGCAAATAGGGTGGCTAGGTTGGTCGAGGGTATTATTTATAGGAGGCTAGTCGATCTAGAGGGGCGAGATAAGGCCCGGGAGAGTCCACAATCAATCATGCGCGGAACTCGCGCGTTGACCGGTTCACGCCGCCTCTCGCTCAAAAATTAAGCTTTTAGGGTTAGTGTTTATGCGATCTATGAGAGGGGAAACATGCTACCTATCAAGGCCATTCGAATGGGCCTGGTTTGGGCTCAAATGGTCGAGATTTGGGTCCGAATTTAGCGATCTAAGGTTTGATCTATTTAAGCTCGATTTTAGCCCTAATTCCATCAATTCGGCTTGATTAAAATTTTATTTAGGGTCTGACCAAGAAGACAAATCATCTAAACTTTTAGTCCTCTACACGATTATATTTTTTTTGAAATTTTATAAATTAGTTGAAATTCCACCTAAAGGGATTTCTAATTTAATAGTAGATAATTCTCAATTATTACCCCTTTTATATTAATTAATTATTTCTCAGGGTGCTACACCCTCCCCCACTTTAAGGAATTTGGTCCTCCAAATTCACTGCACTTGTCAAAATGGGTAGAACTTAAGGTTACTGACCTCAAAATAATTCAGGGTATTGCCTCCGGATAGTTTCTTCAGATTCCCAAGTAGCTTCCTCGATCCCACGTCGGCTCCACTGAACCATGACCATCAGTATAGACGGTTTCTTGAGCTTCTGTAGCTTCCTGTCCAAAATCTTGATGGGTTTCTCTTCATAAGTCAAATCTTCTTCCAATTCTAGGTCCGCATGTTGAATGATGTACGCGGGGTGATAAACATACTTTCGCAGTATAGATATATGGAAAACATTATGTACTCCAGATAACTGAGGTGGCAAAGCCAACCTATAGGCAACTTCTCCAACTCTCTCTAGAATCTCAAACGGGCCAATGAATCTCGGACTTAGCATGCCACGAATGCCAAACCTTTGAACTCCTCTCATAGGCGAAGCTTTCAAGAACACATGCTCGCCCACTTGAAACTCCAATTCTCTCCTTCTGTTATCTGCATAACTTTTCTATCTTGTCTGTGCAACTTGTAGATGATCCCGGATAACCAAGATATTCTTAGATGATTCTGAAATGAGGTTCGATCCTAGCTATTGCTTCTCGCCTACCTTATCCCAGCACGACGGTGGTCGGTAACTCCTTTCATAAAGAGGTTCGAACGGTGCCATCTGAATACTAGACTGATAACGGTTATTGTAGGCAAATTCTATTAGGGCCAAATGTTCATGCCAGCTACCACCAAAGTTGATCATGCAAGCCCTTAGCGTATCTTCGACAATCTGATTAGTTCTCTCGGTTTGCCCATCCGTCTGAGGATGAAAAGCAGTACTGAAGTTTAGACGGGTTCCCAAGGACTCTTGTAAACCTTTCCAAAAATATAAAGTGAATCTAGGATCTCTATTTGATACAATATTCACAGGCACACCATGCAGTCTTACCACTTCCTTCATGTGCAAAGCAGCCAAAACATCGACTGTCCACTTTGACTTAATGGACAAGAAGTGCGCAGATTTAGTCAGCCTATCCACAATTACCCATATTGCATCGAAGCCTCCACGAGTTCTTGGTAAGCCCATTATCAAATCCATGCCGATGCTCTCCCACTTCCACTGTGGTATATCGAGCGATCTTAATTTTCCAACAGGTCTGAAGTGTTCGCCCTTCACTTGCTGGCATACCAGACATCTACTTACGAACTCTGCCACTTCCCATTTCATGTTTGGCCACCAAAAGGTCCTCTTTAAATCTTAGTACATCTTAGTGGCTCTAAGATGAATCGTATACTTGGACCTATGGGCTTCTTCAAGGATCTTGCTCTTCACCCCAGCTAAATCAGGAACACAGGTCCTTCCCTAGAATAACAACCTATAATCGTCGGCCATCACAAAATCTGGTCTATTACTTTGACTTCCCTTGATCTCTACTACCACTGGATCGTTATCCTATAGGATCTTAATTTTCATCAACAGTTCGGGACAAAGCTGAAACTGAGCGATCATGACTCGATCCTTACTAACATTAAGGTCTAGACTAGCCATTGGTCCATCAGTCTCCACTCTTGCATATGAGACTAGACAACTTTACTATCGTCTTACGGCTCAAAGCATCAGCCACTACATTACCCTTCCCAAGGTGATACTCTATGGAGAAATCAAAATCCTTCAAATATTCGAGCCACCTTCTCTGCCTCATGTTAAGCTCTTTTTGAGAGAACAAATACTTAAGGCTCTTGTGATAAGAAAATATAGTAAATGTCTCTCCATACAAGTAATGCCTCCAAATCTTCAAGGTGAACACCACCGTAGTGAGTTCCAAGTCATGGATAGGATAATTCTCTTCATGCTTCCTCAACTGTTTAGAAGAATAGGCTATCACCTTTCCATGATGCATAAGCACACAACCTAGGCCAATGCCTGAGGCATCAGTATAGACTTCAAATCCTCCTTCTCCAGAAGGCAAGGCCAATACAGGGGCAGTGGTCAAACATTCTTTCAGAGTTTGAAAACTCCGTTCATAATCTTCTTACCACTCGAACCGATTCTCTTTGCGGGTCAATATAGTCAGAGGTACCGCAATCTTGGAGAAATCCTTAATAAATCTCCGATAGTAACCTGCTAGGCCTAGAAAACTTTTCACTTCGGTTACATTCGTAAGCCTAGCCCAGTTTCTCACTGCCTTTACCTTAGAGGGATCTAAAGAAATTCCATCTTTAGAAATAATGTGCCCCAGAAAAGACACTTCTTGCAACCAGAATTCACACTTACTAAACTTGGTGTACAACTACTGGTCCCTTAATATCTGCAATGCCATCCTCAAGTGCTCTGCATGCTCCTCCTTGCTCTTGAAGTGTATTAAAATATCATCAATGAAAACCATGACCCACTGATCTAAGTAGGGCTGGAACACACTGTTCATTAGCTGCATGATAGCTGCAGGAGCATTCGTTAGACCAAAAGGCATTACAATAAACTCGAAGTGCCCATACCTGCTACGGAATGCTGTTTTAAAGATATCTTCATCCTTGATCCACAACTGATGATACCCCGATCGCAAATCAATCTTGGAAAAATATTGCACTCCTGCTATCTGATCGAACAACTCATCTATTCTCGACAACGGGTACTTATTCTCGACAGTAAGCTGGTTAAGCTGGCGGTAATCAATACACAGCCTCAGAGAGCCATCATTCTTTCTTACAAACAACACTAGGCCTCCCCACGGGGATGTACTCGGATGAATAAACCCCTTCTCAAGCAACTCCATTAATTTCTCTTTCAATTCTCTTAACTCTGTAGGAGACATACGATACAGAGCTTTAGAAACTGGAGTCGCGCCAGGAACTAGATCAATGGAGAAGACTACCTCTCTCTCTGGTGGAAGTCCTGGCAAATCTTCAGGAAACACATCTGGAAAATCTTGGGCAATAGGAATGTCCTTCAATTCTAACTCCTTCTTGTCGGTCAAAGAAACCAACGCCAAAAATGCCTGACATCCTTTCCTCAACAACTTCTCAGCCCGAAGTGCCGATATAAGTGGCACCGACTTAGAATGCCTAACCCCGACAAAAGAAAGCTCGGGGTGCCCAGAAAAAGACATGGTTCCAGATTTATAGTGAACACTAGCCTCATATCTAGCTAACCAATCTGCTCTTAGGATTACATCATAATCCTTCATCTTCATACAGACCAAATTAGCTAGCATATTCAACTCATTAATCAAAATCTTACTAGGGGGATAATAATACTTAATTATTGAACCCGAACCAATGGGGGTTGATTTTTCCAGTTGAGAGTTCATCAATACGGGTTTTGTAGATAAAGACTTAGCAAAGCTTTGAGAAATAAAAGAATGTGTTGCTCCGGTATCAAAGAGAACAAATGCTGGCTTATCGAAAAGAACAAGTGTAGCTTCAACCAATCCACCCTCCTTGGTGGCTTATGTCTTGGTCTCCTGTAGGGCTTGGAGCTTGCCCTGCCGCTTCTGACCTCCTTGCGGCTTGCTCGGTGTAGCTTGATCTGACAGGAGAGGACACTCAGGGATACGGTGGTCCCTGCTCCCACAACGTAAACAGGCGCCTAGCTTGCGCTAGCACTCCTCCATCTTATGACCCGGATGATCACAATACTTGCAAACGGCTTTGGACGATGCAACTGGACCTGACTTTTTCTCATCACTCCTCGGCTTCTTGTCCTTCCACAAACTAGGCCCGCTAGTGGGCCTTTTCTTGCCATTGTTGGGTTTGAAACTCCCAGAACTAGTGGTCTGTTCTTTCTTGGTGTTCCTTCCTCGAATCCTCTCAGTCATCTCTATGGTATATTTGAGAACTTGAGCCTTTCTCACAATCTCAGCATAAGTGTGGATCTCTAAAGGTGCCAATTTGTTAATATACTGCAGCTTCAATACATTGAGAAACCTCTTGGCCTTCATCTTTTAAGTAGATACCAAATGAGTCGCATAACGAGACAGCCTGGAGAACTAAGCTTCGTATTCAGCAACTGATAAGTTCCTTTGCTTCAAAGTAGCGAACTCCGCCGCCTTTTTCTCTTGTACTCTGTCTGAGAAATATTTACTATTGAAAAGCTCCTCGAACTCTTTCCACGATATTTGCCTATCTCCTAGTGTGGCTTTTACTGATTCCCACCACGTACGAGTGTCACGTTCCAACTGGAAGGTAGTCAGGAGAACACGCTCCTGCTCACTACATTACATAACTTCAAAAATCTGATCCATCACTTTTAGCCAGTGCTCGACTTCATCAGGATCCGCCGAACCACCAAATCGCGGGGGATTCATTCCTCAAAAATTTTGGTGGAGATCATCGGCTCCATGGTGCGCTCCTCCTCCTTGGGCCACCTGCTGGAGAGCCCGAGTCAAACCTTGCACGGTATGCTACATATCCCTCCATTGCTCACGTTCAGCCGCCATTGTGACAGATCCTATTTGCTATAAAAATTAATTAGAAATAGCCTAACGAAATTTTTTTTAGAGTTTTATTAATTAACTCAATCCGAGTCTCTACCCAGTCTCACCGGGTTGGATCCTTAGACCGTAACAAAGTCACGGGTTCTACGACACCACTTAGAAACCTAGGAACTTAGAAAATCTAGGCTATGATACCACAAAACGGTCACGTCCCGACGCGGAATACTAGAAAATAGCAGTTATATACATTCATGATAAACAGAGCAATAACGGAAATAAAATAATATAATTGCAAGGGGGAAATAATTACTCAAAATACCAATTTTCATAAGTAAGAAAATAAAGGGTTCCAACAATCCTCATAACGTTTACATCACGACTGAAAAAGGAAATAATGAGGAGATTACAACTCTTGACGACAATCTTAATAACATTACTAGACAATGACTCAATAAAACCACTAAGTGGAACTCCACGCCTCTACTAAGACAACTATCAAGTCACGTCAATCAGGTCTACTCTGGTCGTCACTCCTGCCCATCCCCATCCGTTTGCATTTCGCCATCTAAGCTACCTGAAATGGGGGAAAATCTGGGTGAGCGAACACTCAGTAGGTAATAGCAGACAAAGTTTAAGTAATTAACCAATTTAATTAAAAATCATGTGAATAAATAAAAGGATGCCGCACAGAACTGATAAAAGCTGTGATGGATTGCGAGTGAAGGAAATAAATAGAACTGAGATATATCATTTCCATGTATTGGCCGATCAAGCATGCAAACAAGCAAGTCAAGTAGAGATAATTCCATGTAGGAATTCAATAACTTGTAGAAATGTACAAGGAAATGAATAAATGTATGAATGTCTTAGACATCACGTTAGTCATGCACTCAGTGCAATGCCTCACCATATCATTACAACTCCCCGGGACACTAGCAGTTTTTGGGCGCTCCTCCTTGGACCAAACCGGGCCCTTATGACGCATTGACATTGATTTGGTGGATCCAAGATCCAAATAACCATCTTAGACATTCATTGGAATCGGCCAAGAATTCCAAGGTTAAGCTATGTAAGTTACCAACTAGGAACCAGTGGTATTATCAACAATTGAATGGGAAGTCGTGAGATTAAAGGGGTATGAAACACACATGAAACAAGCTCTGGGAATGTTGCGGTCATGATCAGGTTGCCAAGGTGAGTAAACGGTCTATCGATGGACCGCAAAGGCCAAAGCTGGGCCAAATAGATGAAATCCAGAGCGAAAGATGAAAAACGGTCCGAGAGGGGCCGTAACAAGATCAAGACAGTCTTGGATGGGCCGTTCCCGAGGAGGACGGTCCACCGGAGGCTGTTTAGAGTAGAAGGGTCCCTGGGCCATAATCAAAAAGGAAACAAACTGTCTCAATTCGGCCGCCCCATCCAGAAACGGTCCTCGGAGGGCCGCTTGGAGGATAAAACGGTCCAATGGCAACCGCAACCAGTCCTGGCCCAGTAAGGCTAAAGCAATCAAATTAATGGGCTCCCAGCCCGCCCGAGACATGGTGGGACCAAACCAGGGTCCATCCCACACCTCTCAAGTCGAGTCTAGAGGCTATAGGTCAACTCCGACGTGGCTAGGTCGACCCATATACAAGGAAGGTCGACTCACATTACCTGGCACTTAGCTAGTTAAAAACGGTCACGAAAAGGGCATCTCAAAGTATCAGGTGGTCACACTTGGGCCGCGACCTGACATCAGTAGTCCTAGTAGGGCCACAATCAGCAGGACAACCCCGATTCCGGGCTTGGCAAGAACATGCGATTCGATCGAGTGCAAAGGTTCGGGTTTTGGGGATACAACCCGCCCGGTGTCCTAGTGGGAATCCTAGGCTCGCGGACGGAGGTCTCGTAATGGAGGTCCTAGTCCGACGGAAGGAATATCCGACGGAGAGTCCCAACCATTACAAGATTAAGGGCTATCAAACTCGAAAAATGAATATACTACGGTCAGCCAACACCACTGGAGTGGCATGACTGTCAAACAATCGTAGTAAATTTCTGCGATATCAATTACCATTGAAATGGTAGTTTTTCCCCAAATTAATTGTATTATGCGAAGCAAGATGAACATGACATGATGTAAATAATTGATGATCATAGTTAATCAGATATTTTAATGTTCCATATAGCCCATTTATTAAAGGTATTATTGCCCTACACATGCTGACTAAAACAAGGAAAATACTCTAAATAAACAACCATTTAATGTAAACCACAGGTAAATGGCGGTCTGTCGTGCAGCCGCTAGGGTTTAGTGACGGTCAGGAACTGGCCGCAAATCAGGACCTTATGGTCTATCGAGGGGCCATCAGCATGTGCTGAAGTTTCAATTTCAAAATACGAAAGTGATCTATCGCGGAGCCGCCTGAACCAGAAATACTTCTTGTGAGACCGCACCATCATCGCTGCTTTGGTCTTCGGCGAACTCTGATAGGCCTCGATTATAACACGAAATTCGTGTGATATAGTGCATAATAATTGGGCAAAAATGCTATGAATACAAAGAGGACAAAAATACGCACATGATAGCATCATTAATTTTAGGATTTAAGCCTGCTATAGCCAAGCACTAATCTAGATAAATGGACTAACGAGTTCGGTGCCCTAAACCACATGCTCTGACTAAAACATGAACTACGATCTCGACACTCAATATAAATTAATGCTTTTAGCATCAAGGGAAAGAGGACTCAGAGACGCTTCCAATGATATATTATGACCAAGGTTAGGTCCACTATCACCTACCTTAATCGAAGGACAAAGGGGACGAAGGTTGCTGGAACTGCACGAACAAAACCTCACCCTAATTCGTCTAAATCCATCCTTGATCGCGATTCTCGCCAGCCGCTGCAGCAAATAGGGTGGCTAGGTTGGTCGAGGGTTTGATTTATAGGAGGCTAGTCGATCTAGAGGGGAGAGATAAGGCTTATGAGAGTCCACAATCGATCGTGCACGGAACTCGCGCATTGACCGATTCACGCCGCCTCTCGCTCAAAAATTGAGCTTTTAGGGTTAGGGTTTACGCGAGCTATGAGAGGGGAAATAGGCTACCTATCAAGGCCGTTCGAATGGGCCTGCTTTGGGCTCAAACGGCTGAGATTTGGGTCCGAATTTAGCGATCTAAGGTTCGATCTATTTAAGCTCGATTTTAGCCCTAATTCCATCAATTCTACTTGATAAAAATTTTATTTAGGGTCTAACTAAGAAGACAAATCGTCTAAAATTTTAGTCCTCTACACGATTATATTTTTTTTGGAATTTTATAAATTAGTTGAAATTTTACCTAAAGTGATTTCTAATTTAATAGTAGATAATTCTTAATTATTACCCCTTTCATATTAATTAATTATTTCTAAGGGTTTTACATAGTGATACGTCATCAAAACATCATTTATACAACATTCTCCCCCTTTTTGATGATGGCAACTATGAGTCATTGTGCTCGCAATTTTTATAGCAAATTTTGGCATGCAGCGCACAATTATACAAATTTAAAAATAACTATCACGAAGCATAACATGAATACATGAGGGACTATGTCAACAGCACGAATGACTCAACATGATATGCAATGAGCACATGCAGACAACATGTAATGAAGGCTGGCTCCCCCTTTGACATACAAATGATGACTCATCAAATAAAACTCTCTCTCCCCCTTTGACATACAAACTCTGTTGCATTCCTACGGTTTTGATGATGTCTCACACTATAAATCAATCTGTTTCTATCTCTAGATCATTTCATGCATCATCATTTAGGACAGTGCAGTACAATAATCTTCTTGCCTCAGTGCAAGTCCTAGTGAGTTCCACTAGGTTGTGAGCAATAAAAGTTCACTACGTTGTCATGGGCAGTTACTTGGTAGCACTCACTAGGTGCTCGCTTCATGCCTTAACTTTCACGTGGTCCAAGCTTAATATAGTCAGTACAGTCTGTGTGGCTTGTTCATGCATATGCATCAAGTCTATACATTGTCTGGTCGCACACACACAAGTCCATGCATTCCTTCCTGTTATGTTTGTACATCATTTCAAAGTCTATACATCCGTTAGCCTTCCCTCATGCACGTAAAGTCTATACATTTCTTGCGGCTATGTTTGTGCATTGTGCTCTCATGCTCTCTCAATAGGCATTGCAAAGTCTGTACATGGCTCTGCGCATTGTATTCCAAGTCTGTACATTTTCTGGTGGCAAGTCTGTACATCGCATCGTTTGTTCATGCATCATCTCTAAAGTCTATACATCGCCACTTGTTTATGCATATGTGCAAGTCTACACATTGATAAGTTTCGCACACATACAAAGTATGTACATCGCATCGCATGCACATTGCATCTGTCAAGTCGGAACATTGTCTGGTCGCACAAACACAAGTCTATACATTCCTATCTTTACCTACGTTCACTGTTTTAGCACACACATGAAGTCAGTACAGCCTGTGTGTTGCACGAACACAAGTCTATACATTGTCTAGTTGTACGCCACACGGCTGAGCAAGTCTATACATCCGTTAGCCTTGCCTCATGCACGCAAAGTCTATACATTCTGTGTGGCTTGTTCATGCATATGCTTTGTCCGTGCATCAAGTCTATACATTGTCCCGCACACACACACAAAGTCTGCACACCAAGTCTGTACATCGTCAGTGCTCTTCATTAATGTGCATAGTTCATGCATCACTTCTTTAACAAGTCTATACATCGTGTGCTTCACGCATTCACAAAGTATGTACACTCGTTGATGGCTTGCATGTGCACTCATCGTCAATGTACATACTTTCCTATGTGCATGTGTGCATCTCTCTCAACAAAGTCTGTACAATCCTAACAATGCATATAGGTCTATACACTTCCTTGTGACATGTCTATACATTGATTGTTTCATACATAATGCTTTATCTCTGCTTGATCGACTAAAGTAACTCTGTCATTAAACTGCAGATGTTTGGGCACGTGATCCGAGGTTGGCACCTGGCACGTGATCCGAGGTGATCTCTGGACAAAGAGGGCACAAGCCCTGCACACGCCCTACTTCTGATGCTCTATAAATACCAAGCTTCTTCCTCAAGAGGAAAAAGATCGTGGAAAAAGTAGAAATCATTTTTGAGAGGCTGCACGATCCAGACATAAGAAAAGAGAAGCGAGAGAGCAGTGTGAGAGCAGAGAATTCCAGAAGAATCCCACTCCATCCAGATCTGAGAGAAAAGTATTTGAGAGAGAGAGAAGTGTCTGTGTCTGTGAAGATCTGCTTTTACGGAAGCTACATTGTTCTTGGTCTTTAGAAAAGATTTTCGTTCTTCGATTGTCTTGTTTTTCATTTTCATTTCATCTTTCCTCATCTCATATTGTTACCCTCCAGTGATCGGAGGAAGGGAGGATTGGTCCTCCGGTTTGCAAGTGACAAGGTGTCACTTGGGGGTTCCCTCCTGGGTGGAGGAAGAGAGACTTCGGTCTCTGGTTGCTAGTGACGGGTAGTCACTAGTGGTTTCCCTCCGGTCTGGAGGAAGAGAGGAGTGTGTTCCTCTGGTCAAGCTGTTAGGCAGCATTTGTTTGCAGACTGAGTCTGCAGTTCTAGCCTTTGCTAGTGGAAGTCTCACTCTGGTTTGGAGTGAGGGGTGGACGTAGATTGCGAACTGTAATCGAACCACCTTAAAAACTCCCTATGTCTTCTGTGGGTTGCCTGTTACTGTTGTATTGCTCTTCATCTGCTCGTCATTTTGCTTCACTGTAAACAGCCCTCTCGTTCTCACTTCTTACTATGTCATAGTTATTGACCACTTTAGCAATCCTTTTCACAGTATCTGAGGGGTCGAGAAACCGAAGTTGTGATTTACCACTAAATTATTAATTTTTGGGAGTGATCTATTTATCCTCCCTTCTATATCACTCTACGCTGCGCGTATCAATTGGTATCAGAGCCAGTTATCATCATGTGGGCCAACGGTCAGGGTAATCCTAATGGTCCTCGAAGTTTCATGGCTGAGGGACAATCCATAAGTCACCCTCCATTCTTTGATGGTAATAATTATCTCTTCTGGAAAAACAGGATGGAGTGTTCATCAGAGCACAGAGCCACAAGCTGTGGAGGGTAATCACTACAGGGCCGTATGACCTGCCACCGAACAAGGACGCTTGGACAGATGATCATGTCAAGTTATCTTCACTTAATTAGACGGCCCTTAACATCATCCAGTGTGCTATTCACCCAGACGAATACGCCCGCATATCAGCCTATAGGACGGCCAAGCGAATATGGGATGAGCTGGAACTAATCTATGAAGGTACAACTCAAGTGAAAGCCACGAAGGTAAATCTCTTCACCTCTGAGTATGAATTGTTTAAGATGAAACCAGAGGAGACCATCACTGAAATGTATGCCAGGTTGTCCTTGATCACGAACACTCTTAAGGGGCTAGGGAAAGAGATAGCTGAGGCAGATGTAGTCAAGAAGATTCTTAGATCTCTAACCCCAGCATGGCACACTAAGGCCATCGTGATAGAAGAGTCAAAGGATCTGACGATTATGATAGTGACTGAACTCATAGGATCTCTCATGACCTATGAGATGAACTTTAAAAGAGGTGGTGAAGGAAGTGACAGGAAGGGCAAGAATATTGCTCTCAAGGTATCTCGCAACAAGGGTAGCAGCAGCGGGAGCAGTAGCTGCGAGTCCGATGGTTTTTCTGATCTCGACCAGGAGGAGCAGGCAATGCTCACTCGACAGTTCAGAAAATTTTTAAGGACTAAGGGGAAGACCTTTAGGAGGAAGAAGCCATACTCCTTTAGTAAGAACGTAGAATCCAGCAATGATAAGGACAGAAATACTAAGAGAATGACTTGTTTTCATTGCAAGAAATAGGGACACATGAAAGGGGACTGCCCAGATCTCCAGAAGAAGGGTCCCTACCTTCAGAAGAAGAGCTCAAAGGTGCAGAAAAAGAAGAAGCCACAGGCAATGGTCTACACGTGGAGCGATGAGGAAGAAGATCCGGAAAACACCCCCTCGGAGGAAGATGAAGAAGGAATTTACCTAATGGCAAATAGCGAAGAGGAGGTAACAAATGTCTTTAAAAATTTTTCTATTGATGACTGGGAAGATGCCTATGCTGAATTATTAGACAAGTTCAAATCACTCAGTAAAGAGCAAGGGGTCCTCAAGAGAAAATTCAATACTAATATTGAAGAACTAACCCAAATCAGTGAGGAAAGATGGATATTAAGGAAAGAATTAGAAGAAATGACATCTCTCAGAAAAGAAAATGAAAAGCACAAGGTAGAGAACCAGGAGAGTCACACCCAGCTCAACGAACTCAAAATCAAAATTGAAGTAAGCCAGAATGAGAATAGAGTGATTTCAGATAAATTTGAAGCTGTTAAGAAAGTGAACGCTGAACTTTTAAAAAATTCTGAGTCTCTGCAAAAAGAGCTAGAAGACAAATAGAAGGTTTTGGAAAAATTTGTTCAAGGAAAAATAAGTCTGGATGCTATACTAGGGACAAGGGTTAACTTCAATAGGGAGGGTCTAGGCTATGACCCAACTAACAAAAGACCCCTTCAATTCAAAACCACCACCTTCTGCCCAGAGAAGGGAAAAGAGAAGCTGGACACACCATCCAGCTCAAATAGCAGTCAAGGAGCTCAACGTCCGAAAAAAAATTTAACAAATAGTGCTAGTCGACCACTTAAAATGGGAATGAATTTTGTGAAGAACTTCACTAAGCGCACTCACCAGAACATAAATGGTAGATGGACCAAGCAAATGGATTAGGATAAAAGCTAGAATTACCACAAACAGATGGGTCCAAACAGGATCTACTGGAGAAATAACTATCATCCTCAAAAATCTGTTAATCAACAAGCTCACAGGAGATATCCCAGGAATGGGAAGCCCAATGACTGGAATAGAGTTTACTTCTCCAGACCAGCTGGACATAACCCCGGTTATAATTTCAATAAACCTGAAGTAAAGGTGCCAGGGAAAACCATGTTGAAGCAAATCTAGATTCCTAAACATCTACTTAGAGATTTGAATAATGTCTTTGGACCCAACTCATCTTGGGTTCCAAATCACTTTGCTTGATTTTGATTGTGTAGGTCGGCCTGGCAGCTGAAGACAACAAGTGGTACCTCGACAGTGGCTGCTCCAGGCACATGATAGGAGACCGATCCAAGTTCAGAAAGTTAGAGATGAAGGTAGGGGGTCTGGTCAAATTTGGAGGAAAGAACATAGGTAAGATCATTAGAGTTGGCACAGTAGGTAAGTCTTCCACAAACTCCATTGAAAAAGTTCTACTTGTGGAAGGTCTCCAACACAACCTGATTAGCATTAGTCAATTATGTGACAAGGGTCACAGGGTTGTGTTTGATGATAACTCATGTAAAATTTTTGAAATAAATTCCGATGTGGTTAAATTTGTAGCCAACATGATTAATAATGTCTACATGATAGACTTGGATGCTGAATCTGAACCTAATCTTTGTTTATCTGCTAACTATGAAAGTGGTGCTTTTGAATGGCATAGACGTCTAGGCCATGCTAGTTTCTCTACTTTAAATAAATTGGCCAAGCATGATTTAGTTAGAGGCATGCCTAGAATCAAGTTCAATTCTGTTTCAAAATCTTGTGATGCCTGTGCTCTAGGCAAATAGACCAGGAATTCTTTCAAGCTAAGATCTGAGCCATTGTCCTCTAGACCAATGGAACTTCGTCATATGGACCTCTTTGGTCCTACTAGGACTCAGAGTCTTAATGGGAATAGGTTTGGCTATGTGATCATTGATGACCACTCTAGGTTTTCATGGATCTTCTTCTTAGCCAGTAAAAGCGATGCTTTTCAAAAGTTTAACCAGCTTTTCAATAAGGTCAAACAAGAAGGAAAATACAGGATTCGTACAATTCAATCTGACCATGGAGGTGAATTTGAAAACTCCTTATTTTCTGAGCTTTGCGAAAGAGAGGGACTAACCCACAGGTTTTCTTGTCCCAGGACACCTGAACAGAATGGAATTGTGGAGAGAAGAAATAGAACTATTGTGGAGATGGCCCGAACCATACTGATTGAGAGCTAATTACCAAGGAAGTTCTGGGCAGAGGCGGCCAATACAACATCTTATATAATCAACAGGGCCATGGTAAGACCTATTCACAAGAAAACACCCTATGAGCTACTAAAAGGTAAGAAACCAAACTTGGTTCATTTCAGAATTTTTGGAGCTAAATACTTTATTCATAATAATGACAAGAAAGACTTAGATAAGTTTGAAGCTAAAAGCTCCCCTGGAATATTTTTAGGATACTCTGAAGTGTCAAGGGCATATAGGGTATTTAACATAACAGACCATAAAGTTGAAGAGTCTCCACACATTCTTTTTAGTGATGAGAAAGGTGTTACTAATATTGAAAATATTGACAGGGATTCCAATCACGATGGGGAATTCCTTGAAGACCAAGAAGATGAGAAGACTCAGCCGAGTGGAACATCAAATCCTCCCAACCAGGAAGGGCCAAGAGAAACAGGTGAGTCTTCAATAAATATTAGATTCCTTAAAGATCACCCAATAGATAATGTCATAGGCAACCCTGAAGATCCTCTTCGGACTAGGTCTCATTTTAGGAATGTTAATAATCAAGACCTAATTGCTTTGGTCTCACAAATTGAACCCAAATCAGTAGAAGAGGCCTTGGCTGATCAATCTTGGGTCAATGCTATGTGTGAGGAATTAGGTCAGTTCGAAAGAAATAATGTCTGGGAGCTTGTTCCAAGACCAGAAAGTGTTAATATCATAGGAACTAAGTGGGTGTTTAAAAATAAAATGAATGAAGATGGAATCATTTTCAGGAATAAGGCCAGACTAGTAGCCAAAGGCTACTGTCAGGAATTTGGTGTTGATTTCGATGAATCCTATGCACCTGTTGCTAGGATGGAAGCAATAAGAATATTGCTAGCTTTTTCATGTTCCAAGAATATAAAACTCCAACAAATGGATGTTAAAAGTGCCTTCTTAAATGGAGTCATTAAGGAAGAGGTTTTTGTTGAACAACCCCTAGGATTTCAGTTCTCTCATCAACCTAACCAAGTTTTCAGGTTAAACAAAGCCCTGTATGGTCTAAAGCAAGCTCCTCGAGCATGGTATGAAAGACTGACTGAATTTTTGATCAGCAAGGGCTACAACAGAGGTAAGGTTGATCAAACCTTATTTACCAAGGGTACAAATAACGATCTCATCATAGCTCCGGTATATGTAGATGATATTGTGTTTGAATCAACTAGCTGTGAACTATGTGATGAATTCTCTAAAATGATGTCTGCTGAATTTGAGATGAGTTTGGTAGGTGAACTAAAGTATTTTCTTGGCTTACAGATACAACAATTAGAGGATGGATGCTTCATCAACCAGACCAAATACATAATGGAACTATTCAAGAGGTTTGGTATGATCAACCTGAAGCACATTACAACACCTATGAGTACCAACACCTCACTGGATGCAGATGAGACAGGTAAAGAAGTAAATGCCAAGCTCTATCGAGGTATGATTGGATCTCTACTTTACTTGACAGCCTCTAGACCTGATATACAGTTCAATGTAGGAATGTGTGCAAGGTATCAGTCTAGACCCACTGAATCACATTTAGCTACAGTGAAACGAATTTTTAGATATTTGTCAGCTACACACTCTCTTGGTCTATGGTTTCCTGCATCACACACACTTGATTTAGTTGCATACACAGATGCAGATTATGCAGGGTGTAAACTAGACAGGAAAAGCACTAGTGGTCACTGTGAATTTTTAGGTGGGTGTTTAGTGTCTTGGGGCTCCAAGAAACAACACTCTGTGGCCCTCTCCACTGCAAAGGCTGAATATGTGGTTGCAGGGAGTTGTGGTACACAAGTCATTTGGATTAAACACCAGCTACAGGACTACCAAGTAGACCTGGGTGATAATACCAGTGCCGTCAATCTAGCCAAGAACCCTATTTTGCATTCCCGCACCAAACACATAGAGATAAGGCATCATTTCATAAGAGATGAGGTCTCTAAGAACAACTTTGAACTGATTCATGTAGGCACTGCTAATCAGATTGCTGACATCTTCACCAAACCTCTGGACAATGAAAAATTTACTACACTGAGAAGAGAATTAGGCTTATTCAAGTTGTCTTAAGTGTGAAGTTTGTTCCTATTGTGAGGGGGAGTTCTGTGTGTCAAATGGTTAGCCTTCAGTAATGCTTTGATTAAGGGGGAGCTGGTTGAGCTGTGAGAGGGGGAGTTCTTTGACCGGATCAAAAGAGTGACCACATATGTGTCATTGCTGGTTCTCATGACTGAACAAGTACGGTTCTCTCAGACAGTAGAATCTCACTCATCTCTTAAGTCTATAAGTCTGTGTTACTAAAGTCCAGCTAGAATCTTCCCTTTGGTAGTCTATCAGAGATCTGGATTAATTGTATAAAGTATATCTTCCTACATTGTCAGTGATTCCGGTTCAGGCCAAAACCTATATGTCTTGATATCTGTCCAAAAAAAATTGAAATCTAGACTTCAAGATTCACTTCAAGAGATAGTCCTTCTGGTATTGTTTTCAATCATTCCATCTCCTCAACACAAGGGATCAACTGAATGAATAAAGGTCTTGATTTGGTCACTGAGAAACTGGGAGCTTCATCAATGAAATGAAGTTTTTCCTATGTCATAAGGTGTCAAATGCGTAACAAAAAAAATGAAAAGAAATGACATTAATATCCTGACCATCACAGAGCAATGATGGCTAGCTGGTGAGTAACTGGGGACTCTGGCCTCTAATCAAGGTGTTTCCTCGTGTCAAAAGCCACAGTTACTAACTCTGTTCCTTTAAAAAAAGGGGGGGGGGAGGTAATGAGGTACTTACACTGAGTAACTTGGGATTCAGGCCTCTAATCAAGGTGTCTCCCTAATGTCAAAAGAGTGAATTACCAACTTACTCATTGGTCTTCTTGAAAAACACCACAAAATCCCTTGTCTTTATGCATTTTAATGGATTGCTTGTCCTAAATACCTTGAGAACATCTTCCTTGACTTGGTCTCTTGTTGTCTTCTAGGATAGTTGCCTGTTCAACTATGTCATGCCATACTTGGTCACTCCTGTTCTAAATCATATACTATGTATGTTGATAAACTTTTCTCTCATTCTAGCTCTATATTGTTTACTAGAGTTCAAGAATCTTCACTTGAGTTTAGCACCTCACTTATTCTCTTAAGACTTGCTCGTGTCTTTCTACACTAAGAAGTTACTGTACCTATCCCTCATGTCTCCAGTACGTTCATATATCCTTCATTTTCTTTTGATGATGTCCAAGGGGGAGAGAGGTTATGCAATGCAATGCAATATCTGAAAGTAGGTCATCTGGGTTCATGGCAATTTCTGAGAGTGAGTTGTGGGGGAGTGGTTTTGGTGAGAGAAGAGTTTCAGAAGTTGTGTTTAGTTTGTCTGCATGATGCGCTTAATATTGCATGTTTTAATGCTCTGATATTGATTGATTCATAGTGTTGACATCATCAAAAAGGGGGAGATTGTTACATTCCTATGGTTTTGATTATGTCTCACACTATAAAACAATCTGTTTCTATCTCTAGATCATTTCATGCATCATCATTTAGGACAGTGTAGTACAATAATCTTCTTGCCTCAGTGCAAGTCCTAGTGAGTTCCTCTAGGTTGTGAGCAGTAAAAGTTCACTACGTTGTCATGGGCAGTTACTTGGTAGCACTCACTAGGTGCTCGCTTCATGCCTTAACTTTCACGTGGTCCAAGCTTAATATAGTCAGTACAGTCTGTGTGGCTTGTTCATGCATATGCATCAAGTCTATACATTGTCTTGTCACACACACACAAGTCCATGCATTCCTTCCTATTATGTTTGTACATCATTTCAAAGTCTATACATCCGTTAGCCTTCCCTCATGCACGCAAAGTCTATACATTTCTTGCAGCTATGTTTGTGCATTGTGCTCTCATGCTCTCTCAATAGGCATTGCAAAGTCTGTACATGGCTCTGCGCATTGTATACCAAGTCTGTACATTCTCTGGTGGCAAGTCTGTACATCGCATCGTTTGTTCATGCATCATCTCTAAAGTCTATACATCGCCACTTGTTCATGCATATGTGCAAGTCTACACATTGATAAGTTTTGCACACATACAACGTCTGTACATCGCATCGCATGCACATTGCATCTGTCAAGTCGGAACATTGTCTGGTCGCACGAACACAAGTCTATACATTCCTATCTTTACCTACGTTCACTATTTTAGCACACACACGAAGTCAGTACAGCCTGTGTGTTGCACGAACACAAGTCTATACATTGTCTGGTTGCACGCCACACGGCTGAGCAAGTCTATACATCTATTAGCCTTGCCTCATCCACGCAAAGTCTATACATTCTGTGTGGCTTGTTCATGCATATGCTTTGTCCGTGCATCAAGTCTATACATTGTCTTGCACACACACACAAAGTCTGCACACCAAGTCTGTACATCGTCAGTGCTCTTCATGCATGTGCATAGTTCATGCATCACTTCTTTAACAAATCTATACATCGTGTGCTTCACGCATTCACAAAGTATGTACACTCGTTGATGGCTTGCCTGTGCACTCATCGTCAATGTACATACTTTCCTATGTGCATGTGTGCATCTCTCTCAACAAAGTCTGTACAATCCTAACAATGCATACAGGTCTATACACTTCCTTGTGACATGTCTATACATTGGTTGTTTCATACATTATGCTTTATCTCTGCTTGATCGACTGAAGTAACTCTGTCATTAAACTACAGATGTTTGGGCACGTGATCCGAGGTTGGCACCTGGCACGTAATCCGAGGTGATCTCTAGACAAAGAGGGCATAAGCCCTGCACACGCCCTACTTCTGATGCTCTATAAATACCAAGCTTCTTCCTCAAGAGGAAAAAGATCATGGAAAAAGCAAAAATCATTTTTGAGAGGCTGCACGATCTAGACATAAGAAAAGAGAAGCGAGAGAGCAGTGTGAGAGCAGAGAATTCCAGAAGAATCCCACTCCATCCAAATATGAGAGAAAAGTATTTGAGAGAGAGAGAAGTGTCTGTGTCTGTGAAGATATGCTTCTACGGATGCTACATTGTTCTTGGTCTTTAGAAAAGATTTTCGTTCTTCGATTGTCTTGTTTTCCGTTTTCATTTCATCTTTCCTCATCTCATATTGTTACCCTCTAGTGATCAGAGGAAGGGAGGATTGGTCCTCCGGTTTGCAAGTGACAAGGTGTCACTTGTGGGTTCCCTTCGGGGTGGAGGAAGAGAGACTTCGGTCTCTGGTTGCTAGTGACGGGTAGTCACTAGTGGTTTCCCTCCGGTCTGGACGAAGAGAGGAGTGTGTTCTTCTGGTCAAGCTGTTAGGCAGCATTTGTTTGCAGATTGAGTCTGCGGTTCTAGCCTTTGCTAGTGGAAGCCTCACTCTGGTTTGGAGTGAGGGGTGGACATAGATTACGGACTGCAATCGAACCACCTTAAAAACTCCCTGTCTCTTCTGTGGGTTGCTTGTTACTGTTGTGTTGCTCTTCATCTGCTCGTCATTTTACTTCACTGTGAACATCCCTCTCGATCTCACTTCTTACTCTGTCATAGTTATTGACCGCTTTAGCAATCCTTTTCGCAGTATCTGAGGGGTTGAGAAACCGAAGTTGTGATTTATCACTGAATTATTATTTTTTGGGAGTGATCTATTCATCCCCCCCTTCTATATCACTCTACGCTGCGTGTATCAAACTCTCTCTCCCCCTTTGACATCCACAAAACATGAGGGGTGCTGTAGAAAGAGCAGTGAAGAGTATGGGATGTGGAGAAAATCTCAGAAGAGAGATTCAAGACTAAGACACATTGGAGGAAATGACTGGATCAGCTCCAAAAATAGATATCTCTCAGCACACAAGCATGTCATGGTGGTGTTGACACTCGTTTTTAGCCCGCAAGTTGCATCATTTCTCTTATTCATCATTTCTGATGTCCCAAATTATCCATTATTTTGGAGCCTTCCTTGGATGGATTTCGAGCCCACTTCATTGTTCCATTCCTTTTGAGCCATGAAGATCATGATTTCTTAGAGCCCTGGAGCCTATCTTATCAGCTTCCGATCTTCCAAGTAGACTTACGGCCCATTTAGGTCGACTTCCCTCAAGCATTCGTCCCCTTTTGCTGCGCAGTCTTGAAAAGTGATCCTTTTTCATTCCTCTATTCATTACGTGTCCTTCAGCAAAGTTGTTCCATTTTTAAAGCCCTACAACTTCTTCTTCAACGCCATTGGCTAGTTCTCTACCGTTTTCAAGTCCCACCATTTTTCTATGTTCTCGCCCGATTTTCTCCATCTTCTGATCGTCTTTTCATCTTGCTCTTTTCATGCAACTTGTTCATCTTTTGGTTATCTATAATTTCTTCTTCTACCACTTTCGCTAGTTCCGCATCGTTTGGGAGATATGATCCGATTTCCAAAGTCGCGCGAGCCTGACAGTCACCTTCAATGAAGTGGTCAACTGTTGACCGCTTCATGAGAGAAACGGTCAACGGTTGACCGCCTCATGACAGGACGGTCAACGGTTGACCATGTGAATAGTAACTTTTTTAATTTTTTTTAATTTTTATTATTTATGAAATGTCAAAAAATGGTCTTCTTGAGACCGCTACTATCAAAAAATGTTCTGTGGATGACCGTTTATTTAGTTTTTGTGCCAAAAGTCTCCTGATCGCCCCCTGGTTCATTGGGCGGTCTACCCCTAGACCGCGCCATTCAAAAACGGCCGCGCGATAGATCGTTTCATCCCCAGAGAGTCCAGATGACCCTAAACTCCATTTTTTTCGTAGTTGGACTCTAAGGTTGATTTCTGTTCACCGGGTTCACCTTTCTAAGGCTCTATTTTCTCGAATATTCCACCAAATCACTTCACATTTGTTTCTGCCTCTTGCCACCACTATTATCTCGAGTTTAAGCCATATAACTCAAAATTTAGTGGAATAAATTTGCGGGAATCTTGGCCGTAATATCAGGTTTTATGCATTTTCGTGTCACACAAACTCTTCCAGATTATGCTCCGGGCCCACCTTCCAAGGACTCTAACTTCTACATCCTTCCAACAAAAAGAGTCCAGTTTGTTCCTACATCTTATCTTGACTATTATCTCGAGAATGATCCAAAGATCTCAAGATTTGGTGGACTCTATCTCCTGGAATCATGGGAGAAAGTTCGGGGTTTCACCACTTTTCTATAAATAGATGCCCAGTTCACCTGCGCGACGGGGGGCTCTTCTAGGACTCGGGGTGAAGCCATGCCGGATCGTCGACTCACACCTTCGACCCCACTTCGAAGAGGGAAGTATAAACTTTAATTTTCATCTCTTTGGGATCAGTTTCATTGCTCCAATCCTTAGTTCTCATCTCCTATTTTTTTAAAATCATCACAAATCACACTATTTCTGCACGTTTCTGCAGTTTTCTCCGTTTTGCACAACATTTTTCTCTCTATTCTCTCCATCAAATTTTATGATTTCAAATCCTATGCATGCACAACACTCCCACCTTCCTTTTGCACCCATTTATAGGGGTTCAAAACCCTCCCCCGGTGCATTCTCCCCCCTTTCTTTCATGCTATTTTATCATTCCGGGGCATATACTACACTTTCATGATCTAATGGGTTTTCTCCTATTTTTGTGACTTTGTTTTGCAGGAGACCATCAATAGAACGTGAGGCCCTTACTTTCTAGCTGGCTAGGAGGTGAGGAGGTGTCACCCACATCGGTTCCCCGCACCTATCTTCAAAGCACGATCACATCGTGGCGGTTCATCTTCGGGCCGCATCTTCTTCTTCACTTTCCCAAGGTACGCAGTAGATTTGTTTTCATTATAACATCTATTTCCTACTACTATTCCTTGGGTGGCGATCACGGTTTCTTTCTTTTCATCATCGCCCCTTTGCCCTTCATTGTCTATATTTCATGTTATACATGTTCATGTTTATGTGTACATGTTCATAGTTCGGGGGCGGGATAGATTAATCTACTTACACCTTTTTTGGCGATGATGGTGGGACACCTAGTGCCCATCACATTATATTTTTAGTCTCTTGCATGTTGGGAACGTGGTCATGCATGTTTGGGTAGTCTCCTCCACATTTTTCCATCATTCTGTCCATTTTTGGGTCTGTCAGGGGTACACGGTCTATCGTAGGGCCGCCTAGACCTTTAAATGGCCTTTCTAGGACCGCCCAAACCCTCTGGGGTTATAAACGGTCCTCTTAGGACCGTCCAAGAACTGGGCGGTCATCCAGTAGACCGCTTATCGGGTAAAAACGGTCATCCATGGATCTTTTAGTGGTTCTGGCCAAGCAGGATTTCTATTCATAGGGCCTTATTCATTTAGGCATAACTTTGTCTCCTGACGTCGGATTGGGCTGATTCTTATTTCGTTGTGTTGTCCTTTGTATTATCTTTCCATACATATAAAGTTTGCATCATTTGGACATCATTTGCATATTTAAAAAGTGTCTCTATTTTTGCATTTTCTACATTTAGTTTGCATGCGGTCTGCGCACAGGTTCACAGGGGCATCTTTCTTGGACGATTTGAGTGGCCTCCTGAGGTTGTATTGCCATGTTCTTGGGCCCATTGTGTAGACCTTTGTATTATCTTTTCATCCGTAGCCCATTTGCATCATTTGGACATCATTTGTATATTTAAAAAGTCCCTTTATTTTAGCATTTTTTGCATCGAGTCTTAGGCAGATTTGGGGCAGATTCACAGGGCCATTTTGCTTGCTAATTAAAATTGCCTTCCATGGTCTGTTTTGGCTGTTTCTTGGTTCCATTGGGTAGTCTTTTATATTTTCTTCACATCCACATATTATTTGCATGCATTGGACTTCATTTGCCTACTTAAATATTGCCTTCATTTTTACATTTTATGCATAAAACTCACTTGTAGGTCCCGGGGCAAACACAAAGGTACGTTTTCCGTTGATGATTTTTCTCATCTTTTAGTGCCTAGTTGTCCCTATTTTAGGTCTTGCATCATTGTTATTCATATTGTTTTACATTTTTTATGCATTTTTGTGATGTTAGCATGATTTCATGATTGTCTTTTTTTTTTGAACCAAGTCATCTAATAGGTCGTAGGGAGAGCGCACCCCCATTCCAAGGGAAGGAGATGTTCCCAATCCACCAACTCACCATTAGATGGTTTATATTATTGCTTGCCAAAAAAGTGTACAAATTCAAAGGAGGCAATGCCTCTCAAGTACAATGAAAAAAGAATAAGATCTATACAAGCCTCCTACGAATATTTGGAATGCCAATAGCAACAGCTATGGCATACCCTTTAGCAAGCATAGGTAGCTCACTAATGGAGTTAAACTATTTGTTGCATTCCATGAGGACCGCATTATTAGCTAATGCATCAGCAAGCTGATTAGCTTCTCTGTATGAATGAGTAATAGGGCATTGAAGTGTAGAAAATAGTTACAGCAGACAGCTCCACCAAGGAAGAAGAGACCATGGGGGATCCCTTTTATTGTTCAGCAAATCAATCAATGCCAAAGAATATGTGATAATGACTGAAATAGGAATAGAATGCATCTGTTCTAGATGGAGTCCAACTAACAAAGCCCGACCTTCTGCCACCATGTTAGAGCCAATACCATAGTAATAAGAAAAACCCAGCTTTACTTGCCCATATTCATTTCTGAAATAGCCACCACCACCAGAAGGGCCGGGGTTACCCTTACATGCACCGTCCACATTAAGAGAAAAATTAGTGACAGGAGCTAACCATCGGACAATAATGCAAATAGGATGATTGTACTTGATGTTGATACCAAAGTCTTGCAAAGTTTTCAGGTATCCGGCACTGGCCCCTCACTTGAATTTGAATTGATTAACAATGTACTTTGTCTCTGAAAGGATCAGGTCTGAGATCCTCATGAAATCAATTCGAAGGTCTTTATATCTAACATGGCATCTATATTTCCAGATTTCTCAAACAATCATGATGGTAACCAGCAGAGATATAAAGCCTTTAGGTTTATAAATGACAGACCCATGTCTCATAGATCTCAGCCTACAGCTGATAGAAGTGGCTTCCAGACAGGAATTGGTTAGCAATGGGGCAAATTTACTCCATAGAAACTTTGCCAAATCACTATTGACAAATAAATGATCCTCATCCTCTATTTCATGATTGTCTTGATTTGCTAGACTTAGGCTAGAAATTGCATGCACCCCGGTGCACATAGGATCATGCATATTGGCATATTGTAGTTGCATTCCCCCTCGATAAGTGGTCCTCTCGCTCTCATATTCCTTGGGCTTGACTAGGAGATCTTATCCGGGACCTCCGTAAGTCCCCGTGAGCCGTGGATTTTCACACGGACGCCGGGCCGGTTGTACCGTTCCACCCCTTAGGCTTGCATTTGCATACATTGTGAAGGAATTAACCTTAGTCAAACCAAAGTTTGGACCTTATTCCCTATAGGATACCTATCTTAAAGGAATTAATCTCAATTCAAATCATTAAAAGGCCCACCCAAAACATTGACAATAAAATATTTCTCATCATATTAACTTATTTGACTTGGGTGAAATCCTTCATATTGTTTTGTTGTTTGGGCTTGTCCAAGCCCATTTGTGTTATTTTGTGTTGCATTCCCCACTACCCATATAGGTTTTGTCATTAGTCCCATTTAGGCTAGTCCATTATGTGTGTCCATTTGTCTAGTCACATTGACCTAGGTCCTTTCATTTCCCCTTTGCATTATTGAGTCAGTCCCCTCTTTAATTCTCGAGCCCTTTACTTCCCTCATTGTATTCCCTTGATTTTTCTTGTATAAAGTGTCCATTTGCCCTCATGGAGCGCCATTTTTCTCCTATATATTACCCTTCATCCTCCTCGTCATCTTATTCCCGCGTAGATTCCTCTTCCCACGCGGGCCCGTCTCCTCGTGGCCCTTCTGACCCGCAAGAAAATCTTGTGGCCCACCTATCATCTCTTGCTTGCCAAACGGCCCCGATCCAAGCCAAAAAATTCATCGCTAATCTTAATGGGCCCTATTCTCATAACGGGCCTCCCTCTTCTACTCTTAGTGGGCCCCTTCCTTTAACGGGCCCTCTTATTCTCTTAATGGGCCCCATGTTGCTGCTAGCCCAATCGGTCCTTATTCTCATGTTCATGATTTTTCTAGGCCCACATATCCTTCTATTCCTGGAATGGGCTTCCCTTCTTCTCAATCCAGATCCCTTTATCCGGCCCAATACCATACTCCTGGCCCAAATTCACACTCTCTTGCTCAAGCTGGCTTGCATCCTTCTCAGTCTCTCCCCATCGAGGAGATGATTGCTCAAACTCAGCGCCGACTTGATGAACTTCAGCACCGAATTGATCCCCAATCTTCTTTGAGCGTTCCATTTGCATTCCAAGGTCTTCAGCTTCCACCGCGTTCACAAATTCTTACATATCGCCGGTTTGGTGGAGTCGGTGACCCCTATGTGCACTTGAAGGAGTTTCTTTATGAGTCGACCCAATTCCGACATGACTAACTTTTGATGGCTTAGTTGTTTGGTCTGTCGTTGGAAGGCCCAGCTCGGGATTGGTTCTTTGCATTGTCGCAAGATCAAGTGATGAATTTTAAAGCCGTTCAAGAGAAGTTTCTTCAGCAATTTCAAGACCAGGTTGGGCCCAAGTATTCTATAGTGGATCTGGCCCATGAAAAGATGAAGCCCGACGAGGAGTTCTCTACCTTCGCCGACCGTTGGCGTCGCTTGGCCGCCTAGGTCCCGGGGCACATTCCAGAGGGAGAGCAAATCAAGATGATCATTTCTAATGCAACGCCTGAGTATCGGTTCATCTTGGCCTTGAATGACATCACCTCATGGCAGCAGCTTTATAGCCGAGCCCGCTTCATCCGCCAACAACTCCTAGTTTCCCTTGACCCCGACTCCCCTCCACCTTCTACGCCCACGTACGCCTCCTATCCATCATCTCCCACATATCCTTCCATGAGTCAGCCCTCCACCACATATCCTTTCACAAGTCAGCCTTTCGCTCCCACACACCCATATGCCTCCACATATCCTTCCGCATATCAACCCTCCACAAGTTAGCCCTCCGCCGTTTCATCTCCGCAAGCATCCCTCCCTCCAGTCAAGGAAACACTACACTCCGAGAAGGTGGATGCCATCTACATACCTCCTCGCTCTGCTCCACATATGCCTCTGCCTAGTCTCTCCACCAGTTGCTATACGCCTTTGCCTTCACAACCCCCACTTCCTTCTCCACCTCCATCTCCATTACCTTCCCATACCCCTCGGTATCTCCCGTGCCCGAAGCGGGCTCCTCGTTCTCCGTTGTCGGAGTGTTTTATTGACATTTTTAGGGCTTTGATGGCTACTCACGCGTTGCAACTCCCTCCGGTTATGCCTTGCCGACCCGTGATCGGAGATTCTCTCAAATTTTGTGATTTTCATCGTCAGCAAGGGCATTTTGTTGAGGATTGTCCCGAGTTTCAGGAAATTATTTATGGCCTAGAAGATAATAAGAGGATCGATTGGGCCGCCATGCATGGAGTTTTTTTAATTTCCGCAGCAAGCAGCAGTAGTAGGCGCCGCCCAGGCAGCCATTTCCACTACAAGACCAGGGGCACCGCTATGATTCTTTATCTGGAATTGCACCCGCTCCGCCACCTACTCCATCACCTGTCTCCTCCCCTATGCTTCTGTCTACCTCGTTGCCTACCTCATCACCCTCTCCATCTCCACCTACCCCCTCACCTTCACCATCTTCTACTCAATCTTCACAACCTCCACCCACCTTAGCCTCTACTCAGGCAAGTGCCACCCTTTCCTCCTCCATTTCCGTTACCACCACTTCCACTCTTGATGCCACTCGGCACATCGTGTCGATACGTCGACGGTGGGCGCCACGACCCTCCTCTTCACCCTCTTCATCACCAGCACCACCTCCACTACCTCCATTGACTACATCACCATCTCCGCTATCCCTACCACCATCACCACCGCCCTCACTACCTCCTCTCCCAGTGACCCCTCTTCCATCACTTCCACCATCTCCACCACCTTTGTCATCCCCTTTGGCATCATTGCCCGAGCCTGAGCAGGCTACCCCTACACCTCCGCCTTCGCCTTTACCCCTCCTATGCCTCCACCTTTGCCTTACCTACACCCGAGCCTATTATCACTGCTATCCCTCCACCGCGTAAGGCCTCTACACCTCCTAAACCTTCACCCATGTCTTTCAAGTCTTCTCCACCTACTTTCACCCCACGGAGCGGGTGTGCATTACCATTGGTGCCCCTCGGGTCTGGTCCCCAGGAAGATGATTGCCAGGTTTTGATTGTGCATTTCAAAGCACAAGATGCCATTTGCCGCATGCCAATCCGGGTCTTGGTCCCTAGCTATTTTGGGGAGAGTGAGCCCGCATTTCATATGGAGATGGTTGCCCAGAAGAGTTCCCTTCCATTAGTGCCCGTTTCTGCTAAAGCGAGGCCGGTGTCAATCTCTTTGCTCGTCTGAGGATTCACTATTGATGCTACTATCACTTCTTGCTCTTTTGCTGTTCAGATAACTGGCCGAGAGGTGTTCTCTACTCGGATTATGCTAACTCATACGGCCGCCAAGAGCCTGATGGATTCCATATTCAAAGGGCAATTGGCCGTATTTTCATGATTTTCCAAGGACATTATTCACATTCTATGTAATCTCCCTCAGTTTATTAGCATGCCAGCTGCGTCAATGCAGCACTTTGATCTCCCTCAGCTTCATCCATCTCTTCTAGCAAGGGAGCTATGTTTCGTGCCTGATTGCCGAGGGGAGATGTCAAATCTCATGTTGCTTGTGCCGAGAGACAAAACTCCATGATTTTCTGATATTCATCCTTCTATGCAGTCACTTGCTCAAGGATGCCCACATGTTGTTAGCGCCAGATGTTTAGGGGCAACTGCCCCAACAAGGATGCATGATCATAGACAGGCTAGGTCGTCCGCCAGAGGGGCCCATTATTTAAGGAGATATTACAGATCAAAAAGGCCGAAGGTCCAGGTCTGCACCAGGCAGGCCCGTGTTCAAGAGATTGCTACTAAGAAGGGGTGACGGTGCAAGTACAAAGGCCGCGTGTTGTGCACTCGAGGGGGCACTACTTCTTCTTCTCCTTTCTTCCATTCATCATTTCTTCTACTCAGCTCCCACCCTTGGGTGGTGTATTTACCTTCTCCCAATCCAGTTTCTGTTGTTTTGTCCTCTCTTTTCAGGTCTGCAAACCCCCATTCTTCTTTCTCCCCTCATCAACCTCCGGATTCTCCATTTTCTCATGATTCTAGGCCTCGGCCTATGTCATCCTTTCATCCCACTTTCGGGGCTTCTTCTGATCCTTCTCCTCTGGTATCCCCGGGTTCTACTTCTCATTCTCTTTCCCCGACCCTGTCGGGTGACCGTCATTCTTCTTCCCCGACCTTGTCGGGTGTCTATCATTTCCCTTCCCCGACCTTGTCGGGTGTTTATGCATCTTCTTCCCCGCCTCTAGCGGGTGATCACTATTCCTTTTCTCCGACCACGTCGGATCATTATTCTCCTCCTTCCCTATCTTTGTAGCAATCTTTTCATCGTCTTTCTATTCTTTCCTCCTCACCCTTTCGGGGTTCTCACCCTTTTTCTTACTATTTTCGAGGCTTTGGTCCGCCTTGATCTCAGTTGACCTATGTTTATTCTGTATTTGGTTCCTTGTTATCAGGGTCTCAGTGCCTTAACGATGGAGTTCTAGCCCTTGTCTCTCTTCCTTTTTATCCCTTCTTCGTCCAGTATGATGTCTGCCACTCCTCTGTGTCGAGGAATCCAATCATTTGCTCTCCTTTCATCCTTTATCCTGGCAAGCAAGAAATACAAAGCTACTCGCGCTCCTCAAAGCTCGATGATTGAAATCGCTTCAGGATGTTGTTTCCACGCCATGGACTTGCAAGGTATCTTTTATTTTGTGCAAGAATATGCTATCATTTCCATCATTACTTCATGCACATTGTTATTATGATGTTGGATTCCTCAACACGTATGAGTGGTCTTAGTTAATTTAGTTATTTTTGTTTAGTCAAAAAGTGTCAAAATGAGTTCACTTCTGCAGCATCCTTAGGCTGGTGATAGCTCCGCACTGGGAGTTTAGTTTCTTTCCCCGATTGTTATGGGTTATCTTGAGTATGGGTTTTTCACAAACTTTACGGCAAGCCATAGCCGATTCCTCTTAAGCACACCGTTGCTGCTTTGGCCATACTATGGGTATGCACGAGGGCCTTTTCTCTTATTTGCTCGGCCAAGTGCAGGGGCAAGAGATCGATGGATGAAATAACCAACCTAGACATTTCCCAATACGAGAGAGGTTTCAAATAGGGGCAGTCTTGAAAAAAGAAATGATTGAAAAACACCATGAAAAATACCCCTGATCCTAATAACCGGGCCTGCTTCTCCTAAGGCAAGGGATGAGATTCGCGTAAAACGGTGAAGGATAGTGCAGCATCATGCGTGTATCAAAATCAAAAGTGAGCGTTATTTTAATATCTTGCCGATAAGGGCTATGTCAAAATTATATATGAAAATCAATGCAAAATTATGATTAAAGACTCAAAGCTCTGGTGCAACAGACCTACTCCTTGAGGGGTGGTGCCTTGGATGGAAGTCGAATCCTAATATCTCCTATCCTGCACAAAGCTTGTCTCCCGATTTTCTTCTATTTCTCCCTCTTAGGCTAGGATGAATCCTGGGTATGGCCTTAGTAGGGGCACCGTTCTTTAGAGGTGGTTGGTTGGGGTAAGCCACCCTCATATCACGCCCTGCTTAAGGGAGCTCTTTAATGAGAAGGGTAGGATGATTACCCCTGGCCAGTAGTTTAAGCCCGTCTTAGGTGCTGCAGATTGCTATTTCAAAAATTTTAAAAAAATGAGATATTGTCAAAATCTAAAAAAAGCAAATATTGTTAAAAAATCTCAAAAAAATTCAAAGATGTCAAAAATTCAAAAAAAATAGATATTATGAAAAATTCAAAAAAAAAGATATTGCAAAAATTCCAAGAAAAAAATCAGATTGCTATGTCAAAATCCAAAAAAATGAGATATTATCAAAATCCAAAAAAAATGAGATATTGTCAAAAATCCCAAAAAAATTAGATATTATCGAAAAGCAAAAAAAATCAAATATTGTTGAAAATTGAGAGAAAAAAATAAAATATGTCAAAAATCCAAAAATATGTGTCTTTTATTTTTACGTATATTTGAGAACGGATATGATTCGTTTGCTCAGTGTGCAGGTCGCAGGTGTTCAAGCTCTTCCTAGCTCTTTATCATTCGCTATGTCTCCTGTTCACGTCTTCTGAGCCGTTCTCTTCTTCAATCATATCTCTTGATCTGTTCTTAAGCTTATGTTATTCTTATGCTTTGCTTAGCTTGCCTCACTTCATCGTATCTTCATGAGAAGGCTCTTTGCCTCATGATTGTCCCGGCAGTGCTACTTCGTCAGATCTTGGGCTTGATTGAAGAACATGTTTGTCATGTCCCGTGTTGTCCCCCTATAGTCGTCGTCCAGGTGTCCTTGTCCCATCTATGGTCATCTCATGCATGTTCTAGTTCTACGTGTTATCACGTTCCACCATGTGTTGCATGTGTCCTTGTCCCATATGGTTGTTTCACATGTGTTATGCCATCGCCCCTATGGTTGTCTTAGATGTCATTATCCTACGTATATCTGTCCCGCTGCATGTGGTTTTGTTCTGCATGGTGTGTTGTCCCGCTATGATCTGGTCCCAGCTGTGTGTGTCGTCCCGCCGTGTGTTGTCATGTCCCACCATTTTCTCCGTTCTCATGCTTGTTGTTTATTTATGTGGTGTTTTGCATATGTTGCTTGTTCGTTCATTCTTCATTATGTTATATTATCTTTCATTCATTTGGTTGTTATGTTTTCATGTTATTCGTGCTTGTTTATTCATGCTGTCGGTTGTCTTATTTGAAAATCCATAAAAATCAAAAAAATCAGAAAACCCCCAAAAAAATGATGTTTCGCCTGCACAGGTAAGTCAGGAATGGCTCTCTATCCCTTCTCATTGTTGCATTACTATATGTTATCTACCTTATTATAGACTCTCAAGGACTGGCTGGTTGCCCGTGTGTTCTAGGATCAGATGTTCCCCTTTAACAAAAATGATGATGATGTAGGAGCATACGGTTAATCGTTGGATAGGCCGCTCGATTGAGCCTGGTGGGGGACGATGGACTTTGTATCGCACGCCGTGGTTGTAAGAAGACTCTTGACCTCGTCTTGGCTCATTCTAGTAATATTATCCTTGAGTACTTTCTATTTTATCTTTCTTTGTATTCATTTTGATGATTTCTTTATTTTAGCCCAACATGTATCATGTCATTTTGAGCACGCACGTCTCGTGATCCATTCAAGGTTGTTCCTCAGCAATGGTTAATTGCACTTCAATTCACTTGGATAAGAGATTCTCAGTCCACTCTGAATTTGAACGATTTCTCTGAACTTGCTGCTTGGTCTGGTTGGTCAGTTGATTCCTATTTGGATTTTATCTCAGTTATATTTCTCCTGCTTTTTACGATATGTTCCTTTCCGACCCCCTCATCATCTGTGGATTGTGTCCCCGATGAGGCTGGTTGTGTTTCCTTTATTTCCTGTTAGTTTAGTTCTCCAGACATGTCTCGTTCTTGTCATCCAGTCTTAGTGGTTAGTTCGGCGATTTCGGGAGAATTCCTGTCGCTTGTTGGTTGTAACAGGTGTCTTTTGCCTTGATGCCCGCTTATCAGTTCTCTCTGCTTCATCTCCTCGTCATCTTCATTTCACGTCGCTTTCACTTTCACTCCATCTCCGTTCCATTTTGCCTCCGCGTCGCTTTCGCTCGTTCCCTTGTAAAGAGGACATCAAGGAGGGGCATCTGTTGACACCCGTTTTTAGCCCGCAAGTTGCATCATTTCTCTTATTCATCATTTCTGATGTCCCAAATTATCCATTATTTTGGAGCCTTCTTTGATGGATTTTGAGCCCATTCCATTGTTCCATTCCCTTTGAGCCGTGGAGATCATGATTTCTTAGAGCCCTAGAGCCTATCTTATCAGCTTCTGGTCTTCCAAGTCGACTTACGGCACAATTAGGTCGACTTCCCTCAAGCATTTTGCCCCTTTCGCTGCACAGTCTTCAAAAGTGATCCTTTTTCATCCTCTTCCATTCCTCTATTCATTAATTAAGTGTCCTTCAGCAAAGTTGTTCCATTTTGAAAGCCCTGCAACTTCTTCTTCTACGCCATTGGCTCTTTCTCTACTGTTTTCAAGTCCCAACATTTTTCTATGTTCTCGCCCTATTTTCTCCATCTTTTGATCGTCTTTTCATCTTGCCCTTTTCATGCAAGTTGTTCATCTTTTGGTTATCTATAATTTCTTCTTCTACCACTTTCGCTAGTTCTGCATCGTTTGGGAGATAAGATCCGATTTCCAAAGTCGCGCGAGCCTGACAGTCACCTTCAATGAAGTGGTCAACTGTTGACCGCTTCATGAGAGAAACGGTCAACGGTTGACCGCCTCATGACAGAACGGTCAACAGTTGACCATGTGAATAGTAACTTTTTAATTTTTTTAATTTTTATTATTTATGAAATGTCAAAAAATGGTCTTCTTGAGACCGCTACTATCAAAAAATGTTCTGTGGATGACCGTTTATTTAGTTTTTGTGCCAAAAGTCTCCCGATCGCCCCCTGGTTCATTGGGCGGTCTACCCCTAGACCGCGCCATTCAAAAACGGCCGCGCGATAGATCGTTTCATCCCCAGAGAGTCCAGATGACCCTAAACTACATTTTTTTCGTAGCTGGACTCTAAGGTTGATTTCTGTTCACCGGGGTCACCTTTCTAAGGCTCTATTTTCTCGAATATTCCACCAAATCACTTCACATTTGTTTCTGCCTCTTGCCACCACTATTATCTCGAGTTTAAGCCATATAACTCAAAATTTAGTGGAATAAATTTGCGGGAATCTTGGCCGTAATATCAGGTTTTATGCATTTTCGTGTCACACAAACTCTTCCAGATTATGCTCCGGGCCCACCTTCCAAGGACTCTAACTTCTACATCCTTCCAACAAAAAGAGTCCAGTTTGTTCCTACATCTTATCTTGACTATTATCTCGAGAATGATCCAAAGATCTCAAGATTTGGTGGACTCTATCTCCTGGAATCATGGGAGAAAGTTTGGGGTTTCACCACTTTTCTATAAATAGATGCCCAGTTCACCTGCGCGACGGGGGGCTCTTCTAGGACTCGGGGTGAAGCCATGCCGGATCGTCGACTCACACCTTCGACCCCACTTCGAAGAGGGAAGTATAAACTTTAATTTTCATCTCTTTGGGATCAGTTTCATTGCTCCAATCCTTAGTTCTCATCTCCTATTTTTTTAAAATCATCACAAATCACACTATTTCTGCACGTTTCTGCAGGTTTCTCCGTTTTGCACAACATTTTTCTCTCTATTCTCTCCATCAAATTTTATGATTTCAAATCCTATGCATGCACAACACTCCCACCTTCCTTTTGCACCCATTTATAGGGGTTAAAAACCCTCCCCCGGTGCGTTCTCCCCCCTTTCTTTCATGCTATTTTATCATTCCGGGGCATATACTACACTTTCATGATCTAATGGGTTTTCTCTTATTTTTGTGACTTTGTTTTGCAGGAGACCATCAATAGAACGTGAGGCCCTTGCTTTCTAGCCGGCTAGGAGGTGAGGAGGTGTCATCCTCATCGATTCCCCGCACCCATCTTCAAAGCGCGATCACGTCGTGGTGGTTCGTCTTCAGGTCGCATCTTCTTCTTCACTTTCCCAAGGTACGCAGCAGATTTGTTTTCATTATAGCATCTATTTCCTACTGCTATTCCTTGGGTGGCGATCACGGTTTCTTTCTTTTCATCATCGCCCCTTTCCCCTTCATTGTCTATATTTCATGTTATACATGTTCATGTTTATGTGTACATGTTCATAGTTCGGGGGTGGGGTAGATTAATCTACTTATAGGTGCTAGCATATGAACTGATGGATTAAAATCAATAACTTTTAGAAGTATTAGAATTCAAGCAACTAACAAGAAACTAGAGCTGATGCACAAAAGTGAACCAAAGTCCTGGATAATCCCCGTTCAGTCCAACTCATTGAGATCCAGTGACCTTTCAGGATTAACTACTATGAGTATTAAAGCCAAACAAGCTGGAATTGTGAGAACTTACCTGATCATGCACCTTTGATTTTCACAGTGGCCAAACTGACAGTCAAGTTCAACTAACACCTTTTTACGTGAGGAATCACATTTCTTAGATTCAAATGCCCCAGTTACTCAGTGCAGTTAACTGTCATGCCTCATTTTGATCAGAGATAGCTTGCCACTTCATGCCTGTCCCTCTATCACTTCATTCATGAAGGATGACAGTTTCTTAGTGGACAAGAGCCATTGCTCTGTTAAGCCCTTCTTGCTCAATTTTTTTTAAAAAAAATAGATGCTACCGATCAGAGTTAGTCAAGACATTACCTTTTGACGCGAACCACCTCACGTCTCAGGTGAAGTGCATCCTGTTACTCAGTAAGCCCTAACCATTGCTCTGCAATGAGTGCTTTGGAGAAGTCTCAAATACTATGGTTGTTTGATCACAATACTCAATGGAAGTTCATCAAACAAAATTGTTATTGAATATACATAAGCAGACCATGGGACATTAGAACTTATAATACTTAAAGCATCATCAGAAGTAAGCCTGAGGAGCCCCTCCTTCAAGGTTTTTATTTTCAGACTTCAGGAAGTTGTTGACCTCTCAATTCATTTAAACAACCATGATAAAGGGAGATGTAGGAGATTGCTTTTAGAGAAGTCAGTCAATAAAAAAATAGTCTTAGAAGAGAATCTCCCCTTGAAACAATCCGCAGAGTTGACAAATGGATAGGACACACTCCCACTCAGCAATTGCAAGGAATGGGATGACTGAGTGTATGCACAAACAATGTATGGCAATGAGGAAAGACTCGGAGTTACGGTATGAGGATGAGATTGCAACGCACAGGAAAAGAAGAAGTTGTGCGTCGACCTATCCTTGACAGTGCGTTGATGCAGAACTATCTCACAAAACACAAGATTTGGGCGATTTGAACAGTGGCATTGACGCAGACTTATCAGTGCGTCGACGCACTAGAGCCAAACAAATGAAAAGCTTCTAATGCATCAGAATGAACTAGGTACCTGTTTCAAGAAAATTCTATCAACTCCGCCTCAATCCATGGACACTAAAATGCAGTATGTGAGGACCCTTGGTACTTGGCGGAGTATCTTCTCTTGCATAGTGGGTGTTTTCAGACAGGGTGTGCCCGTCCTTCCATACACCACCATTTCATATACCATTGGGTCATGTAGATAAAGAAAACAATCTACAACAAGTGAACAATGCAACCAACAAATCATGCAACAAGGACTCCCTCTAACATAAGTAACCAGTGACCCCTTGGACTTAGATGAGCAAAATCATGCAGGTGAAATCAAGTAGGATATCTACACAGATCCAATTCTCTCCTTAAAGTTGAAAATCTTTCATTGCTCATAGGTTTCGTAAAAATATCTGCAATTTATTTTTCTATTTCAATGAATTGCAATTCAAAATTCTTTTTGCTGACCTCATCTCGAAGAAAATGATGCCTTATTTCAATGTGTTTCGTGTGGGAATGCAGGATGGGGTTCTTAGCTAAATTGATGGCACTTGTGTTATCACACAATATGGGTGTGCATCCAAGATCTACTCCGTAGTCCTGAAGTTGGTGATTTATCCACAGCACTTGGGTCCCACAACTACATGCTGCTACATATTCTACTTCAGCAGTAGATAGAGCCACCGAGTGCTGCTTCTTGGAAGCCCAAGAGACTAGGCACCCACCTAAGTATTGGAAATAGCCACTAGTGCTTTTTCGATCAAGTTTACACCCCGCATAGTCACCATCTGTATAAGAAATTAATTCAAAGGAACATGATGATGGATACCACAGCCCTAGGTCATATATGCTAGCAACATATCTCAAAATTCTTTTTACTACAGTCAAGTGAGATTCTTTAGGATTGGCTTGAAATCGTGCACACATGCATACGCTAAACTGAATATCAGGCCTAGAGGCAGTGAGATACAAAAGAGACATGATCATACCTCGGTATGTTTTAGGATCTACAGATTTACCGTTCTCATCTGCATCTAGAGATGCATTTGTTCCCATGGGCGTGGTTATTGTTGTGCATGTGTGGTGTACTCGCGTGATTCTATGGTTTTGATGATGTCTATGTATGATTCATTATAATATTGTTTAATTGATTCAACTGCTTCATTGTGCATGATAATACTTTTGATGCCTCCATGCTATGCTTATCATGAAAAGACTACCTTGTGTAAAGAGTGGAATTGACAGATCAAGGCACTTAGCCAAGTTGACTTGGGAAGCAACAATAACCAGCAAGCAGATCAAGCAGACGGGTTAAATGAATCAATGGTAGCCAAGATCAAGAGATAGAAATCAAGGTAGTTTGAGGAAGTGTCATTGGCAGATCAAGCCCTTTAAATCAATCTCCCTGGTGCAAAGATTCTTTGGATACACAGAAACTAAGAAAGGGTTGGCAGAAGAAGCTAAAAAATTCAAGTTGTTCAAGGCTACGTCAACCCCATAAGGATGCTGCATCGACCTCATAGTTCATCCAACTCAAAAGATTCGACCCATGATGTCGACCCTTCGCCACTTGTGTTCTGCCGAGCCACGCTGCGTCAAGCCCATGGCCTTAATGCTTCAACGCGGCTTTCATTCCAGCAACAGCCGCAGACCATAGGTACAAGTTGCGTCAACGCAGCATTTACAGTGCGTCAACGCACTGGGGACTTCTAGTGCTTGTTATACGGGTTACTTCTTTGAAGGTGCGTCGACCTCACCTTCACAAGAGGTCGACCTGAGGGTGCCCTCCAGAAGCCGTTTAAAGGTGCATCCTCAATAGGTGCGTCGACCTCACCTTGTCAGCAGGTCAACGTAGGCTGCCTTCCCAGAAGCTTTTCAGCCTATTTTTGTCAAACACGCTTGTAGACACGCCATTCCTGACGTCTCCTGAGAAAGTCTCATATTACTATACAACGCCCCGCAACGGCTTACGCGTTTTGAATCACTTGAGTGCTTCCTTTTCTTGAGTCTTCTTCCGCCCTTTTCGGCATCCGGAATCGTCTCGTCACGGCATTCGGACGGCATCAACACCAGTCAGATGCATCAGGAGGTTCCGGAACCAGGAAGGGTGTCTGTCGGGCGGCCGCCAACGCCTGAACTGAGGACCCGGGTGGGTCTTTATAGGGGCGTCCAGGCCCCTGGACGCCCCCATTCTTTTAATTTATTTTTCAAACCCCAAAACAAAATAAATAATAATATATTAATGGAGGCGTCCAGGCCTCTGGACTCCTCCATAAAAACAAATATAAAAAAAATATATATGCCAGTTGGCATAAAAAGACAAAACAAACTAAAAAATAATATATTAATAGAGGCGTCCAGCCCCCTGGACGCCTCCATAAAAACAAATATAAAAAAATATATATGCCAGTTGGCATAAGAAGACAAAACAAAAATCAAATAAAAATAATATATTTTCTTGGAGGCGTCCAGGCCCTTGGACGCCTCCATCAACTCCCTCACGGGCGCCGCCCACCGAACGACGGTTTGTCGTGTGTGAAAAAATCCAAATTGTGGAGACGTCTAGGCAGCTGGACGCGCCCATTTCAAAATCACGAGACACCGCTCACAAAACCACGCGTTGTGCCAAACCGCGTGCGACCGTCGGTGGTGTTCGGTGGACCTATTGGAGGCGTCCGTGCCCCTAGACGCCTCCACAAAAATATTCTGAAAAAATAAATAAAAATAAAATAAAATATCTTTTTTGCCCTGATGGAGGTGTCCAGGGTCCTGGACGCCTCCACCATCCGGAGCCCTATAAATAGAGGCCCACCCCCTCAGTTCTGGAAGAGCTTCTAAGAGATCCGATAGGCTGCCGGAGCCCAGAGGCTACCGGAGTCATTTCTAACACGTGGGGTCTTTTCTAGGTGGAGGTTCTACCGACTTCTCGGGTGCCCACGCTCGCGAGAGGAAGGTCATCTTCATCCACCGCGCTTCCACGTCGTCCCTACGCTGCCGGAGCTCTGCCGGATCTCACCCTCGGCTCCTCCAATAAGTCTTTTCTTCCCCTTTTTCTCCATAGTCCTTTACATTCATCATACTGCATCATCTATCTCCCTACATAAGGGCGCCGTCTCTTGCATACTTCTTGCATTCATCATTGCATTTTCCTCCTACTCGAGTCCGAGAGGGGTTTAAAACCACACCAATCAGGTGTGTGTCAGGTCACGATCTCGTTACTTTTATTGCAAGGAATTGTTACTACACTGCCATTTTCTAATTTCGTTCGTTTATTGTCTACTGTTTTGTAAGGGTAACCAAGGTAAGCCCTCTCCGTCGGCCGGCCGAAGGGGGAGGAAGAAGCAACCCGCCATCTCCCGCTCTTGAGGTAGGTACGATCACTTTCTTTATTTTGGGGTCTTTTGGCCCCTGGCGATCACATCTTGTTCTCGAGGCCGCGGCGAGTCACTTCCCCAATGGCCGTTTAAATTTCCGTTCTTATATTCTCTTTATATTCTGCTCATATTCTCGAGGCCGCGGCGAGTCACTTCTCCAATGACCGTTTAAATTCCCGTTCTTATATGTTATATTTTTATCTTTTCATATTCTCGAGGCTGCGGCGAGTCACTTCCCCAATGGCCATTTAAATTTCCGTTCTTATATTCTCTTTATATTCTGTTATATTCTGCTCATATTCTCGAGGTCGCGGCGAGTCACTTCCCCAATGGCCGTTTAAAATCCCGTACTTATATGTTATATTCTTATCTATTCATATTCTCGAGGCCGCGACGAGTCACTTCCCCAATGGCCGTTTCAATTCTTGCTATTTAATTTCTGCACCATTCCCGTCCCCCCGAGGCCGCGGCGAGTCACTTCCCGCTATGGCTGTTTAAACCCCATATCTTGCTATATTACATTTGTCCTGCTCGCCCCGCCGGAGCAATCTCCCGTGGTGTCCCCTTCTCTCTTCTCTTATTTCTGGGTTGCAGCAAACAAAAGAGGAGCCCGCGCACTCCGCGCCCTCTTCGCACCCCGAACCGCGTGACGTCGCTCACAATGCTAGGTCATCGAGGAACCAAAAATAGCAACCATAAACCTCCAAAAACATGATTTTTGAGGTCTAGAAAAGTTTCCTAGGACAGTGGATTGTCCTCTTCATCATGAGGTTGTAGTATAACTTTTTGGAGGCAGATCAGCCAAGTATCATATTTGGGTAAAGTCTCTTTTCATGGTACTCTACTTTTTGCTGTCAACCAATGGGATTACAGTCCAAGGAAAGCACCTAGGACAGAGGACTGTCCTGAGCTAATGAGTAGACAGATTTGGTAGAGCTCCTTAACCAAGAAGCATCATGACTTTCCAATAATTCAAATGGAGAATCTTGGAGGGAAATTTATCTGCCTCTGCTGGACCAATCAGAAAACTACTCATAAGAAGTTTACTCTTTATTGGCCTATCAAAATACCGATTGGTGGAGCTCCTTATCAAGAACCATTGTTTACTTCAATCAATCAAAATTGATGCAGCTCTGCTCTTCTACCTACGCTGGACCAATCAATGAAGAGGTTTGTCCAAGAACCTTAATTTATTCTAGCCAATCAAGCTACAGATTTCTTGGAGGGAAAAACCTCTACCAGGCTCTTCTATATATACATGAAGCTTCTAATGAAGAAGCTGCTGCTGCCCTTGAAGAGAGCCACGTCCCTTGAGCATTCAAGCAAGAAATCTTGAGAAAGAGAAAGGGAGTGTGTGCAGCCCAATTCTAGTCCGACCCAGACCAGTGCTGTAAAGAGAGAAAGAAAAAGAAGAGAGAAAAGAGAGATAGGAAAGTAGTCCTTGTTACAGCCAGCCAGTATCTGAGAAGGAAGAATACAGATTGAACCAGTATTCAGATCTGCTGATAGAGCTTCCAGACCTTGATCTGAAGACACAGTCATTTTCTTCTTGCCTTGCTTCGTGCTTCCATTTACATTTTGCAATATGTTTAACAATGTGTGTCTGGTGCTCTGGCTAGAGATCAGAAGTGTTTTTACTGCACTTGCAGCTTGTTTTTCTTTGTTTTGTGTATGTGTGTGGGGGATTCATCCCCGTGTGTGTGTGTATGTGTGGGATTTCATCCTCGTGTGTGTTGATGTGTTTGCAGCGTGTGGTAAAGCCTCACTGGGTTTGGTTCCAGCAACAACCGCAGACCACAGGTACAAGTTGCGTCAACGCAGCATTTACAGTGCGTCAACGCACTGGGGACTTCTAGTACTTGTTATACGGGTTACTTCTCTGAAGGTGCGTTGACCTCACCTTCACAGGAGGTCGACCTGAGGGTGCCCTCCAAAAGCCGTTTAAAGGTGCATCCTCAATAGGTGCGTCGACCTCACCTTGTCAGCAGGTCGACGTAGGCTGCCTTCCTAGAAGCTTTTTAACCTATTTCTGTCAAACACGCCAGGTCATCCAGGAACCAAAAATAGCAACCATAAACCTCCAAAAACATGATTTTTGAGGTCTGAAAAAGTTTTCCAGGATAGTGGATTGTCCTCTTCATCATGAGGCTGCAGTATAACTTTTTGGAGGCATATCAGCCAAGTATCATATTTGGGTAAAGTCTCTTTTCATGGTACTCTACTTTTTGCTGTCAACCAATGGGATTACAGTCCAAGGAAAGCACCTAGGACAGAGGATTGTCCTGAGCCAATGAGTAGACAGATTTGGTAGAGCTCCTTAACCAAGAAGCATCATGACTTTCCAATAATTCAAATGGAGAATCTTGGAGGGAAATTTATCTGCCTCTGCTGGACCAATCAGAAAACTACTCATAAGAAGTTTACTCTTTATTGGCCTATCAAAATACAGATTGGTGGAGCTCCTTATCAAGAACCATTGTTTACTTCAATCAATCAAAATTGATGCAGCTCTGCTCTTCTACCTACGCTGGACCAATCAATGAAGAGGTTTGTCCAAGAACCTTAATTTATTCTAGCCAATCATGCTACAAATTTCATGTAGGGAAAAACCTCCACCAGGCTCTTCTATATATACATGAAGCTTCTAATGAAGAAGCTGATGCTGCCCTTGAAGAGAGGCACGTCCCTTGATGATGCGAGATGGGATGCGAACCTGGGACTCTAGCTCGCGGACGTCCCTAAGCGAGGGAAACGCGTGGATCTGCATGGTTGAGAAATCGACAATGAGTCTCGGGTATCGGCTTTTCCACGTGCTTGGATCGAGTCAGGGGACGAGTTTCACTCACTCACTCTCGCAGCGGTGATAAAATTATAACGACTTAAGACCTATCACATACAAGCAGCGGCATATAGAAATATACGAATTGAGCAAAATGCCAAGAGAGGGGAGCAGAAACGATACCTCCACGGTCTGGGCATGGGGATGACGACCCCAGCCAAGAACCGTAACTCCCGGTACAGTAAATGTAATTGATTACAGAAGTGAATTTCTATGCCCACTCCACGCAGGGAGGTAAAGGGCTACACACACATGCCGGGAGCACTGAATTTGGGTTGACGGGCAGCAAGGAGGCGGGTTCCGGGTGGCGGCGGGCAACGGCTCCGATTCTACGATTTGCTGGCCGGCAAGACAACGAACACGGGCGTCCAAAGGGACGTCGACCACTTGGGATCTTCTGAAGGCGGCGGTGCACCAGGACGGTGGCGGAGGGTCCCTGGTCGACCCCCAGGAGTGGCGGTCGTTGAAGCTATCCCGGCGTATTTTTGCTGGAATTATCCGGTGACTGCTTTGCTGGCCTATTCTCGGAACATGATTACATGACCCGGCGAAAAGAATTGTTGTGCCCAGATCCGGAGGCAGATCAAGGCGAGACTGACGCCGTTGGATAGAGGACTCAGAGGGATACGACATATAATTATTTCAGGTCCATCCAGTAGACGGACTAAAAATAAAAACGATTGTTCCCCAGATATTTCTGCTAGCTTGAATTACAGACAATCAGGACAGAACATGATCCGCCTGAGACTGAATTTTGACCACAATACAAACGATGGATCTAGACTCTAGGAAAATTATGGGTGGAAGGGATGCGAGGAACACGTATGATGTTTTGGGGAATTTTTGGAGATGACTAATGGGGCGGGAAAAATACAACAACAGACTACTATCCTGTAGATCTATTGATTGGTAGACTGTCAGGGGTGGAACTAAAATACTGAGAAAAATATCAACCGGTGGCGGATTGACACGAAATTTAAATTGGGAATGGCTACCAAAGAGGGGGATGATCTCTCGAACATTTAAGACCATCAGACTCACGGATTTAGAGGACCAACCTTTTCTTTCAGCTTCTGTCCTGGATCTCAGAATCCTGGACAGCAGGGTAAAGAAATGGTTGTGGCGGCTCGACGTCGGCACGAACGGAGGCGGCGGCGGCGGCGGCGGTGGCTGGAATTCGCATGCAGCGGAGGTGGTAGAGGTGGGAATCACTCCCAGAATATGGCTTCACACCATAGATTAGGGCAACCTTCACAGTTGCAAGGGGAGAGGGAGAGAGGGGCACCCTTGGGCCAAGAACAATTCTTGATTTTCTTCTTCATTAATTCCATGAAATGGAAAAATACAAGGGTTATATAGAAATGTATAAAAGACCTAAACTATCCTCAGATCTAGGGTTAGGGAGGGGCAAATAAGGGATGGGATAATTAATCCCCCATGTGGTCAAATGACCAAAATAAAAAAAATACAACAATGAATAAACAACTATTAAAGGGGGGCGCCCCTTTGACAAAAGAGAGAGAAGTTTGAATTCTTCCTTCCCTACTTGGTCCAAGTCCAATCTTGGACTTTGAACCAGCCCCACATGGGCCCTAGGGCCTTGGTGGACCAATGGGGAATAAGGTGGGGGTCCCGTCGGGCCAACATGGCCTTTTGCAAAGAAACCCAAAGATTCCTAAAGACTAACAAATTAGATTATAATGCCTTACAATTGCAAACCCAATTACCCTAGGATATAAATGCAAACAAAAGGATACAAATGCAAAAAAAAATTGTTAGTGCTCGGTGTTGATTCCCATCACTTGAACATTCAAGCAAGAAATCTTGAGAAATAAAAAGGGAGTGTACGCAGCCCAGTTCTGGTCGACCTAGACCAGTGCTGTAAAGAGAGAAAGAAAAAGAAGAGAGAAAGAAGAGTAGTCCTTGTTGCAGCCAGCCAGTATCTAAGAAGGATGAATATAGATCGAACTAGTGTTTAGATCTGCTGATAGAGCTTCCAGACCTTGATCTGAAGCCACAGTCATTTTCTTCTTGCCTCGCTTCGTGCTTCCATTTATATTTTGCAATCTATTTAACAGTGTGTGTCCGGTGCTCTGGCTAGAGACCGGAAGTGTGTTTACTGCACTTGCAGCTTGTTTTCCTTTGTTTTATGTGTGTGGGGGGGGATTCGTCCCCATGTGTGTATGTGTATGGGATTTCATCCCCGTGTGTGTTGCTGCATTTGCAGCATGTAGTAAAGCCTTGCTGTGTTTGATGAGGGGTGGATGCAGGTCTGTGGGTTTGCAGACTGAACCACCTTAAAAATCATTGTGTTATGGGTTATGACTTGTGTGATTGCCCCGTGTTTTCTTTCCCATTCCCAGGTCCGTGTGCTCGCTTCAATGTATGCAATCTTAATTATTTTTCCACCACACACTCTAACGTTCTGTTCACACACACACCAGGGGTTTGATGAGCATGAAATTCGTCCAACAGCCCAACTCATTGTAAGGCTGCGTCGCCCTCACCACACTGCTACGTCAACCTCAGCCTCTTCCTTCAGCAATTTGTTGGCTCCTTATTTATGATGGTTTGTTCTATTGTTTGAACTATTTTAGTTGAAACCACAATCCATATTGAATAGTGTGTCATCTGCATATCAAGCTAAAGATTATGTTTCAATTGGTTTAGCTTTTAATCGGGCCAAAGTTCTCAAAGGGATCTATTCAACCCCCCTTCTAGATCCGGTTGCACCCTAGGGACCCAACAATTGGTATCAGAGCTAAGCTCTGTCATACTCAGATCCAATGATCTACAGAGGAAGATCCCAGTGCATTTGATCTATGGGATTTCTCCGCTGGTCAAGTTCCAATGATTTCCCTACCTATATTTGATGGTTCTGATTTTGCCATGTGGCTAGGGAAGTTGTGTGATTTTGTTTACTCTATTGACTCAAGATTATGGAATCTCATATACCACGATCCTCACAAGCTACCATCAGATACACCTGAATGGTCTGCTGAACATAGGACCAAACATGTTGATAATCTTGCTGCCCTCAAATTGATAAAAACTACAGTTGATGTTACCAAGTTCCCTTTTATCTCCAGCTGCAGCACTGCCAAGGAAATTTTAAGTGGACTGGCCAGAATCCATGAAGAAAGGAAAAAAGGCATGATTGCCTCATGGCCGACAGTCCAGATCAGCCAAGTGATCTGTCCTCATCCCAGGTAAGCTCTGACTCAGAAGACTTTACATTCGAAGAGCTTATGGATGCCTATGATGAGTTAGCTAAGCAATACAAGAAGCTAAAGTCTGAAAACAAAAGGTTAAGAAGAAGACTAGAAAATAGCTCTAATGACAGCTCTCCTTGTAAGAACTGCTCCACGCTTGAGGAGCTTAATGGAACTCTCATGATTGATTTAGATGTGCATTAAGATCACATTAGTTGTTTGAAAGATGAAAATGGAACCTTGCAGGCTGAAGTTGCTAAGTTAGAAGAGATTGCCAGACAACTTCAAAACCAACTCAAGTCTATGTCTAATGATCAAACAATGCTTGATGGGTTAATCCATGATGAGAGGCTGGTTAAGGAAAATGAAGAGCTAAAGGAACAAAATAAGATGTTGACTGAAAAATTGAGTGCTTATGAAAAAGGCAAGCATGTTGTTAATGATTGCTCTGAAAAATTGAATAAACTTCATCTGGAAATTGAGAATTATAAAAGTGTGAATGCCATGCTTAATGAGCAATTAGCTGTGTGCGAGGAGGACCTTGATGAATTTGAACTGCACGTCTCCTCATTGGAGAATGAAATAAAGGGTTTAAATAATTCTCTATCAAAGCTTGTTCAGGGCAAAGACAATCTAGACAAAATTTTGGGGACTATAGTGAACTTTCAGAGAGAGGGTTTAGGTTACAAACCAGTGAATAAAAAGGCATTTGAAAACAAATTGCATACATCTTTCGTTTCTAGTTCGTGTGCCGCTTCCTCTTCTAAAACACCCCCACAACTAACTGTAGGTCAGAAAGCTCAAAAATAAAATAAAAATAAAAAAAAGAAAAACTTTGGTCAAAAATAAAAAAACAAGTTTGTTTGTGTTGATATGCATGCTAGGAAACTCATTGCAAAACACCATGCCATGCCAGCTTGAAAATGAGTGTTCATTATTTCTATTGTGGTATGCATGGTCACATTGTGCATGATTGCTTTATCTTGAAGAATGATAAATTAAGAGTATGCAAGAACATAAGAAACAATGGTGAAGGCACAGGCAAGGGACTGGTCGACGCCAGGAGAAAGTGTGCTCAGCGCACCTCTGCTCAAAAGCCTAGGGACGGCCCACTACGTCGATGCACTGATCAGGTCAGGTCGACGCAGCCCAAGGCCACCAGAAGAAATCCTCTTCCCTGCTACTTTCACTGTGGAAAAATTGGTCACACAGTCCAGGACTACTGGTATCTGAAAGGTAGGACTCACTCTCATGCTCAACATGGTGGCATCCATGCTTACTCACGAAGGTTTAATGCACATGTACATGAGAAAAATGCCAAATCCCTTGTGCATTGTTTCTACTGTGGTGAATATGGACATATACTTGATAATTGTCATTGTGTGAGAATTGATGAATTGAATGCAGAAAGAAAGAAAAATTGGCATGTTAGATCGGGTGCTAATCATCAAGGACCCAAGAAAACTTGGGTACATAAAAATTTCAAATGAGAATTTTGGGTGCAGGGTGCCTTGGAGCTGAACAAGAATCAGCAGGAAACTAAAGTTCAAGGCATAGGTCTGTAAATAAAATTTTTGATTGATGTTAATTCTACATTTTAGGTTCTTTTGTTAGTTGTCCCAGTTAAGCCTTTTCTTACTCTCAATAAATTCTGCACAGTTGTAAAACTCCTCGCTGATGTGTTGAAAACCTTTCCTTGGTTGATCATGATGACTCTGTTATGATGAGAGATTTGATGCAATGATGAGCTGCTTGGAAGTTTGTGCTACTTCCAGTTTGGCAGCCATATGAATTTCCTGTTTATCATTGTTAACCATTGGTTTTGATGATGTCTGTAATGGCTGCATACAATCCAACTCATCATTCATATGATTATTTAACCTTCTGCTTAATTGTCCTAACTTCCTTAAACATTGGACAAAGGGGGAGTTTGAGAATCTGCAATTCAGTTTAGCTTGCATGTGTTGTGGACATTGAGCATCTTCTTGTGGTCTCATGCACTTTTATGCATTTCATGCTTAAGGGACCCAACACTTCATGACTAGCATGTCTTACACTCTCAATGCATTATCATGACATGAACCCTTGGTATATAGGATAGTGAGTTGTGGTTAAGGTTGGATTAACTCCATATGGAAACTATCACTACGCGTGAGGTGATCTTCGGATCAAGTTCTCCGCCCAGTGTCATGGGTCTAGTGTTCACCTAAGACATTGGCTGCATGCCCTCTTGTTGATTCTCTTGAAGGCATTCTTGAAGCCCATGCACAAGTTTAGGGGGAGTCAACATAAAAGTCTAGTTAGCATGCTTGCATACTACCCAACCTAAATCTCAGGATCATCATGCTGATATCTGAATTCATTACATATTCTAAGGGGGAGCTCACCCTATTTTGATAAATTGTTTATACCTACTATTGTGTGCTTCATGAACAATGAATCCCTTGATGAAAAGGTTGAGTTTCAAGAAAAATGGAAATGCATGTTTGAATGTATCCTTTTTGATGAGTGGTTTTCGATTATCTTATTTGCAAAATGAAATATCTGCCATGATAATGTTTAATCAAAAAGGCATTTTCTAAATAGGTTGACCTATTGGGTAGATGTGTCAACCTAGTCTTGTTGTTAAACCATTTCTATATGATTCTGTCTGAAGAACAGGTCGACCTGCTGATCACCTTGAGTTGACCTGGCTTGTCCTTTGCCTTGTACAAATTTTGCATCATGTTGTTCATGTTGTTAATACTGATCTCTATCTTGGGCCTGACATTTCATACATCTTCTCATGACTGAACATCCTTGGCACATCATCTGCTTGCTCAAATGACTGGCTAGCTGTCTCAAATTCCTTGATGCTTTGAATCCTTGGGAGAATTCCTACCTGTTGCTGAGTTCATTTATCAGAGTAAATCTTACAAGAAGAGTCTTCTTTTGTGGAATTCTATGATTGCCCTGGACATGAAAACTGTTGGTTTAAATTTAATGGTCTCGAAAGTGGCTATATTCAAACATAATGGACCTAAACCAGTCCTTCATGTTTTGACATGTTATACCTTCTTAAATCTGAAAGTTTATGTTAAATACAAAGGCATCTTTGATTGAAGAACTTCATTGGAGTATTGTTTTTAAACATCAATCAAATCTGAAAATTCCAAAAGGGACTACACTTAATGAAAGCAATGAACTTCAGTCATGCTAAGTAACTGGGGATATTGGTGTCTGATAAACGTATATCCTCACGTAAAAAGGTGTGTACTGAGTTCAATGCTCTATGGCAGAGCAATGGCAGTAGTCTCACTGAGAAATTGAGTCCCTTCACCAATGAAGTGGAGTGGACAAAGTCATGAAGTGCCTTGCTACCTCTGTTCTAATTGAAGTAAAATGGTGAGTTACACTGAGTGACTGAGGATGCTGGCATCTGATCAACGTGCATCCTCATGTCAAAAGGTGCATGCCCCACTTGAATGCTCTTGATGAAAAATAGTAACCATTTGTATCAAGAGAAAAATCTAAAAATGGTACCGCCCCATGGATAAAATCAAGAACTTCAAGTGTTTAACCTCAATACTTATTGTAGTTTCCTTCAAAGGGGCTAATGGAATTGAATGAGTAGGGTGAAAGGAGGCTAACCTGGTCTTTATACGTAATATTGGTGTATTTCTATTAATTTTGAATGTAGAAATTTTCAAATGCTTATTATTGAGAAACTCAGAATTCATCAGATTTAAACAAATCTGTAGATAAGGGCTTCATTATTGGAGTACTATAATTGAAGATTCTAAAAAATCTATAACTCTGCATTTGTGAACTTTTACTTCAGTCTGAAATCTCTCAGTCATTTTCTATCAGGATAATTCATTGTTGATCTATGAAAATCCTCTCTATTTAGGTTTGCTTGCTTATTGCTATTTGATGTCTGAAAAGAATCTGCAATCCCAACAATTGGTATCATTTGTTATCAATCCACAATTGGTATCAATTTTGTTATCAGCTACTCAAACCTCGCCTCCAGTGCTTTTGCATTTCAGGTGTTGACCCCAAGGGTTGACCCCTTGTGTCCACACTTCTGTCTGGCTGTCCTGGCATTTGTCATTAAGACAAATTGGCCTCTTGATGATATATGTTCACATACTGCTTGCTATCTTTAGTATCATCTGCAATGGATACTCCTGGATACTCTGAAGGCATCACCTCCCAACAACTCCACTCTAAGCAATTGGTATCTGGTCTTTTCATATAATTTGTTGGATTGCATTTCCAACCTCCTTGCATTGCTTAGAAAACATTCAAAAATTTAAAAACCCTGAAAACCAAATTAGTTCAATATTTGTCGAATTGCTCTCAGATTGCATCTTCTTAGCTTGTCCATATCCTGCATATACTTGCCTCATATGACCTTGGACATTTCTGCACTTGTCTTTCTTGCTTAAGACTATGCTGCTTTCCTGTACCTTCATGACATCTAATGCCAATTTGTGTGGTGTGTTTATGCCAAGTCTTGGGACCCAAGTACAAGAAGGGACCCAACAATCTGCTCTGGCATTTGACTGCTCCAGAACTCATGGCTTACAACATAGGGAAGGTCTCATCGATTGGACCCAACAAGCTGGTTCTTCCTTTCTACATCACTGTTGAATGCATATCTGGCTATCTGGTCACTTGCTTGTGTTTTGCACTTACATATTTATCACCCCTATGTGCTCATATTCTGACTTTGTTATTGGCTTTACTCTAAGCCTTCTTTGCTGGTGGCAAAGGGGGGGATGTTTTGATGAGTCATTGACTATTTCATGACTATATTTCTTTAAGAGATGACTCATAATGAACCTATAATGACTCATAGTTGCCATCATCAAAAAGGGGGAGAATGTTTTACATGTGTAGTGTACACGCATGATTCTATGGTTTTGATGATGTCTGTGTATGATTCATTATAATATTATTTAATTGATTCAACTGCTTCATTGTGCATGATAATACTTTTGATGCCTCCATGCTATGCTTATCATGAAAAGACTACCTTGTGTAAAGAATGACATTGACAGATCAAGGCACTCAGCCAAGTTGACTTGGGAAGCAACAATAACCAACAAACAGATCAAGTAGATGGGTTAAATGAATCAATGGCAGCCAAGATCAAGTGATAGTAATCAAGGCACTTTGAGGAAGTGTCACTGGCATATCAAGCCCTTTAAATCAATCTCCCAGGTGCAAAGATTCTTTGGATACACAGAAACCAAGAAAGGGTTGGTAGAAGAAGCTGAAAAATTCAAGTTGTTCAAGGCTACATTGACCTCACAGTTCAGCCAACTCAGAAGAGTCGACCCATGATGTCGACCCTTCACCACTTGTGTTCTACCGAGCCACGCTGCGTCGAGCCCATGGCCTCAATGCTTCAACGCGGCTTTCGTTCCGGCAACAGCCGTAGACCATAGGTACAAGTTGCGTCAACGCAGCATTTACAGTGCGTCAACGCACTGGGGACTTCTAGTACTTGTTATACGGGTTACTTCTCTGAACGTGCGTCGACCTCACCTTCACAGGAGGTCGACCTGAGGGTGCCCTCCAGAATCCATTTAAAGGTGCATCCTCAATAGGTGCGTCGACCTCACCTTGTCAGCAGGTCGACGCAGGCTACCTTCCCAGAAGCTTTTCAGCCTATTTTTGTCAAACACGCCAGGTCATCCAGGAACCAAAAATAGCAACCATAAACCTCCAAAAACATGATTTTTGAGGTCTGAAAAAGTTTCCTTGGACAGTGGACTGTCCTCTTCATCATGAGGCTGTAGTATAACTTTTTGGAGGTAGATCAGCCAAGTATCATATTTGGGTAAAGTCTCTTTTCATGGTACTCTATTTTTTGCTGTCAACCAATGGGATTACAGTCCAAGGAAAGCACCTAGGATAGAGGACTGTCCTGAGCCAATGAGGAGACAGATTTGGTAGAGCTCCTTAACCAAGAAGCATCATGACTTTCCAATAATTCAAATGGAGAATCTTGGAGGGAAATTTATCTACCTCTGTTGGACCAATCAGAAAACTACTCATAAGAAGTTTACTCTTTATTGGCCTATCAAAATACAGATTGGTGGAGCTCCTTATCAAGAACCATTGTTTACTTCAATCAATCAAAATTGATGCAGCTATGCTCTTCTACCTACGTTGGACCAATCAATGAAGAGGTTTGTCCAAGAACCTTAAGTTATTCTAGCCAATCAAGCTACCGATTTCTTGGAGGGAATATCCTCTACCAGGCTCTTCTATATATACATGAAGCTTTTAATGAAGAAGCTGCTACTGCCCTTGAAGAGAGCCATGTCCCTTGAGCATTCAAGCAAGAAATCTTGAGAAAGAGAAAGGGAGTGTGTGCAGCCCAATTCTGGTCTGACCCAGACTAGTGCTGTAAAGAGAGAAAGAAAAAGAAGAGAGAAAAGAGAGATAGGAAAGTAGTCATTGTTACAGCCAGCCAGTATTTGAGAAGGAAGAATACAGATTGAGCCAGTATTCAGATCTGCTGATAGAGCTTCTAGACCTTGATCTGAAGCCACAGTCATTTTCTTCTTGCCTTGCTTCGTGCTTCCATTTACATTTTGCAATCTGTTTAACAGTGTGTGTTTGGTGCTCTGGCTAGAGATCAGAAGTGTTTTTGCTGCACTTGCAGCTTGTTTTTCTTTGTTTTGTGTGTGTGTGTGTGTGTGTGGTATTTCATCCCCGTGCGTGTTGATGTGTTTGCAACGTGTGGTAAAGCCTCACCGGGTTTGGTGAGGGGTGGATGTAGGTCTGCGGGGGTGTAGACTAAACCACCTTAAAAATCCCTATGTTATGGGTTGTGACTTGTGTGATTGCCCCATGTTTTCTATCCCCATTTACAGGTTCGTGTACTCACTTCAACGTATGCAATCCTAACTGTTTTTTCACCACACACTCTAACGTTCTGTTCACACACACACCAGGGGTTTGATGAGCAGCAAATTCGTCCAACAACCCAACTCATTGCGGGGCTGCGTCGACCTCACCACACTACTGTGTCGACCTCAGCCTCGTCCTTCAGCAATCTGTTGGCTCCTTTTTTTTTTAGAAAAACCCTACCTAGGGGTGGGTGGGAGAGCGCACCCCTTACCAGAGGTAGGGGGAATGGACACTCCACCACCACACACTAGGAGGTAAATATTATTAATATTGGAAAAATAGAATAACAATTACATCAATCGGATGCTAGGCATGCCTAGCTTATCTAAACGAGCTGCACCCTTAATTTTTTTAGGTAGCTCATGATGAATAAAGAAAGAATTACATTTGGTGCTGCAAGCTAATGAAGCTAATGAGTCAGCAACTGAGTTTGCCTCTTTATAAATGTGTGAAATAGTGTCGGAAAGAGAAAGAATGCTCTAGATTTCTCAGACATAGGTGAGTATCACCCAAGGGCATAAAAATTGTTTGTTGATAATCTGAACCAGAACTTTAGAATCACATTCAATAAGAGCCGGCCTTGACGTCACAGTGTGGAGATATTTAATACCATCTAGAAGGGCTCTGGCTTCAGCAATAAGGCTATTGGTGTGAGCATAGAAATGTGAGTAGGCTAGAAGAATATTTCCATGTGAATCTCGGATAACGCCACCACCACCCGAGACACTCGACTTCTTACAAGCTCCATCTATGTTGAGTTTGAAGAAAGGCCAAGGGGGGCATATCCACTTGACAAGTTTAATCTATGGATAGCCTTTAGTAGCAACCTTAATACCAAAATTTGCCAAGATAAAGTGCATGCTGTGATTGTCTTCCCTGAGATCTATAGCCTCAACTACATATTTAACCTGCGCGGTAATTCTGTGGTATAGATTATGGTTGGAGAAATTTTTTCCTTCATATTTAACAGCATTCCTGGCATTCCACAGCTCTCACATTCCATAGCCAATAGCAACAAGAGTAAACAGACCAAACAAGGAACTAGGCTTTATGTGACTGATAGAATTTAAAATAAAAGCTCTAGTAGAATTACCACAGATTTGTAGACCTTTTACTTGGAAAGAAGACCAGACAAATGATGCACATTCACTGTTTAGGAATAAGTGATTTGCATCCTCCTCACATGGACCCTTGCAGCAAATACATTTTGAACAGAGCGGAATCCTGAGCGACTTTACATTTGCATCAGTAGGGAGGTAGTTGTTCAGAATTTTCCACAAGTGCACCGAGACTTTAGTGGGCAGCCAATTGGACCAGAGATGAGTCAAGGGGATAGAATTCTTGTTGCATCCCTACGGTTTTGATGATGTCTCACACTATAAATCAATCTGTTTCTATCTCTAGATCAATTCATGCTTGATCATTTAGGACAGTGCTGCTCATGCATATGTGCAAGTCTACACATTACTTGTAGACTGCACAAAGTCTGCACATGGTTACTTTGATGCTGCATCAAGTCTTTACATTGTCTCGCACACACTTTCAAAGTCTGTACATTTCAATGTCTGTATAGCCCTTGCTTAGGTTAAGTCTGAACAAAGTCCATGCAACCCTTTTGCTTCATGCACGACAAGTGTGTACATCGCTGCATGCATCACTTAAAGTCTGTACAGAGTTCTGCATAGTTTGCATCGGACAAGTCTATACATCGATGCATTTCTTCAAGTCTGTACATGGTCTTGGCATATGCACACACAAAGTCTATACATTGCAAGACCAAGTCTATACATCCGTCTCACTTAGCGTCTCACTCAGCGTCTTTATGCATGGAGCATTCAAGTCTGTAAATCATTATCGCTGCATACATCAAGTCTATACATCCGTCTCACTTAGCGTCTTCTCGCATTCACGCTAAGTCCATACACTACATTTGGGCATTGTTCATTACAGCAAGTCTGTACATTGTTTTCTCATGCACGTAAACGTCCAAGTCTATACATTCTCTGCTGATATCTTTGTGCATCATTTCACAAGTCTGAACATTGTCTAGTTGCACGCCACACAACATAGCAAGTCTATACATTCTTTGGATGGCATCAACTAGAGTCTGTACAGTCTTTATTTTAAAGTCTGTACACGGTTGCCTTGTTGACTTAGTAAGTATATACATTCGCTATGGCTTGTTCATGCATCTTTCTCATCAAGTCTGTACATTGCTTGACAGCACGCCTGAGCACTCATCGTCAATGTACACACTCTCCTATATGCATTTGTGCATTGTTCAAAACAAGTATGTACATCATCCTTTGGTTCAAAGCTTGAACTAACTTGATGCATCCATTCTTCTCTTCTTTCAGGTTGATTCAAGCTGATTATTGGGCACGTGATCTGAGGTTGGTGCCTGGCACGTGATCCGAGGTTTCTCAAGAAAATGAGGGCATGAGCCCCACTCACGCCACACGAGTGAAGTCATGGAATTTAGGTCGGAAGCCATATAAAAGGATGTCCTTTGCGATCAAAAGAGGCGAACTGGAGGAAAGCTGAGAAAATTAGTGCATGAGCAGAAGAAGAATAGAGAGAGCCTCCACGTTCCAGAGAGAAGACAGAGAGAAGAATTTGAGAGAATTGATCTGAGAGAAAAGTCTTTGAGAGAGAGAAGTGTCTGTGACTGTGAAGATCTGCTTCTTCGGAAGCTACATTGTTCTTGGTTTTTAGAAACGATTGTCGTTCATCGATTGTCTTGTTTTTCTATTTTTCACTTCATATTTCTTATTCCATATTGTTACCCTCCAGTGTTCGGAGGAAGGGAGAGATTCGAGGAAGGGAGAGATTCTCCGATTTCCCTCTGGGCTTTAGAGGAAGAGAGATATGTGATCTCTGGTTTGCCAGTGACAGGCTGTCACTAGCAGTTCCCCTCCGATTTGGAGGAAGGGAGATTCGTCTCCGGTTCTGGTCTTGCGGGAAGCAGGTCCAGGTGTCAAGCTTCTGTGGGTTGCAGAGCTTGGGTTGAGGGATTTGTTTCCCTTGGTTTGTCAAGCTGTTTGGCAGCGTTTGTTTGCAAACTAAGTATGCTGTTCTAGCCTTCGCTAGTTGAAGCCTCACTCTGGTTTAGAGTGAGGGGTGGATGTAGATTGTGGACTGCAATCGAACCACCTTAAAAACTCCCTGCCTCTTCTGTGGTTTGCCTGTTATAAGTGTGTTGCTCTCCTTCTGCTTCGCATTTTGTTTCACTGTGAACAGCTCTCTCGATCTCACTTCTTTCTTCCGTCTTGGTTATTGTCTGCCTTAGCTATTGCTTTCGCTGTATCTGAAGGGTTGAGAAACCGAAGTTGTGATTTACCGCTGGATTATTAATTTTAGGGAGTGATATATTCATCCCCTCCTTCTATATCACTCTACGCTGTACATATCAATTGGTATCAGAGCAAGTTTACATCATGTGGGCCAACGGTCAGGGTAATCCTACTGGTCCTCGAAGTTTCATGCCTGAGGGACAATCCATTAGTCGCCCTCCATTCTTTGATGGTAATAATTATCTCTTCTAGAAAAACAAGATGGAGGTGTTCATCAGGGCACAGAGCCACAAGCTGTGGAGGGTAATCACTACAGGGCCGTATGATCTACCACCGAACGAGGACGCATGGATAGATGATCATGTCAAGTTATCTTCACTTAACTGGACGGCCCTGAACATCATCCAGTGTGCTGTTCACCCAGACGAATATGCCCGCATATCAGCCTATAGGACGGCCAAGGGAATGTGGGATGAGCTGGAACTAATCTACGAAGGTACAGCTCAAGTGAAAGCCATGAAGGTAAATCTCTTCACCCCTAAGTATGAATTGTTTAAGATGAATCCAGAGTAGAATATCACTGAAATGTATGCCATGTTGTCCTTGATCATGAACACTCTTAAGGGGCTAGGGAAAGATCTAGCTGAGGCAGATATAGTCAGGAAGATTCTTAGATCTCTAACCCAAGCATGGCACACTAAGGCCATCGTGATAGAAGAGTCAAAGGATCTGACGACTATGAAAGTGAATGAACTCATAGGATCCGTCATGACCTATGAGATGAACTTTAAAGGGGGTGATGAAGGAAGTGACAGGAAGGGCAAGAATGTTGCTCTCAAGGCATCCCGCAACAAGGGTAGCAGCAGCGGGAGCAGTAGCTCTGAGTCCGATGGTTTTTCCGATCTCGACCAGGAGGAGCAGGCAATGCTCACTCGACAGTTCAGAAAATTTTTAAGGACTAAGGGGAAGACCTTTAGGAGGAATAAGCCATACTTATTTAGTAAGAATGTTGAATCCAGATGTGATAAGGATAGAAGTACTAAGAGAATGACTTGTTTTCATTTCAAGAAACAGGGACACATGAAAGGGGACTGCCCAGATCTCCAGAAGAAGGGTCCCAACTTTCAGAAGAAAAGCTCAAAGGTGCAGAAAAAGAAGAAGCCACAGGCAACGGTCTGCACGTGGAGCGATAAGGAAGAAGATCCGGAAAGCACTTCCTCGGAGGAAGATGAAGAAGGAATTTGCCTAATGGAAAATAGCGAAGAGGAGGTAACAAATGTCTTTGAAAATTTTTCTATTGATGACTGGGAAGATGCCTATGCTGAATTATTAGACAAGTTCAATTCACTCAGTAAAGAGCATAGGGTCCTCAAGAGAAAATTCAATACTAATATTGAAGAACTAACCCAAATCAGTGAGGAAAGACTGAAACTAAAAGAAGAACTAGAAGAAATGACTTCCCTAAGAAAAGAAAATGAAAAGCTCAAGGGAGAAAACCAGGAGAGTCACACCCAGCTCAACGAACTCAAAATCAAAATTGAAGAAAGTCTGAATGAAAATAGAGTGATCTCAGAGAAATATGAAGCTGTTAAGAAAGTGAACGCTTAACTTTTAAAAAATTCTGAGTCTCTTAAAAAAGAGCTGGAAGATAAACAGAAGGTTTTGGAAAAATTTGTCCAAGGAAAAATAAGTCTGGATGCTATACTAGGGACAAGGGTTAACTTCAATAGGGAGGGTCTAGGCTATGACCCAACTAACAAGAGACCCATTCAATTCAAAACTAGCACCTTCTGCCCAGAGAAGGGAAAAGAGAAGCTGGACACACCATCCAGCTCAAATAGCAGTCAAGGAGCTCAACGTCCGAAAGAAAATTTAACAAATAGTGCTGGTCGACCATTTAAAATGGGAATGAATTTTGTGAAGAACTTCACAATCCCACTCACCAAAACCTAAATGGTAGATGGACCAAGCAAGTGGATCAGAATAAAAGCTGGAATTACTACAAACAGATGGGTCCAAACAAGATATACTGGAGAAATAACTATCATCCTCAAAAATCTGTTAATCAACAAGCTCACAGAAGATATCCAAGGAATGGGAAGCCCAATGACTGGAATAGAGATTACTTCTCCAGACCAGCTGGACATAACCCCAGTTATAATTTCAATAAACCCAAAGTAAAGGTGCCAGAGAAAACCATGTTGAAGCAAATCTGGATTCCTAAACATCTGCTCAGAGATTTGAATAATGTCTTTGGACCCAACTCATCTTGGGTTCCAAATCACTGTGCTTGATTTTGTTTGTGTAGGTCTGCCTGGCAGCTCAGAACAACAAGTGGTACCTCGATAGTGGCTGCTCTAGGCACATGACAGGAGACCGATCCAAGTTCAGCAAGATAGAGATGAAGGTAGGGGGTCTGGTCAATTTTGGAGGAAAGGACAGAGGTAGGATCATTGGAGATGGCACAGTAGGTAAGTCTTCCACAAACTCCATTGAAAAAGTTCAACTTGTGGAAGGTCTTCAACACAACCTGATTAGCATTAGTCAATTATGTGACAAGGGTCACAGGGTTGTGTTTGATGATAACTCATGCAAAATTTTTGAAATAAATTCCGATGTGGTTAAATTTGTAGCCAACAGGATTAATATTGTCTACATGATAGACTTGGATGCTGAATCTGAATCTAATCTTTGTTTATCTGCTAACTATGAAAGTGATGCTTTTGAATGGCATAGACGTCTAGGCCATGCTAGTTTCTCTACTATAAATAAATTGGCCAAGCATGATTTAGTTAGAGGCATGCCTAGAATCAAGTTCAATTCTATTTCAAAATCTTGTGATGCCTGTGCTCTAGGCAAATAGACCAGGAATTCTTTCAAGCTAAGATCTAAGCCATTGTCATCTAGACCAATGGAACTTCTCCATATGGACCTCTTTGGTCCTACTAGGACTCAGAGTCTTAATGGGAATAGGTTTGGCTATGTGATCATTGATGACCACTCTAGATTTTCTTGGATCTTTTTCTTAGCCAGTAAAAGCGATGCTTTTCAAAAGTTTAATCATTTTTTCAATAAGGTCAAATAAGAAGGAAAACATAAGATTTGTTCAATTCAATCTGACCATGGAGGTGAGTTTGAAAATTCTATGTTTTCTGATCTTTGTGAAAGAGAGGGACTAACACACAGGTTTTCTTCTCCCAGGACACCTGAACAGAATGGAATTGTGGAGAGAAGAAATAGAACTATTGTGGAGATGGCCCGAACCATGCTGATTGAGAGTCAATTACGAAGGAAATTCTGGGCAGAGGTGGCCAATACATCAACCTATATAATCAACAGGGCCATGGTAAGACCTATTCACAAGAAAACACCCTATGAGCTACTAAAAGGTAAGAAACCAAACTTGGTCCATTTCAGAATTTTTGGAGCTAAATGCTTTATTCATAATAATGACAAGAAAGACTTAGATAAGTTTGAAGCTAAAAGCTCCCCTGGAATATTTTTAGGATACTCTGAAGTGTCAAGGGCATATAGGGTCTTTAACATAACAGACCAGAAAGTTGAAGAGTCTCCACACATCATTTTTAGTGAAAAGAAAGGTGTTACTAACATTGAAAATATTGACAGGGATTTCAATCACGATGGAAAATTCCTAGAAGACCAAGAAGAAGAGAAGACTCAGCCGAGTGGAACATCAAATCCTCCCAACCAGGAAGGGCCAGAAGAAACAGGTGAGTCTTCAATAAATGTTAGATTTCTTAAAGATCATCCGATAGATAATGTCATAGGCAACCCTGAAGATCCTCTTCGGACTAGGTCTCATTTTAGGAATGTTAATAATCAAGACCTAATTGCTTTGGTCTCACAAATTGAACCCAAATCAGTAGAAGAGGCCTTGGCCGATCAATCTTGGGTCAATGCTATGTGTGAGGAATTAGGTCAGTTCGAAAGAAATAATGTCTGGGAGCTTGTTCCAAGACCAGAAAGTGTTAATATCATAGGAACTAAGTGGGTGTTTAAAAATAAAATGAATGAAGATGGAATCATTTCTAGGAATAAGGCCAGATTAGTAGCCAATGGCTACTGTCAGGAATTTGGTGTTGATTTCGATGAATCTTATGCACCTGTTGCTAGGATGGAAGCAATAAGAATATTGCTAGCTTTTGCATGTTCCAAGAATATAAAACTCCAACAAATGGATGTTAAAAGTGCCTTCTTAAATGGAGTCATTAAAGAAGAGGTTTTTGTTGAACAACCCCCTGGATTTCATTTCTCTCCTCAACCTAACCAAGTTTTCAGGTTAAACAATGCCCTGTATGGTCTAAAGCAAGCTCCTCGAGCATGGTTTGAAATACTGACTGAATTTCTGATCAGCAAGGGCTACAACAGAGGTAAGGTTGATCAAACTTTATTTACCAAGGGTACAAATAAAGATCTCATCATAGTTCAGGTATATGTAGATGACATTGTGTTTGGATCAACTAGCTGTGAACTATGTGATGAATTCTCTAAAATGATGTCTGCTGAATTTGAGATGAGTTTGGTCGGTGAACTAAAGTACTTTCTTGGCTTGCAGGTATAACAGTTAGAGGATGGATGCTTCATCAACCAGACCAAATACACAATGGAACTATTCAAGAGGTTTGGTATGAACAACCTGAAGCACATTACAACACCCATGGGTACCAATACCTCATTGGATGCAGATGAGACAGGTAAAGAGGTAGATGCCAAGCTCTATCGAGGTATGATTGGATCTCTACTTTACTTGATAGCCTCTAGACCTGATATATAGTTCAGTGTAGGTATGTGTGCAAGGTATCAGTCTAGACCCACTGAATTACATTTAGCTGTAGTGAAAAGAATTTTTAGATATTTGTCTGCTACACACTCTCTTGGTCTATGGTTTCCTGCTTCACACACTCTTGATTTAGTTGCATACACAGATGCATATTATGCAGGGTGTAAACTAGACAGAAAAAGCACTAGTGGTCACTGTGAATTTTTTGGTGGGTGTTTAGTGTCTTGGGGCTCCAAGAAACAACATTCTGTGGCCCTCTCCACTGCAGAGGCTGAATATATAGCTGCAGGGAGTTGTGGTACACAAGTCATTTAGATTAAACACCAGCTTCAGGACTACCAAGTAGACCTGGGGTGCACACCTATCTATTGTGATAATACCAGTGCCATCAATCTTGCCAAGAATCCTGTTTTGCATTCCCATACCAAACACATAGAGATAAGGCATCATTTCATAAGAGATGAGGTCTCTAAGAACAACTTTGAATTGATTCATGTAGGCACTGCTAATCAGATTGCTGACATCTTCACCAAACCTCTGGACAATGAAAAATTCACTACAGTGAGAAGAGAATTAGGCTTATTCAAGTTGTCTTAATTGTGAAGTCTGTTCCTATTGTGAGGGGGAGTTCTGTGTGTCTGATGGTTAGCTTTCTGTAATGCTATGGTTAAGGGGGAGCTGGTTGAGCTGTGAGAGGGGGATTTCTTTGACTGATTCAAAAAGACTGACCAGATGTGTGTCATTGCTGGTTCTCATGACTGAACTAGTGTGATTCTCTCAAACAGTAGAAACACACTCATCTCTTAAGTCTATAAGTCTATGTCACTAAAGTCCTGCTAGAATCTTCTCTCTGGTAGTCTATCAGAGATCTGGATTAAATGTACAAAGTATATCTTCCTACATTGTCAGTGATTCCGGTTCAGGCCAAAACCTGTATGTCTTGATATCTAACCAAAACAACTTCAAATCTAGACTTCAAGATTCACTTCAAGAAATAGTCCTTCTGGTATTATTTTCAATCATTCCTTCTTCTCAACACAAGGGATAAACTGAATGAACAAAGGTCTCGATTTGGTCACTGAGAAACTGGGAGCTTCATCAATGAAATGAAGTTTTTTTCCCTATGTCATGAGGTGTCAAATGCTCAACAAAAAATGAAAAGAAATGACATTAATATTCTGACCATCACAGAGCAATGGTGGCTAGCTGGTGAGTAACTGGGGACTCTGGCCTCTAATCAAGGTGTTTCCTCATGTCAAAAGTCACAGTTACTAACTCTGTTCCTTTTTTAAAAAAAGAGAGGAGGTAATGAGGTACTCACACTGAGTAACTGGGGATTCAGGCCTCTAATCAAGGTGTCTCCCTAATGTCAAAAGAGTGAATTACCAACTTACTCACTGGTCTTCTTGAAAATAACCTCAAAATCCCTTGTCGTTGTACACTTTAATGGATTGCTTGTCCTCAATACCTTGAGAACACCTTGTCTGACTTTGTCTCTTGTCGTCTACTGGGATAGTTGCCTGTTCAGCTATGTCATGCCATACTTGTTCACCCCTGTTCTAAATCATACACTATGTATGTTGATAAACTTTTCTCTCATTCTAGCTCTCTATTGTTTACTAGAGTTCAAGAATCTTCACTTGAGTTTAGCACCTCACTTATTCTCTTAAGACTTGCTCGTGTCTTTCTACACTAAGAAGTTTATGTACTTCTTCCTCATGTCTCCAGCACTTTCATATATCCTTCATTCCTTTTGATGATGTCAGAGGGGGAGAGAGGTTTTGCAATATCAGTAGGTCATGAGTTGTCATGAGTTTTGGGGGAGACTTGTTCATGAGCAGTGGGGGAGCATAGTTTGTCATGGCAACATCTGAGAGTGAGTTGTGGGGGAGTGGTTTTGGAGTAAGAAGAGTTTCAGCAGCAGTGTTTAATTTGTCTGCATGCGCTTGCTTTGAATTTGCTTTGATTGTTAAAGCTACTGTTAATTTTTTTTAAGCCTTGATATTGCTTGATTCATAGTGTTGCCATCATCAAAAAGGGGGAGATTGTTGCATCCCTACGGTTTTGATGATGTCTCACACGAAAAATCAATCTGTTTCTATCTCTAGATCAATTCATGCTTGATCATTTAGGACAGTGCTGCTCATGCATATGTGCAAGTCTACACATTGCTTGTAGACTGCACAAAGTCTGCACATGGTTACTTTGATGCTGCATCAAGTCTTTACATTGTCTCGCACACACTTTCAAAGTCTGTACATTCCAATGTCTGTACAACCCTTGCTTAGGTTAAGTCTGAATAAAGTCCATGCAACCCTTTTGCTTCATGCACGACAAGTCTGTACATCGCTGCATGCATCACTTAAAGTCTGTAAAGAGTTCTGCATAGTTTGCATCGGACAAGTCTATACATCGATGCATTTCTTCAAGTCTGTACATGGTTCTGGCATATGCACACACAAAGTCTATACATTGCAAGACCAAGTCTATACATCCGTCTCACTTAGCGTCTCACTCAGCGTCTTTGTGCATGGAGCATTCAAGTCTGTACATCATTATCACTGCATACATCAAGTCTATACATCTGTCTCACTTAGCGTCTTCTCGCATTCACTCTAAGTCCATACACTACATTTGGGCATTGTTCATTACAGCAAGTCTGTACATTGTTTTCTCATGCACGTAAACGTCCAAGTCTATACATTCTCTGCTGACATCTTTGTGCATCATTTCACAAGTCTGAACATTGTCTAGTTGCATGCCACACGACATAGCAAGTCTATACATTCTTCAGATGGCATCAACTAGAGTATGTACAGTCTTTATTTTAAAGTCTGTACACAGTTGCCTTGTTGACTTAGTAAGTCTATACATTCGCTATGGCTTGTTCATGCATCTTTCTCATCAAGTCTGTACATTACTTGACAGCATGCCTGAGCACTCATCGTCAATGTACATACTCTCCTATATGCATTTGTGCATTGTTCAAAACAAGTCTGTACATCATCCTTTAGTTCAAAGCTTGAACTAACTCGATGCATCCATTCTTCTCTTCTTTCAGGTTGATTCAAGCTGATGATTGGGCACGTGATCCGAGGTTGGTGCCTGGCACGTGATCCGAGGTTTCTCTGAAAAATGAGGGCACGAGCCCCACTCACACCACACGAGTGAAGTCATGAAATTCAGGTCGGAAGCCATAAAAAAGGATGTCCTCTACGATCAAAAGAGGCGAATTGGGGGAAAGCATAGAAAATTAGTGCCTGAGCAGAAGAAGAATAGAGAGAGCCTCCATGTTCCAGAGAGAAGACAGAGAGAAGAATTTGAGAGAATTGATCTGAGAGAAAAGTCTTTGAGAGAGAGAAGTGTCTGTGACTGTGAAGATCTGCTTCTTCGGAAGCTACATTGTTCTTGGTTTTTAGAAACGATTGTCGTTCATCGATTGTCTTGTTTTTCTATTTTTCACTTCATCTTTCTTATTACATATTGTTACCCTCTAGTGTTCGGAGGAAGGGAGAGATTCTCCGGTTTCCCTCTGGGCTTTAGAGGAAGAGAGATATGTGATCTCTGGTTTGCCAGTGACAGGCTGTCACTAGCAGTTCCCCTCCGGTTTGGAGGAAGGGAGATTCGTCTCCAGTTCTGGTCTTGTGGGAAGCAGGTCCAGGTGTCAAGCTTCTGTGGGTTGCAGAGCTTGGGTTGAGGGATTTGTTTCCCTTGATTTGTCAAGCTGTTTGGCAGCGTTTGTTTGCAGACTGAGTCTGATGTTCTAGCCTTCGCTAGTTGAAGCCTCACTCTGGTTTGGAGTGAGGGGTGGATGTAGATTGTGGACTGCAATCGAACCACCTTAAAAACTCCCTGCCTCTTCTGTGGTTTGCATGTTATAAGTGTGTTTCTCTCCTTCTGCTTGGCATTTTGTTTCACTGTGAATAGCTCTCTCGATCTCACTTCTTTCTTCCATCTTGGTTATTGTCCGCCTTAGCTATTGCTTTCGCTGTATCTGAAGGGTTGAGAAACCGAAGTTGTGATTTACCGCTGTATTATTAATTTTAGGGAGTGATCTATTCATCCCCCCCCTTCTATATCACTCTACGCTGCGCATATCAATTCTGAGTTTGGGCAGTGCAATGAGAAGCTTTATAAATAGAGGATACCAAACACTCGTTAGTGGAGGACAAACTCCAAACTTCCTTATCAGCCTCTTGAGATAAGGTAAAATGCCTGATGGCAGTTTTGATCTCAGAGGGAAAAAAACCCTCGAGCAATGTATTATCCTCATTTATGGGGTGAACATAAAAGTCTCTAACAGTAACCTTTGAGTTAGGAGTGAAATCAGTAGGAACAAAGGTGGCCAAGCTTTGGTTCCCAAACCAAATATCATGCCAGAAATTTGTACAGTTCCCGTCACCTATAATTACTCTTTTGTGCTGCAGGATAAGAGCATTAGCTTGTAACCAACATATTCTGGCATGCCCTTTCATATTTCTGAAATGAACATTAGTGAGATGATAGCGGCAGATATATTTGGCCCTGAAAAATTCAGCCCACAGAGAATTGGAGTGCAAAGCCTTCCAAAGCATCTTGACCCGCAATGCAACCTCCATATGTCTAAGGGACATGATACCAAGACCACCATGAGAAATAGGCTTGCAGATTGTATGCCAGGATTTCCAATGCCGTCTGTTGCCTTGAGTGGATGAGCCCCAAAAGAAATTGGCAAAGGATCGCTCAAGAGACTGGTGAATACCTGAGTGGAGTGGAGAAGAGGCCAGAGAATAGATGGGTATAGAAGTGAGAACATGCTTAATTAATGTCAATTTTACTCCTTGAGAGAGAAATTTTGCATGCCATCCTTGAATACGCTTTTGGATGTAAGATAAAATGCCAGCGAAATGGACTTTTTTATTCCTTCCAAGCACCAGAGGGAAGCCCAAATATTTATGGGGGAAAGAGTGCCAGGTAAATCTAGTGATGTCCTGAATGCGTTTAGCTACAGAATCTTTGGCTTTAGAGTGAATGAAGAAACCACTTTTACCAACACTAATGAGCTGGCCTGAAGCTCTTTCATAAATTCTAAGCACATGGAGCAGATTTCTGACAGAGGTAGCCGTAGCTCTACTGAAAATTAAGGTATCATCAGCAAATAACAGATGAGAGATGTTTGGACACCCTCGAGGACCAATAAACCAATCCACCCTGCCATTGATATAAGCTTCACACAAAAATCTACTCAAAGCTTCCTCAGCAATAATAAACAAAGAGGGGGCAATTGGGTCCCCTTGACGAATATCTCTTGATGATTTAAAGAAACCAGCAGAATCACCATTCAACAAAATAGAAAACCAACAATTGTTTACCATAATCTCAATTAGGCTAATGAAGGATAAGCTGAAGCCAAACATTTTCAAAACAGCAAATAAGAAGTCACATTCAAGACGATCATAGGCCTTAGCCATATCCAACTTGAATATAACATTATAGCCTCTTGTTTTCCTGCCAATCTCATGAACCATCTCTTGAGCAAGGGCAATATTTTCCATAATATGTCTCCCTTTCACAAAAGCTGATTGTTCCAGAGAAATAATTCTAGGAAGGATAGCAGCTAACCTATTGTTGATGATGGTAGAAATAATCTTGTAGAAGAAATTGCAAAGACTAATGGGTTAGTAGTCAGAGATATCAGCCACATTGTTCCTTTTGGGAATAAGAGCAATAAGAGTGGAGGTCACACTTCTTGGGAGAGGAAGCCGAGCTGAAAAGAAGTATTGGACAGCTCCCACCACCACACTAGCAATAACAGACCAAGCTTTTTGGTAGAAAGCTCCCGTGAAGCCATCAGGACTAGGGGCACTGTCAGGAGACATATTGAAGACCACATCATGGATTTCAGATTCATTAGGGACTGCATAGAGGAGCTCATTGTCTTCCGAAGAGACCATCCGAGGAATACAATTTAGGATGCTATCATCAATATAATGATCCTGAGATGAGAAGGCTTGTTAAAAATGAGTAACAACAATACCCTTCATCAGCTCATGATCTGAAGTAAGAATACCTGCAGAATTACGAAGCTAGGAAATCAAATGTTTCCTTCTATTGGCCACAGTTGTCATATGGAAAAATTTTGTGTTTTTGTCCCCTTCGAGAAGCCAATGAATTCTAGATTTATTTCTCCAAAAAACTTCATGTTGAAGTAGTAGGTTAGAGAGGATAGATTTGGCCTCTTCTAAATTGACTGGATTAGTATCCAAAGGATCACGATCATAGAGATGCTCAGCCTTCAAAACAGAATCTTTAGCAGCCATGAATCTGTTGGCTCCTTGTTTATGATGTTTTTTTCTATTGTTTGAACTATTTTAGTTGAAACCACAATCCATATTGAATAGTGTGTCATCTGCATATCAAGCTGAAGATTGTGTTTCAATTGGTTTAGCTTTTAATCGGGCCAAAGTTCTCAAAGGGATCTAGTTAACCCCCCCTTCTAGATCCGGTTGCACCCTAGGGACCCAATAGTTATGTGTATGGCCTCCTTCATTCTGAATCTCTTCAGGATCTCCAAGGTGTACTTGGACTGGTTTATGAAGAAACCTTCTTTCGTCTGTGTGACCTGCAGTCCAAGGAAGAATTGGTGTTCTCCTATGAGGCTCATTTCAAACTCCCTTGTCATAAGTTCAGCAAATTGTTTGCACATGTTAGAATCAATTAAGCCAAACACTATATCATCTACATATACCTGTACAATGATGATGTGACCATTCATTACTTTTGTAAAGAGTGTTTGGTCAATTTTACCTCTGATGTAGCCTCTGTCGGTTAGGTGTGCACTGAGTCTATCATACCAGACCCGTGGAGCCTGCTTTAATCCATATAGTGTCTTGTTCAATTTGTAAACATGGTTAGGCAAATCAACATGTTCAAAACCGGGGGGCTATTCTACAAACACCTCCTCCTTTATCAAGCCATACAGAAAAGCACTTTTGACATCTATTTGATATAGCTTTATACCTAGAGAACATGCGAATGCTAACAAAATTCTGATGGCTTCTAGTCTTGGTTATACCCCTTAGCTACCAGCCTAGCTTTATTTCTAGTGATTGTCCCATCTTCATTTAGCTTGTTCTTAAATACCCATCTAGTCCCAATAACAGGCTGGTCAATGGGTCTGGGAACCAGATTCCAAACCTGGTTTCTTTCAAATTGACTAAGTTCTTCATGCATGGCATTAATCCAATTTTCATCTTGCAAGGCATCTTCAATGCTTTTTGGTTCAAATTGAGAAACTAATGCAATGAGGTCTTCATTATGCACATCTTTGTGAAATGACCTAGTCCTAGCGGGATCAGGAATGTTTCCTACGATGTTTTGGACAGGATGATCTTTTAAGGTTCAAATGTTTGTAGAGGACACACCGGGCAGAACTGAGTGTGTAGGGATTTGTTGGCACTCAAAATATATCCAACGATGATCAAGCCTCAAAGACAAATGATGCATCCTACTGAAACACAGAAGCCGAAAGGGATCAATACACTAAAGCCTTCTCAAGCTGCCATAGCCTCAGGTCACCCAGTATGACCGTCGGGGACTTCACCTCAGGAGGATCAAGAAGAATATACCACCAGCCGGCAGTGTCGTCAGGACTGCCCAATGAATCGGTATCGACTCGGTCGTACCGTGCAGACAATATCCATCGTCCGACCAAGGATGAGCATGCATCCGTCATCCGACCAAGGACAAGGATGTACATGTTGTCCGACCAAGGACAAGCATGCATCCGTCGTCCGACCAAGGACAAGGATGTACCCGTCGTCCGACCAAGGACGAGAACATATCCATCGTCCGACCAAGGACGAGAATGTACCCGGTGCCCCGCCACCTGAATGAAGGATCCTCCCGAGGTGAAAGAATGCCCTTGGCCTTTCAGAATAGGGGACCAAAGGCTCTGTCAGTAGAAGATCCCGATGACCCAGCATGGGTACGGCTTCTCAGCATATCAGATCCGTTAGTGACCAAATGATCGCCCAGTCAAGGCAAGAGCACCCTGGATGGTATTCCACCTCCCAAGAGAGCTTCGAGCACAGGTCAAATCGAGCCTGCAGCATGAACCATAGTGTCGAAAGCCGCGTCAGCGAAAAACCCGCATGTTCAAACTGAAGATGCACGAGGTTCCAAAGAAGGTTGCACGTCGACCCGGGGGCTTCGCCAGGACTTCTCACCAAAGTTATGCAAGACCACGGCGAGATGAATGGTCACGGTGACTCCCAGAACTGACCGAGGACTCACTGTCTAACCCGCGTTAAGCGAATGAGGCTTATCCGGCGCGCCCCTTACCCCGCTCCCCTATCCGGCGCCCTTCTGCCCGGCGCGCCATATGCAATTGAAGCCCCCTGGTGCGCATCTTTCACATCGGGAAAGCCGTCTCCTATATAACCCAATCTCATTCGACCGAGTAAAAAAAAAAAGAGAAGAAGAGATAGAAGAAAAAAAAGGGATCAAGGCATTAAGAGATAAAAGGGCGGAGAGAGAGGGCAGGGTCGGAGAGCCAATCAGCGTCTGTTCGTCTAAGGGATTTGGGGATGGGTCTATCTGTATTTATTTTATGATTTTTTTTATTTTTTTTATTTGACTTATTTATTTGTTTTATTTATTAGGCGTGCCAGTCACGTGTGTGACAATTTCGGTGTGTGCTCGATCTGACTTGGTCAGTCGATTGTGAAGTCCGAGTCGGGACCAGAAGTCCGTCATACCATAAAGGCTATGACGTTAATTACGCCCTTACAAGGAAGGACAACCCTTGATTAAACGCCAAAATAGGAGGCGTCGAGAGGCAGTAATAAAAAAAAAGATATTCTTTTTATGTGCGCAGTTTGAATTTCATACCAGAGCCAGGAAGGCGGGCAAGATAATAGCATCGATTGTAGAAACAGACAATATCGCTGAATCGACGGCTCGAAAAACAATCAGACTCAGGGGAAAGGTGAAACAGAGGATATCAATCGCGGACAGGATGAGTCGCGATCATGACGGAGGTTTAAAGCATCGGTTAACATTTCGGCGGCACTTCCCCATGGTCTGGATCATGCCCAGAGGGGAAATAGGCTATCACCCACGGAGTGCCGGGGTGAAAGCCGAAAGAAAGAGAGAGGTCGGGCCTCTCCACGTTACACATGTATGTCCTAAGGCAATGTTTGATTCTTCCCTCACAGGAGCTGGTGGCACTCTTGCATTGGCATGGCTCACCGGACCTAAGGGGGAGGCGCGTCGTTGTGACTTCGACACGAATCGATGGAACATAAGGGAGTCTACCTCCCTTTAACTTTATCCTCGGGACACATCTGGTGATCCACGAATATCTCTGTGTAGGTTAGCTCTGGGCATTTGGGCTCACAGGATGGCAACTTAGGCTCTCGGCATGACCACAGATGGGAGGCTAAGGCTCCCGGCGTGAGTGGCAAGAAGGTGGACGTTCCCAGCGTGGCCGAAGGGAAAAGTCCAGGAAGCTCCCGGCGCCGACTTCCCGGCGCGCTAAAGATTCTCCAAGGGGGTTCTCGGCGTAGGCTAAAAGGGGGAAGAGGAGCTCTCGGCGTGAGGGTTCCCGGCGCGCTCAAGGCCGCGTCGGGAGCTGGTGGCGCCGAGAGGCAGGTGCCGAGAAGGTGGGTGTTTGGGCGCCGTGAGGAGTTCAGGATTTTACGGTACCCTATTTTTAGGATTTTGAGAGTTTTCTGGGAATTATATAAAGTAGATTGGCTCTGGGGACTAGAGATGGGGTTTAACTGGCTTTAGTTGTATATGCTTCAAAGGAGGCTGAGAGCTGAGAGGGATTGGAGGGGAAGAGCCTCACACAGAGGTCCTTTTCACCATTACCATGCGGAGTCCAGAGGACGGCTTCAGTATTATCTTTCATCGGCCTGGGAGGATTTCAGCAGCACCTCCCCCGTACCTAGCGTATGCCAGGGAGTGATAGACGATCACCCACGGAGTGCCGGGATGAAAGCCAGAATAAGGGGGGTGTGGGACCCCTAGCCCGTGTATGTGATCACAGCACCAACTTAATATCCCTTTGAGGCCATTGAAACTTATGCAGTGGCAGAGTTTCTCTGGCTCGTAAGGTTATGTAGGGGAGTTATCCTCAATGATGTTTATCCCTTAGGTACATATGATGATCTGGGGTATCCTTCGACAGGATGCAAGGCTTGGTTGATCGGGCTTCAAAGGGCATCTGTGTGGTTCCTTGGCCTGTAGCAGGAAGGCTTTCATCCGGGGTTCAAGGAATAGAGGATTCACAGCATAAAGAAAGGGTGGCCGGAAGCGTAGTTCCCGGCGTAGGTTTCATTGGCCAAAGGGGGGAGCTCTCGGCGCAGGGGTTCTCGGCGCGGTAATGACCGTGCCGGGAACCCGGCGCCGGGAGGCCCCCGGGCCCGGAAGGCTGTATTGTAAGAGGCTTTGTCTGGCTTGCTAAAGGGGCTAAAGCAAGGGGGATCTCTCGGCGGAGTAGTTCTCGGCGGGGAAATGACCACGCCGGGAAGGGGCTAAAGGGTTTATGGCCTAGTTGCGATACTCTGCTCAGGAGATTTCTGGGATTTCTGGCTCGGATTGAGGCAAGATCAGGGCTGCAGGAGGGGATTACATGGGGGTTAGCATCAGTCGAAGGGCAGATCATCCATTATTGAATCCTCGTGGGACGTATGGCATTTCCTCTACTCACCTGCTGCTCAGACGGTCAAGAGATTGATGTCTCTGACCCCGAACGAGATGGGAGCTCGACAGACATCTATAATATCGGGAAAATCATGATCCGAGGGGAAGGAAGAGGGGGGACAGAGCCCAATAACCCATTGAACGAGGGTTGAGGTTCCGTCTTCATCCTTCACCAGAGAACAGGCTAGGGAGGGGGCGGTCGAAACATGAATCGGAAAGCTGTAGCATCTGGGCAAACCGATATTCAGAAGAACAACCGATGCAAGAAGGGGAGAAAGACAGCAGACATTCCAATCAATCGAATGCTCAAACGAGCCATGTTGATCCTTCATTTCATTGCATCATCCCAAACCTATACAGATCGTAGAAGGTAAATGAAAGACAGAGATATGGAAATCGAGACCGGAATCCTCCGGCTACATTGATACATCGAGAAAGCCTCGCCAGATTACATCAGAAGAAAAGAAAAAAAAAGGAAAGCATGGGGGAGGGCGGAGCATTGACTCCTCTCCCTCCCCGGCTACCCACCTGAATCTCCCTTTCTTCTTCTTCTCTCAGCTTCTTCTTTCTTTCCCTCTCGGTCTCTCTTCTGGCTTTTTTCTATCTGGTTTTCGTTTCTACTGTTCCTCCTCCTTCTCGTCCTCTCCCTCTTCGAAGGGAAGGGCTTTATAGCCGTCCCTTTTTTGCCTTCTCGGCAGGCACCTCACGGCGCGCCTCAGTTGAGGGCTTCCCGGCGCACAGGCTCCAGCCTCTTGGTGCAGCCATTGGGCTTTGACAAGGTGGCTCCCGGCGCCACTATTACAGGCCCATTTAGGTCTCTCTGACCAGGCCTTTCATAGGCCCCTCACGTACATCAGTACCCAAGAGGGTCCCCCGTTGGTAATATATTTTGTATTGAGATCATTAGTAGGGTTTTCATCAGTCCGCAGACAGGGGTTTCATCAGTATTGCCATCTGAATGATGACAAAACCGGGCATCATTTTATCGATATCGGCACCTGAATGGTGACGAGATCGGACATCAGCTTTAGTCTGGGAAGACTTCAGCCGGGTGTATAATCTGTGGAGACGATTCTTCTTGTGTTCTGACTTTGCAAAAGCCTTTACAATCTTCATCTGCCGGTACCGGCTTCATCTTTATCTTACATCACATCTGTCAATAAGCCGACATCTGACTTACCATGACATGTCATCTGTGGATTCTTGGATGAGGCAGTAACACAGTTCCTATTAAAGTGTGCTAGGAAGTCTCATTAGTCAAGCGACTACTGCTTTGTTAGTGCTGCCATCTGAGTGACATCGGCACCGGACATCAGCTCGGCCGACAAAGGCTTCAGCCGGGTAAATGGTTGACGAGCTTCATCATTGGTCTTTCACTGTGGGTATGATCTGCTTCCACCCTTGTTCATTTTCAAGGTGTCAACAAATGCCCCCCACCTGCGGGCGGCGTAAGCGCAGAATAAGCGGCACGGGGCCTGCAGGTGACTTTCATTATTTGAGGGTATCTTCCTCAATTTCTTTTCAATCCGGTCCTTAGACATGATCATCTCGTTGCAACAATATTCTGCACACGTATCTTTCTTTTCTATCTTCATATTGTTTGACTTTATTTTCAGCTTTTTGGGGCTTCTCGGCACGAGGCCATAGGCTTCTCGGCGCGTGAAGACCTCTCGGCGTGGAGACGGGGGTCTCGACGCGCCTAGCTTCCCGGCGCGGAGGGCTTCTCGGCGCGGAGGGCTTCTCGACGTGCATTTTGGCCGAAGGGGGGCTCTCGGCCTGGGGGTTCTCGGCGCGCATTTTACCGCGCCGAGAACCCTTCACTTCGAGCTTCTATTTGAGGCGCCGAAAGCCTCTTGGCTTCTCATTATTCACAGCTCCTTCTCTCTCTTCACTTTCTTTTCTCTCTCGGTGGTGGCGGCGAGCTCCTCCCCTCCGACCATCCGGCTTCTTCTCGTCTTATTTGATTTCGCCCGGGTATGACGATCTTTGGGATTTAATCCCTTTTGTTTCCGGGATCACCCCCTCTTGGTTGGTGACTCCCTATTCTTCTTGGGCAGACCCCAAATAAGTGGAGATGCTGCCGAAATTTTCATAGGGTCTCATGTTACAATCTTTAAAAGACTGCCCATTGTTCTAGGACTTTTAATTCACTTTTCTTCTTTGATTGCAGACACTGCAATGGCTTCAGGCTCTGCTGCGGCATCCCCTGGAGGTGTCGGGGCCAGTTCGTTGGCCCAGCCAGATATATCACGGGCCACAGTAAACTGGCTGAATGTGCACAGCCTCGACTTCGGATACGACAAGATCGCTTCCGTTGATGAATCATCCGATTCTGATACCGATACGGTGTCAACATCCCGGGTATACTCCACTGCCATGGAAACATGCTTTAGACGGGGCACTGATTATCGCCCGGATTTCCCGAAGGACAAACACTTGCTGCCGTTTATCCGGACCTTCATCGTGGGTGGAATGCGGAACTACCGAATAGCTCGTACAGTTGAAGCCGCAATTCTGGTTGAGAGAGACAGCCTGAAAGATTCAGTATATTGCAGAAAGGCTATATATCTTCCCGGGGAGAAGCGTGACTGGGATGCAGTCCTTGGCATATCGAAAGCTGGAGCCGGAAAAGAAAATGCTGACCCGGGCCTCGGAGTTCACACCTGCTCGGTGGGATAATGCCAGTGGCCGAGTCAATAGGGAGAAGCCCGGATATGGTCTCTTCCTGGCGCCAGTGAAGTGGGGGTACCGCGAAGAGCCTTTTGTGCTGAATTGTTCGGCCATTCAGTTCAAGTATCATTTGGCCGCTGGTTGGTTTGGGGATACCAAGATCACTGACGCCCACCTATTTCGAGCAGGAGCCGTGGAATTTACTGAGTTTGTTCTGAAGGAATATGCCCCTCTGCTGATCAGAGCAGGGGTATATCATAGTGTCTTTACTTCCATATTTCGATATCCCATATCCCGAGGGTTATGCTGTGGGATGTTCGAGGTCTTCTGCCCCTTATTCAACATATTTTATACAGCAGAGGGTGAGACATCTCTTGACCTCTGGAGTCTGTCACAGCTTTCCAGACTGCCTATTGACGGCGAGCCGTATGAAGAAGTCTGCTTGGCAGATTCTGAGAAGGATAGCTCCGATGGTGAAGGCAGATATTCCATTGGCTTCTCATACCGGTACCTGATGAAGGCATATCGCTCCATCTGTCTGGCGTACAGTAGAGGGTCCTCCAAAGGTTATCATCCCCGGGAGAAAGGCAGCAAGCTGAGGATCCGGGTAGGGCAGTGGATTCAGTACTTCTTTGACGGTCCCCTTAAATATGCCGACTTCCCTTCCGTGGGTCCGACTGCTATCAAGCAGGTAAGGGCTCCTCGTTATAAGTCGGCGCTGCCATCTTCATTACGCCGTGCAGGCAGCGGTGGTCCCAACCCAGCAGGCGTAGACCCCATCACACATTGTGCAGCTTACTTCACATTCTGGCTGTGCACTTTCGCTCTCCCTCAAGGGGACGAGACAATCATCCGGCCAGAAGCTATATATCCGGCCTGTCAGATGGCCTGGGGAATGAGGCTGTCGCTCTGCCCAGTGGCCCTGTGTTTGATATACAAGTCTTTGGGGGATCTGTACAAGCATCGGACTCCCCGTTCTTTGAGGACCGTGGGTCCTTTTCATTTCTTCAACGCCTGGGTCTGCAGTTTATTTCCTGAGTTGGCTCCCAGAACTTTGTAGGTAGATACAGTACTACCCAGAATGATTGAGTTTGCCAGTGCTGAACCTGGTCCTTTCTATGATCAGCTGTTCAAAATAAGGGGTCGACTGATAAAGGTGTCGGTGGATGCCCCTGGCAGTATTCATTTCTGGAGCTTGACGGCAGGTTCAGCTCCTTTGATTCATTCTCAGAGAGAGTGCAAGCTGGAAGAGGTAGAGACCTATATTCATTCTGTCTCAGGGGTTAACACTGCTCGACCAATCCTGGAGCCGGAGCTGGTCAGATGGGCCATGGCCATCCGGCCTAGTGTCTTAGTTTTCAGAAAGGGTGGCCTGCTCCTTCTGGAACCATACTATCCATTCCGCTTTGGGCGGAACTTTGGTTACGACCAGCATATCCCCACAACGGTTGCTCAATTTCCCCTGGATAGCCGGGCTAAGCATGGGTCCACCATTGTCGGCGATGGCCGGTTGTGGTGGGATTTTTACCATCGCCAGGATGGTGCAGTTTTCAGAGTTCCCACAGTTTCTAACCGTGTTCCCCGGGTAACATCAGAATATATCAAATGGTGGAACATTCGAACCAGCTTTTACAGGGATAGTAGAGGTGCATTCTGGGACGTGGCCGAGCGTTCCTTTCTGAAACAACAGCCCGGGCCAGTGTTTGACATCCCCGAGGCCCACCTGAAAAGGCTTTATTCACAGCACCAGAGGGAGGCGGAGAACTATCTGGCCCAGCATCGGGCTTTGAAGGAAAATAATTCTGACCCGCCTGCTCCTATTTTCGTTGCTATCAACGAGGACACTTTCATGCAGAGCTTGAAACATCTGAGCCATGTAGGGGGCGCTCGTTTGGAGGCGCAACAGTACCCATTTCCTGTCGAAGAGCCGCTCCCGGCAGTAGTCCCTTGGAGGGGTCCGACAGATAGATTTCATCCCTATAGGACGTTTGTGCGCCAGGAAGATAGAACCCAGACGTACTACAAGCAAACGTCTTGGCTGTTTATTCTGCTGAATTTACATGGGTTATCTGCAGAAAGCCCGATAGCCGGCATATTGAACAAGCCGTTGTTTATCTCTTTTCATTATGTCGACGGCTGGGGTATGGACCACCTCGACTTATTTTGGTGTCTTGACCTTCATGGTCATAGTGACCTGGCAGCTTTAGTGGAGAAGTGCCAGGTACTTGGAGATGTATGCTGGCTTATCAAGGAGGCTACTTCCCGCTCCAAGGAGGTAGCCTATCTGTACTGGCCGCTCTCTGTCTTTTACGATGGCCCAGCAGGTATGATCTCTTCTTTTCTGACTGCGGTGATTTCTGTTCAGTATTCACACTTTGCATCCACTGATCACATTACCTCTCTGACATCTTCAACAGATAGGCATGATATAAAGCGACAGGGGCTTTATAGAAAAATCATTGCGCAGGCTGAGAAGCCTACTTCTTTTGAAATCCCTGCAGCAGCACCGACTACTACTCCCCTACCTCCTGGCAAGAAGAGAAAGGCTTCCGTAGTTAAGGCTGCAGTTGGGAAGGCCAGGAAGGCCAAGAAGACTTATGCTCAGCAATCGGCTTCGGTAGCTATGGACACCGGGACCCCTCTCCCTGATATTCCCTCATTTGATGAGTTCGAATCTGAAAGGGAGGCTGCTCAGACATCGGTTCAGGGTAACATCAATAACCTGCAATTGCATTCCTCATCCTCTTTCGCTGGATTTCAAAGAAGTCCTTGAATCTGACCCCTTCCTTTTGCACAGCCCAAGAGCCAGTTGTAGCACCTTATGTGGTGGAGACCAGGTTGCCTTCTCCCACGCCGGTTAGTGAGGCGGAGGGTAGGTGTATTTTCTCATCTGTTTGACACTTGCATTGTCTTCTTTGCTATATTCCTCAGAGGCCCCTTTTTGTAGCAGTGGCAGGCGAAGAATAGACTGAGGCTATGATGACAGAAGAATTGCTTCAACCGCAGGAGGGTCACAAGACTCAGTCGAAGCAGAGTACTGTTCCGACCAGGCGCATAATTACCCGGTCTACATCTCGACATGTTTTAGAGGTGGCCCCACAGCATATAGCTAGTGTGGAAATATCCTCAGGCAGTTCTAAGACCGTCTCTGATGAGGAGGAAGCGACTTTCAGCGGCAGTGAGGGGGATGCTCCTGAATCAGAGGCCCCGCTTGTATTTGCAAAAGGTGTTCTGCCTTTTCAGCCTGCTAAGCTACTGGTGCTATCTTCTGAAGAGGAGTTGCAAGAGGAATTTGCCGGGCTCGACACCGAGATCGACATAACTCCACCGTTTGTTATTCCGACCACGGAGCTTCCTCCTCTTTCACCCCACTTCGAGGGTGTGGACCCTGCTTCAAAGGTGGTTTCCTTTTCATGTTTGTTGCTTCATCTGTTTCTTTCATCTAGTGCTGAAAGTTGCTTTGCTTTGGTCTTAGGGCATTGTTACTGCTAGCTCAGACACAACCACAGCTATCACGGACATTTCTTCTACAAACTGGGCTATTGTCCCTTTTCTGCCTTTAACTTGCATGGGAGTTCCTGAGATCATTTGCCCTGTGCCAGTGCGGATACAGTCTTCGACAGATTTAGCATCGTTGGACTTAGGGGCCTCAGGAGAGAGTTGCATTCCTATCAGGGCTTCGGATTTCAGAGCCGAAGCCGATCCATCTAGAAGCTCCGCTTTTATACCGGCTGCAGTAGTGTCAATTGCGCCCGAGTCAGCAGTCCCTGTCATAGTGGCTATAGAGACTGGACTTCTGCCTTCTCCGACTATGGCAGCTTCCTCCCTGTCACCAGAAAGAGCAGCTGAAGATGAAGCCCCTATTCAAGAGACTCATGAAGAGGCAGCTCTATCCTTCATCGATTCTCCCCCTGTGGATGTTCAAGCTATAGCTTCCGATACAGTGATAGGGGAGGAATCTTCAGCTCAGCAGGAGAGCACAGAGAAGGACTGGCCAGCCCCTACAGCAGATCTGCTGTCTTCGTCCTCTCAGCCGGACGTTGCATTGTGGGAAGATATCGATGGCGAGGTGACCTTTGAAGTCGTCCCCTCTGCCTCCTTTGACTTCGCTACCTCTGACAACTTTGTCTGGCAGCATCTGGACATGCTACGTCAGCTGGTAGAATCCCAGCCTGGCTTGACGTATCTGCAACTGAAGGAAATCGCCAATCGCTTCACCGCTGGCTTGCAGGCCATGGGCTACCCTTTGGACATATGGGTTCAGCGGGTGCTGCTTCTACTGAAATTCATGCATCGGAGAGACTTCCTAGCACGGACTATGGTTGATAAGCTAACGGCGTTGAAGTTGCAGAGGTCAGAATATAAATCTGAGCTGGGGAAGCTGACGCTTATGCTTGATGAACGCCGAGCTGAGCTACAAGGTGCTATTCAGCGGGAAGAAGCTGTGCGGGACCGGATGGCCATCCTGGAGACGGAGCTCTCTGGACTTCGAGCCGAACTGCAGCAATTATCCTTTATCCAGCCGCGGTCCGAAGAGGAGGTAGCCTCGCTGGAGGGATGAGTGATGTCTCTCCAGGACATGTCCATTGGACTTCAGGAGGAGGAGGCGCGCCTTCATGAGCTGGGGGCCGCTCCTTATGTGGGTCTTCTGGCCTTCGAAGATATATTCCGGCGGCCATAAATTGTCTATCCCTTCTTTTTCTTTTTGTTCTCTTTTGTGATATGGTGTCCCCTCGGGGCCCTTTATGTACTCCCTTTTTAATGGAAAGGAATCTCTTGGCTTCATGCGTCTCCATCTTATTCTGCGTGTGGTTTTATCACTTTGGAAGGTGGGGTAGCGGTTTTGACAATCCCTCATGCGAATGGCTCGTACCTTGGCAGGAGAGCGTCCACCCCTTCAGAGAAAGGATGGGGAACTCGCTCCACCGCGTGACGGCATCCGAGGAGGTGCTTGAACCGAATTTTGTTGGTGGCAGCAAATGTCCTATTGGCCATGTGTGCCGTAAGGGAGACGATTTGCCGGAATGCAAATGAGGGGGTCTCATCAGAGTAGACGTATGGTCTAGGCTGGGTAGAGACTATTGCAGGTGGGACATTGAAAAGGATATGTGGTTCTCATCAGAACGGACATAAAGTACGAACTGGACAGATTGTATCATTGGCCGGGCGATGTACCGATCAGCCAACGGTTGACTTCATCATCGATATTGAGCTTATATCGATGCAAGGGGGATTTTAGAATAGACGTAAGGTCTAAACTAGGTAGGGTTTCATCATTGATCGGGCAAGGTGCCGGTCGATCAATAGCGGGTTTCATCATCGATATTGGGTTTATATCGACGCAAAGGGATTTCATGAGTTTCATCAGAATAGACGTAAGGTCTAAACTGGATAGGGTTTCATCATTGATCGGGCAAGGTGCCGGTCGATCAACAGTTGGTTTCATCATCGATATTGGGTTTATATCGACGCAAAGGGGTTTCATGAGTTTCATCAGAATAGACGTAAAGTCTAAACTGGATAGGGTTTCATCATTGATCGGGCAAGGTGCCAATCGATCAACAGTTGGTTTCATCATCGATATTGGGTTTATATCGATGCAAAGAAAGTGTTATAAGTTTCATCAGAATAGACGAAAGGTCTACACTGGCAGGGTTTCATCATTGATCGGGCGAGGTGCCGGTCGATCAACAGTTGGTTTCATCATCGATATTGGGTTTATATCGATGCAAAGAAAGAATAGACGTAAGGTCTAGACTGACAGGGTTTCATCATTGATTGGGCGAGGTGCCAATCGATCAACAGTTGGTTTCATCATCGATATTGGGTTTATACCGATGCAAAGAGTCTCATAGGTTTCATCAGTATAGACGTAAGGTCTAAACCGGACAAAGGATTTCATCATTGATCGAGCGAGGTGCCGGTCGATCAACGGTGGGACGTACGTGAAGGTGTAGGTCTCGTCAGGACAGACGTAAGGTCTATTCCAACAGGTTTTATCACAGGTGGGGCTTGCCAAGAAATGCGTAGGTTTCATCAGGACAGACGTGAGGTCCGAGCTGGACAGGCTTTAGCAGAATGGTGATGGGTTTCATTGTCGGTGGGATGTTTGAAAGAGGGTATGTAGATTTCATCACGGTAAACGTAAGGTCTACCCCGGAAGGGTTTTATCATCGATGGGGAATAGAGCCAACTGACCGACGGAAGGTTTCATCAGTGAAGGGGAGGTAAAGGCAGCGTGTCGGTTGGCATGGAACTTCGAATTACCACATTACTGACCCAAGCGCCCTTTCGGGTTTTCACCGGAGCCAGCCCCCTCTTGCTTTTGCCCACGCGCCCTTTCGGATTTTCACGTGGCGGGGTACCCGATTTTGCCTGCAGTGCCCTTTCGGGTTTTCACCACAGCTGGGTTTTAGCCATTTTTGCCATTGTTCAGAATGTCCGAACAAGTCTGGCGGGGTATCTCTATTTTTAACCCCATCTTATATATATATATATATATATATATATATATATATATATTGAATTGGGATTTTAGCACGGATCAGGCGATGTGCTACTTCATTAGTGGCTGCTCTTATCATCGGTATTGGGTATATACCGATGCAAGGATTTCATAGGCTTCATCAGGATAAACGTAAGGTCTAAACTTGATAGGTTTCATCATTGATCGGGCAGGATGCCGACCGATCAACAGCAGGTTTCATCATCGGTATTGGGTTTATACCAATGCAAGGATTTCGTAAATTTCATCAGGATAGACGTAAGGTCTAAACCGGACATGTTTTATCATTGATCGGGCAGTGCGCCAATCGATCAACAGCAGGTTTCATCATCGGTATTGGGTTTATACCAATGCAAAGATTTCATATGTTTCATCAGGATAGACGTAGGGTCTAAACTGGATAGGTTTCATCATTGATTGGGCAGGATGCCGATCGATCAACGGTGAACTTCACCATGGTGGGACTTTGGACAAGGTATGAGGGTTTTATCAGGATAGACGTAGGGTCTATACTGGGTGGGTTTGATCGTTGATCGGGCAAGGTGCTGGTCGATCGATGAGAGGTTTATGGCGGGAGGTGAGGCTTCTTTAGGATCACCACGTTACTGACTCAAGCGCCCTTTCGAGTTTTCTCCGGCGCCAGCCCCCTCTTGCTTTTACCCACGCGCCCTTTCGGGTTTTCACGTGGCGGGGTACCCGATTTTGCCTGAAGTGCCCTTTCGGGTTTTCACCACAGTTGGGTTTTAGCCATTTTTGCCCTTGCTCAGAAAACCTAAACAAGACCGGCGGGGTATCTCTATTTTTAACCCCATATTTTTATTTATTTATTTATTTTCATTCTTTTATTCTCTCTTCCCCTCTTTTTTGGGAGGGTGACAAGTCGGAATGCCATTAGATCATGATAAGGGATGGCTTGGTTAGGGCGGAGTGCCACTAATCCAAGGAAAGGGTGTATCTCGGCTAGGGCGGGATGCCACTAAGCCAAGGAAAGGGTGTATCTCGGCTAGGGTTGATGCCGCTAGACCAAGGAAAGGGTGTATCTCGGCTAGGGCTGGATGCCACTAAGCCAAGGAAAGGTAGTTTTTACCCGATTACTCGGGGAATATTGGTTGTGCAGCATGATACAGCTTGAGGTGTTTACCGTTGAGTGGCGAGAACTGAATTTCCCCTCAATGGTTAACAACTACGTAGGCCCCTCTTTCGTAGACCCTTTGTATCACATAAGGACCTTCCCAATTAGCATTCAGCTTTCCTTTTGGGTTGGACGCCATGACTTCTTTTTTCTTGACCATGACGAGGTCACCTTTCTTGAATTCTCATCCTCTTACGAGTTTATTGAATGCAGTGGCCATGCGGGCCTGATACATTTGGATATTCTTCTGAGCTTGGAGGCGCTTCCCTTCCAATTCAGTCAGTTCTTCTAACCTTCTTTCAGCATTTGTTTGTTCGCCACGGGCCAGGCCACGCTGGATTGACACTCTGAGTGACGGGACTTCCAGCTCTAGTGGAACCATTGCCTCCGAGCCGTATACCAATGAGTATGGTGAGCACCCTGTAGGTGTCTTAAAGACTGTGCGGTATGCCCACAGAGCTTCATACATCTTTTCTTCCCAGTCCTTTTTATTAGAACTGACAACCTTGTCTAGCAAGGTGCACAAAGTCTTGTTAAAAGCTTCTGCCAATCCGTTTGTTTGGGGATTGTAGGGAGTGGAGGTTCTCCATTCAATCTTATACTTCTCGGCAAGCCGATAGATTTTCTGATTTCTGAAATGACTTCCATTATCAGATATTATTCGGTTGGGGATCTCGAACCGGAAGATAATATTCTGCTTGATAAATCTGGCGACCAGTTCACCAGTCACTTCTCTTAATGCTACAGCTTCCGCCCATCGGGAGAAGTAATCTGTCATGGCCAATATGTACTTATGACCGGCCAAGGAGGTCGGCAGTGGCCCGACTACATCAGTTCCCCATTGTGCAAACGGCCAGCTAGGGACTGTAGGGTGCAGAGTTGTAGGTGGCCTTCTAGGCACGGTAGCATGCTCCTGACACTTCTGGCATGACTTTGCAAATTTACAGCAGTCTTCAAACATGGTAGGCCAATAGTAGCCCAACTTCTTGATTTCTATCTTCATTTTGGGGCCAGCCTGGTGGGCGCCTGCTGTCCCAGCGTGTATTTCTTTCATCGCTTGCCAAGCTTCCTCAGTGGACAGGCAGCGGAGTAGAATCTTTTTGCGTGCATCCGCCATTATTTGGAATAAAGTTCCATTTCTGAATTCATAGGAATCTTTGATTCTCAGGAGTTTCATCTTTTCCTCCCTTTTCTGTGGCAGCTGTTGGTGCAGAAACCACTGTAGCAAATGCTGTCTCCAATCAGATGCATGTACTGCGCTGATAGTGGCAACTTCTTCCTCTTCGGGGCACCCTTCTAGGATACTGGGGACTTGCCGCCGGTTCATAACAACAATGTTCAGTGTTTCATCTGGCAGGACTGCTAGCGAGCTGGCCAGCTTTGCCAGTGCATCAGCCTGGGCATTATGTCCACGGCCCACATGTTTGAGTTCAATATGATAGAACTTTGCCATGAGGCGTATAGCTTTCTGGTGATAGGGATTTAGTTCTGGCTTCCGCACTTCGAACTCCCCTTGGACTTGTTTTATTATCAACATCGAATCCCCGAATACCTGAAGCATTTGGATACCCATGTTGAGGCTGATATTGAGTCCGATTATCAGAGCTTCATATTCGACTTCATTATTGGTGCATGGCTTGTTTATAGAATAGGAAGTATGCACAACCTCCCCCTCTGGTGATTTCAGTACAATACTGGCTCCAGCCCGTATTCTGGTCTTTCCATCGGAATCTGTCTCCGTTCTGGATGCTCCATCAAAGAACAGTTGCCACATAACTGGTTGAGCTTGACAGGCCTCGAGTGTCTCATCATCGGGTAATTCAGTCCCCAACATATCATTCTCCGGCACAGAATGCTCCGCGAAGAAATCAGCCACGGCCTGTCCTTTTATTGCCCTCTGGGGTATATATGTGATATCGAATTCCATCAGAATTACTGCCCATTTGCCCAACCGGCCATTCAGTACTGGCTGAGTCAATATGTATTTGAGTGGATCTGCTGCAGATATCAATCTGATTTCATGTGACAGTATATAGTGCCGGAGCTTTTTGACGGCAAAGACTAGTGCCAAGCATGTCTTTTCTATATAGCTATAGCTTTCTTCGGTTCTAATCAGCCTCCGACTTAGGTAGTACAGGGCCTGCTCTTTGCCTTCTTCATTTATCTGTGCCAGCATTGCCCCCAGGGAACAGTGTGCGGCTGAGATATACAATATCAAGGGTCTGCCCTTAACTGGTGCCCACAGTACTGGAGGGGTTTTAAGATATTCTTTCAGCTTTTCAAAGGCCTCCTGACATCCATCGTCCCAGAGGAATGGTACATCTTTCATCATGAGCTTGTGAAAGGGATGACATCGTCCTGACAGATTTGATATAAATCGTCGGACATAAGCCAGGCGCCCTTGCAGAGATCTCAGCTCGTGCAGATTCCTTGGTGGAGGGAGCTCCTGGATAGCTTTAATCTTGGATGGATCAATTTCAATACCCCTATGTCGGACAATAAATTCGAGAAATTTTCCACTGGACACGCCAAAGGCGCATTTCATAGGATTCATCTTGAGTTCATATTTGCGCAACCTCTGGAATACTATCCTTAGGTCTTACAAATGATCTTCTCTTTTGCTGGTTTTTACCACCAGATCATCAATGTAGCACTCTACCTTTTTGAAGAGCAGGTCATCAAAGATCTTTGTCATAGCTCTTTGATAAGTAGCGCCGGCGTTCTTAAGGCCAAACGGCATTCTTTTGTAGTGGAATATTCCCTTCGGAGTGCGGAATGCAGTGTGCACTCTGTCTTCTTCAGCAATCCAGATCTGGCTGTATCCAGATGACCCATCCATGAATGACAGGGCTTCATGACCAGTAGTCGCATCGATCATCACTTCAGTGATGGGCACTGAGAAATCATCTTTCGGGCAAGCCTTATTAAGGTCCCGAAAATCAACACATATTCTAATCTGCCCATTCTTCTTCTTTACGGGCACTATATTGGCCAGCCATGTAGTATACTGGTTTTCTTCGACAAAGCCTACCTCAATCAGCTTGTCAACTTCTTTGTTAATCTGGTTTATCAATTCAGGACGCATTCTCCTAGAAGGCTGCTTTACAGGGTTAGCCTCTGGGTTTATTGCCAATCGGTGTTGTGCCACATCAGAGCTCAGTCCTGGCATTTCATCATATGTCCATGCAAAACAATCTCGGAATTCTGTCAAGAACTGTATATATTGTTCCCTGACATCTGGCTCCAGCAGTGCGCTGAGGAATGTCGGCCTTGGCTCATCTGCGGATCCCAAATTTATTTCTATTAGCTCATCGACGGTGGCTTGGCCTCCGTCTTCGACTTCGGGCGGGGCTTCTTGCAAATCAATAAAGCCTCCCGGGATATAATCTTCTCCAGTTTCATGCTCATCTGCTTCATCATACTGGTCATCAGCGGATGCTGGCGCATCATATAGGGCCAATATTACCGTATCCTGTTCAGTCTGCTCCGAGGGCGAGACTGGTTCAGCAGGAAATTCAGAAGTGGACTCCTCCGTCCTTAGAGGCTCTTCTAATGTGGGCTCCCCTGAAAGGTCATCATTCTGTAGAGCCCAGAATTCTTCTAGGATGCGCCCGAACTCCAGACACTCCTCCAGCTCTCTGGCTATTTGATCTTCATCCGGGGTTCCCGTATCAAATTTTGCTTCAGCCTGGAACAGATCCTCTTTGGAAGATAGGTCCTCCCAGTACCAAGCTTTCTTTGTCTCATCAGATGTCTCTATTTCTGGCAGGTTGTCTGGGGCTTCATTGCTCATTATGGATTGATAAATGATTTCTTCATCTTCCGAGGGGTATTTGTCATATCCTACCTCGGGAGGATCGTCATGCTGGTAGGAGATAGATATGACGTCTACCTCAGCCTCATAGTATTCTTGGAGGGTATAACCCAATCCTGGGTGTTGAGTGATCTTCCTCAGTTCTTTACTATCTCGAGGCGGATCCCACAGTTCCTTGAATGCCTTCTTCTGAGCAGCAGGCTGCATTGATGGCATTTGCATCTTGGAGAACATTTGTGAAACCCGTTGGGTAGTATAATCCAAGCCTGTAATCGGTACCATCCGGTTTGCAGCTTCTTCAGGGGCCATACAGTCTTGATCATCTTCTTCGACTGGCTCCCCGGTGTAGAATATAATAGGAGGCTCGCAGAAGCGAGGGATTTCCACAGTCTTCAGTGGTAGCACCGTTTGGTACTCAAGGCTGACGATGGGTTTAAATAAACCCTGCGGCACCTCCACCTGAGTGTACTTTTGCTTCATTTCTTCATCGGCATTATCCGGGTGGACGCTAGGAGGGGTAACCCGAGCAAAGTCACCGGCATAAGAGATGTGAGATACATTATGCTTTTTAACATAGCCCTTTGGTGGCGGTGGAGACCAGTTCCTTATCTCTATCTCAGGCTTTTTCCGGCTGACCACAGCCTCTTTCCTTTCGCACTTTTGCGACACCTCGGTGTAGTAGGATGCATAGAGCATATGGCACTCGAACACTTCGAAGGGATGCAGATCCGCAAACACCCTTTCTTCTTTTCCTTCATGGCAGTATTTAATGCACTGATGTAGCGTGGATGGCACTATTTGATATTCATGCAGCCACGGTCTCCCCAGCAGGGCCTTATACGTGGTGTTGGAGTCGATCACATAGAATTGTACCACTGTAGTGAGGTCTCCCAATGTGAGGTTGAAATCAGCTACCCCAAGAGGTGTCTCACACTTTTGGTTGAATCCTGCAATCTTCATGTCTCTGACCTTGGTGAGCTGCAGATCAAAGTAATATTTCTGATAGATGCGGTATGGGAGAATGTTCACAGCAGCCCCGGGATCTATCAGTATTCTGCTTATCGGCTGACAGTTCAGGGAACCCCTCATATACAGTGGTCTGTTATGGCCGGAATTTGGGATTAGCATATCATCCTCTGTGAATGTGACTGATGGACCAGAAGTCACTTCTGTCAAGAGTGCTTCATACTGTGCCGGCGACTGCAAGGCATCAATAATGGCTTGGCGAGCCTCAACAGAGAGAGGATTTCCCAGATGGAGAACCTGGTAGGGAGCTTCTTCAGCATTTTCATGATCCGGCTGCCCACCCGGACGTTAGACAGTCTCATCTCCTCCACCCAACGGGGTCTTGGAGGTTCATGTGGTGCATGTGGCCTTTGCTGCCCAGTGCCGGTTTTACCCTCTTGATCGGTTTCCCGGGAGGCTTCTTCTGTAGTAACGATCCCTGTTTCTGCTAGAGGGTTACTTCCTTTATTTTCTTCATGCTGCTTCTGCTTCCTAACTGCAGTCTGCTGGCATTTATTATTTTTAGCTGGAGCCGTGTGAGCCAGCTGTTCATTTTCCAAACTGGACAAGAATTCCAGGAATGAAGGAGCCTCTTCTTTTTCTTGGTACAAGCTGGCAGGGGGAGGAACCTGGACACCTCGTACCTCTGGCTTGGGGATCTGATAGGGTTGCTCCCCTCTGAATATAATATTATGATTAGCTGGTGGCGGGCGCCCCCATCTTTTCCCAGAATGTGTTGCATGGGCTGAGGTAGAGGCCTCAGCATGGTTGGCTTCTAGCGGGGCATTTGATGCTTCATCCTCATCATTCTCCCTGGGCAAGGAAAAGAGTACCGACAGGGTATTGCATTGTACTGTCGTGACTTTCTTTCCCCTTTTGGACTTGGGCCGTCTCTTCTTCTTCTGGGAATTTGGCTTTGCTGGCTCCTGCCCCTAGAAGGGCTCATTTTCAGCTTTTTCTTGTTCTGCCTCTGGTTGCTCTTTCATTTTCAATTCTTCGAGTTGCTCCCAGAGTATACAGTCTTTTATCAGCAGGTTTTGGGCTTTTTCTACTCATATTCATCGAGCTCATTGATATACTGCTGTAGACGCCTGGCTGCAGGACTTACTTCTTTATGCGCAGGTAGGGGAGTTTGTCTCCTCCGGTTGTGAGTAGGGATCCGGATGACTGGCCCGGTCTCAACTGTACGCCATACTGGCTTTACTGGAGGCGGCTCAGGCCTTGGGGTGACACCCCGGATAGTTGCCCCACTGGTGCTGGCTGCAAGAGTCTTTTTCCTATTCTTTATGGGCTTCGTCTACCATCCTTCCTGATCTTTCAGTGGGGTGAGGAGGCAAGCTTCATAAGTATGCCTGGTACATTCTTCAACGACTTCCTCAGGCCGCTACTGATAGACTGAAATCACATTGGCGGCCATCCTCCAGGGCGGCGGCTCATGCGGATGAGGTGGCTTCACCTGGTAATCACCCAACTGTAGCTCACCCTTTTTGACCATTCCTTCCATAATATCCTTGAAGACATAACAATCTTCAATTGCGTGCCCCAGCGCACGGTGAAATGGACAGAACATCGGATCATCTTTCTTTGTTGCATCCGCAGGTCTCTTCGGTTCAGGCAATGTTACCTTATTGAACTTATATGCCCAGTTAAATAGTGCTGATGTCTTATCTTTGGGAAAAGAGTAAGCCCTTCTCATTCTGTCTCTCAGAGAGACCTTATCTTTTCTTTCTGTTGCACCCTCAGGCGTGGGAGCTTCATCTGCCTCCTTTTTTCCTTTCTGTTGCTCGAAGGTTCTAAAATCGACGGCGTTAGCCTCAGTATGTGATGGCCGTCGATCATTGGTTTTACCCTTCGGCATAGTGGGAGCATTGGCGGTCGGACGCTTGGACAAGAACGTCTCGACTTCCACCACTATATTGTTCAGCCGGTCAAATGTTCTGACATCTGCACCGATCATCTTTTCTAGCACCTCTCTCTTGAGGCTCTGTTTACATATCTGCACTACATCTTCCTAATGAGGAGGTCTTCGGCATCTCATGGCTAAGTTTCTCCACCTTTTGATGTAATCCAGTGCTGTTTCATCCTGCCTTTGCTTGGTTGCATATAGTTCCGCTATCGTAATTTCTCTTTCCGTGACATGAAATCTGTCGCGGAACTTTCTTTGCATATCAGGCCAATCAATCACTGATCCAGCGAGCAGGCTTGAATACCATTCAAAGGCTATCCCAGTGAGGGATGAGCCAAAGAACTTAAGCAGATAGGCTTCATCAGCTGCCAGGTCGCCCATAATTGTGGTATAGTAAGCAATGTGCTCCCTGGGAGAGCCCTGGCCGTTGAATTTCTCAAATTTCGGCGGCTTACTGACGCCTGGGGGTAGTCTTTTAGCAGCATACTGGGGAGGATACGGTACTTTGTACACATCATAGGTACTTACACCGTCACCGGTCTTCTCAGACAGCTTCATCTCCACAATTCTTTCAATCATCAGCTTGTGGGCTAGGGCTGGATCTATCTCTTCTGGGAAGAAGTGAGCTTGTTGTTGGCTGTAGGGAGTCGTCATCACAGTCGCGCGCAAGGTGGGCGCGGCGGGCTGCGTCTGAGATGCAGAGGGCTGAGCTGCTGCTTGCTGCAGAACAGGCTGGCTTTTGCCCTTATCAGCTGGAAGGGGATTAGTTGGGACATCCATTTCTGCTGAGCTGGAAGTCTGCCCCACAGGTTCGGCTTGCTTGGAGATCGGTGTGGCTTCATGCCTCTCATTTAGCTGTCTTCTGAGAGCACTGATCTCCTGTTGATATCTTCTAAACATCATCTGGATCATGGGATCCAGAGTCGATGGGATCTGTATATCTTCTGAAGTCCCTTCAGCATCATCAACGAAGGGATTGTCTTCTTCTTCTGCTGTCACCACATTGACTGTCATGGTGGTGATCTTGCGGGTTTCATCATCATTCTTTATCTTATCTTTTACAGCCTGACCTCTTCTTGTGACGGGACCTGGTCTGGTAGCCAGCCTGAGCAGTTCATCTGGCTGAGTTGGTAGCATATCCTGTCCCCTGGCGATTCCAGCCATGTTACAGGCGAAGATTTGCATTCTTACCTTCTGCTTGCAAACTTTTCTTTTTGCCTGGTCAGGGTATTTGAGTCGGTCGAAGACCGATACTCTTTCTTCAGCTTCCTCCCTATACAGGTCTTCTTTATCATATCCGGCCTTACGGCCTTGTTCATAATCATTTGAATCGGAGGAGGAGACTCCGAGCATCACTTCTTGAAGGGCTTCTCCTTCTTCTTCATCCACGGTGCCCAGAGCACGGGATAATCTTTGCTGACCGAGGGCAGAGTTCCCCAGGTAATGGAAGTAGTCTTGGACCACTTGTTTCATCTCCTCTGGATCGTGCCTTCGCGGCTCTGGTCGGAGTATCAATCTTTCCTGGCTTTTCTGCTGATGAGCCAGTCTTGTCATATGAGCATTCAAATGCTCGGCTTTGGAATATCTGAATATATCAGCCTGTCTGGCACAGGCTCTCGGTCTTCTTGGAATGGCAACCGTGACTGGTTCACTCATTCCCATATTGCCATCTTGGCAACAGTTGGCAGTGTCGGCATAATTCCTCCCTTCCCATCTTCTGCCTTTGGCCCTGGGATGGGTGACAGTAAGGTCTTCATTCTTTTCATATCTTCTGCCCCTCATCACGGGGCGAGTAGTAATCAGATTTCTTCCTTCATCATTTTTTTCATCTCTCCTCCCCAGAGCTTTGGGGTAAGCAGCAACATCATCTCTTCTGTAGTTTCTTTCTTCTCTTCTGCTTCCTGCCCTGAAGCGGGCAACAGCATCCTCAGTAGCCTTCTTCTCATATCGAGCTGGGGCCCGGCTCTGAATCTTCTTTGGTCGCCAGACCTGTTTATATTTTGCTGGCTTGGGCGCCAGCGGCTTCCTTTCATCAGCTTCTCAGTTGGCCCTCCTAGCGGCCAGAACGCGGAACCTGTTGTCGGTCTGGACAGTCGGGACAATCCTGTCCGGCCGGACTTCTCTGGGGCGACCATTGAGGTTCACCCTAACATCTCCCATCATCATTGTCTTCCCAGAATTGGAAAGACGACGCTCAGCAGCAGCATACCGGCTTCTCCGGTTATTTCTCTTTCCCCTCTGGGCAGCAGCGGGAACCGTGTCCCTCCTTTGAACTTGGTGTACATAGCAGGCGACGGCCGTCGAGGTCGTCTTCTCCGGTAAGCCAGCCTTCTTACCAGCAATCTTCATAGGGGCACCTGCAGCGGTGCCTTGCTCGTCGTTGTTGACCTGCAGAAGGTCGGTGAAGATGAGGCCCAGATAGTTGGGCAGCCCGACAGTAGGGGGCATTGCTCCGAATGACAGGGGTACCGCCAGGTAACCCTCTCGCACATGCATATCGATCGGTTGTTGGCCGAAGCGTACAGACATAAGTCCAGTAGTCATTGTAGCTTCCTGAGAATAAGGAAAGCGCACAGGATCAGAAATTTGAGGGGGGCCCGCTGGGCCTCCTATTTTGGCATAGAGATGAAGGGAGACTAGGTCCCACCGGGCGTGCCAGCTTGTGGGGATGAGTCTATCTGTATTTATTTTATGATTTTTTTTATTTATTTTATTTGACTTATTTATCTGTGTTGTTTATTAGGCGTGCCAGTCACGTGTGTGACAATTTCGTTGTGCGCTCGATCTGACTTGGTCAGTCGATTGTGAAGTCTGAGTCGGACCAGAAGTCCGTTATACCATAAAGGCTATGACGTTAATTACGCCCTTCCAAGGAAGGACAACCCTTGATTAAACGCCAAAATAGGAGGCCTCGAGAGGCAGTAATAAAAAAAAGATATTCTTTTTATGTGCGTAGTTTGAATTTCATACCAGAGCCAGGAAGGCGGGCAAGATAATAGCATCGATTGTGGAAACAGACGATATCGCTGAATCGACGGCTCGAAAAATAATCAGACTCAGGGGAAAGGTGAAACAGAGGATATCAATCGCGGACAGGATGAGCCGCGATCATGACGGAGGTTTAAAGCATCGGTTAACATTTCGGCGGCACTTCCCCATGGTCTGGATCATGCCCAGAGGGGAAATAGGCTATCACCCACGGAGTGCCGGGGTGAAAGCCGAAAGAAAGAGAGAGGTCGGGCCTCTCCACGTTACACATGTATGCCCTAAGGCAATGTTTGATTCTTCCCTCACAGGAGCTAGTGGCACTCATGCATTGGCATGGCTCACCGGAGCTAAGGGGGAGGCGCGTCGTTGTGACTTCGACACGAATCGATGGAACATAAGGGAGTCTACCTCCCTTTAACTTTATCCTCGGGACACATCTGGTGATCCACGAATATCTCTGTGTAGGTTAGCTCTAGGCATTTGGGCTCACAGGATGGCAACTTAGGCTCTCGGCATGACCACAGATGGGAGGCTAAGGCTCCCGGCGTGAGTGGCAAGATGGTGGAGGTTCCCGGCGTGGCCGAAGGGAAAAGTACAGGAAGCTCCCGGCGCCGACTTCCCGGCGCGCTAAAGATTCTCCAAGGGGGTTCTCGACGTAGGCTAAAAGGGGGAAGAGGAGCTCTCGGCGTGAGGGTTCCCGACGCGCTCAAGGCCGTGCCGGGAGCTGGTGGCGCCGAGAGGCAGGTGCCGAGAAGGTGGGTGTTTGGGCGCCGTGAGGAGTTCAAGATTTTACGGTACCCTATTTTTAGGATTTTGAGAGTTTTCTGGGTATTATATAAAGTAGATTGGCTCTGGGGACTAGAGATGGGGTTTAACTGGCTTTAGTTGTATATGCTTCAAAGGAGGCTGAGAGCTGAGAGGGATTGGAGGGGAAGAGCCTCACACAGAGGTCCTTTTCACCATTACCATGCGGAGTCCAGAGGATGGCTTCAGTATTATCTTTCATCGGCCTGGGATGATTTCAGCAGCACCTCCCCCGTACCTAGCGTATGCCAGGGAGTGATAGACGATCACCCACGGAGTGCCAGGATGAAAGCCAGAATAAGGGGGGTGTGGGACCCCTAGCCCGTGTATGTGATCACAGCACCAACTTAATATCCCTTTGAGGCCATTGAAACTTATGCAGTGGCAGAGTTTCTCTGGCTCGTAAGGTTATGTAGGGGAGTTATCCCCAATGATGTTTATCCCTTAGGTACATATGATGATCTGGGGTATCCTTCGACAGGATGCAAGGCTTGGTTGATCGGGCTTCAAAGGGCATCTGTGTGGTTCCTTGGCCTGTAGCAGGAAGGCTTTCATCCGGGGTTCAAGGAATAGAGGATTCACAGCGTAAAGAAAGGGTGGCAGGAAGCGTAGTTCCCGGCGTAGGTTTCATTGGCCATAGGGGGGAGCTCTCGGCGCAGGGGTTCTCAGCGCGGTAATGACCGCGCCGGGAACCCGACGCCGGGAGGCCCCCGGGCCGGGAAGGCTATATTGTAAGAGGCTTTGTCTGGCTTGCTAAAGGGGCTAAAGCAAGGGGGATCTCTCGGTGGAGTAGTTCTCGGTTGATCTCTCGGGAAATGACCACGCCGTGAAGGGGCTAAAGGGTTTATGGCTTAGTTGCGATACTCTGCTCAGGAGATTTCTGGGATTTCTGGCTCGGATTGAGGCAAGATCCAGGCTGCAGGAGGGGATTACATGGGGGTTAGCATCAGTCGAAGGGCAGATCATCCATTATTGAATCCTCGTGGGACGTATGGCATTTCCTCTACTCACCTGCTGCTCAGATGGTCAAGAGATTGATGTCTCTGACCCCGAACGAGATGGGAGCTCGACAGACATCTATAATATTCGGGAAAATCATGATCCGAGGGGAAGGAAGAGGGGGGACAGAGCCCAATAATCCATTGAACGAGGGTTGAGGTTCCGTCTTCATCCTTCACCAGAGAACAGGCTAGGGAGGGGGCGGTCGAAGCATGAATCGGAAAGCTGTAGCATCTGGGCAAACCGATATTCAGAAGAACAACCGATGCAAGAAGGGGAGAAAGACAGCAGACATTCCAATCAATCGAATGCTCAAACGAGCCATGTTGATCCTTCATTTCATTGCATCATCCCAAACCTATACAGATCGTAGAAGGTAAATGAAAGACAAAGATATGGAAATCGAGACCGGAATCCTCCGGCTACATTGATACATCGAGAAAGCCTCGCCAGATTACATCAAAAAAAAAGAAAAAAAAAGGAAAGCATGGGGGATGGCGGAGCATTGACTCCTCTCCCTCCCCGACTACCCACCTGAATCTCCCTTTCTTCTTCTTCTCTCAGCTTCTTCTTTCTTTCCCTCTCGGTCTCTCTTCTGGCTTTTTTCTATCTGGTTTTCGTTTCTACTGTTCCTCCTCCTTCTTCATCCTCTCCCTCTTCGAAGGGAAGGGGCTTTATAGCCGTCCCTTTTTTGCCTTCTCGGCAGGCACCTCACGGCGCGCCTCAGCTGAGGGCTTCCCGGCGCGCAGGCTCCAGCCTCTTGGTGCAGCCATTGGGCTTTGACAAGGTGGCTCCCGGCGCCACTATTGCAGGCCCATTTAGGTCTCTCTGACCAGGCCTTTCATAGGCCCCTCACGTACATCAGTACCCAAGAGGGTCCCCCGTTGGTAATATATTTTGTATTGAGATCATTAGTAGGGTTTTCATCAGTCCGCAGACAGGGGTTTCATCAGTATTGCCATCTGAATAATGACAAAACTGGGCATCATTTTATCGATATCGGCACCAGAATGGTGACGAGATCGGACATCAGCTTTAGTCTGGGAAGACTTCAGCCGGGTGTATAATCTGTGGAGACGATTCTTCTTGTGTTCTGACTTTGCAAAAGCCTTTACAATCTTCATCTGCCGGTACCGGCTTCATCTTTATCTTACATCACATCTGTCAATAAGCTGACATTTGACTTACCATGACATGTCATCTGTGGATTCTTGGATGAGGCAGTAACACAGTTCCTATTAAAGTGTGCTAGGAAGTCTCATTAGTCAAGCGACTACTACTTTGTTAGTGCTGCCATCTAAGTGACATCGGCACCGGACATCAGCTCGGCCGACAAAGGCTTCAGCCGGGTAAATGGTTGACGAGCTTCATCATTGGTCTTTCACTGTGGGTATGATCTGCTTCCACCCTTGTTCATTTTCAAGGTGTCAACAAGGGAGAGGGCACCTTTGTGGACAAATAGGGTTCATCCACTGAGAATATTCTGGCCGCCACCCTCTTCTGTCTGCTTGCCTAAAGCACGTTGGAGCCGGAGGAGGAGAGAATTCGATACTCTATTTTGCTGGCGAAATCTGGGTGGGTTTTACGGGTTACTTCCCGACGATCCTCTTCTGATTTTCTTTCCTGCTATTGTGTAAGTGAGGGGGAGGGGCGATGATATGAGCCCATCTCCCCCCTCACCATCTCTTTATTCCTTCCTCCTCTGTAATCCCTTCTCTACAATCAATGAAACGGTTACCGAGCGACAACGCCGTCGCGTCGAATGCTTATAATATGTTATATCTTTCATCTCCCGTTGATGGAATGAATGATGTTGTACCGTATATGCTTTTCCTTTTCCGTTCTTGATTTGTGTATGTCAATGCTGAGTTTTACTTCGTGAGACCAAACATGCCCAGGAGCCATATGGGCTATATTGATGTCACCCCCTCCCTCGGGCTCCTCCTTTCTAATGCAATGTCCTTTCCTTGCCATGTTTATGTTGAGGGTTTTGTGGTTAGAGACACACTCGTGTGTGCATCTCTGCCTGTTCCTGTTCCGAGGTTGACCCCATCAACATCCCTCTACACTTCTTCATAGTCCAGAGTGAACAGGGTCATCTCTATAACCCCCCGCATCCATCATATGCTAATGATTCTGATGGCTGTTTCTTATATCTTAATTGCTGTAGTTCGCAATGCTAACCTAATAGCTCTGTGAACACTAACTTGCTAACCCTGTGAGTGATGATTTGCCAACTCATCGGATGTCGCGTTATGCCATTCTACGTCCCCCCTTATTTTTTATATGATTCATGACTGCCAAGCTTCGCCTTTCCTGAGAGCAGTAGCTTCAGTACTCCGGGGGACATACCCCATTGATACCTCAGAACCACCATTTGGTCAAAGGGCTCCATCCGTGAGTGGTGAGTGTCCCTATGGGCCATAAGGTGAATATTGACAGGGCTTAGCCCGATATCAAATCCACTATCCTCAGGGACATTGTGGTGGCCACGGGTTGTACGCCCCTCGTAGGCTAGTCCTCAGGGCTTCCCTTCCTTATTGGCCGTCCCCCTCTCGGATTGTGATTTGACCGTGGGTCGAATGCCCCTCATAGGCTAGCCCTCGGGGTTTCTCCTTCCCTCATTGGTCGTCTCATCCGATCGCTTTCAACCCACAGAACCGTGGTTCCCCTCGTAGGCTAGTCCTCGGGATTTCCTATCCGCTTGGGGTCTGTTGGCTGCTGTTGTGCCATCCGGCTTGTTAGGGGCTTGCTCCACACGTGAGTATGACCCCGCTTCTCCCCTGCAATCCTTCAGGGATGAGGAGATTGTCACGCCCCAACACAGAATATTGGGACTGGCAGTTGAAACAAGTAATAATAATAATATGTTGATTTACAGACAAGATGTGCTAAAGCTAAGAGATCAACATCACACAACTCCATTCATTAGCTAACAATTAAATAATCCGGATTCCAATCACATAAACTCCCTAAAATAATCTTTCGACAACATCCACTTAACACTATTACATTGCTGAATTCAAATTACAATCCTCTCACAACATAAATAGACACAAATACAACAACTAGATCCACAGGCTTCAAACTGGCTCGCTTCAAGGCCATCACTCTTGCCCATCCCCATCAGTCTGTGAATCCTCTCCGGAGCTACCTGAAAAAGGGGGAAAAACTGGGTGAGTGAACACTCAGTAGGTAATAACAGACAAATTTAAGTGATTAACCAATTAAATTGCATTTTTAAGCGCAAAAATAAAGAACGAAATGAAATGATAATATGACAACAAGATAATCGAACGAAGGCAAGATCATGATATAACTGGAAATTGGCCAATCAAGCAAGAACTAAGCAAGTCAAGAAAACTTCAAGTACTAGATTATTATCGTAGACATCATGCTAGTCATGCACTCGGTGCAATGCCTCACCATGTCATTCAAACTCCCCGGGGCACAAGTACTTTTCGGGCGCTCCTCCCAGGACCAGACTGGGACCTTATGATGCGTTGGCATTGATTTGTTGGATCCAAGATCCCAAGTTATGTCTAGACATTAATCAAGTTAAATGTCCAATAGTGTCAAGGTATAACTTACCCCGGAGGATCCCAAAGATAAGTTGAAGAGATATTTGACCAAAAATTCAAGTTATCAAGAACCAATCAGGTTCTTGGGTTCAAACATGAATACTCACGGAAAATCACTTCTGGATGATAAGCGGTTTACACTGGGCCGCTCAACAAATACACAGTTGATACTGGACCGTTCAGGACAGAAATGGGCTAAGGATCAGCCTCACCGAAGTCAAGGATAAACGGTCCATCTGGGGCCACTCTGGATAGAACGGTCAAGAATGGGCCGCACGTATCTATAAGGACTGGAAGCCCAATAACACGATAAACATGCCTTATAGGGCCGCTCAACGGATGGACGGTCCAACAAGATCCGCTCTATGACGTGGGCGGTTCAAATTAGTCTGTTCAATAGAACTTAGCTCAGGGAAATAGAAATCTACCCAAATAGGCTCCGGGCTGTCATAAGTGGGGCAGAACTGAACCCGGTCCAGCCCACTATCCACTGGTCAGCCTAGGGCTTATCGGGTCAATCCAAACATGATTTGGTTGAAGATAGAACAAGGTTAATCAACCAAGGTAAGTGGCACTTGGCCAGAGTTGCACGGTTCTTAATGGGCCGCCCATTGAGTCAGACGGTCCTTCCGGGCCGCGCAAACCTCAGGGGGTCCAAGTTGAGCCGTGACTCACAACATGATAATCCAAGCGATTCGGTCACGTACATAGGTTCAGGCCTTGGTGGTACAACCTGCCGGCATCCTAGTGGGAATCACAGGCTCTCGGGGGCTTACGGAAGTCCCGTAATGAAGGTCCAAGTCCGACGGAAGGAATATCCGGCAGAGAGTCCCAATCATTACAAGGAATGAGGCTATCAAATCATCAAAAATCAGTATGGCGGTCAGTCAATCCTACTGGAGTAGAATGACTGTCAAACAATCCTAATAGCATGAAATCATGGTTGAATTAACATATTGAAATAAATTAAGGCTATGATGAAAGAATAATCAAACATTATGAAATTTGTTCTCACATATGTTCCTTTTTCTTATGGATTATTAACCTATCATTAGCCAAAATTCTACTAAGTTAAATCATACTAAAAAAAATAAGCAGTTCTGTACAATTGGGCTGTTCTGTCTGAGCCGCTCACTGTCCTCGGCGGTCGCACGACAGGCCATTCAGCTCCTTCCAGGTCAGAAGTCCTGTCAGGGTTGAGCGGTCTGTAATGTGCCGCTGGGGAGCATGCATGGTCTGGAACATGCCACCTAATGACAAGGAGGTTAGGGTTAAGCCGCACAAACTACGAAACCGATCAAAAGCACAATACATGAACGGTCAGGAACTAGTCGCCTGACATGGATGGGTGGTCTATCGAGAGGCTGCGCAAATCAACCCAGCCCGCCACCCCTTCGTCTTATCCGTTGCCAGCGGGGTTGGCTAGGGTTAGCAAGAATGTCAAAATACGAATAGTATAAAGCCTAAAAATTAGGGCTTTTATAAGCAAAGGAATGAGCATGAAAAGTTTTACAAGATAGCATGATCAATTTCGTGTTTAGTTCTTCGAATCCCTATGTAAATCAAGATGGAACAATATTAACCCTAGTTCTAGCATGCTTCCACTAAACCTCGAAATACTAACAGGATACTAGATTAAAATTGGGGCTTTGTAGACCAATCGAAAGAGGATAGAACAACGCTTCTATTGATGTATCACACTTAGGGTTTGGCTTGCTATCACCTACCTTATTCGAAGGATGAAGGAAGAAGAGGGATGTCGACGCGCTAGGTACACACCGCCAAAGATCACCGGAATTCTCCCCCGATTGAGCTCCTCTTCGGCCGCCACAACAACTAAACGATTCTAGGGTTGCTAAGGGTCATTTTTATAGGTTCAATTGAGTCTAGGGAGTCCTAATCGCGAAGATAGAGTCCTATCATCGTGGACGTGAGAGATTCGTGCGAGACAGAGTCTATCCACTACTCCGCCGCCAAATACTCCTCCTAGGGTTAAGGTTTCGAAGATTAATCAGAGGGGAAACGAAGAGTTAATCTTAGCCTTTCATTTGCATCTAGTTTTAGCTTAAATGGTCGGGTATTGGGCTCGAATTTCATGTTTTAAGGTCCGATTAGGCTAAGTGTGGTTTTGGGCCTTAATCTGTTAATTCGACTTGCTTACAATTTTTATTTGGGCTGGTCATAGAAGACAATTTTACTAAGCATTTTATCCACTACGAGATTCTAAATTTTTCCAGATTTTTATAAAATGGTCGAATTTTGACTTATCTTATTTCTTAAGGAATCTCTTATTAATTTTCTCGAAATTTTTATTCTTTAATAAATCGGGGTGCTACACCCTCCCCCACTTAAAAGAATTTGGTCCTCCAAATTCAGCGCACTTAATAGAACGTGGAGCGAGATAACTCACCTAGAATATGTCGGGATACTGCTTCCGCATGGTTTCTTCGGATTCCCAAGTAGCTTCTTCGGTTCCACGCCAACTCCACTGAACTTTAACCATGGGTATAGAACGACTTCTGAGATGCTGCTGCTTACGATCCAGAATCTTGATAGGTCTTTCTTCATAAGTCAAATCTTCCTTCAGTTCCAAATCCACATGTTGAATGACATGAGTGGGGTCATACACATATTTTCACAGCACAGACACATGGAAGACATTATGTACTCCTGATAACTGAGGTTGTAGTGCTAAACGGTAAGCCACCTCCCCCACTCTTTCCAGAACTTCGAATGGACCCACATATCTTGGACTCAACTCGCCTTGAATACCAAACCTGCGAATCCCTCTCATGGGAGAAACCTTCAAAAACACATGATCACCAACCTGAAACTCCAAGGCTCTCCTTCTGTTGTCGGCATAACTCTTCTGTCTTGATTGTGCTACTAGCAACCGATCTCTAATAACATAGATATTCTTGGACGATTCAAAAATGAGATCTGGTACCAACCATTGCTTCTCACCTACCTCCTCCCAACATAATGGAGATCGACAGCTTCTTCCATACAAAGCTTAAAATGGAGCCATCTGAATGCTGGACTGATAACTATTGTTGTAGGCGAATTCAATCAAAGCCAAGTGATCACTCCAACTACCTCCAAAGTCAATCATGCAGGCTCTAAGCATATCTTCCACTATCTGGTTAGTTTTTTCAGTCTATCCATCTGTTTGTGGATGAAAAGCAGTACTGAAATTTAGACGGGTTCCCAGAGATTCTTGCAGTCCTTTCCAAAAATGTGAGGTGAATCTGGGGTCTCTATCAGACACAATGCTAACCGGAATACCATGGAGTCTTACAACTTTCTTCATATATAAAGTCGTCAAGATGTCAACTGTCCACTTGGACTTAATGGATAAGAAATGAGCAAACTTCGTCAATCTGTCAATAATAACCCATATTGCATCGAATCCACTGCGAGTCCTAGGTAGACCCATAATAAAGTCCATACCAATACTCTCCCACTTCCATTGGGGTATATCAAGTGGTTTCAGTTTTCCTGCAGGTCTGAAATGCTCAGCCTTGACTTGCTGACACACAAAGCATCTACTCACGAATTCTGCAATTTCCTTCTTCATATTCGGCCATCAAAAGGATCTTTTCAAATCCTTAAACATCTTAGTACCTCCAGGATGAATAGTGTATCTAGATCTATGAGCTTCTTCGAGAATCTTATTCTTGATTTCTGCTACATCAGGTACACAGGTCCTTCCTTGAAAGAACAATCGGCCATCGTCTGCCATCATGAAATCAGGTCATCTACTCAAATTCTCCTTGATCTCTACCAACTCTGGGTCATTGTCTTACAAGGTCTTGATTTCCATTAACAATTCTGGTCTGAGTTGAATCTGAGCGATCGTAACCCGATCCTTGTCAACATTGAGATCCAAACTAGCTAACTGCTCCAACAGCCTCCATTCTTGTAACATAAGATGCGACAATTTAGCTATTGGCTTACGACTCAAGGCATCTGCTACTACATTCCCTTTTCCAGGATGGTATTCTATAGAGAAGTCAAAGTCCTTTAAATACTCGAGCCATCTCCTCTGCCTCATATTGAGTTCCTTTTGAGAAAACAAATACTTCAGACTCTTATGATCTGAGAACACCATAAATGTCTCTCCATACAAGTAGTACCTCCATATCTTCAAGGCAAACACCACTTCTGCAAGTTCCAAATCATGAACATGATAGTTCTCTTCATGCTTCCTCAACTGCCTAGAAGAATAGGCTATCACTTTCCCATGCTGCATGAGCACACAACCTAGACCAATGCCTGAAGCATTCGTATACACCACGAAACCTCCTTCTCCTGATGGTAAAGCCAACACAGGGGTAGTAGTTAGATATTCCTTCAAGGTCTGAAAACTTCTCTCGCAATCCTCATACCAATCAAATTTGTTCTCCTTGCGGGTCAATCTTGTTAAAGGTATAGCAATCTTGGAGAAATCCTTAATAAACCTCCGGTAATAACCTACTAGGCCTAGGAAACTTCTAACTTCAATCACACTAGCAGGCCTATCCCAATTCTCCACTGCCTCTACCTTCGAGGGGTCAACAGAAATACCTTCCTTTGTAATAATATGCCCTAAAAAGGACACCTCTTGTAGCCAGAATTCACACTTACTAAACTTGGCGTGTAGCTGATGGTCTCTCAATAATTGCAACGCCATCCTCAGATGTTCGGCATGCTCCTCCTCGCTCTTAGAATAAATCAAGATGTCATCAATAAACACCACGACCCATTGATCAAGATAGGGCCGAAACACATTGTTTATCAACTGCATGAAAGTTGCGGGTGCATTCGTTAGACCAAAAGGCATAACCACAAATTCAAAATGCCCATACCTGCTATGAAATGCCGTTTTATAAATATCTTCATCCTTGATTTGCAACTGATGATATCATTATCGGAGATCAATCTTAGAAAAATGCTGAGCTCCTGCTATCTGATCAAATAATTCGTCAATTCTCGGCAATGGGTACTTGTTCTTGATAGTTAGCTGATTCAATTGTCGATAATCGATGCACAACCTCATCGAACCATCCTTCTTCCGGACAAATAATACTGGAGCTCCACACGGGGATGTACTTGGATGAACGAACCCCTTCTCAAGTAATTCCATTAACTGCTGCTTCAATTCCCTCAGCTCCGCAGGAGACATACGATAAGGAGTCTTAGAAACAGGGGTCACGCCAGGAATTAAATCAATAGAAAAGATAACCTCTCTCTCAGGTGGAAGTCCTGAAAAATCCTCAGGAAAGACATCCAAAAAATCTCGGACAATAGGAATGTCCTGAATCTCAATCTTCTTCTCAGGGGTCACATAAACAAAGGCTAGGAAAGCCTGACATCCTCTCCTCATCAACTTATCAGCTCGGAGGGCCGTAATAAGTGGCACAGACTTATGGTTCCTAACCCCTATAAAAGAAATTCTTGAGTGTCTAGAAAAAGATACGGAACTGGAACTACAATGAACATTGGCCTCGTGCTTAGCCAACCAATCTGCTCCTAGAATTACATCATAGTCTTTCATATCCATACAAACTAAATCAGTTGGCCAGTTCTGTTCATTAATCATAACCTTACTAGAAGGATAGAAATACTTAATTGCTGAACAAGAACCAATAGGGGTTGATATCTCTAATGGGGAATTCATTAAAACCGGCTTCACAGCCAAAGACTTAGCAAATTTCCGAGAAACAAAAGAATGAGTGGCACCGGTATCAAAGAGAATGAATGCTGGCTTTTCATGAATAATAAGAGTACCTTCAATGAGTCCACCCTCCTCGGTGGTGCCTGCATCATCTTCTTGTAGGGCTTGGAGCTTGCCCTGCTGCTTCTTGTTTCCTTGCGACTTAGTCGGAGTCGCTTGATCTGACAAAAGGGGGCACTCAGGAATACGATGGTCCCTACTACCACAACGTAGATAGGCACCCAGCTTGCGCCATCACTCTTCCATCCTGTGACCTGAACGGTCACAAAACTTGCACACGCCCTTAAACGGCATGATCGGGCCAGGCTTCTTGTCTTCATTCTTCGGGACCTTGCCCTTCCACGAACCAGACCCTCCATTGGGCCTCTTCTTGCCATTGCCGGGTTTAGGGTTCCCGGATCCAGTAGGTTGCGCCGTCTTAACATTCTTCCCACGGATTCTCTCCGTCATCTCCAAGGTGTCTTCCAAAACTTGAGCTTTCCTTACCATCTTCGCATATGTCTGAATTTCCATTGGCGCCAATTGATTAATATAATGTAACTTCAGCCCATTTAGGAAACGCTTGGCCTTCATCTTTTCTGTGGAAATCAAGTGAGTGGCGTAATCAGAGAGTCTAGAGAAATGAGCTTCATACTCCGCCACAGATAAACTCCGCTGCTTCAGAGCAGCAAACTCAGCGGCTTTCTTTTCTTGGACTCTATCGGAAAAGTATTTACTGTTAAAGAATTCCTCAAACTCCTTCCACGAGATTTACCTGTCACTGAGGGTCGCTTTTACTGCATCCCACCATGTTCTCGCATCACGTTCTAGCTGGAAAGTCATTAGAAGAACACGCTCCTGGTCACTGCACTGCATCACTTCGAAGACCCTCTCCATCTCCTTCAACTAGTGCTCGGCTTCATCAGGGTCGGTCGAGCCTCCAAAACGCGGGGGATTCATCCCACGGAAATTCCGGTGAAGATCGCCAGCTCCATGATTTGCCGCTCCACCATGGGCCACTTGCTGCAAGGCCCGAGTGAGTCCTTGAACTGTTCACTGCATATCTCGCCATTGCGCACGTTCAGCCGCCATTAGAATGTCGTGCACGTAGAATAAATTATTTTAGGATCATTTAGAAGGAATAGTTTAGAATTTGTTTATTAACTCAACCCAAGTATCTACCCAATTCTCACTAGACTGGATTCTTAGACTTATAGCAAGGTTGTAGGTTCTACGACATCACTTAGAATCCTAGAACTTAGAAAACCTAGGAATATTAGAAACCTAGGCTCTGATACCACCTAACTGTCACGCCCCGACGCGGAATCTCGAGACTGGCAGTAGATGTTGTGCCCCTGTGTGGTTTTGATGATGACTGACACACCATGAGTCACACTGAGGTGTGCTAGATGACTGATTGACTGCTTGAATATCTGATTGCTTTATCTGATTGTTTGCTTGAATAGCTAATTCATGAATATGGCTAGATTGGGGCAACGTAGTGGCTAATTGTTTGCTGTTTGCTCATGCATTTCAAGTCTGTACATTGGGTTAACATCTTCAAGTCTGTACAGCCGTTTGCATTGGGTTTAAAGTCTATACATTGCACTGTTCCTTTCATCTTCGTGTTGTTCATGATCACTACACTTCGTGTTGTTTCCCCTCACTAACACGAAAAGATTTCGTGTCGTCTGAGCTTACAACACTCCGTGTTGATTCCTATGCTTTACAAGAAATAGCTGCTAAGAGGTAATACTTCGTGTGTCCGTACTGTGTATGTCATACTTCGTGTTGTTTATATTTACTGTCCTTCACTTCACGTCGTATGTCCGTGTTGTTTCCATTATATCTCGTGTCGCTCCCTTTGTTTTTAGTAGTTTACTTCGTGTCGTTTCACTTCATGTCATTTTGACTTCGTGTCAATTACTGTTCTGTCTTAGTGTTGTCTTCACTCCGTGTCGATTTCTATCCTCATCGTCTTAGTGTTGTTTTCACTTCGTGTCGTCTCTTTGTATTCTGTCTTCGTGTTGGTTTTTCATTTTAGACTTCGTGTCTTTCTCGCTTTGACCACACTGCGTGTCGATTTCAGTTTTCGTCTTCGTGTTGTTTTCAACTCGTGACGGCTTCTGTCATCTGTCTCCATGTCGTACTTACTTCGTGTCGGTTACTGTTGTTTCTGTGTCTTCGTGTCGTTTTTTTGTTCCACTGCGTGCAGAACGTTGCAGCACCTCGTGTTGCTTTCTGTGGCACTTCGTGTCGTTCTCCTTGTTGCGTCTCCGTGTTATGTTTATGGACTTCGTGTCATTTTCTTTATTTCGTGTTGTAGTCAACGTGTGTACCTTGTGTCGTTCTTTTCTATCTCGTGCTGGTTTCTGTACCACCCCGTGTTACCCATAGGTCTTTGTTTTCACTTGTATTCGTGTCTCCGTGTTGTTTTTGTCTTCTACTTCGTGTTGTGTTCTTTCTACTTCGTGTCGTTGTTGTTCTATTGCGTACAGTACATTGCAGCACCTCATGTTGCTTCCTGTGCCACCTCGTGTCGTTTTCTGTGTAGTGTGTGTTTTTGTCACCACTATACTTCGTGTCGTTGTCCTTTACTCCGTGCTGTTTACATCGTCCTCATGTCGTTCCCAGTACAGTTCATTTACCTCATGCAGCTTTGCCTTTTGTGGCCATACAGCGTGTTAATGGTTTTTAATATCATTACAGGTCCGAGGAAGAACATTCCTCACACCTGGGCTGCACGTGATCCGAGACAAGAGGAACCAATCTGCTAAAGGCACGTGGCAGGAAGCTTCTGGATCAAGCGTGGGAGGCACACGCGTTTTGTGCCCTATCCATCTGCTGTTGCTGCTATAAATAGAACCCTTCGTCCTCAGATGAAGGGGATTGAAGTAGAAAGCCTGAAGAGCAAAAAGCCTTTCGATCCAGAAAAAGAAGAAAAGAAAGAAAAGAAGAGAGTAGAGAAGAGAGTGAGAGGGAGAGCAGAAGAAGAAAAAGAGAGAGAGATAGTGCTCGTGTGAAGAGAGAAGGAAGAAAGAAGAAAGAGGGAAGAAGAAGAAGTGTAGCAGAGAGTAAGAGATTAGGAGAGCAGAAGAAAGAGAAAGAGAGATAGAGAGTGAGCTAGAGAGCTCGTGGTAAAGAAGGAAGAAGCTGCTTGAAGATCTGTTTCCTGCTGGACCGTGGATCAAATCCAGGCCAGCCAGCTCCTGCGAGAGCCACATTTGTTCTTAGTTTTTCAGCCTTCTGTTGCTGGTTTTTGTTTTTCCTTTGAGCTATTCAGTTGCTGTATTTCCGATTCTCAGTAGAGAGGTCGGGGTCCCTCCTGTTGGTTCAGGAGAAGGGAGATTGATATCTCCGGTTGCAAGTAGCTGGGTGCTACTTGTGGGTCCCCTCGGGTTAGAGGAAGGGAGATCTGATCTCCGGTTCTGGGCTTGTGGATTGCAAGTCCAGGGGTCCCTCCTGGTCTGGAGGAAGAGAGGTCTTCGACCTCTGGTTTGCAGGTGACTTAGTGTCACTTGTGTTTCCCTCTGGTGTTAAGAGGAAGAGAGACTTGGGTCTCTAGGTTCCCCTCCGGCTTGGAGGAAGGGAGGATTGATCCTCCGGTTCTAGTCTTGTGGGTTGCAAGACTAGGTGTTCCCTCCGGTCTGGAGGAAGAGAGACCGTGGGTCTCTGGTTTGCAAGCAGCAGTTGGGCTGCTTGTGGGCTCCCTCCAGGTTAGGAGGAAGAGGGGTCTTCGACCTCTGGTTCACTAGTAGTGGGGGCTGCTACTAGTGGGGTTCCCTCTTGGTAAAGAGGAAGAGAGACGTAAGTCTCTGGGTTCTAGTGACTGTGGGTTGCTAGAGGTTCCCTCCGGGTAGGAGGAAGAGGAGAGGTTGTTCTCCTGGGGAAGCTGTGTATCAGCGTATGTTGGCAAGCTGTGTTGCCCAGCTGTTAGTGAAGCCACACTTGGTTTGAGTGTGGGGTGGATGTAGGTCTGAAGGACCGAACCACCTAAAACCCCTTGTGCGTTGTGGTTTGGTTTATCTGCTTTTGCTTCCGCTAGATGATGGCACAGGGGCGCTCTAAGCGTGTGGCTTCTGGTTGAGCAGAAGTGTTGATTAGTTCTCTTGGAATACTTTAATCTGTCAAGAGAGCGTAATTCCTGTTGAGCATCAGATTGTTGAATCTATCTTGTTATTATTCTAGTTTTATTTGGGTGAAGTTTATTAACGGGTTATATTCATTCACCCCCCCTCTGAATACTGCACCGAACCTATCAATTGGTATCAGAGCGGTTCTCTGATTGATCAGATCCAACGATCTGCAGAGGATCCTGCTGTCCATTGGTACACTTCTGACTCTACTCCTTTGCTGCATTAATCTGTTTGCGGATTTATTCAATGGGTTCTCTACCGGTTTTCAATGGCTCTAACTTTAACTCATGGATTGGCAGTCTTCACCAATATGTGAAAATGATTGATCCGGATCTGTGGAAGTTAATTTCACAAGGTCCCCACAGATTGCCAAAAGAAGAGTCCAAATGGACTAAAAGCCACAAGTCAAAATATGAAGAAAATCAGAAGGCCTTTAACCTGATGAGAGCTGCAATTGACAGAGCCTTATGGTCTTATATTCATGATTGCAGGTCCGCCAAGGACATTATGGATGAGCTGAAGCTTGCTCAGAAGGGAAATGTCGACAACGGTCTGATGGCTGACAAGAGCAACCATGGTAGTGATCAAGATGAATCCGAAGAACGTGATGATGAGGAGGTAAACCCTTTTGAGAATTTTTCATTAGACGATTGGGAAGATGCCTATGCAAATCTGTTAAGATCCCGTAAGAAACTAGGGAAGAAATATAAAGGTCTGAAAAAAAAGCTGGAAAATCTAGGAGGTGAAAAACTTGAAACTCTGAAAACTGAAAATGAAATTTTAAGAAGACAACTACAAGCCTTTGACTCTATTACTACAGATCTAGATCATTTGAAATCTAAAAAACAAACTCTTATGAAACAAATTGGTCTACACAAAAAGGAGAGTCAAAAGCTCGATTGTGAAATTGTTGAACTAAAGGAAAGGCTTAGCTTCGTTGATCAGACTCATAACATTGATGTTGTTCAAAATGAAAGATTGGTGAGAGATTTAGAGTGTATCAATTCTGAATTGAAAGAATTGAAATCTGAGAATGAAAAGCTCAAAAACCAATCCAAAGAATTTGAACATAAATCAATGAACCTTGAAAAAGAAAATGGTTTAATCTCTGAGAAATTGGAGGCTGAAAGAACAATGAATTCAGAGATTCAGAAAAATCTTGACAAATTTCAATCTGAAGAACTAAGAGAAATGTTTTATGAATGTCAGTCTTCAACAGATAAATGGGTGTTTGATGATGAAATCCTAGAGCAGAATAGTAAACTGAAAGAGGAAATCAATGAGTTGAATCACCTAAACACACAGTTGACAGATAGGCTAATGACTATTGAAAAAGGCAAGTGTGTTAGTGTGGATAGTTCTGATAGGTTGATGAATGCTGAACAAGAAATTGAGAGCCTAAAAACCATCAACCTAATGTTAAATGGAAATGTCAGTTGCAGTGAATAGAAAATAGCTGGATACGAGCTTACTATCACATCCCTTCAACAAGAAGTTGATGATCTTTACAAGTCCCTATCTGAAGCTGACAAGGAAATAGAATTAAAACAGAAAGTAGAGAAACTCAAAAGCCTGAATGATGCCTTGCATCAACAAGTAATTTCCTATGAAACAGATTTGTCCACATATGAGGCTAAAATTGCTGATTTGAATTCTGAGATTAAAGATTTGAAAAATTCTCTATCAAAATTTGTCAAAGGAAAGGACAATCTGAATAAGCTTCTTGGAAAGAGTGATAACTTTGAGAGAAAGGGACTGGGCTATAGTCCGACAAATAAAAGGAGTAATGGGAATAAAACATCCACTATTTTTGTTAAAGCTTCCAATCAGAACACAACCTCTGCTCCTTCTGTCTTCCAATTCACTGCACAAAAATCCACTGTGAAACCCAAAACTGTGGAACAAACTCCAAAACAGAAAAAGGGTGAAAACTCACAGAAAAAGGAAAAAGGCACTCATGTTGCTATAAAAAAGGCTACACACAATTCACATGATCTCACACACACTCATATTACAAAGGGGTCATGTTATTATTGTGGGAAAGGAGGTCACATAATGGAAGACTGCAGATTGATGTTAAAGGATGAGCATGCTAGTGGAACTTTACATTCAAGAAATCTCTCTAATAGAAACCATGCTGCTAGGAAGCCTGATGCTACATGTTATTATTGTGGGAAGCATGGTCATCACATGAATGAATGTTTTATCATGAAAGAAGACGATAAACTTCCTGCCAAGTCTTCCATGCATTTTCATGATCCATATGGATCTAAACACAATTCTAATAAGCACATTGTGTGCTTCAACTGCCATAAGCCTGGGCACAAAGCTGCTGAGTGCTGGTTTAGATCTACTTGGGGTAAAAATGGCTTTCATAGAAGGAATTCTTTTGCTTGCTCTCACTGTGGGAAGAATGGCCATACAGTCAAGAAATGTTGGCATGTTCAGAAGAACAATGTTAACCCCTATGGTGTCAAATTCCCTGCAAAACCATTTGCAATATTTTCATGCTATAACTGTGGGAAGCAAGGACACAAATATTCTGAATGTTGGCTGGTTAGGAATAAGAATAATCAAACTATTCATGCATATAACAGAAAACCTTATAATCATGTTTATAAACCTTATACTACTGTTACTATGCATCATAAAAACCAGAAACTAGTCACGACATGTAGATATTGTGGGAAGTTCGGTCACTCTATGATAGATTGCTATCTGATGGATCATGGTGACCATATTGCTATGAATTTGCTTAAATCACCTGTCAGGGCTAAAGCAGGACCCAAAGCTGCTTGGGTCCCTGCAGGATCAAGATGATCAAATAATTTGCAGGTGTGCCTTGGACTGAGGAATAAAGAGGGGTAAAGAAAACCAAGGCACCCAAGATGATAAAGCCCCATTCAGGTAAATTCTGAAAACTTTGTATTCTGGGTTGTGTGATCTGAATGCACTGCAGATCATGATAATTCTTTCGCGCATTGTCTAACTGAAACTAATTGGAAAAATATGAAATGCTCATGAAAATGATTGAGTTTATTTCAAAATGCATTTGCACACAAATGCCATGATGAATGATATGCCAAACTCCTTGTATGTTGAATTGCACTATGATGCATGACCACTTTGGTATATCAAATGGTAAGCTACTACAGGGCAGAGGAAATCTGTCTAGAAGTTCTTACTTTGTGTGAGATGGTCTTGTAGACCAAGTTCTCCACCTAGTACCATGGGTCATATCTCCTCATAGGGCAGTCTGAATGAGCATAAACCTTGAAATCATGTTTCAATGCTTTAATTGCATATCAGATAATGTCCGCATCTTCATGTGAATATTTTTGCTTCATGCCCGTGCATACATGTAGTTAATTGCATTGCATTTCATTACATTGAAAAATGTCGAAAAGATACATTGAATGCATACATTTAGGGGGAGCATTATTCATACATCTGAATTCACTCAACTGTCTTGAGATTTACTGCATAGCATGTTAAATCTGTTGTTGCATAGTCATTCATCACCTACATTGTCTGCATGACATATAGGATGATTCAGTGTTTTTAGTTAGAGGGAATCATTGCATAGCATATCACTTCTTTGAAAAATCAAAAAAAAAGGGGGGGAAGGGAAATATCACTGCATATAGATAGGGGGAGCTTGCTTAATCCGTTCTTCTCCAACTATATGATTCATCTTGTCATATCTGAAGTGTCAGTGATTCCATCATTCTAAGTGGTATCAAATGATTTCTTGACTACTTCTGAAGTTGTTCATAATCTGAATGCTTACCTTATTGGTATCTGTTTGTGTCTCCTAAATCTGCTGAATGAGAGCTTTTTCTCTATTCAGTCAACTTTGAACCTCTTTGCTCAAGAGCAGCTCATTTGCTACAATTCTTCAGAATCATGCTGTTTAGTGAATATTCTCACTTGAATTACTCTGCTGAGACATGAAGTAAACCTTCAGCCTGATACTACTTCATAAAAGTTAAAATATCTTTAATGAGGAAACTTCCATTATACATGCTTAAGAACATTTGTTAATTGAAAGTGGTTTAAGTCTAATGTACTCTTGTTTGGTCACAAGAAACTTGAAAATATCTGTTTCAACCTCTTAATAAACTTTAACTGTCTGCTTCATGTAAATTCATGTAAGACTTTCTGAAATCTGAAAAGTTGATATCCATGTCTACGTTGACTGAGATATATAGTGTATGTGGTTGTTCCTAAACAACTAACTTGTTCTGAAACCTTTTAAGTAAAAGTATGAACAGAGCAATGACTATGGCTACTGAGAAACCTGTCCAAAGGATTGTGTCATGAAGTACCATGATTAACTCTGTTTAAAGAGATGATTGGAAATTATTATGAAAATATGGCAGAGCAACGGCATAGTTGTATTGAGTAACTGTGGATTCTGGCCTTTGATCAAGGTGTATCCTCATGACCAAAGATACTTTTTAATGCTACCTCTGTTCTCTAAAATGGGAGAAACAGTACGGTTGTCACACTGAGTAACTGGGGATTCTGACCTCTGATCAAGGTATCTCTCCACGTCAAAAGGTGCTGATAAACCAAAATTGTTCATTAAAGAAAGATTTGAACAAGTGCAAATCAATTTCTGAAAGAACAAGTAAAATACAAGAGCAATCACTTATGTTTCTTTTAAAGTTGTCATGGAAAGTAAACTAATTAAGATAGAAGTTAGTTGTACTAGAATCTTATATGAGCTTGTAGTTCCTTTTTATTAAGTGTTGGTTCAGATATGAGTACAATTTCTTTTGAAATTTTCAGTTTACATCATTCTTAAACCATATCTGACAATCAAGGTTTCATAAGCTTTTATGATGGAGGAATCCAGAACTTAAGACTTTGATTTTATGAAGTTGGTATCTTGCTGAAAAAATTCATTATCTCAAGTTTCACAAATTGTTGAATCTGCTCATCCTATTGCCCTTTATCACTGTGATTTGATTCAGACTGGTTGTCACATATGAGAGTTGTTGTCTCTGGATAACCAGAGTTCATCCTTGTAGATTTCTCTTGCATCAAGGATCATAAGGGTAGAATTCTCTGGTCTGTTTGAGAGACTACATGCATAAGGGGGCAATGTGCTAGATTGTCTGATCGTGTTATTTGTCTGCATTAGCTCTATATCTTTTGCCATGTCAAAGGGGGAGTATTGTTGCATATGCATGAATGCATAAGTTGTTTGACTAAGGGGGAGAATTATTTTAATTGCTTCTGATATTGTGTTGCCATCTTCTGCTGAACTATCTTGAGTGTCTCATATGACATCTCTGGTTTATTCGTTTTGCTAAAGTAAAAGGGGCTGCTTAGTCAAAAAGGGGGAGTTTTTTGATTAACAATTGGTTTTAATTCACTCTTCAACTCATGTCTTTTTACTGAAGGCAAAGGGGGAGAAGAATCTTATCTGAGTCAGTCTGAGTCAGTGTAACTCATAGTGTTGCCATCATCAAAAAGGGGGAGATTGTTGTGCCCCTGTGTGGTTTTGATGATGACTGACACACCATGAGTCACACTGAGGTGTGCTAGATGACTGATTGACTGCTTGAATATCTGATTGCTTTATCTGATTGTTTGCTTGAATAGCTAATTCATGAATATGGCTAGATTGGGGCAACGTAGTGGCTAATTGTTTGCTGTTTGCTCATGCATTTCAAGTCTATACATTGGGTTCACATCTTCAAGTCTGTACAGCCGTTTGCATTGGGTTTAAAGTCTATACATTGCACTGTTCCTTTCATCTTCGTGTTGTTCATGATCACTACACTTCGTGTTGTTTCCCCTCACTAACACGAAAAGATTTCGTGTCATCTGAGCTTACAACACTCCGTGTTGATTCCTATGCTTTACAAGAAATAGCTGCTAAGAGGTAATACTTCGTGTGTCCGTACTGTGTATGTCATACTTCGTGTTGTTTATATTTACTGTCCTTCACTTCACGTCGTATGTCCGTGTTGTTTCCATTATATCTCGTGTCGTTCCCTTTGTTTTTAGTAGTTTACTTCGTGTCGTTTCACTTCATGTCATTTTGACTTCGTGTCAATTACTGTTCTGTCTTCGTGTTGTCTTCACTCCGTGTCGATTTCTGTCCTCATCGTCTTAGTGTTGTTTTCACTTCGTGTCAACTTCACTTCGTGTCGTCTCTTTGTATTCTGTCTTCGTGTTGGTTTTTCGTTTTAGACTTCGTGTCTTTCTCACTTTGACCACACTCCGTGTCGATTTCAGTTTTCGTCTTCGTGTTGTTTTCAACTCGTGACGGCTTCTGTCATCTGTCTCCATGTCGTACTTACTTCGTGTCGGTTACTGTTGTTTCTGTGTCTTCGTGTCATTTTTTTGTTCCACTGCGTGCAGAACGTTGCAGCACCTCGTGTTGCTTTCTGTGGCACTTCGTGTCATTCTCCTTGTTGCGTCTCCGTGTTATGTTTATGGACTTCGTGTCGTTTTCTTTATTTCGTGTTGTAGTCAACGTGTGTACCTTGTGTCGTTCTTTTCTATCTCGTGCTGGTTTCTGTACCACCCCGTGTTACCCATAGGTCTTTGTTTTCACTTGTATTCGTGTCTCCGTGTTGTTTTTGTCTTCTACTTCGTGTTGTGTTCTTTCTACTTCGTGTCGTTGTTGTTCTATTGCGTACAGTACGTTGCAGCACCTCATGTTGCTTCATGTACCACCTCGTGTCATTTTCTGTGTAGTGTGTGTTTTTGTCACCACTATACTCGTGTCGTTGTCCTTTACTCCGTGTTGTTTTCATCGTCCTCATGTCATTCCCAGTACAGTTCATTTACCTCATGCAGCTTTGCCTTTTGTGGCCATACAGCGTGTTAATGGTTTTTAATATCATTACAGGTCCGAGGAAGAACATTCCTCACACCTGGGCTGCACGTGATCTGAGACAAGAGGAACCAATCTGCTAAAGGCACGTGGCAGGAAGCTTCTGGATCAAGCGTGGGAGGCACACGCATTTTGTGCCCTATCCATCTGCTGTTGCTGCTATAAATAGAACCCTTCGTCCTCAGATGAAGGGGATTGAAGTAGAAAGCCTGAAGAGCAAAAAGCCTTTCGATCCAGAAAAAGAAGAAAAGAAAGAAAAGAAGAGAGTAGAGAAGAGAGTGAGAGGGAGAGCAGAAGAAGAAAAAGAGAGAGAGATAGTGCTCGTGTGAAGAGAGAAGGAAGAAAGAAGAAAGAGGGAAGAAGAAGAGGTGTAGCAGAGAGTAAGAGATTAGGAGAGCAGAAGAAAGAGAAAGAGAGATAGAGAGTGAGCTAGAGAGCTCGTGGTAAAGAAGAAAGAAGCTGCTTGAAGATCTGTTTCCTGCTGGACCGTGGATCAAATCCAGGCCAGCCAGCTCCTGCGAGAGCCACCTTTGTTCTTAGTTTTTCAGCCTTCTGTTGCTGGTTTTTGTTTTTCCTTTGAGCTATTCAGTTGCTGTATTTCCGATTCTCAGTAGAGAGGTCGGGGTCCCTCCTGTTGGTTCAGGAGAAGGGAGATTGATATCTCCGGTTGCAAGTAGCTGGGTGCTACTTGTGGGTCCCCTCGGGTTAGAGGAAGGGAGATCTGGTCTCCGGTTCTGGGCTTGTGGATTGCAAGTCCAGGGGTCCCTCCTGGTCTGGAGGAAGAGAGGTCTTCGACCTCTGGTTTGCAGGTGACTTAGTGTCACTTGTGTTTCCCTCTGGTGTTAAGAGGAAGAGAGACTTGGGTCTCTAGGTTCCCCTCCGGCTTGGAGGAAGGGAGGATTGATCCTCCGGTTCTAGTCTTGTGGGTTGCAAGACTAGGTGTTCCCTCCGGTCTGGAGGAAGAGAGACCGTGGGTCTCTGGTTTGCAAGCAGCAGGTGGGCTGCTTGTGGGCTCCCTCCAGGTTAGGAGGAAGAGGGGTCTTCGACCTCTGGTTCACTAGTAGTGGGGGCTGCTACTAGTGGGGTTCCCTCTTGGTAAAGAGGAAGAGAGACGTAAGTCTCTGGGTTCTAGTGACTGTGGGTTGCTAGAGGTTCCCTCCGGGTAGGAGGAAGAGGAGAGGTTGTTCTCCTGGGGAAGCTGTGTATCAGCGTATGTTGGCAAGCTGTGTTGCCCAGCTGTTAGTGAAGCCACACTTGGTTTGAGTGTGGGGTAGATGTAGGTCTGAAGGACCGAACCACCTAAAACCCCTTGTGCGTTGTGGTTTGGTTTATCTGCTTTTGCTTCCGCTAGATGATGGCACAGGGGCGCTCTAAGCGTGTGGCTTCTGGTTGAGCAGAAGTGTTGATTAGTTCTCTTGGAATACTTTAATCTGTCAAGAGAGCGTAATTCCTGTTGAGCATCAGATTGTTGAATCTGTCTTGTTATTATTCTAGTTTTATTTGGGTGAAGTTTATTAACGGGTTATCTTCATTCACCCCCCCTCTGAATACTGCACCGAACCTATCAGTAGAAACAAGTAATAATAATAATATGTTGATTTACATACAAGATGTGCTAAAGCTTAGATATCAACATCACACAACTCCATTCATTAGCTAACAATTAAATAATCCAGATTCCAATCACATAAACTCCCTAAAACAATCTTTCGACAACATCCACTTAACACTATTGCATTGTTGAATTCAAATTACAATCCTCTCACAACATAAATAGACACAAATACTACGACTAGATCCACAGGCTTCAAACTGGCTCGCTCCAAGGCCATCACTCTTGCCCATCCCAATCAGTCTGTGAATCCTCTCCTGAGCTACCTGAAAAAGGGGGCGAAATTGGGTGAACGAACGCTCAGTAGGTAATAACAGGCAAATTTAAGTGATTAACCAATTAAATTACATTTTAAGCGCGAAAATAAAGAACGAAATGAAATGATAATATGACAACAAGATAATCGAACGAAGGCAAGATCATGATATAACTGGAAATCGGCCAATCAAGCAAGAACTAACCAAGTCAAGAAAACTTCAAGTACTATATTATTATCGTAGACATCATGCTAGTCATGCACTCGGTGCAATGCCTCACCATGTCATTCAAACTCCCCGGGGCACAAGTACTTTTCGGGCGCTCTTCCCAGGACCAGACCGGGCCCTTATGATGCGTTGGCATTGATTTGTTGGATCCAAGATCCCAAGTTATGTCTAGACATTAATCAAGTTAAATGGCCAATAGTGTCAAGTTATAACTTACCTCGGAGGATCCCAAGGATAAGTTGAAGTGATATTTGACCAAAAATTCAAGTTATCAAGAAAATTTCTAGTTATCAAGAACCAATCAGGTTCTTGGGTTCAAACACGAATAATCACGAAAATCACTTCTGGATGATAAGCGGTTTACACTGGGCCGCTCAACAAATAAACATTCGATACTGGACCGTTCAGGACAGAAATGGGTTGAGGATCAGTCTCACCGAAGTCGAGGATAAACGGTCCATCTGGGGCCGCTCTGGATAGAACGATCAAGAATGGGCCGCACGTAGCTAGAAGGACTGGAAGCCCAAGAACATGGTAAATGGGACTTATAGGGCCGCTCAATGGATGGACGGTCCAACAAGATCCGCTCTATGACGTGGGCGGTTCAAATTAGTCCGTTCAACAGAACTTAGCTCAGGGAAATAGAAATCTACCCAAATGGGCTCCGGGCTGTCATAAGTGGGGCAGAACTGAACCCGGTCCAGCCCACTGTCCACTGGTCATCCTAGGGCTTATCAGGTCAATCCAAACATGATTTGGTCGAAGATAGAACAAGGTTAATCGACCAAGGTAAGTGGCACTTGGCCAGAGTTGCATGGTTCTTAATGGGCCACCTACTGAGTCAGACGGTCCCTTCCGGGCCGCGTAAACCTCAGGGGGTCAAAGTTGAGCCCTGACTCACAACACGATAATCCGAGCGATTCGGTCACGTACACAGGTTCAGGCCTTGGTGGTACAACCTGCCCGGCGTTGTAGTGGGATCCCATGCTTGCGGGGGCTTACGGAGGTCCCGTAATGAAGATCCTATTCCTACGGAAGGAATATCTGGCGGAGAGTCCCAATCGTTACAAGGAATGAGGCTATCAAATCATCAAAAATCAGTATGGCGGTCAGTCAATCCTACCGGAGTAGAACGACTGTCAAACAATCCTAATAGCATGAAATCATGGTTGAATTAACATATTGAAATAAATTAAGGCTATGATGAAAGAATAATCAAACATTATGAAATCTATTCTCACATATGTTCCTTTTTCTTATGGATTATTAACCTATCATTAGCCAAAATTCTACTAAGTTAAATCATTATAAAAAGGAAAACAAGCAGTTCTATACAATTGGGCAGTTCTGTCTGAGCCGCTCACTGTCCTCGGCGGTTGCACGACAGGCCGTTCAGCTCCTTCCAGGTCAGAAGGCCTGTCAGGGTTGAGCGGTCTGTAATGTGCCGTTGGGGAACATGCACGGTCTGGAACAGGCCGCGTAATGATAGGGCGGTTAGGGTTAAGCCGCGCAAACTACGAAACCGATCAAAAGCATAATACATGAACGGTCAGGAACTAGCCGCCTGACATGGATGGGTGGCCTCTCGAGAGGCTGCGCAAATCAACCCAGCCCGCCACCCCTTCGTCTTATCCGTTGCCAGCGGGGTTGGCTAGGGTTAGCACGAATGTCTAAATACGAACAGTATAAATCATAAAAATTAGGGCTTTTATAGTCAAAGGAATGAGCATGAAAAGTTTTACAAGATAGCATGATCAATTTCATGTTTAGTGCCTGGAATCCCTATGTAAATCAAGATGGAACAATGTTAACCCTAGTTCTAGCATGCTTCCACTAAACCTCAAAATAATAACAGGATACTAGATTAAAATTACGGCTTTGTAGACCAATCGAAAGAGGACAGAACAACGCTTCTATTGATGTATCACACTTAGGGTTTGGCTTGCTATCACCTACCTTATTCGAAGGGTGAAGGAAGAAGAGGGATGTCGACGCACTAGGTACACACCGCCAAAGATCATCGGAATTCTCCCCCGATCGAGCTCCTCTCCGGCCGCCACAGCAACTAAACAATTCTAGAGTTGCTAAGGGTCATTTTTATAGGTTCAATTGAGTCTAGGGAGTCCTAATCGCGAAGATAGAGTCCCATCATCGTGGACGTGAGAGATTCGTGTGAGACCGAGTCTATCCACTACTCCGCCGCCAAATACTCCTCCTAGGGTTAGGGTTTCAAAGATTAATCAGAGGGGAAACGAAGAGTTAATCTTAGCCTTTCATTTGCATCTAGTTTTAGCTTAAATGGTCGGGTATTGGGCTCGAATTTCACGTTTTAAGGTCCGATTAGGCTAAGTGTGGTTTTGGGCCTTAATCTGTTAATTCGACTTGCTTACAATTTTTATTTGGGCTGGTCATAGAAGATAATTTTACTAAGCGTTTTATCCAGATTTTTATGAAATGGTCAAATTTTGACTTATCTTATTTCTTAAAAAATCTCTTATTAATTTTCTTGAAATTTTTATTCTTTAATAAATCGGGGTGCTGCGGAGATGTTGCCTAATTTTTGTTAGGTTTGGACTTAATAAAACGTGAGTTCTTAAATAATGAACCTCCGTGCTTGAGTATGTACCTCGCACGAGCTTATGACTATGCTCCTGGAGAGCCTGGGGCTCCAACTCAATAAACAATCAACCCAATTAACCTCAAAGTTCTCTAGAACATCTTAATAAACCTAATAGATTCAAAAATAGCCCAAAATCAACTTAACCGGCACGGTCTTAACCCGGCGTGCCCTAATACGGCGCTGTACCCCCCAACGCCGGATTAACATTAGACTCAAAATCACATAGTTTTGAATGGTTTACACCCGGTGCGCCCTAATCCGTCGCGCCCCAAGGCCATCGTGCCGGGTAAGTAGCTTGCCATGGCCGCGCCGGATTAGGGTGCTTTACCTACGCTTGGCCGCACCGGGAACCCTTCTCCTACGCTCGATCGCGCCAGTTTTGAATAAATATTCTCCCCTTCGAGCCGTTTTAATTCCCCCCTCATCTTCGAGATGATTTTCGTCTCCCTCAGCGGAGGTTAATAAACATGATTAATCACTGTCTGCCTTCATGATCTTGTTATCATGCTTTTGTATAATCATAAACGTCATGTTAGTGCATGAATGCTTGCATGGACCCTCGGTATATCAAATGGCACCAATGGAAGGCCGGGTAACGCCCGAGTTGAAGTCTTTGCTATGCGCGACGGTGGTCTTCGGACCTGTGTCCTCCGCCATGTATCGAGGATTTCCAACTTAATAAACCATGCCTCTCTTGCGTGATAGATAAAAGCATTTCATGTGACCTCGTCATATGCATCCTTTTGCATCTTATTTCGGCCTCGGATGGCCCACTATCTCGGCAATTAATCAAAGGTTTTCACTCTTATGGGGGATGTAATTAACGTCATAGCCTTTATGGTATGGTGGACTACTGGTCCCGACCCGAATCCCACTTTCGCCCAACATGGGTCAGAATGAGCGCATAATAATCTCGTCACTTATGTGACTGGCACGCCTGTGCGGTTAACTAATCAATTGATTATCGATTAATCAATTGGTTGGTCGACCCAAACAAAATGACCAAACAAATCCCATCGCAACAAGTCTGGCACGCCCGGTGGGACTAGTGTCACCTTTCATCTCTTTGCCAAGATATGTTGGCCCTGAGGCCCTCCCAAAGACTGCTGATCATTTGTTTGTTTTGTGTGGCAGGCAGACAATGTCATTATCGGGACTTGCTGCTGTTACCTTTGGCCCCGTGATCGTCGTCGGTCATGCTAAATATGGGTACCTAGCGGTGCCCACTGTCCTCAGGACATTCCCTGCTACTGTAGGCTTCCCCAATTTTTTGGGACTGGCCTTCGCTGATCTACTTCAAGTGGAGACCTCGGAGCCTGCCGAGGAGACTACGAAGAAAGTCAAGGCCTTGAAGGTTTGATGCTTCGTGGGCTCGCTCAAGAGTCCGGTTCAAGTCGCCAGCTGCCTGGTACACCACATCACCAATGGGGCCCGCTCCATTCCTGCCAAGAACTCCGGAGGACGCTAGCGCGGGGGCTTCCTACGGAATACTGCTACTATTATCGGACGTCTCTCCGTGTCTGGCAAGTCCATGATGATCGATGGAGTTCGCGTCTTCCTGGACGAACGTGACGCTCAGGTGGTCCCGGATCGGGTCATCCCCGCCGTACCTGTTTACAACTCCTACCAGGCCCTCTCTGGGTGGAGAGCTGAGAAAGAAGAAGCCGGCCGCCATGGCCATGAGAAGCTGGCCCCCAGGCCAAAGAAGTTCAAGCAGGTTTGGGTCCCTATGAAGATCCAACCCGCTCGCCAAGATGCACCAGTCCATCACCGCCCTGCACGTGACGGAGTGCAGGGCGGTGACAGAGTAGAAATGGAGAAGGAAAGGGGCCTGGCCCCAAGAAAGGAAGAGACGGTTGTGGACCCTTCACACCATGAGTGTTTCAGGGCTTGCGCCCGACAAGCCAACATCCCCACAGTGTGAAGAAGATTCCAGCAACTCGCCGGACGAGCTCGGCTTGCTTACATCCCTCCCGTTGGAGGTCGACAATTATCCACAGTCCTACATCAAGAACGGGGGCAAGAAGAAATGACCAACATGGTCAGAAACTATTTCAGGGGTCTAGGCAACCCCACGTTTGATGGGGGCATCCCTTGCCCCTCCACTTTTTTTTGAGGCTCGGATCGTCGTCGACTTATGCCATTATGTTCGTCATGTGTTTGTGAGTCTAGTCATGTAATTTTTATATTTTATTTGAGTCTTAAGCCATGTAATTTTCCTATTATTTGAGTCATGTACCTAGGTTAGTGAGTCATTTTCCTAAGTATTGTGTCATTAGGTTGGTTTGTTAGGCTATTGGGCCCAATTCATTGGGCTTGGCCCAAGGGCGCCCCTTCCCCTTCGGTTATTTGTCATTGAGTCAAATGTCAGGGACTTTTATAAAAATGTGGGTTTCCTATATATAGGACCACATTCCCCTCATTTTGAACTAATGAACAATTGAATGAAAATTGAAGTCCACTTCCAAATCCCACTAGATCTCCCTCTCTCTCACTCTCTCTCTCTAAGGGGTCCCCCCTCTCTCTCTCTCTCCCTCCACCCCAATTTTCAGAATTTTCTCTCTCCTCCCCATTCACCCCTCATTAAGACCCCTCCCCTTCCCCATACACTCATTTAACTCCCCCCCCCCCCCCAACCCCAAGGTGGCATCCTCCAATCCACACCCCACCTCCCAACCCCCAACTACCCCACTCTCCTTCCCAAAGCATCCCACCACCTTCCCAATGCTAAATTAGCTTCTCCCAAAGCCCAATTTCGAATTTCCCTCCAATGTCCCCCCCCCCCTTAGCTCCCTTGGTCGCCCAAATCCAACCCCAAACCCAGCCAAGGTCCCCCCCCCACCACCACCCCTCCATTCATACCCATTTCTTTTGCAGGTCAAGCTCTGGTTGCGGGCAGCAGGTTGGCCGTAGATTGAAGCAGCCACCACGTCCTCCTACGTGCGAATCTGAAGGGCGAAGAAATACCGTTGGAAGCGTCTTCGAGTCATCTTCGCAACGGTGGTGGTTTCGTCTGGATCCAAGCTCCGAGCTGTCCGTGAGAGCATTTCTCCCCCGACTGTGCGTAGCTTCCCTAGCAGAGCACCTAAGCCGGAGTTGAAGCTCTACAGCGGCCAACCTCCTGGGAATCAAGGCAGGAGTTCTTCATCAAAAATCTTCTCCTCTGAGTCCTCTTTCATCTCCGAATGGCAGAGCATCAATCGGCTTCCAGAACCCCTAGTTCCCATTTTTCTCGTCCAAGTGCGCAGACTGCTCCTGCGGATCCAGGTTCGACCTGCACCCACTCATCCGATAACTGCTCTCTTCTACGACCTCTGATTGCAACTCGTCAGCTCCTGCTCAAAGCTACTCCGACCACGGAAGCGTCACCGCTAGTCTTGCCTCAATCGGAGTTCAGGAGAGCCCACAGCGCCATCTGCAACCTGCTGTATTAGTTCTGCACTAGCCAGAGGCAGAAGTTGCTCACCTGTTCCAGTCGCTGGCCCGATCAGCCCCGAGTTCCAGAGCTTCTGTAAAAATTCAGAAACCATCCTCAGCCCGTTGGGCAACTTTTGGGGCAAGTCTCATCAAGATCCGAGCTCTTTGGAATTTTTGGCAGCATCATCACCGCCCCACTGTCCGGCGAACCTACAGGTTGGCAGAACCGGCGGAATTCGGCAAGTCGGGTTTCCTTTGCTTAATTCCCCACCCCGCTTAGCCGGCTGAAGGCCCCTCCCTGCGTGGAGGTAGTTTTGGATGTAATAAGTATAATCCCCACCCCAAGATCACCCCCCCTGCGAGAGGCATAGTGTTGTACTCTTTGCACTTTCAGGTCAAGCTACATCGCCGCGGCGATCGGGTGTATACCCTCGCCTCCCGGCGCGCCCACGTCTCCGAGCGAGATCGGTGTCTTCACACCGATCAGGTGAGCCTCTGATACTAACCTTGATAGCCTTACTTCTGCGAGTTTAGTATTGCTTTGATTGCTCGTCGGACGGTGAGAAGAGGGCCCGTACTTGTATGTTCATTTGTTGGTGCCACCGCGGACCGGGAGAGAGTGCCACCCCAAACCCCGCCCTGCGGGTCAGCTGCCCACTAAGTTGGGAATCCTAGACTCTTTAGGGTCAGCCTAAGCCAACTAAGTCCATTAGACTCATTGGGTCCCGCCTCGGACCCTTGCCATCATCCCCCGGCCCCGCCGGGTGACCGCGTGTGCCGTGTGAGTGAGACGCTATTGTGAGAATCATTGGAGTGCTTGTATGCTTGTGGATCTAGGTCCTAGGTTGTTCATTACATGCTTAGTCATCCTTGGGCTGTTCCACATCAAGTGGTATCAGAGCAAGTTCACAACTTGTCTCTATCAAGTTGGTCTTAGGGCATGTTTATGCATTTAGAGTCCTCGGTTGCATCTTTTGGTCCCTAGCATGGCCATCTCTTACCGACCTCACCAATCGGTCCTCTCCATAAGTCCAAACCACCAAAGGATGCCTACCACTAACACACATAACCTCCCGGGCCATGTCAACTACCTCATGAAGGCCTTGACCCATGCCAATGAGCGGCTTGATAACATATCGGGTCGACTCAACCAACTTGGAGAAAATGGGCCCGCCCCAAAGATGGACGATAGAAGGACATGTTCCCCACCTCCCATATTTGATGGAACTCAACATACTGACTATTTAAAGTGGGAAGTCTCGATGGACCATTACTTCACTTGGTATCCCATGTCCGAGGATGAGAAAGTCCGATTTGCCAAATTGCAACTTACCAAACGGGCCCACACTCATTGGTTGAAAATTGAAGGCTTAAGGATAATTATAAGGAAAGCTCCCCTCACAACATGGGGGGACATGAAGGAACAACTTAGGGCTACATATATTTTCCCCTCCCATTCCGAACACCAAAGCCCAAAGAGCATTTCAACTCCTTCATCTCCCCATGCCAACCCAAGACCCTAATCACGCATTCCCCACCATTTCCCACCTCCCCTACTCCAACCGCAACATCTACATCCTACACCACAACCATATGTCCACATACCCAATTGGACCCCATGTCCACCCCTCCACCTAGGCCCATAATGGCCACCACCCCTAAACCAAACTCCCCTCACCCAACCCACCTTCCACTTCCCACCCCAATCCTACCCCAATTTAGGCCTCCACTACTTCCACTCCCAAGTCCAACCCACGTCCGACCTTGCTCACCTCCTCGGGTGCGCCATGCATCGACTAACACCAACCCATCCACCATAGACCTTCCTACCCCATTGTCTTTAGGAGTTGCCACCCACACACCCACCCAAGTGGAGAGGGATACCAATCCGGATCCACCTCCCAAAATGGAGGAAATCCAAGGGCCACACAACTCACCCACCACTCCTAGCCTAGCTCCTCAAGAGCTACATACCCTTCCCCATGACACTGTCACCATAGATAAGTCTGTACTCCAATGGCTCAAGCAAGGCCTCACCGTTCCTAGTTCACAACCAAGCCACCTACCCATGGGACATCAATCCCAAATCATTCCCACTCAGCCTCATGTCACTTATCAAACCTCTTATTGTGTGTAAGATTTGGGAGACTTAGTGGCCTACCTACATTGGCAAGTCCACTTGACCGATATGCTAGCCATGAGGCCGTCGGAGCCTAGCACCATTAGCCTAGCTTACCCCGCCGTTGGCTCCATCACTTCCATCTACACTAATGACCAATTTACAAGTGAGATCATACTCTTGCTCCCCATGGAAGAGGAACCCATCCTAGTCTACTCCCCAACCATTGAGATCCCAAGTGCTTTGATTGGCCAACCCATTATCAACCTTGGCCCAAATAATTTGGAGGAAGATGACTCACCATTTGAGGACCTTGAGAACATGGAGTACCCCTACCTAGGTAACCCTTACCATGATCCCTTTAACCCCTTCCTAAGGGAGCCTAGATCTCCATGTAACCCACTCCCCCTATTCACCACCCACCTCACCCTACCCATATCGCCCATGTTGACCCAAACTTCTCCCGTCCTAGAATCGGGTCACACCATGAGAGCCTTGACCTTAGGCAACAAACACCTTTGGAGTAATGAAATGCCCCACCCCATAACCACCTTCCTAGATCCCTTCGACCCATTCACATGGAAGTTCAAAAGTCATCCCACATCTATGCACATGGAAGACACCTTTGGGATAAACATGCATGTGTCTAGGCTTACCACACCATTTGACATGATTCATAAGTCGGGTACATTCATTCACATCACCCACATGTCAAGTAGGAAGCATAAGTGGACCGTATTCGGATGTATTGGCCCACCTTCATTCATCATGAGTCTTAAGCATGAGAGGAGCATACATGGATGTCCGGGTCCCCCAACATCTGTCACACCCATGCATAAAAGGTTCATCTATGGATGTCCCGGCCCTCCTAAGTCTGTCACCATCTTCATGGCATCAAAGTGTGATTGGTCTACATTTGGCTGCCCAGGTCCACCTTTGCACACCATACTTTTCACATCCACATCGCATCATAGTGCATGGCATACGCATTCTCGCAAGCATATAGGAAAGAGCAATGAGGCTTACAAAAGGCGGGCAGATGCTCATCGGTGCCACTGTGAGTTCCAAGTGGGAGACTCGGTGATGGTGAGGACGGAGCGGCTCCTTTGGGGACCTGCCTCCAAGTTGAGAGCACGGGGTTCGGGACCCTTTCGAGTTCTGAGACGACTTGGCAGTAATGCTTATGAGCTAGACCTACCTAAGGGTTTTGGGGTACACCCTACTTTCAATATGGCGGACTTGGTACCCTACAAGGGTCCCGCGGTGGAACCCAGTGAGGAGCTCGAGCCTTTACCCCCCCTTGAGAGAGACACTCCTGGTGGGACTCCACTTCGTAGCTTGAGAGAACGACGAGAGTAGGTAGAGGCAATACTGGATGAGCAGAGTATCATTACTAGGCACAAGGTGTATCAGCGCTACCTGGTTAGGTGGAAGAACCGTCGCCCGATTGAGGACACTTGGGTGAGTCGGGAGGACCTGTTGTGACTTGACCTCGACATTCTGGAGCTGGTACTATCGCCAGGCGGACCCACACTCGACGGGGTCGAGTTCTCCCCACCCCGGGGGTATGATGGGGGCATCCCTTGCCCCTCCACTTTTTTTTGAGGCTCGGATCGTCGTCGACTTATGCCATTATGTTCGTCATGTGTTTGTGAGTCTAGTCATGTAATTTTTATATTTTATTTGAGTCTTAAGCCATGTAATTTTCCTATTATTTGAGTCATGTACCTAGGTTAGTGAGTCATTTTCCTAAGTATTGTGTCATTAGGTTGGTTTGTTAGGCTATTGGGCCCAATTCATTAGGCTTGGCCCAAGGGCGCCCCTTCCCCTTCGGTTATTTGTCATTGAGTCAAATGTCAGGGACTTTTGTAAAAATGTGGGTTTCCTATATATAGGACCCCATTCCCCTCATTTTGAACTAATGAACAATTGAATGAAAATTGAAATCCACTTCCAAATCCCACTAGATCTCCCTCTCTCTCTCACTCTCTCTCTCTAAGGGGTCCCCCCCTCTCTCTCTCTCTCCCTCCACCCCAATTTTCAGAATTTTCTCTCTCCTCCCCATTCACCCCTCATTAAGACCCCTCCCCTTCCCCATACACTCATTTAACTCCCCCCCCAACCCCAAGGTGGCATCCTCCTTTCCACACCCCACCTCCCAACCCCCAACTACCCCACTCTCCTTCCCAAAGCATCCCACCACCTTCCCAATGCTAAATTAGCTTCTCCCAAAGCCCAATTTTGAATTTCCCTCCCATCTCCCCCCCCCCTTAGCTCCCTTGGTCGCCCAAATCCAACCCCAAACCCAGCCAAGGTCGCCCCCCCACCACCACCCCTCCATTCATACCCATTTCTTTTGCAGGTCAAGCTCTGGTTGCAGGCAGCAGGTTGGCCGTAGCTTGAAGTGGCCACCACGTCCTCCTCCCTGCGAATCTGAAGGCCCAAGAAATACCGTTGGAAGCGTCTTCGAGTCATCTTCGCAATGGTGGTGGTTTCGTCTGGATCCAAGCTCCGACCTGTCTATGAGAGCATTTCTCCCCCGACTGTGCGCAGCTTCCCTAGCAGAGCACCTGAGCCGGAGTTGAAGCTCTACAGCGGCCAACCTCCTGGGAATCAGGGCAGGAGTTCTTCATCAAAAATCTTCTCCTCTGAGTCCTCTTTCATCTCCAAAAGGCAGGGCATCAATCGGCTTCCAGAACCCCTAGTTCCCATTTTCCTCGTCCAAGTGCACAGACTGCTCCTGCGGATCCAGGTTCGATCTGCACCCACTCATCCGACAACTGCTCTCTTCTACGACCTCCGATTGCAACTCCGTCAGCTCCTGCTCAAAGCTACTCCGACCACGGAAGTGTCTCGCCAGTCTTGCCTCAATCGGAGTTCAGGAAAGCCCACAGTGCCATCTGCAACCTACTGTATCAGTTCTACACTAGCCAGAGGCAGAAGTTGCTGACCTGTTCCAGTCGCTGGCCTGATCAGCCCCGAGTTCCAGAGCTTCTGTAGACATTCAAACACCATCCTCAGCCCGTTGGAGACCTTTTGGCGCAAGTCTCATCAAGATCCGAGCTCTGTGGAATTTTTGGCAGCATCATCACCGCCCCACTGTCCGGCGAACCTGCGGGTTGGCAGAACCGGCGGAATTCGGTAAGTCGGGTTTCCTTTGCTTAGTTCCCCACCCCGCTTGGCCGGCTGAAGGCCCCTCCCTGCGTGGAGGTAGTTTTGGATGTAATAAGCTTAATCCCCACCCCAAGATGACCCCTCCTGCGAGAGGCGTAGTGTTGTACTCTTTGCACTTTCAGGTCAAGCTACATCGCCGCGGCGATCGGGTGTATACCCTCGCCTCCCGGCGCGCCCACGTCTCCGAGCGGGATCGGTGTCTTCACACCGATCAGGTGAGCCTCTGATACTAACCTTGATAGCCTTACTTCTGCGAGTTTAGTATTGCTTTGATTGCTCGTCGGACGGTGAGAAGAGGGCCCATACTTGTATGTTCATTTGTTGGTGCCACCGCGGACCGGGAGAGAGTGCCACCCCAAACCCCACCCTGCGGGCCAGCTGCCCACTAAGTTGGGAATCCTAGACTCTTTGGGGTCAGCCTAAGCCAACTAAGTCCATTAGACTCATTGGGTCCCGCCTCGGACCCTTGCCATCATCCCCCGGCCCCGCCGGGTGACCGCGTGTGACGTGTGATTGAGACGCTATTGTGAGAATCATTGGAGTGCTTGTATGCTTGTGGATCTAGGTCCTAGGTTGTTCATTACATGCTTAGTCATCCTTGGGCTGTGCCACATCATCGTTGGGCCAACAACAGCTACTACAAGCAGCCATGGCTGAAGAAGATTACTGCCGACCAATGGCAGTTGAAGAAGAAGAGGAAGAAAGAGGGATGACGTCGTCGGTCGACGACAACGGTTATGAAGCCAATGAAACCGCCCCTCGGCGGGAAGAAAGAAAAAGAATCTCCGTGTTTAAGAGGTTAACCTTCCCGAAGCATGCAAAGAGGAAGGTTCATAGATAGAAAAGAAAAATGCAGATCTTTACCTGCAACATGGCTGGCATATCAGGCCAATATGGAAGGCTCCTAGGTGATCCTCATGAGCTGGCTCGATTGGCCAATAGGCCGAGACCGAACACTCGAAGGGCAGAAGCCGTAAGAAAACTGTTGGCAGCGGCTAAAGGAAAGCAAGCTCTAGCCCACTGCCAACGATGTGATGAAGCCACTATTCTGACCGCCAATGTGGTGACGACGGAAGAAGAAGAAGATGTCTTGCTCGACATCCTACCTGTGGGTGCATCCGGGGAGACAACAGAAGCTATCCGCAGCACTGCAGCTATGGATCTGGCAGTACTAATGATACTACAAAGGTACCGCCAGAAGATAGAGCTGCTGAAGAAGCAACTGATGGAGAAGACGGAGCAGTCTTCAGCCTCCAAGCAACTCGAGATGTAGGGCGAATCGTCATGGGGAGCCGTCAACCGGAATGACCCCTCGCCACATTATACTATGCCCCAGCCGGCAGAACCAAGCTTGGCGATGACTCAGCAACGCCCACCACAGTCGCTGATGCCGCCGGTGCTACCACAACTGCACCAGACACCTCCACTACTGCGTCCTCCTCCGCAGGCGACCACCCTAGTCACCCCTTATCTATAGTCGGCACATTTCTACCCAGAACCAGTTGATCCAGCCGTCATGAATAAAATGATGGTGGAGAGAATGATCGAGCTGAAGCTCGCTGAAATAAGTGAAGGCGACTATGTTGCATTTGATGCATACATGGTTCCATACCCGCCGCATCATGCTGCCAAGCGGCTCCCTCCTGGGATTAGCAAGCTGCCAAAATTTGACAAGTTCAACCGGAAGGGATCCCCCAGAGAACATGTCGCTTACTACATGACTGTCATGGGTGATCTGGCCACCGACGAGTCATATTTTCTAAAATTCTTCGGGTCCTCACTGACGGGGCTCGCTTTTGAATGGTACTCCAGCCTCCCGACCGGGTCGATCAGCGACTGGTCGGACATGCAGAGGAAGTTCAGAGAAAGATTTCATGTTACAAAGAGGGAGGTCACAGTGGCCGAACTCTACTCAACGAGACAGAGGGCAGATGAGACAGCCCTTGATTATATCAAGAGGTGGAGGAACCTCGGAATGAGATGCAAGCGGCCCCCGCATCAGGAGGACGCTGTACAGATATGTAAACATAACCTCAGGAGAGAGGTCCTAGAAAGGATGGTATGAATCTGGTCATTCGACCGACTAAACAACATTGTGGCCGAGGTGGAAGCCTTCCTGGCCAGACCCGCCCCTGCATCAACTATTGCTACCACACAAAAAGGCAAAGCAATAAAACGGCGCCAGGAGCCTAAAGAAGCAAATGCCCTTGATATTAAGGCATTTGAACAGTAGAAGGATAAAGACAAGAAGGCAGTTGCCCCACAGCCTGCTAAAGCCAGAGATGACAAAGAAGGTCCCTCACTACGGGATAAAATGAAGAAGGCCTACTCTTTTCCAAAGGAGAAGACCAGAATTCTATTCGATTGGGTAACCCAATATGACAAGGTCACCCTGCCTGAGCCAAAGAGGCTGGAGGACCTGAAAAGAAAAGACAGTCCAAGGTTCTGCCCCCATCACCAGATGTTGGGGTACCCAATTGAAGATTGCTGTGTCTTCAAAGATATTATTGAAGGCATGGTGAAGAAAGATGAAGTTGACTTGGGAGAGTACATGGTCGACCCTCCACAGCCTCATGAAGCTCCTCTGAAGAGGGCTGTAGTCAATATGGTCTCTACATGCCAGGCCTTGCTTGAGGAGATCTCTGAAGCCAGCACTCGGTGCACTTATGAACTCTGTTTCCTGGCGCCCATAGAAGAACAACAGGGATGGCAGCAAGTACCTGTAAAGAACAAGAAAAAGATGGCACCTCGCCCGAAAGTGGGGGTACATGTTCATGGCATCACACCATGACCTACCCCTCCGGTGGCAGCACCTGCGTGGACCAATCCACCCGCAGTCATCAGAATACCTACGCACAATCGGAGAAGCCAGACACCACTACCGACGGTCAAGGAGATTAGTCCAGAAGTCCGACGGTTGAAAGACTATATAAATGGGCTAGATGAATATGTACAGCCTGAATTAGAACCCTTACTGGTATGGGATCATGTCCCGTGGCAGGAACTAGAGCAGCTTTCACTCAAGCAGGATGGAGGAACTGACGCAGCACCCAACAAGGATGGCAGCCTATTCTGGGGGCAGGCGCCAGCTGAAGGAAAGAAGAAAAAGAAATAAAGGAAGAAAAGAAAGGCCGCCAAGGTCAACAAAGAACATGTGGTGTCCTGCAATACTCTCTCAGCTCTCTTCAACTTGGCTGGTGAAGAGGACGAGGAAGAAAAATGCTTTGCACCCGCTACTGGGGCAAGCCAGCCTGAAGCAGCTACTGCAGCACATACAACCCGGTCAGGCTGGAAATGGGGGCGCCAGCCGCCTGCTAACCATAATATCATATTCAGGGGAGCGCAACCCTACAAGATACCTTCCCCGGAGGTCAAAGGGGTCCAAATCCCTCCTCTATTAGGCCTTTATAACTAGAATGGGGGCAGCACTACTACCCCTTCCTTCTTGGAATTTCTAAAGATGTCCAAGGGAAAACAGCCATATCAGGATGCCAACCCTGCAATCGGGAATACTTACCCGCAGCCCCAACAGTCTTCCGAAGCTCCGGAGGTAGATAAAACTTGCCCGGCAGCAGCCAATGAAGGGCAACAGGAACATGGCACCAAGCAAAAAGATGCAGAATCTGAGCTGGATGAGGTAGGACCGTCAGGGACCGCAGCCCAAGACTCCTCCATGCCTAGATGGGCAGATGAAATGAAGCTATCCAATGTCTGAGCAGGAAGGCGGGTAGTTAAATTGTTGAAGAAGATCCCGACGAGATTCACTGTTTGGGAAATCCTCTCTCTAAGTGAAGAGACCCGACGGGCGATTATCATTGCTTTGCTGACGCCTGCTCAATATGAAGCCTGCCAGGCTGAAGCATTGCCAGAGGCTAGCATGACCTTCACCCAGGACGACATGTCGCTCCCTACTACCAGCCACAACAGGCCGCTATACATGAGGGGACACCTAAATGGACGGGAGCTGAGCAGGATCCTGGTCGACCCTGGCGTGGCTGTCAATATTCTACCATAGAGAATATATCAAAGGCACCACTTTAACGTGCGCCTCGATAAAGTCAGAGATATGCATATCGCCGACTTCAACCAAAAGTGTGAAGTATCACTGGGAATAGCAGAATTCACACTAACTTTGGTGGAGTTTACTACGAGGGTGCAGTTTCATGTCATCGACTCCCGCGCCTCGTACAAGGTACTGCTTGGCCGTCCCTGGCTGCATGAAAATATGGTGGTGCCATCCACGCTCCACCAGTGCATCAAATACAGTCTCGAAGGGAGGGAAGAGAGGATATTTGCTGACCTCCACCCATTCGAAGTGTCCGAATGTCACCTGGCAGATGCTTATCTATATGCAGATCGCTCTCAAAAGACCTCTGAAGCCAAGACCCCTGCAGGGGCACCAAAAAGCACCTCCAGCGATGACTTGTTTCCACCACCGTCGCGCGGATATATCAAGCCCAAGGCGGTCTCTCATATCACCGTCACCGGAGACGTGGGCAGGATAGCACCTCCCGCTATATACCCCGAAGCCAATAAAGCCAAGGTCGATCCACGGCACGACCACATAAGGGTCCCAGAAGGCCTTACAAGACAATCCCTGGCCTCGAACATGCCACTATCGAGCCTTTCAAAGCTTGGGAGGTAGCGCAGATAGATGTCCCCGGTAGCTTATTTTATACAGCTGAGGGGCACCCTACCCGAGAAGACACTGATTGTCATCTACCCAAATACATAGAGAGCCCGTCAGTTCCCATCCAGGGTCTAGCGTTCATGACAATTCGGATGGCCAGGATGTTCCAGAAGTAGCACATCCCCTCTGACCAGTCGCGCAAGGACAAAAAAGCATTCCAGAAGATGTGGTATCTCACAACTCTGGACAAAGAACTGAGACGTGTTTCTCAGGATCCAGGGTTGGGTTTCACCCTTGAAGAATATTATTACAGTGGGCACTATGAGGTGGACACCATCTCCTCTTTATATCTTGTTGAAGACAACCCGCTGAGGGTAACTTTCGATGAATACCCAGCAGAAGTTGAATATGTTGAATCGGCTCGACCAAGAGACTCGAAAACAGAGACCATGACTCCTTGTCGATGCTGGGAGCAAGTCTATCCTGAAGAAGTGGCCCTTCAAGCTAGATTTGACACGGCCAGTAGTAGCGAAGTCAAAGATTTTTAAGAAACGGGACATCTTCCTCTGGCGGGCCTCCGCTAATGATGATCTCAGCACCTCTCGTGCCAATCGGGGAAGCTTATGTCAAAACCGATCAAGAGATGTATGCTACTGAAAAGGAAAAGGCAACCCCCACCAGGGACAGGGCGATCCAAGAGGGTGAAACCTTCTCACCTTCTATTACAAATCTGCGATGCTACCCCAGCCCAGAAGTAAACAACCACCAGTCTTCTATGACCGCAAACCTATCTCTAGGGGATGAAGCTGTCAACTCACCCCTCGAAGCTGCAACGACGATGGATTCGATGATGGAACAATTCGCACAGTCGCTACTGGCCGGCGCAGAGATCCCTGCTGAAGTTCAAATAGAACGAAATGAAGAGATCGAGGTCTTTGACCTTGAAGATGATATTCCAGACTTTGTCGACCTTCAGCCAGCGCCCCGGGAAATAGAAGACGGAGGCCAAGCCACAGTCGATGAACGGATAGAAATTAATCTGGGAGACGAGGATGACCACAGGCTGACCTTCCTTGGTGCCCAGCTATCTGCTGAAGAACAGAAGCTGTACATCTAGCTACTAAAAGAGTACCGGGATTGCTTTACCTGGACCTACAAGGAAATGCCAGGACTGAGCCCCGCAGTCTCACAACATGAGCTAGCAATAAGCTCAGAAGCCGAACCGGTGGAGCAACCGCCGTAGCGCATGAGACCAGAGCTCATCGCTCAAATATGCAAAGAAGTTGACAAGCTCATTGATGTGGGTTTCGTCGAAGAAAATCAATATACCATGTGGCTGGCCAATATTGTTCCCGTAAAGAAGAAGAATGGGCAGATCCGGATATGTGTTGACTTCTGAGATCTGAATAAAGCCTGCCCCAAGGATGACTTTCCGGTACCAATAACGGAGGTCATGATAGATGCAACAACTGGCGATGAGGCTCTATCATTCATGGATTGGTCGTCCGGCTATAACCAAATATGGATCGCAGAGCATGACTGGGTCCACACTGCCTTCCGAACTCCCAAAGGTATTTATCACTACAAGAGGATGCCATTCGGATTAAAGAGCACCGGTGTAACTTATCAGCGGGCGATGACTAGAATATTTGATGAGCTGCTCTACCATAAGGTCGAGTGCTACATAGATGACCTAGTAGTCAAAACCAGAAAGAAAAAAGACCATCTGCAGGACCTCCGAGTTATCTTTCAGAGGTTAAGACAGTATGAATTGAAGATGAACCCTATGAAGTGTGCATTCGGAGTATCGAGCGGAAAGTTCTTGGGTTTCATTGTTAGATACCGGGGAATTGGAATAGACCCCGCAAAGATCAAAGCAATTCATGAGTTACCCTCACCGAGGAACCTCTCCGAACTGAGATCTCTGCAAGGCCGCCTGGCATACATCCGACGGTTTATATCCAACTTGTCAGGGTGATGCCAACCCTTTCACAAGCTAATGATGAAAGATGTTCCCTTTTACTGGGACAAAGATTGTTAGGCAACCTTTGACAAGCTCAAAGACCATCTGAAGACTCCTCCGGTACTGGGCGCACCGGTGAAAGGACAGCTGCTGGTTTTGTACATAGCAGCCACATATAACTCCCTGGGGGCAATGCTAGCCCAGAACAATGAAGAAGGGAAGGACCAAGCCCTCTATTACCTCAGTCGAAGAATGGTCAGAACTAAGGGATATACACCTTGTGAACGTGTCACATAGACATTTTAAGAAGAAAGAAATCTAATGCATTAAAGATATGTGGGAAATAAAGAAGAAAAAAGGATCAAAGGAGCATGTGATGCTCTAAAGAGAGTGATCACTAGAGGGGTTATGTGGACGTCAAAAAAGAAGAGAAGAAAAGGAACATTCCTGCGGTACAGACGTCTTGACACCCCGAGAGCAAGTCGAAGACGGAAAGGCCGAACAAACCCCATACCTCCTCCAAGCAGGACGAACATATATACCCGGTGATCCGCCACCCAACAAAGAAGCCCCTTAGGCAGAAGAGACAGCCCTGGTTCCCTAGTCGGTGGTGCCGAAGGCCGAATCAAAAGAAACTCAGGAATTCAAACACATGTTCGGCATGCACCGAAAATCACTCAAAGTTTCGAATCAGGATTCAGAGGCCCTGAACTAAACACCATGGAGGCGGTGCATTACAACTAAAGCAACACGAGAGGACAAGCATCCGTCCGAATAGCTGCGACTCCGAGATGAAGTCTAAACCGGCATGGCCTGCACTTAAACCGGCGCGCCCCTCCTGTGGCCATTAAACCGGCGCGCCCCATCTTGGCTGCAAACCGGCGCGCCTCTTTGTGTGTTGTTAATCCGGTGCGCACAACATCGCACCGGTTTAACTCAAAAGCTATCCCGTCTGAGCTCCGGTACTCTGTTCTCCCATCAGCTTCGGGCGTAGACGCAAAAGGGCATGACATTTAATGCTTGAAGCTCTGTCTCCATCTCCGTTCGACAGTGCATCGACATCAATGATGAAGGCATGCATCCACGGTGGAGAAGCGGCAGCAGATCTCCCGGCAGACCTACGAACATCCCATCCTCGAACGAGCGCCAGTGTACGGCGCGAATCAGCAGCATCCAACACAACAACAACGTTGCTGCGAACAAGGTAGAGGTGGCGGGAATTTTCTCCCCCACTGTCCGATCCATATATACTCTGCCTGCTCCATAAAAGCTCTCTGGACTCCCCCTCGGCTGGCCATTAGGAGAAGAGAGCTCTCGGGAGAGAACCAGCTAAAAAAGAGATAAAGAAAAAGAGAGAAGAAGCCCCGTCCCTGCGCCTGCTAGGTGAAGAAAAAGAGAGATTGAGCGTGAGAGAAGAGAGGTGAGCTCGGAGGGGGACGGAGCTTGTGCCCCGTTCCCCCTCCCCCACCGATATATTTCTTTCCTCTTTCTCGGATGTGTTTCCCTTGCTTTGGGGTAAATCTCCCCTCCTGTATTTCTTTTCCCCCTTTTTCTTGGGGATGAGTAAAAAGAATACCTTTTTGTGGGCATGAGTGGTGTTCTATCGCTTTGATCTCTCCCTCTTTCTCTCGGTTTTCTTCTCATCCAAGGGCCTTTAGAAGTCTGCCTCTCCGTGGCTTGACCTTCTAAGGAACCCACAGATGGATGAGCATTTATAGCCCTCCTGTGGCATACATTTGTCCCGCCTTGAGAAATTATCACCCGTGAGCTGTGGGAGCTCTCGAAGGCTAGTCCTCGAGCTTTTCCCACACTTACATCTGGGTTATCGGACAGCCGTGAGGTCTGCATTTTGAGGTTCACCCCGGAGCAATCCATTTGGTGTTCCTCCATTTTTCTCTGGCAAGCTTCAGTCTAGGGGAAGTGCTGCCCGATTTTTGCCAGGGCCAAGAACAAGAGGAACAAAGAACAAGAACACATAAGAACGAATAAATGAAGCTTCTTCAGACTAAATCAACCCCACTCAGAAAGCCCCCTCCTGAAATCAAACACAAACTAAACTACCCTGCACAACAAACACTTCTAATAAAACATTCAGATTATCATGCCAATTCACCTTCACAAATGATCAAACACTTAAACTTCCTCTCCACAAACTTAATTCACCAATTGAGTGAACAAACCAATCAACGAATTAGCTTGCAGTTGAAAGAAAGAATAAAAGAAGCCAGAAGAATGAAACAAACCTCATAGAAGCTATCCCGACGCGCTCCTAATCCGGTGCGGTAACCCCCCCCCCCCCCCCCCGCGCCGGTTTAACTCTACACTCAAAATGACTTTCAAAATCAAGGGATGAATAGCGTGAATAGTGCTCCCCCTTACTATTCACCTTGTTAATCCGGCGCGCCATTCTTCTTGAACCTAATCCGGCGCGCCCCCTGTGCATCCACCTAATCTGGCGCGCCTCCCATGAAGACCCATTAAATCGGCGCACCCCTTGAACCTCCTATTCTGGCGCCCCCCCCTTTGGCTTCATCCCTAATCCGGTGCGCCCTATGTCACCCATTAAACCTGCGCGCCCCCCTTTGCTTCCTTAAACCGGCGCGCCTAAAAAAGGGCAATATAATTAGCTAAATAAAAGAAAAGGCCTGAAACTATTAAATAAAACAAACGAAGAGACCTAAATCAATAAAAAGAAATGAAAGAATATAAGCTGCCTCTGTCATAATCGATCCGCGTGCGAGGCCGCACGATGCCGAGCTCAGGCTCCACACCTAACTATCCGCTTCCTCGGACTGTGCGTGAAGAGAAAAGCAACGATGCCCAATGGTATCGGACGTGGACCTCGGGGATCCCGATATGGCCATAGTCCGCAACCACCTTGGGCCAAGAGATCATCAGCTTGACCCACCTCCATCGGGATCCAATCCCGTATCCACATTAAACTTGTCGTATCTACGGCAGACATCCGTACGGCTTTGTCGGTGTCTTCGATGCTTCAAATGCGGACTCTCGTCCGAACGGTGAATGGTCTGTTAGTGACCGACACATATACCGGGATCTAATCCCACACTTGCATTAAACTTGCTGTACTCATAGTAGACATTTATATGGTTTGTCACCGTCTCTTATGCTACAAACACGGACCTTTGTCCGGACATAAAGTGGTCCATGAGTGACTGACAAAATCTGAATGGAACGAGAAGGCTCTCATCCTCCCCAGACCCTTTACATGGGAATATCAATAAGGCCTCCGTGGGGCATGCTTAGACCTCGGGTCCAACCCGATCATGGTCATTGCCTGACCCATACCCTCGGTCTATAGCCCGCTCCCTTTGAACGCATATTGGTTCTCAGATCTGGTCCCGGGACATCCTCCCGTTGCCCCCTTGGCACCGGAAATATTGACGATGCCCACACGAGCCCGACTTCGACCGTGGGGGGGGGGGGCCACCGTAGTATGGTTGTAGCTTGATCTTACACCAGGCTGACAAACTTATCGGTTTCTGACCGCTCTAACCGAGATTTAACTGAACGTTTCCCCTTCCTTTGAACAATAAATTTGTTGTATCCCGACATACACATGTTCCAGTCTTCCCACGACGATTATGCTATTCTCAAGCCGGACATTCGTCCGAACATTAAATGGTCAACACATGACCGACATGAGCTCAGATACTTTCTACACACCCTCGTACGAGGACTTCAGCATTTCTTAATAGGTTTTTATGCAATTAATTTTCTAGCCATGAGGCCCCTTTTCCTGACGATTAATCAAGGGTGTTCCCCTCTCCGAGGGGATGCAAATGACGTCGTGACCTTTATGGCGGAGCGGGTTTTGGTCCCGACACGAATCACACAATCGTCAGATTAGTCAGATCGAGCGCACAATAAATCGTCACTTTGTGACTGGCACGCCCACACACTTAATAAACAAATAAACCCGCCGAATAAACTGACTTAAAGAACAAACAAATGAGCGTGTCGAAAAGTGCGTCCACAAGTCTGGCACGCCCGGTGGGACTAAATAAACGAATTAACCCTGATCAATGAACGAACTGATTCTTTTCGAATATTAGTGCATCCATAGGTTACCTTAAAAAAATAAAGGGATGATCACATGTACCTTGTGAAAAGTGGGTGAAAGTGAGTTCTGCCTTCCTCCTTCTACCGACCGGCTGATGAAGGGGGTTTTTATGTTGATTACCCATGCAAAACAAGTAAAAAGAAGCAAATATGTGGATTAGCCAAAGTGTAGTATCAATGCTCTAAAGAGATAAAAAGCTATGCAACATAAGCATGAACACACCTTGTGTGTTTGTTTAAAACCCCTAAGAGGAGTGAAAAGGGATGGAGATATGTATGCTATGCAAATAGGTGATATGATATGCTAAGAATATCTCCAGCAAAATAGCTAGAGAGGGATGTGTGTGATGTATGATAATAACAAATAAAAAATCTAAAAGAGGAGGGGGTGCCCTTCGGCTGTGTGTAGCAGCAGTAAAGGAGGAGAAACAAAAGCTTCGGTAGCAACAGGAGGAACGTCGGCTGGAGGAAGACCGCCGTCCATGGAGGAAGAACTGCCTGTGGAAGAAGAACACCGCCGGAGGGAGACCACCAGGTAGAAGACCTTGCAAGGAATTGTTAGCAAAAATGAGCTCTCTTCTCTCTGTGTAAAAACTCTCTCTCTGTGTGCAACTGCTAACTCTCAGTGAAAAACTCCTTGTGTTCTTAACCTCTCGCGCGTGAGGAAGCCATGGGGTATTTATAGGGCAAAAGTCTTTATTTAAATGGGATTAAAACAAGGATAGCAATCCTCCAGCAAGGATCTGCCTTCCCCAATCGAATATGATGTTAAAACAAGGAAGGATTCTTCCCGAGACGGTAGCAGACGAACAGGAGACGGAAGCTGAAATGACGACATGGAGGGGGTCGCTATTTTGAAATGACGACAGCCATGCAGTCATTGATTCTTGGGTTTAATTATAGAAATAAATGACTTTCCATATTTAAAAATAGGAAATGACGCCTTCTTAAAATGGCGTCAAATAATCAACACCCCATAAGCTGACGTCAATTCTTTAGAATTTCATTTTCATTAGGATTCGTAAAAATCAAGAAATAATGCCTGCGTGAACAGTCGTTGATTTATGAAACCACGACACCCATCCAGTCGTCAGTTAAATAACGCCCTGCCTCCGGGCGCTAATTACGATATTATGGAAAAATATCAAATAAATTAGAAAAGGTTCATATTAAGCCAGTATTGAAGTCCACTTTGGGGCATCACGTGGTGACATGAAAATTACTTAATATAGCATCGATTTTGGCGTGTCTACAGCTGCCCCGCCTTGGCGTCTACTTTGCAAGGGAGTGAAACAGAACAAAGCGATAGTGCAAGAAGTGGAATGAAGTGAGAATGGACTGAAAAGTAGATGCCAAGGTGTGATGTGACATGCCTCCGACACTAAGCATTGAAATCTTTCCATGATTCTGAATGAAACAACCTTGGATGATTACGAGAAAGCAACGATCAACTGGATGAAAGAACTAAGCTAATAAACGAAATGAAATGTGTACGCGGGCACGAAAGGAAAGACACCATTGGAGAGCGATTACCAGCCAATGTGGACGTGCTATAACCAAGGTGGACTAGAAAAAGAAAATGAAGTGAGATAGGAATCCAGCGAATGAATACTTTCAAGGAAAAAGCCTGAGCGGCTTCAAGGAGAACACAGTACTCGATTTTGAATGGAATATCTCATGTCAACTTAAATCAAGAGCAAGCGGCCCTCATTACTGGCTTAATATGAGGATTTTTATCATTAAAGCTTAAAATCCTACACGATGCATGCTGGGCTAAAAGAAAATATAAAAGTAAACTAAAAAATAGAAAATAATAAGGGATAATATTACTAAACCATCCAGACTTGGTCAGGAATCCAGATCCCTGAGCTGATACTAAGCCGAATCCCGTTTATCCACGCATCAACTCAGAAAGCGGAACCGTCGTCCCAAACCTCAGATGACCCAACGGCCTATCCGTGCGATCAAGACTCCCCTGGAACTATCACTATTTTTAATGAAGGGGAACTCAAATTCCAGGTTCATCAGAATCATAAGGTCCTTGATATACTATATTAGAATAGATACTATATAGTAACAATGCATACGAGGAGATGATACAAAGGATGGAATGATGTTACCAAAGGTAGATCCAAGCATCTCGAGACCTACATAACCCATTCTTCTCTGCGCTCAAAGACCATTAGATCCAACAAAGATCATTAATATGATCAATCCATTAAGATATAAGTGCATAAGTTCATCAAAGATCATTAGCTCAACAGATTCAAAGATTATTATGATAATGCATCAAGATATAGAGTGGAAGTTCGTCAAATAATCATAAAGCCATAAAATGACTTAAAGCATCAATCTGAAGAAATGACGACCTCGCGAAGGGGTGCTATAAACATAAATGACGACAGTCATAACGTCACCAATTCCTTTCAATGTTTAACTTGGAATCAGATAGTAAATGATGCCTGCATATGAGGGCGTTATATACATGACGACACTAAGTGGGTTGTGATTCAATAAAATGATGCCAATGGCTTCGTCGTCAATTGACTGCAAGTTCCAGCGGCCCCTTCCCTGTTCGGAAACAAAACCCTGAGGCCTATTCCCTCTCGAACTCAAACTTCCCTATCGTTCGACTGCAACCAAGGCTTCAAATGTTATAAAAGGGGCGGCTATCTGCTAAAACCATCAAACCGAAAGTCAACAGCCGAAACATTCAGTAACAGAGAATAGAGAATAGGGGTTTCTTCCTCAACCGAAAGAGGATGGAGAAAATGATGCGAAGGCCTTTAAAGAAAACCAAGATTGCATTTCCCAGGATTTCTGAAATTACAGGTCACATTAATGGGAGGATTGCCATGAATCAAGTAAGTATGAGAATTGATTTCTAGACTTCTATCCTACCCCCTTTCTTTCTCAAATTCTGATCACAACCTCCTCTTTTCCACTTTTTTCTTTTCTTTTATTATTTTCAGGACTACCCAAATATACCGGGGGCAAGGAGATATACCAAGAACAAGTGGCTTCCCCTCCTTCTCTCCAAGCTCTCCTTAGACATGAGGGCCTACCTCTCCAAATGGCACCTACTAGGATTAGTAACCCATGCAAAGCACCTTGATGATGTACACTTAGATTGGGCTGCCATAGGAGCTCTCATAGAAATTTGGCACCCCTCCACTCATACTTTCTTGTTTTCTACCTTTGAAGCCACCATACTTCTAGAAGAAGTGGAGATGCTCTTAGGCCTAAAGAAGATGAAGCAAGGAGATGAAGAGAAGATGGTCACTATGACAAGGAGCATAAGTGCTCATGAAATGCTCTCAAGCCTCATCCCAAGCTCAAACATGGTGAAACAAATCAAAGCTACCAAAGGCATCAACCTTATGAAGCTTGCGGCGTGGGTCTACAAGAGGATGGATCAAGCCAAGGAGGACGAATTAGAGAAGGGAACTGTCACGCCCCGAGCGCGGAAGATACCCGGAGGTGCGCGACGTGTCTATATCAATCATGTCAATCAGAGTGGTCGGGTATTCGACACAAAGACAGAGATGCACAAAATAGCAAGATAACCCAATCCTTTATTCCTTTATAATAGACTATTACAAATCCAATACTATGTTTAATAAAAAGAAAAGTACATAGTTGACTCAAGAAAACTATAGAAACAACTAGACGACACTTGAGCAGCTCTATCACTTTCACTCTTGAATATTCCCATCCGATTGACTTCCGTCGTCGTCGGACTTACCTGAAAAGTACAAAGGGACAAACGGAATGAGCGAACGCTCAGTAGGAATTTATATCTCAAGTACTAGCAAGGGGTTTAAGTAATTACATCTTTCATGAATGCAATAAAGCTATGCATGCTCGCATAAAACGACAAGATAGAGAGAATGTAATATCAAGGAAATAAGATGAACTTAATCATGAACTTTCAAGAAGATAACAAGTTTATTCAAGATATTCAAGCAAGTACGTTTAACAAGTCATGTCAAGAACTTTGGCTATCATGTATCAAGCAAGTGAGTTACCCTTTTTCGGGCCACGCATTTCATGTTAAGCCAAGTACGATTCAAGTACAAGATGTGTGTGGAATGTCCAATCAAGCAAGTCAAGTACTCGGTATAATGCCAGATACCTTATCATTTTAACTCCCATGGGCACAAGTACTTTCGGGTGCTCCTCCCAGGACCAGATCGGGCCCTATATGCGCAGGCATTTATCATGTGTTTTGACATCCACTCTTGTTTATAGCCAACATAGAATTTCAATAATCAAGCTTGTAGACACGTATGACAACTTTGATAGAATAGAGTCCAAAATATGACAAAGTACATAGAATGGCGATAATAACGGTATAATCACGATATCGATAAAAATCTAGGTAGAATATGGTTCCCTTAACTTGGGTACCATGACAAATCAATATGGACATTCTTTATATAGAATTGAGGTCCACATGAACAGTATATCAAAGGTAAGATACCCTCATTCTTATCATAGAATTGAGGTTTACAAGAATGACATGATATGGCATGATATCATCATTCCATTAAGAATTTCTTATGATATACTCTTTGTATCATCATAAGGGCCGGTATCCCATGTTTCTTTAGAGTGACATGGCATCAATGGTGTAATGGGTTTTTAGGGTACAACCAGCTCAGTCGGCCTTGAGGGAATCCAAGGCTACGAGGAGTCTTACGGAGGTCTCTATGACTAACTCGCTAGTCCAAAGGAACGGAATGTCCAATGGAGAGCTTGTATGTCAATGAGAGTTGAGTGTGATCGATAAAACAACGTGAAAAGTGGGACTATACTCACGGAGTGGAGAATAGTGCCGATATATATATTATATAATATGAAACCATCGGTTAACAGAATCAGGATAAAAAAATATTTTTACAGAAAATAATGACTTACGCTAAGTCGTTTCTCAAGTAAATAACGCCTAACAGAAGGGCGTTTACATATGTTTACATATGTTTCTTCAAGATTTGACGACTACACCAGAAGGCGTCTTATTATTTACATATTTGACAGAATATAATTAATTTTCAGGAATTTATCAAAAACGCGCCCTTGACAGGGGCGTTAATCATTAAATTCCTATTTTTACAGAATATATTGTTCGGGATTTTAACATAAACGCGCCCAATGAAGGGGCGTTACCTTTCAATTCACGCCCTATGATGGGGCGTTAACACATGGAAAATGACCTTGTCGAAGTCGTGAATTCAAGAAATTGCAGTAATTGACACGAACAGCCAGAAGTTTCACAATAATCGATGTACAGGATGGTATTTATATAGTCGTGACAGGAAGAACTTCACAGGGAGAGTCATGCATTCGATATTTCATATTTATGGATTTTTAAACATGAACAATTTAATTACATGTGATTTTCGTGGATAATCAGTTCTTAAGATAGCTGATTAACATTACATGAAATTAACGCTTGTGTACAGGGCGTCAAATATGAAATTGACGACCTGGGCAGGGTCGTGTCTTGTAAATTAGCGCCCTTGATAGGGGCGTCTCTTTCAAAATATTGCAGAAACTTAACAAAACCATATTAAACCGTATGCATGACATGCTTATATATATATCTTGCATTAATTTCATTTGGGCTACAGTAACTTGAGAATACCTACCTTGATAGTTTGATCGAAGATGAACGTGAGGGATCTTTAACTAGAAGAAGATGCTGCAGTTCCTATAAGAAGAGAAGAAGAAACATATATTAATTTCTTCACTTATCGGAACAGAGGAGATAGTAGAAGAACGTTACCTTGTTCTTCACTACGTGTGCTCTCTTCGACCTGTAAGAAGAGAAGGAGATGAAGAACGTTAGTTCTTCATACACTCGAAACAGAAAAAAAAAAAGAATAAGAAGAACAGTTCTATTCTTCACTTACCGTCGCAGAGGCTTGAATCAAATAGGTTTGGGGTTTGTTCGATCAAGACTATTTATAGGATTTTGGGGGTCCTATTAGGGTTAGAGTTCTAGTGGAAGTAATGCTTCCAATACAGAGTCCTTACCACCTTTTAACTCTTTCTAATACTTATCCATTACCCTGGATAAGTTCAGGGTTCGAACGGTTCTGGAATGTAATTAACGACCTAGGTCAGGGCGTCGATTCTTAAATTGACGACCTGGTGCAGGTCGTTCTTTAAGAAGCGCCTTGTGTAAGGGCGTTCCTTGTTTTAAAACACGCCTAAGATAGGGGCGTTACTTTTCCTTACCGTTTTTGGCGTTTAGAATTTGACGTCGTGTGGTCAGGGCGTCACTTCTTGAATAACGCCTTATCCAGAGGCGTTTCTAATTTGAATAGCGCCTTTATCCGAGGCGTTATTTTATTTTGTTTTATTTATCTATTTATTTGATTTATTTTAAAATCTTTATTATTATTAATATTTTATCAGGGTTGCTACACCCTCCCCCACTTAAAAGAATTTGGTCCCCAAATTCAATTGCATAATATGTATATACGTGGAGAGTGTAGATCATATACCTCTTAGAATAACTCGGGAAATTGTTTCTTCATAGATTCCTCGGTCTCCCATGTCGCTTCGTGTTCAGTATTTTTATTCCATTGCACCTTAAGCATGGGAATAACCTTATTCCTTAAAGCTCGTATTTCACGGTCTAAGATCTTCATAGGCTTCTGTTCATAGGTGAGATCTTTCTGGATCACCAGATCTCCATGTTCAATAATGTGAGATGGATCGTGTACATACTTCTTCAACATAGATATGTGAAAAACATTATGTACCTCGGACAATTGAGGAGGCAACGCGATGCGATAAGCAACCTCGCCAACTCTTTCGAGTACCTCAAATGGTCCGATGAATCTTGGCGTAAGCTTGCCCTTAACACCAAATCTTCGTATGCCACGTCCAGGCGATATTTTAAGAAATACATGATCTCCGATTTGGAATTCAAGATCTCTCCTTCTTGTATCTGCATAAGCCTTTTGCCTGGTCTGAGCAACTTGCAATTTTTCTCTGATTACTTGTATCTTCTCAGTTGTATCCCTTACCATGTCTAGACCTAACAGTTGTTTCTCTCCAACTTCGTTCCAGCATAAGGGTGATCGGCAACTCCTTCCATATAGAGCTTCGAAAGGTGCCATTTGGATACTAGCTTGGTAGCTATTATTATATGCAAATTCCACTAGTGGCAAATGTTCATGCCAGCTTCCACCAAAGTCAATGATGCAAGCTCTTAGCATATCCTCAACAACTTGGTTAGTTCTCTTGGTCTGACCATCCGTTTGAGGATGAAAAGCTGTACTAAAATTTAGTCTTGTCCCCAACGAATGTTGTAATCCCTTCCAAAAATGAGAAGTGAAACGGGGATCTCTATCAGACACGATTGAGACCGGAATTCCATGTAACCTGACTATTTCCTTGATATATAATGCAGCTAAGACATCAATTGACCATCGACTCTTTATTGGCAAGAAATGCGCCGATTTAGTTAAACGGTCAATGATAACCCATATTCCATCATGTCCTCCTTTGGATTTAGATAGACCCATGATGAAATCCATACCAATATCCTCCCACTTCCATTTAGGAATATCTAGAGGATGTAGTTTTCCAGCAGGCTTTTGGTGTTCCGCCTTGACCTGTTGGCATGTGAGACAGCGTGATACATAGTCCGCTATTTCTCTTTTCATGTTGGGCCACCAAAAGTTCCTCTTTACATCTTGGTACATTTTGGTTGATCCTGGATGAATAGTGTACCTTGATCGGTGAGCTTCATCTAAGATCTTCTTCTTTAATTCCGGACAGTCGGGTATACAAGTTTTACCTTTGAATAATAATCTTCCATCAGAAGTTAGTTGAAAATCAGATTGTCCTTCTAATCTGCCTTTGATTTCCACTAATATAGGATCATCATCCTGAAGTGCTTGTATCTCAGATAATAAATCTGACTGTATGCTTACATGAGATAATGTGACAAATTTGGCTTCCTTGTCCAAGCTTATATTGAGCTCGGAGAATTGTTCTGGCAACCTCCATTCTTGTATCATACAATTGGCTATCATTGCTCTCGGCTTTCGACTAAGGGCATCAGCAACATAATTACCCTTTCCGGGATGGTATTGTATATTGAAGTCGAAGTCCTTGAGATATTTTAGCCAGCGTCTTTGTCTCATGTTTAGCTCCTTTTGTGAGAATAGATATTTGAGACTCTTGTGATCGGAGTATACAGTAAACTGCACTCCATATAAGTAGTGTCTCCATATCTTTAGGGCAAATACCACCGCGGCCAGTTCTAAGTCATGGACGGGGTAATTCTCCTCATGCTTCTTCAGTTGACGTGAAGAGTATGCTATGACCTTTCCTAGTTGCATTAGGACACATCCGAGGCCAATGCCAGAAGCATCTATGTAGACCTTGAATTTCTCTCCTTCTATAGGTAGAGCTAAGACCGGAGCTGTAGTGAGATGATCCTTGAGAGTTTGGAAACTTCTTTCACATTCCTCACTCCATTCATATCGGATCTCCTTGCGAGTTAATCTTGTAAGTGGTACGGCGATCTTAGAGAAATCTTTGATGAATCACCGATAATAGCCTGCAAGACCTAAGAAACTTCTGATCTCACTTGCATTAGTTGGTTTTTCCCAGTTTCTTACAGCTTCCACCTTTGATGGATCAACAGATAGACCATCCTTGGATATCACATGTCCGAGGAAAGTCACTTCTTCAAGCCAGAATTCACATTTGCTGAGCTTTGCATATAATTGATTTTCCCTCAATACTTGCAATGCAATCCTTAAATGCTCTTCATGTTCTTCCTTAGTCTTGGAATATATCAATATATCATCAATGAAGACTACTATGAATTGATCCAAGTAAGGCCTGAATATGCTATTCATTAACTGCATGAAGGCAGCAGGGGCATGGGTTAGTTCAAAAGGCATAATAATAAATTCATAGTGGACATACCTGCTTCTGAACGCAGTCTTATGAATGTCATCATCCTTGATTCTTAACTGATGATATCCCGACCTGAGATCAATCTTGGAAAAATATTTGGATCCGGAAATTTGATCAAATAACTCATCGATTCTCGGCAGTGGATACTTGTTTTGGATAGTAAGATGATTCAACTGTCGATAGTCGATGCACAATCTCATGGATCCATCCTTCTTCTTTACAAATAAGACTGGTGCTCCCCACGGGGAAGTACTTGGTCTAATAAACCCTTTTCGAATCAGTTCCATCAACTGCTCCTTCAATTCTTTGAGTTCCGCAGGGGACATTCTATAGGGTGCCTTTGAAACTGGACCAGCACCAGGGACTAAGTCAATGGTGAAGACCACTTCTCTTTGAGGGGGTAATCCCGGCAAATCTTCCGGAAATACGTCTGGAAATTCTTGCACTACCTGAATGTCTTCTATCTTAATGTCCTTTTGTTTCCTTAACGGTGACAAATGCAAGGAAGGATACACATCCTTTCCTGACGAGCTTGCTTGCTCGAAGAGCCGAAATAAGAGGGGATTTGCTCCGACTCTTGGGGCGAGTAAAGACTAATCCTGGAAAATCTTTGAAAGCAATTTGGCTATTGCGGCAATCAACCGTTGCATGGTATGTGGATAACCAGTCCGCTCCCAGTATAACATCATACTCCTTTAGATCGAGGCATATGAGATCTATAGGTAAATTCCTACCTTGAACCATTACCTCACAGTTTTGATAGTGATGAGTAATATCATTTTCACTTCCCAGAGGAGTAGTTAGAACTATTTTTATCCATTCTGCTTCTAACGGTAACGGGTCGGCAAACTTCTTAGAAATAAAGGAATGTGATGCACCCGTATCAAATAAGATATAAGCACTTTTGGAACAAATTTTCAATGTACCTTCCACTAATCCGCCTTCTTCTTCAGGTTCGATCTCCTGGATTGCATGAAGATGAGCATTCTTCGTCACCGGGCGTTTACCGTCACCGGCTTGGTCATTCATTAATGGACAATCGGGAATCCGATGTTCGCGACTCCCACAACGGAGACAAGCTCCTAATTTCCTCCAGCATTCTTCTGTCTTGTGACCAGCCTTGTCACAATGCTTGCATACTACGTTTGAAGGTGTAGTGGTGATTGAGAAGGGCTTGGATTTCTTGAACTTTGAATCTTGAGAGGATGAACCTCCAGTATTGGGCCTCTTCTTAAAGTTGGGTTTGAAAGAACCCGAACCCGTGACTTGCTCCTTCTTGTCTTTTCCACGGATCCTATCAGATAGTTCCGTGGCATCTTCAAGTAGTTGAGCTCGGCGCACTATTTCAGAATAAACTTGGATATCCATAGGCGCCAGTTGAGTAATATAGTGGGGCCTAAGCCCATTAAGAAATCTACGGGCTTTCATCTTCTCCGTGCTAATAAGATTCTTAGCATATCTAGACAACCTGGAGAACTGAGCTTCATAATCTGCTAATGATAAAGATCGTTGCTTTAATGCAGCGAATTCTGCAGCCTTCTTTTCTTGGACTCGGTCCGAGAAATATTTAGCATTGAAGTATTCCACAAATTCTTCCCATGTTACTTGAGTAGGATCGATGGTTGCTTCAATAGACTCCCACCAGCATCTAGCATCTTTCTCTAACTGGAATGTAGCTAATAGAACTTTGTCCTGATCCGTGCATTGCATGACACGGAATATGCGTTCGGTTTCCCGAACCCAATGCTCGGCATCGTCCGGATCGGTCGATCCCATAAACTTCGGGGGATTCATGTTCTTAAAGGCTTGGTGTAAGCTTCTAGCTCGTGGAGCACCACCTTGTGCTACCTGTTGTAGCACTTGAGTCATCCCTTGGAGGGTACGCTGCATGTTGCGCCATTGAGCACGTTCGGCAGCCATTATCCTACAATTACAATAACTATATTAGTACGTGATCGTATTTAAAGACTCGTACACTATGTTAAATCTAACCCTTGGTTCTACCCAATCTCACTGGTTTAAAGGTTCAACTTTATCCTTGGACTTAGGTTTTTCCTAGGAATTGAATACCTTAGGCTCTGATACCACAAAGACTGTCACGCCCCGAGCACGGAAGATACCCGGAGGTGCGCGACGTATCTATATCAATCATGTCAATCAGAGTGGTCGGGTATTCGACACAAAGACAGAGATGCGCAAAATAGCAAGATAACCCAATCCTTTATTCCTTTATAATAGACTATTACAAATCTAATACTCTGTTTAATAAAAAGAAAAGTACATAGTTGACTCAAGAAAACTATAGAAACAACTAGACGACACTTGAGCAGCTCTATCACTTTCACTCTTGAATATTCCCATCCGATTGACTTCCGTCGTCGTCGGACTTACCTCAAAAGTACAAAGGGACAAACGGAATGAGCGAACGCTCAGTAGGAAATTATATCTCAAGTACTAGCAAGGGGTTTAAGTAATTACATCTTTCATGAATGCAATAAAGCTATGCATGCTCGCATAAAACGACAAGATAGAGAGAATTTAATATCAAGGAAATAAGATGAACTTAATCATGAACTTTCAACAAGATAACAAGTTTATTCAAGATATTCAAGCAAGTACGTTTAACAAGTCATGTCAAGAACTTTGGCTATCATGTATCAAGCAAGTAAGTTACCCTTTTTCGGGCCACGCATTTCATGTTAGGCCAAGTACGATTCAAGTACAAGATGTGTGTGGAATGTCCAATCAAGCAAGTCAAGTACTCGGTATAATGCCAGATACCTTATCATTTTAACTCCCATGGGCACAAGTACTTTTGGGTGCTCCTCCCAGGACCGGATCGGGCCCTATATGCGCAGGCATTTATCATGTGTTTTGACATCCACTCTTGTTTATAGCCAACATAGAATTTCAATAATCAAGCTTGTAGACACGTATGACAACTTTGATAGAATAGAGTCCAAAATATGACAAAGGACATAGAATGGCGATAATAACGGTATAATCATGTCACGCCCCGAGCGCGGAAGATACCCGGAGATGCGCGACGTGTCTATATCAATCATGTCAATCAGAGTGGTCGTGTATTCGACACAAAGACAGAGATGCGCAAAATAGCAAGATAACCCAATCCTTTATTTCATAATGGATAGACTATTACAAATCCAATACTCTGTTTAATAAAAAGGAAAAGAATACATATTTGACTCAAGAAACTATAGAGAAGACTAGACGACACTTGTAGAAGCTCTATCACTTTCACTCTTGACCATTCCCATCCGATTGACTTCCATCGTCGTCGGACTTACCTGAAAAGTAGAAAGGGACAAACGGAATGAGCGAACGCTCAGTAGGAAATTATATCTCAAGTACTAGCAAGGGGTTTAAGTAATTACATCTTTCATGAATGCAATAAAGCTATGCATGCTCGCATAAAACGATAAGATAGAGAGAATTTAATATCAAGGAAATAAGATGAACTTAATCATGAACTTTCAACAAGATAACAAGTTTATTCAAGATATTCAAGCAAGTACGTTTAACAAGTCATGTCAAGAACTTTGGCTATCATGTATCAAGCAAGTAAGTTACCCTTTTTCGGGCCACGCATTTCATGTTAAGCCAAGTACGATTCAAGTACAAGATGTGTGTGGAATGTCCAATCAAGCAAGTCAAGTACTCGGTATAATGTCAGATACCTTATCATTTTAACTCCCATGGGCATAAGTACTTTCGGGTGCTCCTCCCAGGACCAGATCGGGCCCTATATGCGCAGGCATTTATCATGTGTTTTGACATCCACTCTTGTTTATAGCCAACATAGAATTTCAATAATCAAGCTTGTAGACACGTATGACAACTTTGATAGAATAGAGTCCAAAATATGACAAAGGACATAGAATGGCGATAATAACGGTATAATCATGTCACGCCCCGAGCGCGGAAGATACCCGGAGATGCACGACGTGTCTATATCAATCATGTCAATCAGAGTGGTCGTGTATTCGACACAAAGACAGAGATGCGCAAAATAGCAAGATAACCCAATCCTTTATTTCATAATGGATAGACTATTACAAATCCAATACTCTGTTTAATAAAAAGGAAAAGAATACAGATTTGACTCAAGAAACTATAGAGAAGACTAGACGACACTTGTAGAAGCTCTATCACTTTCACTCTTGACCATTCCCATCCGATTGACTTCCATCGTCGTCGGACTTACCTGAAAAGTAGAAAGGGACAAACGGAATGAGCGAACGCTCAGTAGGAAATTATATCTCAAGTACTAGCAAGGGGTTTAAGTAATTACATTTTTATGAATGCAATAAAGCTATGCATGCTCGCATAAAACGACAAGATAGAGAGAATGTAATATCAAGAAAATAAGATGAACTTAGTCATGAACTTCCAACAAGATGACAAGTGTATTCAAGATATTCAAGCAAGTATATTTAACAAATCATGTCAAGAACTTTGGCTATCATGTATCAAGCAAGTAAATTACCCTTTTTCGGGCCACGCATTTCATGTAAAGTCAAGTACGATTCAAGTACAAGATGTGTGTGGAATGTCCAATCAAGCAAGTCAAGTACTCGGTATAATGCCAGATACCTTATCATTTTAACTCCCATGGGCACAAGTACTTTCGGGTGCTCCTCCCAGGACCAGATCGGGCCCTATATGCGCAGGCATTTATCATGTGTTTTGACATCCACTCTTGTTTATAGCCAACATAGAATTTCAATAATCAAGCTTGTAGACACGTATGACAACTTTGATAGAATAGAGTCCAAAATATGACAAAGGACATAGAATGGCGATAATAACGGTATAATCACGATATCGATAAAACTAGGTAGAATATGGTTCCCTTAACTTAGGTACCATGACAAATCAATATGGACATTCTTTATATAGAATTGAGGTCCACATTAACATTAGATCAAGCAAGATACCCTCATTCTTATCATAGAATTGGGATTTACAAGAACGACATGATATGACATGATATCATCATCCCATTAAGAATTTCTTATGATATACTCTTTGTATAATCATAAGGGCCGGTATACCATGTTTCTTTAGATTGACATGGCAAGGATCGTGTAATGGGTTTTTAGGGTACAACCAGCTCAGTCGGCCTTGAGGGAATCCAAGGCTACGAGGAGTCTTACGGAGGTCTCTATGACTAACTCGCTAGTCCAAAGGAACGGAATGTCCAATGGAGAGCTTGTATGTCAATGAGAGTTGAGTGTGATCGGTAAATCAACATGAAAACATGGGACTATACTCACGGAGTGGAGAATAGTGCCGATATACATATATATTATAATATATAAAACCATCGGTTAGCAAATCAGATGAAAATCAGTTTATAGTAAAATAACGACTTAGGTCAAGTCGTTTCTCAAGTAATTAACGCCTAACAGAAGGGCGTTTACATATGGTCCGTCTTGCAGAATTTTCAATAATTCAATAATTTATCTAAAACGCGCCTTGGGAAGGGGCGTCTCTTCAAGAGTTGACGACTACAGTAGCAGGCGTCTCCTTATATATATATTTGACAGAATATCAATAATTTCATGAATTGTATAAAACACGCCTTGGTCAGGGTCGTTTCTTCAAGATATGACGACTACACCAGAAGGCGTCTTATTGTTTACATATTTGACAGAATACAATTAATTTTCAGGAATTATCAAAAATGCGCCCTGGGTAGGGGCGTTACTATTTAATTCTATTTTTCAGAATATATAACTTTCAGGATTTTAACCGATACACGCCCTAGGAAGGGGCGTTACCTTTCAGATTCACGCCCTATGAGGGGGCGTTAATATGTGGAAAACGACTTTGTCCGAGTCGTTAATTCAAGTTCCTTCAGAAACTTTAAGGGCAGTAACAATTTCAGGATAACAGAGGAACGAATGTAATATCATGACAGTAAAGTTAGCAGGTTGAAGACAGAGGATCATGCATTATTTTATAATCATAATTTCATAGATAATCAAGTCTTAAGATGGGTGATTAACGGTTTTAAAGAAATTAACGCCTTAGTACGGGGCGTTAAACATGAAATTAACGACCTGGGAAAAGTCGTTTCATGTGAATTAGCGCCCTTGACAGGGGCGTCTCTTTCAAAATATTGCAGAAAACGCATGGAAACTATAATAACTGTATGCATGACATGCTTATATATATATATCTTGCATTAATTTCATTTGGGCTACAATAACTTGAGAAAACCTACCTTAATATGATTGATCTTGACGAAGGGTTTGAAGGATCGGAAACTTCAACCGCAACTTTCGAACAGTGGTATCAAGGAGAAGAACTGCAGTTTTCCTATAAGAAAAGAAGAAACATTAGTATTTCTTCATACTTTCTGACCGAAAGGAAAAAGAACAATACCTTTGTTCTTCACGTACGCCGCCTTCTTAACCTATAACAGAAGAAGAAGATGAAGAACAGTTAGTTCTTCATGCAACAGACGTAGAGAATTAGAGGAACTATTCCTCTCTCACGTACCTTGCAGACTCCGAACGCCAAATAGCGTTGTAGGGTTCGAGCAGTAGGTTATTTATAGGGATTTTGGAAGTCCTATTAAAAGTAGTGTTTGATTGAGGGTAACATATCCCTAATAGAGTCCTTACTCTAATAGACACTTACTAGATTAGGTTAATCTTTCCCTGGATAAGCTCTGGGTTCGAACGAGTCACGAACTGAATTAACGCCTTTGGTCAGGGCGTGTATTCTTTAATTAACGCCTTGCATAAGGGCGTTTCTTAAAAAGCGCCTTGAAAAAGGGCGTTTCGTGTTTTAAAACACGCCCAAGATAGAGGCGTTTCTTTTACTTACCCATTTGGTCGCGTGAGAACTGACGACCGTAGGTGTGGGCGTCCTTTCTTTATTCACGCCTTTGATAGAGGCGTTTCTTTTTGAATTAACGCCCTAATAAGAGGCGTTATTTTAATTTTGTTTTACTTCATCGCATTAACCCTATTCTTATTATCTGTATTACTACTGTAATATATATATTTTAATTTATTTCAAATATTCATTTATCAGGGTTGCTACACCCTCCCCCACTTAAAAAGAATTTGGTCCCCAAATTCAATATATATATAATTATACATGTGGAGAGCGTAGAACATATACCTCTTAGAATAACTCGGGAAATCGTTTCTTCATAGATTCTTCGGTCTCCCATGTCGCTTCGCGTTCGGGATTCTTATTCCATTGCACCTTAAGCATGGGAATAACCTTATTCCTTAGAGCTCGTATTTCTCGATCTAATATCTTTAAAGGCCTCTGTTCATATGTGAGATCTTTCTGGATCACCAGATCTCCATGCTCAATAATATGTGACGGATCGTGCACATACTTCTTCAACATAGATATGTGAAATACATTGTGTACCTCGGACAACTGAGGAGGCAACGCGATGCGATAAGCAACCTCGCCAACTCTTTCGAGTACCTCAACTGGTCCGATGAATCTTGGCGTAAGCTTGCCCTTAACACCAAATCTTCGTATGCCACGTCCAGGGGATATTTTAAGAAATACATGATCTCCAACCTGGAATTCAAGATCTCTTCTCCTGGTATCAGCATAAGCCTTTTGCCTTGTCTGAGCAACTTGTAATCTTTCTCTGATTACCTGTATCTTCTCAGTTGTATCCCTTACCATGTCTGGACCTAATAGTTGTCTCTCTCCAACTTCGTTCCAACATATGGGAGATCGGCAACTCCTTCCGTATAAGGCTTCGAAAGGTGCCATTTGGATACTAGCTTGGTAGCTATTATTATATGCAAATTCAACTAAAGGTAAGTGGTCATGCCAGCTTCCTCCAAAGTCAATAATGCATGCTCTCAGCATATCTTCAACAACTTGATTAGTTCGCTCGGTCTGACCATCCGTTTGTGGGTGAAAAGCAGTACTAAAGTTGAGCCTTGTTCCCAACGAATGTTGTAATCCCTTCCAAAAATGAGAAGTAAAACGGGGATCTCTATCAGACACGATTGAGACAGGAATTCCATGTATCCTGACTATTTCTTTGATGTATAGTGCAGCTAGCACATCAATTGACCATCGGCTTTTGATTGGCAAGAAATGTGCCGATTTAGTCAATCGGTCAATGATAACCCAGATTCCATCATGTCCTCCTTTAGATTTAGATAAACCCATGATGAAGTCCATACCAATATCCTCCCATTTCCACTTAGGAATATCTAGATGATGTAGTTTTCCCGCAGGCTTTTGGTGTTCCGCCTTGACCTGTTGGCATGTGAGACAGCGTGATACATAGTCCGCTATTTCTCTTTTCATATTAGGCCACCAAAAGTTCCTCTTTACATCTTGGTACATTTTGGTTGATCCTGGATGAATAGTGTACCTTGTTCGGTGAGCTTCATCTAAGATCTTCTTCTTTAATTCCGGACAATCGGGTATACAAGTTCTATCTTTGAACGATAATCTTCCATCAGAAGTTAGTTGAAAATCAGATTGTCCTTCTAATCTGCCTTTGATTCCTACTAATATAGGATCATCATCCTGAAGTGTTTGTATCTCAGATAACAAATCTGACTGTATGCTTACATGAGATAGTGTGACAAATTTGGATTCCATGTCCAAGCTTATATTGAGCTCGGAGAATTGTTCAAGTAACCTCCATTCTTGCATCATACAATTTGCTATCATTGCTCTCGGCTTTCGACTAAGGGCGTCAGCAACATAATTACCCTTTCCGGGATGGTATTGTATATTGAAGTCGAAGTCCTTGAGATATTCTAGCCAGCGTCTTTGTCTCATGTTCAGCTCCTTTTGTGAAAATAGATATTTGAGACTTTTGTGATCGGAGTATACAGTAAACTGTGCTCCATATAAGTAGTGTCTCCATATCTTTAGGGCAAATACTACCGCGGCCAGTTCTAAGTCATGGATGGGGTAATTCTCCTCATGCTTCTTCAGCTGACGTGAAGAGTATGCTATGACCTTTCCTTGTTGCATTAGAACACATCCGAGGCCAATGCCAGAAGCATCAGTGTAGACCTCGAATTTCTCTCCTTCAATTGGTAGGGCTAAGACCGGAGCTGTAGTGAGATGATCCTTGAGAGTTTGGAAACTGCTTTCACATTCCTCACTCCATTCATATCGGATCTCCTTACGAGTTAACCTTGTAAGGGGCACGTCGATCTTAGAGAAATCTTTGATGAATCGCCGATAATAGCCTGCAAGACCTAAGAAACTTCTGATCTCGCTTGCATTAGTGGGTCTTTCCCAGTTTCTCACAGCTTCAACTTTTGACGGATCTACAGATAATCCGTCCTTTGATATGACATGCCCGAGAAAAGCCACTTCTTCAAGCCAGAACTCGCATTTGCTGAGTTTAGCATATAATTGATTTGTCCTCAAGACTTGCAATGCAATCCTCAAATGCTCTTCATGTTCTTCCTTAGTCTTAAAATATATCAATATATCATCAATGAAGACTACTATGAATTGATCCAAGTAAGGCCTGAATATGCTATTCATTAACTGCATAAAGGCAGCAGGGGCATTTGTTAGTCCAAAAGGCATAACAACAAATTCGTAATGGCCATACCTGCTTCTGAATGCGGTCTTGTGAATGTCATCATCCTTGATTCTTAATTGATGATATCCCGACCTGAGATCAATCTTGGAGAAATATTTGGATCCTGAAATCTGATCAAATAACTCATCGATTCTCGGCAGTGGATACTTGTTCTTGATAGTAAGATGATTCAACTGTCGATAGTCGATACACAATCTCATGGATCCATCCTTCTTCTTTACAAATAAGACTGGTGCTCCCCACGGGGAAGTACTTGGTCTAACAAACCCTTTTTAAATCAATTCCATCAATTGCTTCTTCAATTCTTTTAGTTCTGCAGGGGACATTCTATAGGGTGCCTTTGAAACAGGACCAGCACCAGGGACTAAGTCAATGGTGAAGGCCACATCTCTTTGAGGGGGTAATCCCGGCAAATCTTCCGGAAATACGTCTGGATATTCTCGCACTACCTGAATGTCCTCTATCTTGGTTTCTTTAGCTTCTTTAATAGTGACAAAAGCAAGGAAGGATACACATCCTTTCTTGACGAGCTTGCTTGCTCGAAGAGCCGAAATAAGAGGGGATTTGCTTCGACTCTTAGGACTAGTATAAGTCAGTTCCGGAAATTCCTTGAAAATAATCTTGCTATCACGGCAATCAACCGTTGCCTGGTATTTGGATAACCAATCTGCTCCTAGTATAACATCATACTCTTTTAGATCTAAGCAGATAAGATCAATAGGAAAATTCTTTCCTCGAACCAATACCTCACAGTTTTGGTAATGATATGTGATATCCGTCTCGTTTCCGAGAGGAGTAGACAATATTAACTTCATCCATTCTGGTTCTAGAGGTAATGGGTCAGCAAACTTCTTGGAAATAATGGAATGCGATGCACCCGTATCAAATAAGACATGTGCATATTTGGAACAAATTTTTAATGTACCTTCCACCAATCCGCCTTCTTCTTCTGGTTCGGTCTCTTGGATTGCATGAAGACGCGCGTTCCTTGTCACTGGGCGTTTACCCTCACCGTCTTGGTTATTCATTAATGGACAATCGGGAATCCGATGTTCACGACTCCCACAACGGAGACATGCTCCTAATTTCCTCCAGCATTCTTCTGTTTTGTGACCAGCCTTGTCACAATGCTTGCATACTACGTTTGAAGGTGTAGTGGTGATAGAGAAAGGCTTGGATTTCTTGAACTTCTGATCTTGAGAGGAAGAACCTCCATTATTGGGCCTCTTCTTAAAGTTGGGTTTAAAAGAACCCGAACTTGTGACTTGCTCCTTTTTGTCTTTCCCACGGATCCTATAAGATAGTTCCGTGGCATCTTCAAGCAACTGAGCTCGGCGCACTATTTCAGTATAAACTTGAATATCCATAGGCGCCAGTTGAGTAATGTAGTGGGGCCTAAGCCCATTAAGAAATCTACGGGCTTTCATCTTTTCCGTGCTAATTAAATGCTTAGCATATCTAGACAGTCTAGAGAACTGTGCTTCATAATCAGCCACCGATAAAGATCTTTGCTTTAATGCGGCGAATTCGGCGGCCTTCTTTTCCTGGACCCTATCAGAGAAATATTTGGCGTTGAAATATTCAACGAATTCTCCCCATGTAACTTGAGTTGGGTCAATTGTAGCTTCAATCGACTCCCACCAGCATCTAGCATCCTTTTCTAACTGGAAAGTAGCTAATAAGACTTTGTCCTGATCCGTGCATTGCATAACACGGAATATACGTTCAATCTCCCGAACCCAATGCTCGGCATCGTCTGGATCGGTCGATCCCATGAACTTCGGGGGATTCATATTCTTGAATGCTTGGTGTAAGCTTCCAGCTCGTGGAGCACCACCTTGTGCTACCTGTTGTAGCACTTGGGTCATCCCTTGAAGGGTACGCTGCATGTTGCGCCATTGAGCACGTTCGGCAGCCATTATCCTACAATTACAATAGCTATGTTAGTATTATATCACTATGATCTTATAAAGGACTCATTGATCATTTAACCCTTGGTTCTACCCACTCTCACTTGGTTAAAGGTTTTGAAACCTATCCTTGGACTTGGGTTTCCTAGGAATTGAATACCTTAGGCTCTGATACCACAAAGACTGTCACGCCCCGAGCGCGGAAGATACCCGGAGATGCGCGACGTGTCTATATCAATCATGTCAATCAGAGTGGTCGTGTATTCGACACAAAGACAGAGATGCGCAAAATAGCAAGATAACCCAATCCTTTATTTCATAATGGATAGACTATTACAAATCAATACTCTGTTTAATAAAAAGGAAAAGAATACATATTTGACTCAAGAAACTATAGAGAAGACTAGACGACACTTGTAGAAGCTCTATCACTTTCACTCTTGACCATTCCCATCCGATTGACTTCCATCGTCGTCGGACTTACCTGAAAAGTAGAAAGGGACAAACGGAATGAGCGAACGCTCAGTAGGAAATTATATCTCAAGTACTAGCAAGGGGTTTAAGTAATTACATTTTTATGAATGCAATAAAGCTATGCATGCTCGCATAAAACGACAAGATAGAGAGAATGTAATATCAAGAAAATAAGATGAACTTAGTCATGAACTTCCAACAAGATATTCAAGCAAGTACATTTAACAAATCATGTCAAGAACTTTGGCTATCATGTATCAAGCAAGTAAATTACCCTTTTTCGGGCCACGCATTTCATGTAAAGTCAAGTACGATTCAAGTACAAGATGTGTGTGGAATGTCCAATCAAGCAAGTCAAGTACTCGGTATAATGCCAGATACCTTATCATTTTAACTCCCATGGGCACAAGTACTTTCGGGTGCTCCTCCCAGGACCAGATCGGGCCCTATATGCGCAGGCATTTATCATGTGTTTTGACATCCACTCTTGTTTATAGCCAACATAGAATTTCAATAATCAAGCTTGTAGACACGTATGACAACTTTGATAGAATAGAGTCCAAAATATGACAAAGGACATAGAATGGCGATAATAACGGTATAATCACGATATCGATAAAACTAGGTAGAATATGGTTCCCTTAACTTAGGTACCATGACAAATCAATATGGACATTCTTTATATAGAATTGAGGTCCACATGAACATTAGATCAAGCAAGATACCCTCATTCTTATCATAGAATTGGGGTTTACAAGAACGACATGATATGGCATGATATCATCATCCCATTAAGAATTTCTTATGATATACTCTTTGTATAATCATAAGGGCCGGTATACCATGTTTCTTTAGATTGACATGGCAAGGATCGTGTAATGGGTTTTTAGGGTACAACCAGCTCAGTCGGCCTTGAGGGAATCCAAGGCTACGAGGAGTCTTACGGAGGTCTCTATGACTAACTCGCTAGTCCAAAGGAACGGAATGTCCAATGGAGAGCTTGTATGTCAATGAGAGTTGAGTGTGATCGGTAAATCAACATGAAAACATGGGACTATACTCACGGAGTGGAGAATAGTGCCGATATACATATATATTATAATATATAAAACCATCGGTTAGCAAATCAGATGAAAATCAGTTTATAGTAAAATAACGACTTAGGTCAAGTCGTTTCTCAAGTAATTAACGCCTAACAGAAGGGCGTTTACATATGGTCCGTCTTGCAGAATTTTCAATAATTCAATAATTTATCTAAAACGCGCCTTGGGAAGGGGCGTCTCTTCAAGAGTTGACGACTACAGTAGCAGGCGTCTCCTTATATATATATTTGACAGAATATCAATAATTTCATGAATTGTATAAAACACGCCTTGGTCAGGGTCGTTTCTTCAAGATATGACGACTACACCAGAAGGCGTCTTATTGTTTACATATTTGACAGAATACAATTAATTTTCAGGAATTATCAAAAACGCGCCCTGGGCAGGGGCGTTACTATTTAATTCTATTTTTCAGAATATATAACTTTCAGGATTTTAACCGATACACGCCCTAGGAAGGGGCGTTACCTTTCAGATTCACGCCCTATGAGGGGGCGTTAATATGTGGAAAACGACTTTGTCCGAGTCGTTAATTCAAGTTCCTTCAGAAACTTTAAGGGCAGTAACAATTTCAGGATAACAGAGGAACGAATGTAATATCATGACAGTAAAGTTAGCAGGTTGAAGACAGAGGATCATGCATTATTTTCTAATCATAATTTCATAGATAATCAAGTCTTAAGATGGGTGATTAACGGTTTTAAAGAAATTAACGCCTTAGTACGGGGCGTTAAACATGAAATTAACGACCTGGGAAAAGTCGTTTCATGTGAATTAGCGCCCTTGACAGCGGCGTCTCTTTCAAAATATTGCAGAAAACGCATGGAAACTATAATAACCGTATGCATGACATGCTTATATATATATATCTTGCATTAATTTCATTTGGGCTACAATAACTTGAGAAAACCTACCTTAATATGATTGATCTTGACGAAGGGTTTGAAGGATCAGAAACTTCAACCGCAACTTTCGAACAGTGGTATCAAGGAGAAGAACTGCAGTTTTCCTATAAGAAAAGAAGAAACATTAGTATTTCTTCATACTTTCTGACCGAAAGGAAAAAGGAAAAAGAACAATACCTTTGTTCTTCACGTACGCCGCCTTCTTAACCTATAACAGAAGAAGAAGATGAAGAACAGTTAGTTCTTCATGCAACAGACGTAGAGAATTAGAGGAACTATTCCTCTCTCACGTACCTTGCAGACTCCGAACGCCAAATAGCGTTGTAGGGTTCGAGCAGTAGGTTATTTATAGGGATTTTGGAAGTCCTATTAAAAGTAGTGTTTGATTGAGGGTAACATATCCCTAATAGAGTCCTTACTCTAATAGACACTTACTAGATTAGGTTAATCTTTCCCTGGATAAGCTCTGGGTTCGAACGAGTCACGAACTGAATTAACGCCTTTGGTCAGGGCGTGTATTCTTTAATTAACGCCTTGCATAAGGGCGTTTCTTAAAAAGCGCCTTGAAAAAGGGCGTTTCGTGTTTTAAAACACGCCCAAGATAGAGGCATTTCTTTTACTTACCCATTTGGTCGCGTGAGAACTGACGACCGTAGGTGTGGGCGTCCTTTCTTTATTCACGCCTTTGATAGAGGCGTTTCTTTTTGAATTAACGCCCTAATAAGAGGCGTTATTTTAATTTTGTTTTACTTCATCGCATTAACCCTATTCTTATTATCTGTATTACTACTGTAATATATATATTTTAATTTATTTCAAATATTCATTTATCAGGGTTGCTACACCCTCCCCCACTTAAAAAGAATTTGGTCCCCAAATTCAATATATATATAATTATACATGTGGAGAGCGTAGAACATATACCTCTTAGAATAACTCGGGAAATCGTTTCTTCATAGATTCTTCGGTCTCCCATGTCGCTTCGCGTTCGGGATTCTTATTCCATTGCACCTTAAGCATGGGATAAAAAAAACATTTTTACAGAAAATAACGACTTACGCTAAGTCGTTTCTCAAGTAAATAACGCCTAACAGAAGGGCGTTTACATATGTTTACATATGTTTCTTCAAGATTTGACGACTACACCAGAAGGCGTCTTATTATTTACATATTTGACAGAATATAATTAATTTTCAGGAATTTATCAAAAACGCGCCCTTGACAGGGGCGTTAATCATTAAATTCCTATTTTTACATAATATATTGTTCGGGATTTTAACAGAAACGTGCCCAATGAAGGGGCGTTACCTTTCAATTCACGCCCTATGATGGGGCGTTAACACATGGAAAATGACCTTGTCGAAGTCGTGAATTCAAGAAATTGCAGTAATTGACACGAACAGCCAGAAGTTTCACAATAATCGATGTACAGGATGGTATTTATATAGTCGTGACAGGAAGAACTTCACAGGGAGAGTCATGCATTCGATATTTCATATTTATGGATTTTTAAACATGAACAATTTAATTACATGTGATTTTCGTGGATAATCAGTTCTTAAGATAGCTGATTAACATTACATGAAATTAACGCCTGTGTACAGGGCGTCAAATATGAAATTGACGACCTGGGCAGGGTCGTGTCTTGTAAATTAGCGCCCTTGATAGGGGCGTCTCTTTCAAAATATTGCAGAAACTTAACAAAACCATATTAAACCGTATGCATGACATGCTTATATATATATCTTGCATTAATTTCATTTGGGCTACAGTAACTTGAGAAAACCTACCTTGATAGTTTGATCGAAGATGAACGTGAGGGATCTTTAACTAGAAGAAGATGCTGCAGTTCTTATAAGAAGAGAAGAAGAAACATATATTAATTTCTTCACTTATCGGAACAGAGGAGATAGTAGAAGAACGTTACCTTGTTCTTCACTACGTGTGCTCTCTTCGACCTGTAAGAAGAGAAGGAGATGAAGAACGTTAGTTCTTCATACACTCGAAACAGAAAAAAAAAAAAGAATAAGAAGAACAGTTCTATTCTTCACTTACCGTCGCAGAGGCTTGAATCAAATAGGTTTGGGGTTTGTTCGATCAAGACTATTTATAGGATTTTGGGGGTCCTATTAGGGTTAGAGTTCTAGTGGAAGTAATGCTTCCAATACAGAGTCCTTACCACCTTTTAACTCTTTCTAATACTTATCCATTACCCTGGATAAGTTCAGGGTTCGAACGGTTCTGGAATGTAATTAACGACCTAGGTCAGGGCGTCGATTCTTAAATTGACGACCTGGTGCAGGTCGTTCTTTAAGAAGCGCCTTGTGTAAGGGCGTTCCTTGTTTTAAAACACGCCTAAGATAGGGGCGTTACTTTTCCTTACCGTTTTTGGCATTTAGAATTTGACGCCGTGTGGTCAGGGCGTCACTTCTTGAATAACGCCTTATCCAGAGGCGTTTCTAATTTGAATAGCGCCTTTATCCGAGGCGTTATTTTATTTTGTTTTATTTATCTATTTATTTGATTTATTTTAAAATCTTAATTATTATTAATATTTTATCAGGGTTGCTACAGGAACAAAGGCGTTTGTAATATGCTTGGCGGGAGCACTATTATTCCCTTCCTTAGATGATTTCTTAGAAGAAGCTCAATTGAGTGCAATTGCTAGCATTTGGGAGGGAGAGAGATTAGGACCGGCGGTGCTAGCCTATCTCTATAGTGGGCTCACCTCGGCGGCTATAGGAAGGCCCCTATATGGATGTATGCTCTTACTTTCTAGTTGGGTAAACCTCCACCTATAATTTGACCCATGTGAGGAAACTCAACAAGCATTTAGGATTTTCTCTAGAAGCCCACTCCACTATATGACGGGTTCGCTAGGATTGTGTGAGAGAGTGGTGAATCGGGTCCCATAAGTGAAGAAGAGAGTGGAATGGAGAGAACACCTAAAGGTGATGCCTAAGAATCTCTTCACATGTGCACCGGGGTTCCTCAAGACTCAAGATATTCGCACAAGACTCTCATCGGGAGTGGAACTCCGACTAGTGGGCGCCACCGAGTTAGTCCTCTACAACGCTCACCGGTGTCTTCCACGACTCGGCCTCCCACGCCATCACTTTGAAGAAGATTCCCACCTTCCACCTATCAAGAGGAGGGATCTTTGCTCAAATGAGGATGACGAGGAGATCAAGACGATTCAAGCCCTATGGAGGATCAGCAAGCTACATCAACCCATAGAGAGGGTTGAAGAAGACAAGGAGCAATGGAAAACTTATGTAATATCTCTTAGGGGATTGAGACCCAAAGTGGGTCATTGATGTAATGATGCTTTTCTTTAATGAAATAAAGGATTTTTCCTTAATTGAGCAAAAAAAAGTATTTTACATGATCAATTCTTTAAAATTATTTCAGTTTCTGTCTTTCTGTTCTGAGCTGCGACTTCAATCATGTCGTCAATTCATAAAACAACGCCTTCCGCCACGTCGTCAATCATCAATAATCAATTTCCTTTAAATATTTAAAAACACGATTGACGCCATCTCACACTGGCATTGATTAATTGACGCCCCACGACTAGGCGTTGATTCTTTTTAAATTCTTTTCTGATATTCTATTAATTTTCTAAAATGACGCATTAACACACGTTGTGCCTTAACGAACTGACGCCTTCGCGCGTTTTCGTGAATTATAAACAGTAATCCTTACTTGCATCGCATCAATCAAATTTCCCATTAATGCTCTGACGATAGTGCAGATTCCCATGCAATCTTAAATGATGACTTCTCTTATTACCGTCAGATCCTAAAATGACACCTTGATCCAAGCCGTTAATCATCCAAGGGGCGACGCTCCTCATGGCATCAATTTGTTTTCGAACGTAACCGCCCACTTTCCCTCTTTTCTTCTCCTTCCTCCGTTTACATCCTTTTCTTTCTTCTTCCTTCTGCTACGAACCCTAACCGTGCATTCTACCTTCCCCCTCATTCTCATCTCCCATTTCCCCTCATCTCTCTCTTCCATTCCCATCTCACTCTCATGGTTGGCCCTAGCAAATGTCAGAGGGTCATGGCCCCTAACGTTGTTGACCTAGGTGACGACGAACCTGTTGGGGAGGAAGTTCCTCCTGCGGCGGCCGGAGAAGCTCCACCGGCGGAGCACGGTGGAGACGGAGAAGAAGCTGTTGAAGAAGAAGGAGGAGAAGAAGGACAAGGGGAAGAGAATGACAGGGAGGATGAAGAAGAAGATGGAGAAGATGAAGAAGAGGAATAAGAGGGCGATGAAGATGACGATGATGAGGAAGAAGAAGAAGAAGAGGAAGCACCGGCAGCAGCCCCTCGTCCTCGTCAACCACTGCAAGGAGGTCTAATGGCGCCAGAGCGAAGCAAGGTAGGTCCTCTACCCTAGCCCTCGTCCATTTTTTCATTTTTGTTAAATTTCCATAGCCCTCGATGGAAGGGGGATGAACCAGGAAAACCAGACAAATGACGCCCCTATGGGTGTCGTCAATTAAAACGATGACCTGCCACAGGTCATCAATTCATTTTCGTTATTATTATTTTTTAAAAGATAATTCATGAGACACGCCCTGAACCATGTCGTCATTTAAAAACCATGATATTTATTTATCATTTGATGTTATTTTCTCGTCATTTTTTTATTTTGTACTATATCCATTGTTTTATTTTATTTACTGCCGGTTCAAAACACCTCATGAAATAGCGCCCCCCCATAGGGGCGTCAATTCATAACTAACGGCCACAGGGTGGTCGTCAATTTTTATTTTTATCACTGAGAAAATTTAGGAAAATCAAACCTCTTTACAAATAGCGCCCCCCATCGGGGCGTCAATTCATCAACTGACGGCCACAGAGTGGTCGCCAATTCAGACATTGAAGCAACTTAACAGCAAACGAATTTCCAAATGTATTTATATGTTCTATTTATTTGGCAGGGATTGATGCGGACTCGGATCTCATGGGTCCAGGTCCGAGCAGCTTACTATGGATTACCAGATTTTCAGAGGGCTAAGGTAGAGGCCATGGAGTTCGGACCCTTCCTTAGCATAGAGCCCATCCGCCTCGACCTATCCTTGATGCAAGTCCTTAGGGAGAGATGGGATAGGACTAACCGGGCATTTCTGATGCCGTGGGGACATATGGTTCCGAGTTTGGAGGACATTGCCCAGATCACCGGGTTGAGAGTTGATGGGGAGGCAGTCAGTGGAGTGACCCTTCCCGATTACGGTGAGTTAGCCCGGAGGCTGCTAGGATTAGAGACCATAGCCGGGACCCCTAGAGAGTGCAGGACCATCTACCGTACTGATTGACCATAGCTATGGGGTTAGGGGATTCTAGGTAGAGATCGAGGGAGTCCTTGGAGCAGTTCTGGCAGAGATTGATAGGGAGAGCCCGGGCTGCCTACTGCCAGGACTCGGCTCAGAGGGAGCGAGTGGATCGAGACCTGAAGAGGTTTCTATTCTTGATGCCTGGGAGGCTGTTGCTGAGCACGAAGGGAGACATCATCAACTGCAGATTTTTGGGCATTCTCGAGGACCTAGACGGAGTCGGCAGATACGCGTGGGGAGCTGCACTGCTAGCACACCTGATAGACGATCTGTCCACGGGGATAGGTCGAGAGACTACTGTCAGTGGCTTTTCACCCTTTCTTCAGGTATGCATGTCTTCTTGTTTATTTAAATGCTTATGGTTATAATTATGCATTTTTACTAATGCAATTGATGGATGCAGGTGTAGAGCCACCTATACATGCCGATGGACCGCGTTGACCCCCGACCCGGAGATGAGGGGGCGTTCCCACTAGCACGGCGCTGGTTGCCACTCGTGATTGGAGCGCCACACGCCAACGAGTTGCGTGTTCTCCGACGGCAGTTCCGTGACTACCCAGCCTCACTGGTACGTATGTTAAATATGATGCAATTTCCTTTCATGATATGATATGCATATGAATGATATATGATGACATGATGTGAATGCAGGTGATTTGGAGGCCCTACGAGGGGATGACCGAGGAGGGTCAGCCTTGGGTAGTAGCGGGCCGACCTTGTTTTGGGCATGAGCTTTGGGTTCACTGCCTGAACGAGATCAAGCCGCTACAGCTTAGGCTGGCGATGAGGACCCTTGGGCTACACCAGGAGTGGGTAGAGGTTGGAGAGCCCCGCGGAATCGGGAAGAAGACTCGAGGACGCACGAAGGTGACCGACTGGCGGATCCGGTTCCCAGACCAGTACGCCGACTGGCAGCGAGGCGGGACTCGGGTTACCTCACAGGCGGTAGTCAGCTCTGAGTACCTTCGGCGCTATTGGGAGGTTTACGCTAGCCGACACCAGATGAGGGTCAAAGGGGTATGTATGAATGCATTTTTTTGTATTTTTGTGCAAATGATATATGTCTATTATGCAACTAATATGTGTGATGAATGCATGATGCACGGGATATAGTGGCGATGGACATGCACGTCCATCTCCACAGCCTAGAGGCCCAGCTGGCTACCACAGGGCAGACTTGGAGACCCTGGTGAGTGTAATTAACTATATGCAAATGATTCCTTGAATTATTAATGATTAGCCACTGACAATGTCAATGAATGCAGCGTGCCCAATAGGGAGTAGCGGTGAGAGAGACAGGAGGAGCCTCCAGCTCGAGGGGGCCTAGTGCAGAGGCGACTGCACTAGCGGAGCAGCTGGTGGGTGCGGTTGTTTGGGCCAAGGCAGCAGAGCACGACCTCGCCACTCTAGTAAGTCAACAAATTCATTATGCATTTTATATATCATTATGTGCTTCTAAAAAACTTATGTTTTTCTTTCCTCTTTATTTACCTTACAGACTGAGGAGCTTCGAGCCACGATTACCTGTGTCGAGGCAGGACAACGTGACCTTGCTGCACGGGTTAGTTCATAAAAACAATATCCATGTGCATTATTTACATCCACAAATTCAATGATGTTAATATGATGTGATGCATGAAGGTTACAGAGCTAGCAGAGGCGAGGAGGTAGATAGTGCTGGCGTACATCGAGGTTGCCATCCGCGATCAGCGGGTTGCCGAGCTGGTGGAGGCGTAGAGGCGGCACGGAGAGTTGCCACGCGATGTGTCAGAGATGAGGCTCCTCTTAGAGATGGAGAGAAGAGAGCGCACCCGCGAGAGGGACGAGTTTGCAGACCTACGTACACAGTTGGGTGTCGTACAGGAGCGGCTCCGAGTGACAGAGGAGCGCCTCTAGAGGGGTCGAGAGCGGGCGTGAGCTGCAGGACACTCCAGCGCGTTTGCCAGCATGACTTACTTAGCCAGTTCCTCGACGCGCCAGAGGAACGAGGCAGAGGAGCAGGCTCGAGCTCCAGCGGCTTCCCGGGGGTCCATGCCCCCTCCTCGGACTCGTCAGCAGGACGAGGGTGAGGAAGAGAGTAGGAGAGAGGAGGGTGGAGGTGAGAGCTAGAGAGAGGCTTGTACTCCTCCACCTGCATATCTTGTACTCAGATATTTATAGATATATATGAGAGATTCTTTTGTTACCTGAGTTTGTCAATTTGAGCACTTGTGTACTTGTATTGCTTTTTCTTTCTCTCCTTCCTTGCCCTGCGCCTATAGTCCACACTTAAACAAACAGATTAATTCATCCGTTCGGCTTGGCCCCTTGCTCAATAGGCAAGGGGTTGTCATTATTTTGACCTTCATGACGGGTCAAGGGGCCAAGCCTCTAATTAATTAAGGTGAATAACAAATATATAGGAGATGCAACATGCAAGCAAGCAATGCAAACTTCAAATAAAAGATGCCCACACAAGAATGTAAGCAAGCATATGAAATGGTAAAGCAGTGGGCTTAATTACTCTTTTTTTCTTTGCTTTTCTTTAAAATGACGACCCTACCCAAGGCGTCAATCAAGGAATTAACGCCCTAACACGCGGGCGTTAATTAAAAAACCATTTTTCCTATTTTCATTTTAAAATGATGACATGACCAACGCCGCTAATTATAAAAATGACGCCTTCGCGCGTGGGCGTCAATTAAAAAAACATTCCCCTTTTTTTTATTTAGACCTAGCATGATACAAAAGATCTTAAAACCTTACACAATCACCATCTTAAATTCATTAATCTTTCTTAAATTATTTAACAAAGGGTCAATGTGCTAATAACTTACGTTTTTACTCATATCCTCTTACGGCCCATCCTTCTTAGTGGGTCTTCGTCATCCTTTGAGCTTATAACATACCATGAAGGAGGAAGTGAAGAATGAGTTGAGGAAGCTCACGAGAGGTTTCGGAGGACCGAGAAGCCTCCCTCCCCTACCCTAGTGCCTGTTGGGGTTCGGTCTTTGGCTTATGAAATTTTTTGTTGCTCTTTTACCCTTACTCATGTATGCTTACGACCAGGGTTTTCCCTGCGGGGACTTTGCCCTCTTGACATGCTTTTCTTTTGTGACCTTCACACTTCTTTTATTTTCTTTTTTTTGCTTTAAAACAAACAAAAACCTAATTGTACTTCGGCTTTATAGCATTTGGTTCCCTTTTGGGCCCTGACTTTCATCTACTAGGGCGGCGGGTAGGCTTGGTTAGCATTCCCTGACTCGTACTCCCTTTCGTGAGCCGAAGAGAAGAGAATATGTGAAGTTTTTACACTCTTAGTTTGACTCTGACATTCCTCAAATTTTGGACCGCTCGAGTTTAAGAGCAAAATGTGTAGTGTGTGCAGGTATTGACCCTAAGGTTAAACCATCAAGATTGAAGAATGAATTAAGGATTTTAATTTTTCAGGTCTCACGGCCTATGCACCATGCCAGCTTGTAGTTTTCATTTTTTTCATTTTTATTTTTTCATCTTTTTTTTTTCAAAACTTAAGGGTAGTACTTTTTCAAATACAGACCATTCCAAGGGTGAGCCAGTTCTTCCCCTTCGGCGTTAATCAATTTATAAGCGTTGCCAGGAAAAACTTCTTTTATTATGTAAGGCCCTTCCCAATTCGGTTGAAGTTTTGAACGAGGTCCTCCCGATTTTACAAAAATTCTTTTAATTACCATTTCTCCAACTTTAAATTTTCTCTCAATCACTTTCTTTTGATAAAAACGCGAAAGCCTATTTTGGTAAACACGCGCATGCTCGGCGGCGGCCAACGCTTCTCATCCAAGAGTTCCAACTGAGCAAGGAGAGATTCACGGCGTTCATCAATAGAGAACTCATTGTCCAATTGTACCCTAAGAGAAGGAATTAGAATCTCATAGGGAACTACCGCCTCCATTCCATAAGTGAGGGCGAAAGGGGTTTGCCCAGTAGGAGTACGAATGGAAGTGCGGTAGGCCCAAAGATCTTCCACCAACTTTTCTGGCCAATTCATAAATTTATTAGCCTCAAACTTTTTCTTGATAATTTTAATCAAAGTTTTATTTGTTGCCTCTGCTTGTCCATTGTCCTGCGGATAATAAGGAGATGAATGATGCAATGCAATGTTATACCTGTTGCAGAGGTCCTGAAGCTCTTGAGAGATGAATTGTGGTCCATTGTCGGTGACGATGGTACTCGGGATGCCAAATGTTACGATGATATTCTTCATTATGAATTTACAGATGGTTGACGCTTTAATCTTCGCGTATGCTTCCGCTTCTGCCCACTTGGTGAAGTACTCCATGGCCGTGAGTATAAATGATTTCAATTTTGTGAGGAGGTTTGAATCACCAAGCGGTTCGATGATATCGAAAGCCCACATGGAGAAAGGCCATGGGGAAGACATAGGATGGAGTGGAGAAGTAGGAGAATGAATTTTATCGGCGTGCAGTTGGCACTTAACACATCTTCAAACATAAATAGAGCAGTCCTCTTCTAGAGTGGGCCAATAGAAACCTAATCTAAGGATTTTCTTAGCTAGCATCTGGCTATTGACATGACCCCCACATACTCCTGAATGCGCCTCTTCCACGACCTTCGAAGACTCATCATCGTCGAGGCATCTAAGTAAAACTCCAGTGAGACCTCTTCTATAAAGCATACCTCCAACCAAGGTGTATCTCTAAGCAACTCTTCTAATGGCTTTCTTCTCTTCAGCCGTGGCCTCTTCAGGATAAGATTGATCCTGACAATACTTAGCAATTTCATAATACCACGGCTTCTCTTCGTCAGCCAACTCTTCCTCTAGATCTAACAACATGATCTCCTTGTTCTCGATGATTCCACCTTCATTAAACTTCTTGAGCACCTCCTCCTTAACACTAAGGAACCCTGGATCCTTGATGGCAGGAGTAAGACACTTGTGAACAATGATCGAATGGAAGTCCCTTTCGGGAAGGAAAACCAAAGAGGAAGCAAGGGAAGCGAGAGCATCAGCTAGAATGTTCTGATCTCGAGGAACATGGACAAAGATTAATTTGGTGAAAAGCTTGGCATAAGTAGAAGCCAGTTCCTGGTATGGTTTAAGTTTTGGATTGAGCGTGCGGCATTTGGTAAGCACTTGGCGAAGAATAAGTTGACTATCACCTACAATCTGCAATTGGGTAACACCGAACTAATGAGTGGCCTGCAGACCGACCAGAAGAGCCTCGTACTCAGCTATATTATTTGTAACTGGAAATGCGAGCTGAGAGGCGAGTGGAATAGTGATACCCTCAGGTGATAGGAGAACAATGCCGATCCCCTTCCCTGGTGAATTCTGAGCTCCATCAAAATGTAACATCCACATCGAATCGGACTGATTGACAGACATTAGTTCCTCATCTGGAAACTCCAAGCGAACATGGTCAAATCTAGGGAGAGGGTGATGAGCAAGATGTTCTACTATGGCATAGCCTTTAATCACTTTTTGCTGAATGTAGATGATATCAAAATGAGAAAGGAAGCTTTGCCATCGTGCTAATCGGTGAGTGAGGATATATTTTTCAAGGAGAAACTTGATAGGATTCATACGAGCAATAAGATGAACCTCGTGAGCTAAGAAATAATGCTTAAGTTTCTGAACTATCCAAACTAAAGCAGCACAAGTCTTCTCCATAGCTAAGTATCTCTGCTCACAGGGGTTGAGGAGCTTAGACAAGTAGTAGGATGCCCTCTCTTTTCCTTCTTCATCAACTTGCGCGAGGACAGCACCTACAGAGTCATCCAGAACATAAATATAAAGAACAAGTGGTTCATCTAGAATTGGCAGCCTCAGGACAGGAGAATTTGCCAAATAATCCTTTAGTCCATCAAAGGCTGCCTGACACCTGTCATCCCCATTAAATTTGACTCCCGGTTTAGTAAGCTCGTAGAACGGCCTACACCTTTGTGAATGCTGGGAGACAAACCGGCGAATGAACTGCAACCTCCCGATCAATCCTCGAACTTCCTTCAAATTTCTGGGAGGAGGCATATCTCTTATTGCCTTTGCCTTATTGGGATCAATCTCAATACCCTTCTTACTGACTATGAATCCAAGCAATTTTCCTGATGAAACACCAAACACGCACTTCTTGGGGTTCATCTTCAACTGATACTCCCGTGCTCTTTGCAAAACCTTAGCCAGAACCCCGGGATGCTCAAGCCTTGTTCTTGATTTCACTACCAGGTCATCAACATACACCTCTATAAAAATGTGGATCATATCATGAAAAATAGCCATCATGGCCCTTTGGTAAGTGGCTCCGGCATTCTTGATCCCAAACGACATGACCACATAACAATAAGTTCCCCAAGGTGTAGTGAAAGAGGTCTTATCCTGATCTTTCTCAGCCAAGCGGATCTGATTATAACCAGAGAAGTCATCCATAAAAGAGAGGGTCTCATACCCTGCCGTATTGTCAATTAGCACATCTATGTGAGGGAGGGGGAAATCATCTTTAGGACACGCTCGGTTAAGGTATCGAAAGTCTATGCAAATCATGACTCTTCCGTCCTTTTTCATAACCGGGACAATGTTAGCCACCCAATTAGGATAGTGGACAACTCTAATAAATCTGGCCTTATGAAGCTTGTCGACCTCTTCTTTCATCTTTAATGCCATGTGAGGGTGGAAACGTCTTGACCGCTGCTTGACCGGCTTGGATCCTGGCTTAAGTGTGAGATGATGTTCAACAAGCGTAGGGTCCAGACCCAACATATCTTCATAACTCCATGCAAATGCGTCCTTGTAATCTTGAAGAACTTGAATAAGCGTCTCTTCTTCGGAAGGCGGCAAATTTTTACTGATGAGGATAATCCTAGGGTTTTCCTCAGTACCCAGATTAATCTCTTTGGTGGGTTCTTCTACTGAGGCTGATGGTTCCTCAAATCTCCTCATTCCACTAGCAAAAGCATCAGTCTCGTCCTCATATTCTTCATATTTTTCATCCCCCTCTTCAATAGGGTCTTCATCGTTCATGATCTCATAAACACCAAACCCTTCATCTATAGGGCACACATCCTCACATTCTATATCCGACAGGAGTACTGAATCCTCTAGAAAGTCGAGAAGAGCTAAACATGCCCGGCATCTCCTGGCTAAATCTAACAAGAACCTACGGGGAATCTGTCTACCGTTGGCCTTCTTATGTGTATCTACCCCAAGATTTTTAGAAGAAGAAGAGGAGGGAGAGGAACAAGATGACAAACTAGACGAGCGACCCTGACCTAAGGGAGGAGGAGAAGAGGAAGACACAATGGATACAAGAGGAGATATAGAAGGAGCCTCCTCACCAAAGGAGAAAAGGAGGTCCGCTAACGAACCTTGAAAGAGCGGCCCTTGGATCGGGGTACACTCTTGAGCAAGATAGGAGGTCTCTTCAATAGAGATGGAAGATTGAAAAGTTTGAATTTTGGCATTTTTTTTTCATTTTCAAGAATAAAGCAATGGGAGGAAGGGGTAGGAGGTGGTGTTAAAATTGAAAGATTAGAGAAAGATTGGAGAAGAGTTTGCCCATGCGGGGGCGTAATGGAGAGTTGGGAAAGTTGCTCGAGGAGCAAAGGAGGAATGGTAGAAACTTGAAAGAAATTTGGAGAAAGAGTAATCAAGACAGCACATCATCTCGGAGCACCAGAAAGCAATAAGTGAAGGGTGTATGGAATTTAGAGAGAAAAGGCCGGCCCACAGCCTATCCACAGTGAAGCCTTCTTCATACGGAACATCCGGCTCCCCAGTATCTGTATAGTTACTCAATAACTACCTCTTGTCTGTAATCACTGTCGGCTTTTCTATTAACTCATGAATAAGGGGCGGCCATTCCAGAGCAGTCGGCATGAATAGATGGCTTAGAGCAATGGCAATGTCATTCATATCAAACCATCTGTACTAGTCACATTCCGGATCATCCATCTTTCTTCTTTTGTCGGGCCTCAAAGACTCCAGAGCTTTATATGTAGCCAGTGGGGCTATGTGGCGAGCAAACTAGCGTGCGTATACATCTTGATGATCCAACATGGAAGTAACTAATGTGGTCTGCTCATCATATTGAGTACCCCCTTTTACAAAGTGTGTTTGCATGGTCCATGTGAGGGGCTGTCTATCTGTCTTGAGCGTGGAGGTCATAACAGCCCATGGCTCTTCATTACCTTTGCTCGGCCCTTTGTATCCTAGGCCACCACGGGGAATGAGCTTGTAATTTTTAATGGGCTTCACTCTGCACTGGAGGTTAGCACCTAGGCCTTTGCCAGATCTGTACCCCATTTTCATCAAAATGTTCCACCCTGGGGTATTCATCATATTCTTCTTCTTCTTACCTTTAGAAGGTAGGAGTGTCATTAAAGTTGATGCAAGTGTTGTGACTGGAGAACTTAACAAATCTTGCCGCGGGTCGGCAACATCTAACACTGAGAGCAAAGGCCTATTGGAAGGCCATATGGAAGGTACTGATGTTGCTGAGTGAATATCTTCTGATGGTAGAATGGGCATGCTAGTGACTTTGACGATGCGCCCTTTATGAGGAAACTTTATGCATTGATGATTAGTGGAGGGCACAGCATCAAGCTCTTGAATGTAAGGGCGGCCCAAAATGCCATTGAAGGTTGGATCCATGTCCAGAATATGGAAATCTGCTGTGATTGAGACTGGACCCAAACCAACTTTCAGAGTAATCATCCCCAGGGGAGGTTTCTTGGTATTATCATAAGCAGTGACGGTAATAGTAGATGGCCGGATCTGACTGTCCAGAATGCCACACATCTTCAAAGTGCTTGGCGGAAACAAATTAATGGATGCTCCAGTGTCCTCTAGGCATTGCTTGACTGCCACTTTATTAATATAAACTATGATGCATAAGGCATACTTTCTTGCCGACTTCAGAGCCAACTCATGCTCATAGAAGACAATAGCCGGCTGGTCACTTGCCGGAGTCAAAACTGATGTGATTTGTTCAGCCGGAAGATCTTCATTAACCATCACTTTCTGTAAATATTCTTTCAAGGCATGTTGGTGAACGGTGGATCTCTTTATCAGTTCTACGATGGAAATCCTTGCCGGGGTCTTATCTAAATGCTTTAGTAAATCATATTATGTGCCCGGTATGGATTCATGTTCTTTCTCTTGCTCTTCTTGCCCCTGCATGGGCTCTAGCTCCCTCTGTGGAAATACACGATGGAACATCCATCCACTGCGGAGCACCGTGATTTGCGATGATCGCGCCTCTGTCGGGTTGTGGGTAGGTGGAGGGTTGATGGAAGAAGAAGAGGGGATATTTAGGTTAGTGGGTGCTGGAGGGGTGGCCAAAGGAGGAGCCCTTATGAGGGGCCTTGTTGGCTGAGGGACAGTGATAACAGGAGTAATAGGAGGTACCTGAATGGCTGAGGGAGGTGTAGGCCGAATGAGGAGGGGTCTGGGTAAAAATGAAGGGTTTGTGGGTGGCGGAGAATTGGTGGTAGCGGAGGGATTAGGTGTTGGTGAGGGGCGAATGAGAAGTGGCCTAGCTGGCAAAGGTGAAGAGTTGATGATTGGAGGGGGAATTTGTTGCGGTATGGAAGGTGGCGGAGGGCGGATGAGAAGAGGTCTAGTCGGTAACGGATTGGTGGTGGAGGGAATCTGATTAGGAGTGCGTAAAAGGGGACTTGAGAGTTGGGGAGAAGGCGTTGGAGTGAGAGGTGTTCATAAGAGACGGGGTGGTTGGGTTGGAGTTTGATTTATGGCCCCGACAGAGGCGTTCTCTTCTTTCCACTCTTGTCCTCTTTCCACTTCATGGAAGGAAGTGGCAACTCTTACTTGTTGATTTGGTGGGTGCTCCGACAGTGGATTATGGACGATCCCCATGTCCGGTTGAGGTGCGGGAGCTTGCTACTACTGTGGAGGAGGTTGAACTTGTTGTTGAGGAGGCTGCTGAGCCTATTGCTGTCGAGGAGGTCTTCTAGTCTTCAAGGTTGCAATGAATTGCCTCATCTCATCCCAATTTATACCACCTTGATCATTCAAGTCATAGATATAATCTTTAAAATGGAAGTAATGATCTATGTTGTGACTAGGATGTCGATGAAAGACACAATATCGAGAGGTGTCCACATTAGCAGGCCAGACCGTTCTTTCCTTTGGCAAGGTGAGCAGGTTGGCGGCCATGAGTGCATTAAAGATATCAGGAAGGCTCTCAGGTAATGGAGGGTATTAGGCCCTTTTAGGGCCTAGTGGTCTTCTTGGCTGCTGAGGACCATAGTTGGTAGGTGGCGACACCTGGTGGTATTGCTAGGGGACTGGTGGGTTTGGATGGACGGCTTGATTTTATGGAGGTGGATGGAAGGGTTGAGGGGGGCTGTTTGTTTGGGGAGCGGGGTTAAAGAAAGGGAGTTGTTGTGAAGGTTGTGGAGGTCTTGGGTTAGGGTGTCGAAAAGGTGCGGGGTTGCCAACCACGCCCACCTGCTCATTTGTCACGGTACCCTCGGTTGTGCCACCGCTATTATTGACATTAGTGGTCTTCCTGACCAGCCTGGGTTTCTGTTCAAACATGCCCATGATGGGCGAATCTTTCATTTGGGTCTGTATGTATCTAGCTCTCTTGTAGAGCTCTTCCATGGTGCTTAGCCTATTCATGGCCAGAATATGACGGAACTGTGGAGTGGGATTTGATATAATCATTTTAACCTATTCCATTTCTAAAAGTGTGTCTTTTAATTTCTCGGCCATAGCCCTCCACCTATCGACAAACAGAATGAAGTCCTCCTCGGGCTTCATCTTCTCAGCAACCAGATCTGTGACTGACAAAGACGGACCCACATGGTCCTTATATTTCTGAAGGAACTTTCACTGAATAATATCAAAGTCACTAGCCTCGGCTGGCTCCAAGGAATAGAACCATTCAAGTGCCGGGCCATCTAGAGACCTTCTAAACAAATAAGCCAGAGAGATCTTGTTGGCTTGCCAGAATGAAGTCTCGTACATAAAATCCTTCAAATGAATGAATGGGTTACCCGTTCCATTGTAACGCCAGAAATTTGGCATCTCGGAAAGAGGCAAGTGAAAAACTGGCAAAGTGGGGAGAGCAATCTCCGGAGCATTCTTTGGTGCCGTGACTTTCTTAAGCTATTCCTCCATACTAGCTATCTTCTGAAGGAGTATAGTGGTGGTTTCGGACTCGACCGGGGCCGGATTGGAAGGGAGAGTATTTGGCATAGGCCTCCTTAAGATTTGGGGAGGTGGAGAATATTAGGGCCTAACCACCGAGTGGCTTGCCGATCGAGCCGGCGTAGCCATGATAGGAGTTGGTGGACGTGAAGGAATTTTCTATGAGACCGCCTGGTCATTGAAAGATGGATGGCCACCCGCGGCCTGAGGGGGGTTTGAAGATCAAGGAACGGATTTCCCCTTTAGGGCGGCCTGGACCGCCTGATGTTGGGAATCATCTAGCTGAGATAAAGTATGGATCAAATCATTAAGATTAAGGGATGGGGCAGCGTCCCTAGATGTGTTTTGCGTCGTAGGTTGAGCTTGGGAGGAAGGCTCAACCTCTTGAGAAGTGGTATCAACCATATGAACTTGTGAATAATAAGCATGAGAGAGAGTATAGTTTCCCTCGTAGTGAGAGGAGTCTTGAGGGGGGACCTCATAGAATTGGTCGAATTGACCCTCCTCATAACCATCATAGGAATACCCATAGTTGGCCATGTTAATTATTTTACCTGAACGAAGTTTCATGTTTAAGGAGAAGAAAGTATTTCCAATCAACAAGTATAAGCAAGAGATAATCACGCAATCAAACAAGTTGTACACACGAGTTGTAATGAATCCAAGGTTTTAAGGTTTTTCTTTTGAGATTACGATGGGTTTTAATGGTGCAGTCAATTCTCTCTCTTCAATGTGGGTCCTCGTTGAGAGTTTGAGTGTAATCTCTTGGTCAACTAAGTTCTTTCTCTCTCCTTGCCCACGTATGGGTTAACTAAACTCCGGGTGTTTCAAATGGTACAACCGGCCCGGCGTCCGTGAGGGAATTCATGGGTGCGGGGACTTACGGAGGCCTTGGAAGAGGAATTTCCAGTCCAAAGAGACGGAATGCTCAATTGAGGGTCATTCCAAATCTAAGAAAGGGGTGTGGGATCCTAGAAATGTAGAGAGAGGATGTCTCTCAACCAAATGCCCTAGAATGCACACCAATGCCGACAGATCAAGCAGCAATAATCAGATAAGCAATAAGTGCAACCAACAGATGAAGGCAACAGTAGTAACCATGGTTCTATGAGAACAAAACAAAAATGACGACCTGACCAAAGTCGTGGTCTCAACAAACAGTGACTAGGTGTCAGTCGCTAATCACTGTAAACAGTGCAAACAGAGAACAATCAAAGTAAAATAGCTCCTTGGTATGAGGCGCTGAATGTGAAAATAACACCTCTGTGGTGGGGCGTCAGATATCAGTGAACAGTGATCAGAAATAGTGAAGAAAATCAATAGTAATCATAAAACGGCGCCTTAGTGTGAGGCGTTGAGTGCAAGAATGACGCCTCTGTGGAGGGGTGTTGATTAAAAAAAATGATGCAAATTCTGAAAAATAATTACAAACAACGCCTCTATGAGCGGTCGCTGAATGTCAAAATAGCGGCTGCAGGGCAGTCGCTAATCAGTTCCAGAGAACAAATAATGATGAAAATCAACAGAAATCAAATTTATTTTCTTTAAAATGTTATGGACAATTCAAAATTGGCTAATCCAGTGGTAGATGTGCACGTTGTAACACCCTCAAATATAGCTATGTTGTACTCTATATCATCGAGGCGTCTTTTGAAGTATCGACTCAGTTCTTGAAAAGAACTCCGAAGTTAAGCATGCTTAATGGGGAGTAGTACTGGGATGGGTGACCTTCCCGGGAAGTCCCCCATTCTGGAGCCAATCACTATTAGAAAGGGACAAAACCGTGAGGCCGGTAGGCCAAAGTGGACAATACCTCGACGGTATAGAGTACGGAGCGTGACAGAATGGTATCAGAGTTATACCCCAGCCAGAAGTGTGCGAACTAAGTGTCATGCAGGGCAAAGTGCTACACCATGGGAGCCACCTCTTGAACCCGCAATAGGACAAAGTGCTACATAGGGGGAGCCACCTCTTGAGCCTGTAGGGGCCACCTCTAGAATCCTACCTGCCTGGGGGTTTGATTGAGTGCTATATGTGCCCAGCGACGAGGACGTCGCCTATATAAGAGGGGCCATGGGAGCCACCTCTTGAACCCGCAATGGGACAAAGTGCTACATAGTGGGAGCCACCTCTTGAGCCTGTAGGGGCCACCTCTAGAATCCTACATGCCTGGGGGTTTGATTGAGTGCTATATGTGCCCAGCGACGAGGACGTCGCCTATATAAGAGGGGTAGATTGTAACACCCTCAAATATAGCTAAGTTGTACTCTATATCATCGAGGCACCTTTTAAAGTATCGGCTCAGTTCTCGAAAAGAACTCCGAAGTTAAGCGTGCTTAATGGGGAGTAGTACTGGGATGGGTGACCTTCTCGGGAAGTCCCCCATTCTGGAGCCGATCACTGTTAGAAAGGGACAAAACCGTGAGGCCGGTAGGCCAAAGTGGACAATACCTCGACGGAATAGAGTACGGGGCGTGACACACGTGCTGCACAAAGGGAGTGTGCTACGTGGAGCATTAAGGAGGGGCACGCGAGGGTGCCAAAGGGAGGGGCACACGTGGGTGCCAATGGAGGGGTAATCAAAATAAAAACATCAAGGGTCCCACCGTGATCGCCAATTTGTGAACGTGTTACATAGACATTTTAAGAAGAACGAAATCTAATGCATTAAAAATATGTGGGAAATAAAGAAGAAAAAAAGATCAAAGGAGCATGTGATGCTCTAAGGAGAGTGATCGCCAGAGGGGTTACCTCAAAAAAACAAAGGGATGATCGCATGTACCTTTTGAAAAGCGGGTGAAAGTGAGTTCTTCCTTCTTCCTTCTACCGACCAGCCGATGAAGGGGGTTTTTATGTTGATTACCCTTGCAAAATAAGCAAAAACAAGCAAATATGTGGATTAGACAAAGTGTAGTATCAATGCTCTAAAGAGATAAAAAGCTATGCAACATAAGCATGAACACACCTTGTGTGTTTGTTTAAAACCCCTAAGAGGAGTGAAAAGGGATGGAGATATGTATGCTATGCAAACAGGTGATATGATATGCTAAGAATATCTCCAGCAAAATAGCTAGAGAGGGATGTATGTGATGTATGATAATAACAAATAAAAAGTCTAAAAGAGGACGGGGCGCCCTTCTGCTGTGTGTAGTAGCAGTAAAGGACGGGGCGCCCTTCAGCAGAAACAGGAGGAACGTTGGCTGGAGGAAGACCGTCGCCCGTGGAGGAAGAACCGCCCGTGGAAGAAGAACACCGCCCGAGGGAGACCACCAGGAGGAAGACCCTGCAAGGAATTGTTAGCAAAAAGGAGCTCTCTTCTTTCTCTGTGTAAAAACTCTCTCTCTGTGCGCAACTGCTAACTCTCAGTGAAAAACTCCTTGTATTCTTAACCTCTCGCGCGTGAGGAAGCCATGGGGTATTTATAGGGCAAAAGTCCTTATTTCAATGGGATTAAAACAAGGATTGCAATCCTCCAGCAAGGATCTGCCTTCCCCAATACAATATGATGTTAAAACAAGGAAGGATTCTTCCCGGGAAGGTAGCATACGAATAGGAGATGGAAGCTGAAATGACGACATGGAGGGGGTCGCTATTTTGAAATGACGACAGCCATGCAATCATTGATTCCTGGATTTAAATATAGAAATAAATGACTTTCCATATTTAAAAATAGGAAATGACACCTTCTTAAAATGACGTCAAATAATCAACGCCCCATAAGCTGACGTCAATTCTTTTGAATTTCATTTTAATTAGGATTCGTAAAAACCAGAAAATAACGCCTGCGTGAACAGTCGTTGATTTATGCAACCACGACACATATCCAGTCGTCAGCAAAATAACACCCAGCCTCTGAGCCCTAATTACGATATTATGGAAAAATATCAAATAAATTAGAAAAACTTCATAATAAGCTAGTATTGAAGTCCACTTTGGGGCATCACGTGGTGACATGAAATTTACTCAACATAGCATCGATTTTGGCATGTCTACACACCTATATCGAGAAGATTTGCCTGGCACTGGTCTTCGCAGTCAAGAAGCTTCGACACTATATGCTATCGCATAAAGTTAAGCTAATTTCCAAGGAAGATCCGCTTTATCATATCATGTCTCAACCGGCACTCAAAGGCCGCCTAGGCAAATGGGCGGTGATCCTCATGGAGTATGATATCTCCTACGTGCCGCAAAGGGCTGTCAAGGGCCAGGCCATCGCAGACTTCTTTGCTGAGCATCCACTGCCTGAAGACTGTCCGCTGGAACCAGAGCTTCCTGAAGATTAAACCCTAGAGGTCGGCCAGGTGCGGCCCTCTCTATGGCAGCTGTATTTTGGCGGCGCTTCCAGAATTGACACCTCAGCTACTGGATCAGCTAGAGTAAGAGCAGGGGCAGGCATAGTCCTGAAATCTCCAGAAGGAGAAGTCATATATACATCTTGTTCAATAAACAAGCCATGCACAAACAATGAAGTGGAATATGAAGCCCTTATAATCGGGCTGCAGATGGCTCTGTCCATGGAGATCCATATGTTGGAAGCATTCGAGGATTCCATGCTTGTCATAAAACAGCTGGAAGGAGAGTTCGATGTGCGGAAGCAAGAGCTCCTCCCTTACTATCAGCTGGCACTCCGCTTGATGGCACGATTCTATTTCATCAAAATCAAGCATATTAACCGAGGATAGAATGATCAAGCGGATGCCCTTGCAAAGCTGGCTAGTTCTTTGGCAATCCTGCCAGACACAAGCCTGAATATAGCAGTAATCAACCGTCGACAGGTCCCCAATGTAATAGAGGCTCTGGCCGATGAACAAGAAAATGAAGTAGCGGCTGTCGAAGAAATCCAGCAGTTCGATTGGCGGGAGTATCTCCTACGTTGGTTTCAACACCAATAGCCCCCGAAGGAAAAAGAACAAAGAATGAAGCTCTTGAGGGTCAAAGACTCCTACGAGATGAGAAGCGGAACCTTGTTCCGAATAATGGCTGATGCCTGAAAGAAAATTTTGCTCCGTTGCTTATCTTTAGTAGAAGCTGGGCAGGTAATGCAAGAAGTCCATGCCGGGTCGGCTGGAGCACATCAGGCCGGGCCGAGAATGAAAATTGAAATAAAGAAATTGGGCTATTATTGGCCCTCCATGTTTGATGATTGCTGCAAGTTTTTCTAAGGCTTGCCAAAAATGTCAAGACCGCGCCAATGTGTCCAGGAGACTGCCGATGCCGCTACATCCCACCATACCAAGTTGGCCGTTCGCCTAATGGGGCACGGACGTGGTGGGGCCACTGCCAGCATCTTCGTTAGGGTGCAAATATATCTTAGCAGCCACAGATTACTTCTCCAGATGGGCAGAAGCAGTTGCGCTAAGAGATGTGACGGGAGAATTGGTCACAAGATTCATTCGGTAAAATATAATATTCCAGTTTGGGGTTCCCAGTCAAATTATCTCTGATAATAGCAGCCATTTCAGAAACCAGAAGGTTTATCGGCTGGCCGATAAATACAAGATTGATTGGAGGACCTCGTCCCCTTACAACCGTCAGGCCAATGGACTTGCAGAGGCCTTCAATAAAACAATATGCACGCTGCTAGCAAAGACTGTCAAGTCTAAGAAAAAGAACTGGGAAGAAAAGATGTACGAAGTGCTTTGGGCCTATCGTACGGTCTATAAAACCCCAACAAGCTGTTCACCATTCTCCCTCGTATATGGGTCGAAGGCTGTAGTGCCGATTGAATTGGAGGTCCCCTTGCTGCGAGTTGACATCCAGCATGATTTGGCTAGCGGCGAACAAACCAACATAGAAAGAAGACTGGAAGAGCTTGCCGAACTCAAAGGAAAGCATCTCCGCGCGCAACAAAATATTCAACTCTACCAAGCTCGCATGGCCCGTGCTTTCGACAAGCTAGTCAAAGGTCGAGAATTCAAGAAGGGTGACTTAGTAATGGTCAAAAGAAGAGAAGTGATGGCCTCCAACTCCAAAGGAAAGTTGGTTGAAAACTGGGTCAGACCATATGTCATCCACCGAGTATATGAAGGGGGTGCATACGTCCTTGTAGACCACAAAGGAGTCATCCAGTTCTCTCCCCTTAATGGAAAGCATATGAAGCTATATCACACAGCCCAACCGACATTCCCAGAATGACCAAAACCCACCTTGGTCTAGTGGCATTCCGCCCTGGCCGAGCTCTACCTACCTTGGTCTAGTGGCATTCTGCCCTGGCCGAGCTCTACCTACCTTGGTCTAGTGGCACTCCGCCCTGGCTGAGCTCCAAAAAAATATATATAATACAACATTGCCATTACGGGCCTTACGCCTGAATCGACACAAAATCTATCCTTTGATTTAGCATTTACCTCCTTGCTAATGAATAAACCCTTTTTTTTCGATGCAAGACTTCGTGTCCTAGTCGACCCTCTCACAATATCGCCATTACGGGCCTTACGCCTGAATCGGCAGAAAATCTATCCTTTGCGTTAGCATTACCTACTTGCTAACGAATAAACCCTTTTTTTTAGCGCAAGACTTTGTGTCCCAGCCGATTCTCTCACAATATTGCCATTACGGGCCTTACGCCTGAATCGGTAGAAACTCTATCCTTTAAGTTAGCATTACTTTCTTGCTAACGAATAAACCCATTTTTCGGCAAAAGACTTCATGTCCTAGCCAACCCTCACATAATATCACCATTGCGGGCCTTACGTGCAAATTGGCTAAAGCTCCTCCTTTGCGCTGGCATTATTCCTCTGCCAACGAATAAACCGCCTTTGCTAACATAAGACCCCATGCCTCAGTCAATAGCTATCTGTCGTCGCCAAAGGTCAAATATCACATGTTGACCTGGCAGCGTTCTTCTTTCATATGAACTGAAAAAAAAATGGGGCTTAAAATGGAGGTGCCCTGCCGGCCTTGCTCCTACACTAGGACAAGGGCAAAAATGGCTATAACCTGGCTGTGGCGAAAACCCGAAAGGGCGCCACAGGTGAAATTGGGTACCCCGCCACGTGAAAACCCGAAAGGGCGCGTGGGCAAAAGCAATAAGGGACTAGCTTTGGCGAAAACCTGAAAGGGCGCTTGAGCCAGTAATGTGGTAATTTAAAGTTCCTCTTCACCCTCATCCCAATGAAGCTCCGAAAAGGACAATAACCACAAGTCCCACCGGAGATCTTTTCTCTCTACAAACTTGTGTTCGACCCTTGCCATCATCGGCAAGACCGATCGACACTTTCCCGTAACTTGGACCTTTCGTCCTCATTAATGAATAAACCTATCTTTTGCTTCGACATCTAACCAATGTCGACGAAAAAACTCGTGCTTGACCCTTGCCATCATCGGCAAGATCGATCGACATTCCCCCCTTAACTTGGACCATCTGTCCTTGTTAATAAATCTACTTTTGCTTCGAAATTCAACCAATGTCGACGAATAAACTTGTGTTCGACCCTTGCCACCATCGTCAAGACCAGTCGACAGTGTCCCTTAACTTGGACCTTCCATCCTCGTTAATAAATAAACCTATCCCTTGCTTTGGCACTCATCCAATGCCGATGAACAAAATACTATCGACCCTTGCCACCATCGGAAAGACCAATCAGTACTCCCTTAACTTGGACCTTCCGTCCGTGTTAATAAATCTACTTTTGCTTCGACATTTAACCAATGTTGACGAACAAGCCTGTGTTCGACCTTTGCCATCATCGGCAAGGCTAGTCGATGTCTCATTAGCCCAGATTTCTCATCCGTTGCTAACAAACGAGTCCACATTCATGCCGGATCCGTTCCGTGAATAAAAAACAAAAGAAGAAAAGAAAAGAAAAGAAAAGAAAAGAATGTGGCTTAAAATAGAGGTGCCTCGCCGGACTTGTTCCTACATCAGGACAAGGGCAAAAATGGCTATAACCCGGCTGTGATGAAAACCCAAAAGGGCGCCGCAGGCAAAATCGGGTACCCCGCCACGTGAAAATCCGAAAGGGCGCGTGGGCAAAAACAAGAGGGGGCTGGCTTCAGCGAAAACTCGAAAGGGCGCTTAAGCCAATAAAGTGATGATTTAAAGTTCTCAAACCTCCTTTTGACCCTTGTCACCATCGTCAAGATCAGTCAACCTCCTTGCGACCCTTGTCATCATCGGCAAGATCGGTCGACCTACTTTTGACCCTTGTCACCATCGGCAGGATCGGTCAACCTCCTTGTGACCCTTGTCATCATCGACAAGATCGGTCGACCTACTTTTGACCCTTGTCACCGTCGGCAGGATCGGTCAACCTCCTTGCGACACTTGTCATCATCGGCAAGATCGGTCAACCTTCTTGTGACCCTTGTCATCATCGGTAAGATCGGTCGACCTACTTTTGACCCTTGTCACCATCGGCAAGATCGGTCAACCTTCTTGCAACCCTTGTCATCATCGGCAAGATCGGTCGACCTACTTTTGACCCTTGTCATCATCGGCAAGATCGGTCGACCTACTTTTGACCCTTATCACCATCGGCAAGATCGGTCAACCTCCTTGCGACCCTTGTCATCATCGACAAGATCGGTCGACCTATGTTGAACCCCCTCCGTATTATGTCTTATGGATTTTGATGATGACCAAATGAATTTATATGAACTGAAAATGAGCTTTGGAAGTGATCACATCACTTAAGGATTTGGCGTCTAGAAGGCTCAAGAACATCATCTCTAGGGTAAGTGTCCTGATTTGAATTTGGACGAAGAATCTAATTCAGAAGTTGTTTTGACAGGACAATCTATATGGCCAAAGATTACCAACGTTCAAGGACGGTTGGTGAGATCAACTTCAACATATTGCCTTTTGAATGTGTGGTTTGAAGTTCTTTATTTTGATCTCAAGGATTAAATTGATTTAGGACTCATCTAAGTTTAAATGGTTTGAATTTCATTCCCTCTCATGCTTTAAAAACCATCTTGAACCCCTAGACTTGTTCTTGGACTTAGTGGGTCTTTCACCAATCTTTTGGATGTTCTAAAGTAGGCCTTTCATCTCTAGCTGAAAGGATCAAACCATTGGGTCGACCCCCAGCTGCAAGGGTCGCCCCCTAGTGATTTATTTTGTGAATCCGGCGGGCTCCTTCACAAGACCTGCAAGGGTCGACCCCAAGGGTCGACCCATTCTCTCGAGGGTCGACCCCGAGGGTCGACCCCTGAAATTTCCAGATGCCAGTTTTGTTGAAACAGCAAGGGTTCCTGAGAGGGTCGACCCCAAGGGTTGACCCATGTCGTCTGGTCCTTCTGGCCCCTCACGAGGGTCGACCCCAAGGGTCGACCCTTTCTGGTCTGGGCGGCGCCGTGATTGTGGACTCTTGTCCATGCGAGCTTAATGTCAAACCACACTTGTGTGGCTGTCCCTAAACCACTCCTTGATGAGTGGATCTTATCCCCTAGAAATCTCTTGACCGCCCTTAGCCTATATATCATCCTATTGAGATAAAAACCCTAAGAAATATTCGCATCCTCTGATTTTGGGTTTTTGCTCTAACCCTTGTGAGTGCAGGTCGCAACCAGCAGCCACAACTCTTCTTCCACCTTATTGTGTACGTGAAAGTGAAGGAAAGAAGAGGGATTCAAGCCTCCAAATCGACATCCTACTGGTTGGCTGCGTGGAGTTCAAGATCGTACCACATCCGAGCACAATCGTCAAGAACGATCATCGGGCTGCACCAGGTGTTCGACAAAATTCGCTGAAGTGATAGGGGGAGCATCGATCAGGATAAATCACTTTCTAAACTTCTCAATCTGAATCATTTTGCTTGATCTTGAATATTTGTGTAATCATAACTTTCGATACTTGTGTGTAGTGTTCGTGTTCGGAAACATGAACGCGCGTGTGTGTATGTGCGCATGTGCGCGTTTGGCTACCAGATCGGAAGCCGTGTGTGTGTGTGTGTGTCAGTGTGTGTGCTTGCTGTTCTACACAGCGTGTGTGTGTGATTCACTACATAGTGTAGCCTTAATCCTCCGTGTGAGGGGTGGACGTAGGGGACACGGCAGTGTACCCGAACCACCTAAAAATTCTGTGTGTCATTTGTGGTTTGCTACTTCATTTACTTGTCGAGTGGGCTTCGCGGTGAGGTGAGCATTCACCATTTTCTCTATCAATCGCACCCACTTCACACGCATCCACGAGTATGATCTTATTTGTGTAAGGCTAGAGCTTGTATGCATAATTAGTATAGAATTCACGCAAGTAGTTTATTTTAATTGGCCATCAATTCACCCCTCCCCTCTTGATTGCCACCCTCCGGGACTCAACAATTGGTATCAGAGCCTTGGTCTCTGTTTAATCTCGACCACACGGTCATCAGAGCTAGATCCCATTAAATGGCAAACAAGGGGATGATGCCCGAAGGGCATTCTATTCAAAGACCTCCGTTCTTTGATGGATCAAACTACCCCTACTGGAAAAATAGAATGTATGTTTTCCTACATGCCCAGGACTACGATGTTTGGCGTGTCATAAGTAGGGGTCCATGTGTATTATCTGAAAATGAGAATGAGTGGGATGAATAAGATATTAGGAAGTGTTCAGCGAATTTTAAAGCTATGAATATAATTCAATGTGATGTTCATCCTAATGAATACTCACGTATATCTATGTGTTCCTCTGCACAGGAGATGTGGAACAAGCTACGGCTTATCTATGAAGGAACGTCGGAAGTAAAGGAAACCAAAGCCAATCTTTTAGTCCGGGACTACGAGCTGTTCGCAATGAAGCAAGATGAGTCCATTTCTGACATGTTTGCTAGCTTGACAGAAATTACAAATGGACTAAAGGGACTTGGCAAGGAGTATTCTAACAAGGAGCTTGTCAGAAAAGTTCTAAGATCCCTCTCTCCACAGTGGCATACAAAAGCCACTGTAATTGAAGACTCCAAGGATCTCAACACTCTTAACTCTGGATGAGTTGATCGGCTCGCTGATGACATATGAAATAAACATCAAAAGGAGCGAGGAGGATCACAAGAAAAAGAAAATTGTCACACCATTGACCCTAAGGGTGAATCCACAAGATTCAGAGGGCAGTGACAATGATTCCATTGGCAACACTGAAGATGAGGAACTGGTTGCCATGATCACACAAAGAGCAAGAAGGTTCGTCAAAATAACAAGAAACTTTGGTGGTCAGTTCAGGAAGGGACCAAGAAGGCAAGGAGCAAACAGAGGAGAAAGTAGGAAGAAAGAAGAAGTGATTTGCTATGAATGCAAGAAACCCGGCCATATGCGGGGTGAGTGCCCCGATCTCATCAAGAAGGTAAAGAAAGGCAAGTTCAGGAAGCCCAAGGCCATGATGGCCACATGGAGTGATGAAGATCAGGAGGAATCCAGAAATGAAGATGGACTAGATGAGCTAGTCCAGAATCTATGTCTCATGGCCAATGACGACGAAGGAAATAAGGTAGATTCTGAAACTGAAACTCTTACTTGTGAACATTGGAAAATTGCATATGAATCTTTATATGAAAAATGTAAAATATTCAAATCTGAAAATAGAAATTTGAAAAATAAAATTGATCATTTTGTGCATACTAAAAAATCATGTGAAGAGTGCCATTCGTTAAAATCAGAAAATGAAAACATGAAGCATGAAAATGAAATTCTTGCATCCAAAATTGAATTGTTTGAAGAAGAGATTTCATGCATGAGAGAAGAACAATCCACATTTCTAAAAATGCATGAAGAATTGAAAAATGATATGGAACAAGAAAAGTTAGAAAACATTACTTGCAATGAAGCCAAAGTAAAGGCTGAAGAACAAAGCCAATCTCAAATGGCTCACATAAAAGAGCTAAAGGATGCTCTTGCCATCCTTGAAAAATCAAAAGTTCAAACAACCCATTGGGCCCCCATAAGTTCAGCATTCTCCAAACCAAAGAAACACATGCATAATTCCTCTTCAAATGTTGGTAGAAGGAGAAAAAGAGATAGAGCCACCACTTGTTTCTATTGTGGAAAAATGGGTCATGACATGTATGATTGTAGAATTCTGAAATATGATGAAGAAAATTGTAGCAACCCTGATAAATAAAATAAATTAAAATAGATTAAAAGATTTAATAAATAAATGAAAGAGCTTGGAATAAAAATAATTAAAAACCTGATGAAAATAACGCCTCAGATATAGGCGCTACTTTAAAATAAAACGCCCTTACCTAAGGCGTGTTTTGAAGAAAGGACGCCCACACATCAAGGCGTCAAATTTCAAACAACCAAAATAAATAAAAAGGGCAAGTTACCGTAACGTCCCTTGAGTGGACGCGTTTCAACAAGAAACGACGCTTGACAAGGCGTCAATTTAAATTCAACGCCCTGACCTAGGTCGCTAATTCAGTTTGAGTTTCGTTCGACCCAGGAGTCTATCCAGGGTAAGATGATAACTATGAGAAAGAGTTCGAATGTAGTAATAACTCTATCATGGAAGTGTTACTTCCAATCGAACACTAACTCTATTAGGTTCACCTAAATCCTATAAATAACCTACTGCTTGAACCGAGAACGCTATTTGGCGTTCAGACTATTCTACGGTAGGTGAAGAACCAAGGTTCTTTCTTCTTCTTTTCTGTTTACGATGGTATGAAGAACATTAAAAGGTTCTTCGTCTTCTTCTCTTCTTACAGGTTAAGAAGATTCGCATTGTGAAGAATGAAAGGGTAAGTTCTTCTTTCCTCTACCTTCAGTAAGTATTATGAAGAAAAACTAATGTTTCTTCATCTTATTTTTCTATAGGGGTCATCATAACCTACTGAAGAATTGAGGGTTCTTCATCTGCAACATATTACTACCCTTGCTGCTGCTATTAGGATCGAAAGCTTCAAAAAGACTCTGTTTATAAAACAGAGTATCGTTCAGAACCTACATCTGTTCATCCGTCAGTTTATCATCATCAAGGTAGGTTTTCTCAAGCACTGTAGCCCAAATCACCATAATAACTATATTAAACCATATATATTAGTTCATGCATATAGTTTTCATGAGTTTTAAAAGTTCTATTGTTGGAAAGAAACGCCCTTTCCAAGGGCGCTAATTTTATATGCGACCCAGACTAGGGCGCTATTTAAATAAACGACCCTGACAAGGTCGTCAATTCAAAAGATTTGACGCCCTGTACACAGACGTCAATTTAATTACCTGATAATTACCCATGTTAATTAGTCCAATATTCACTTAAACATGATTCTAAATCAGTGCATCCTGATATTATCCTGTCATGACCATATCTCGTTTTCTGGAAATTTCAATACTTGAAAAATTGTAAATTCTTGAAATACACGACCCTGTATAGGTCGTCTCTCACTTGACTAACGCCCCTGTTCAGGGCGTGAATTGAAAAGTAACGCCCCTGTCCAGGGCGTGTTTCTGATAAATTACTGAAAATATATATTCTGCAAAAATAGAGGTAATGAATGAACGACCATTGCATACGTCGTCAACTTTTAATTAAACGCCCCTTACAAGGGCGCGTTTTTGGTAGAATACGGAAATATTGAAATTTTGCAAAAATGTAAAATAGATAAACGCCCTTACTGAAGGCGTTAATTACTTGAGTAGTGACTTTACTTAAGTCGTTATTTTCCTGTAAAAATGTTTTTACCCCGTTTCTGATAACCGATGGTTTCAATATAACTATATATATCTATATAGGCACTATATCTCCACTCCGTGAGTATAGTCCCACGTTTCATGATGTTTTATCGATCACCCTCAACTCTCATTGACATACAAGCTCTCCATTGTACATTCCGTTCCTTTGGACTAGCGAGTTAGTCATAGAGACCTCCGTAAGACTCCTCGAGCCTTGGATTCCCTCAAGGCCGACTGAGCTGGTTGTACCCTAAAAACCCATTACACTATTGAATGCCATGTCACTCTAAAGAAACATGGTATACCGGCCCTTATGATATGCAAAGAGTATATCATGAGAATTCTTAATGGGATGATGATATCATGCCATTTGTTGATGTTCTTGTGGACCTCAATTCTATAATAAGAATGAGGGTATCTTACCTTTGATGTACTGTTCATGTGGACCTCAATTCTATATAAAGAATGTCCATACTTGTTTGTCATGGTACCCGAGTTAAGGGAACCTAATTCCACCTAGTTTCATCGTTCATCGTGATTGTACCGTTGTTATCGCCTATCTATGTCCAATGTCGTATTTTTGGACTCCATTCTCTCAAAGTTATCCTACGTGTCTACAAGCTTGAATTATTGAAATTCCATATTGGCTATATATATATACAAGAGTGGATGTCAAATATACATGATAAATACCTGCGCATATAGGGCCCGATCTGGTCCTGGGAGGAGCACCCGAAAGTACTTGTGCCCATGGGAGTTGAATGATAAGGTATCTGGCATTATACCGAGTGCATGACTAGTTTGATTGGACATTCCACACAAATCTTGTACTTGACTCGTACTTGACTTGACATGAATTACGTGACCCGAGAAAGGGTAATTACTTGCTTGCTTGATACATGATAGCCAAAGTTCTTGACATGACTTACTAAAAAGTACTTGCTTGAATATCTTGTCATCTTTTCTTGAAAGCTCGTGACTAGTTCATCTTGCTGTCTTATTGATAAATTCTCTCTCCATCTTGTCGTTTTATTCGAGCATACATAGCTATAGTATATTCATGAAAAATGTAATTACTTAAACCCCTTGCTAGTGCTTGAGATATAATTTCCTACTGAGCGTTCGCTCACTCCGTGTGTTCCCTACTTTTCAGGTAATTCCGACGATGAGGGAAGTCAATCGGATTGGAATGGTCAAGAGTGAAAGTGATAGAACTTCTCCAAGTGTCATCTAGTCTTTTTCCTATTTTCTTGAGTCAACTATGTACTTTTCCTTTTTAATTGAATATAGTATTAGATTTGTAATAGTCTATCCATTATGAAATAAAGGATTGTGTTATCTTTCTATTTTACGCATCTCTGTTTTGGTGTCGAATACACTACTACTCTGATTGACATGATTGATATAAACTCGTCGCGCATATCCGAGTATCTTCCGCGCTCGGGGCGTGACAGTTTTTATGGTATCAGAGCCTAGGGTATTCAATTCCTTGGAAAACCCAAGTCCAAGGATAGATTTTAACCCTTTAACCAGTGAGATTTGGTAGAACCAAGGGTTAAAGTTAACATAGAATGCTAGTCTTTAAGATATAAATCACGTATTAATCTAGTTATTGTAATTTTAGGATAATGGCTACCGAACGTGCTCAATGGCGCAACATGCAGCGTACCCTTCAAGGCATGACTCAAGTGCTGCAACAAGTAGCACAAGGAGGTGGACAACGAGCAGGAAGTCTCCACCAGACTTTCAAGAACATGAACCCACCCAAGTTCACGGGTTCTACTGATCCAGATGACGCTGAACACTGGATTAGGGAGATAGAACGTATATTCCGTGTTATGCAATGCACGGATCAGGATAAAATTTTATTAGCTACTTTTCAGTTAGAAAGGGATGCTAGATGCTGGTGGGAATCAATAGAGGCTACTATAAATCAAGATCAGGTTTCGTGGGAAGAATTCGTTGAACACTTCAACGTGAAATATTTCTCGGACCGAGTTCAGGAAAAGAAGGCTGCAGAGTTTGCCGCATTAAAACAATGATCCTTGTCAGTGGCCGAGTATGAGGCCCAATTCTCTAGATTGTCTCGATATGCTAAGCATCTAGTTAGCACCGAGGAAATGAAAGCTAGGAGGTTTCTTAATGGGCTCAGGCCCCAAGCTATTACTCAACTGGCGCCGATGGACATTCAAGTCTACTCGGAGATAGTACGCCGAGCTCAACTATTAGAAGATGCCACGGAACTGTCTGATAGGATTCGTGGTAAAGATAAGAAGGAACAAGTTACAGGTTCGGGTTCCTTTAAACCCAACTTCAAGAAGAGGCCTAGCAATGGAGGTATTCCCTCGCAAGACCAAAAGTTCAAGAAGACCAAGCCCTTCTCTATCACCACTACCTCTCCAAATACAGTGTGCAAGCATTGTGATAAAGCGGGTCATAGAGCAGAAGAATGCTGGAGGAAACTAGGAGCATGTCTCCGTTGTGGGAGTCGTGAGCATCGGATTCCCGATTGCCCATTACTTAACGACCAAGCCGTTGACGGGAAGCGCCCAGTAACCGAGAATGCTCGTCTTCATGCAATCAAGGAGACGGAGCAAGTAGAAGGAGGCGGCTTAGTGGAAGGTACATTGAAAGTTTGTTCCAGGAATGCATATGTCTTAATTGATACTGGTGCATCGCATTCTATTGTTTCTAAGAAGTTTGCTGACCCATTACCCCTAGAACCGGAATGGATAAAGTTAGTTTTGTCTACTTCTCTGGATGATGAGACTGATATTACACATCATTACCAAAACTGTGAAGTATTGGTTCAGGGTAGAAATCTCCCTATTGATCTCATATATTTAGATCTGAAAGAGTATGATGTTATACTAGGGGCAGATTGGTTATCCAAGTATCAGGCAACGGTTGATTGCCACAATAGTAAGGTTACATTCAAGGAATTCCCAGAACTAATATTTACTAGCCCCAAGAGTCGGAGCAAATCCCCTATTATTTCAGCTCTCCGAGCTAGCAAGCTCATTAGGAAAGGATGTGCATCTTTCCTCGCATTTGTCACAGTTAAAGAAGCTAATGAGATTAAGCTAGAAGACATTCCAGTAGTGCAAGAATTTCCGGACGTGTTTCCGGAAGATTTGCCGGGATTACCCCCGCAAAGAGAAGTGGCCTTCACCATTGACTTAGTCCCTGGTGCTGGTCCGATTTCAAAGGCACCTTATAGGATGTCACCTGCTAAACTCAAGGAGTTAAAGGAGCAATTGATGGAACTCATTAAGAAAGGATTCATTAGACCAAGTACTTCCCCGTGGGGAGCGCCTGTATTATTTGTAAAGAAGAAAGACGGATCCATGAGGTTATGCGTCGACTATCGACAATTGAATCATCTCACTATCAAGAACAAGTATCCACTACCGAGAATCGATGAATTGTTTGATCAAATTTCAGGATCCATGTACTTTTCCAAAATTGATCTTAGGTCCGGATATCACCAACTAAGAATCAAGGACGAGGATATTCATAAAACCGCATTCAGAAGCAGGTATGGCCATTATGAATTTGTTGTTATGCCTATCGGACTAACGAATGCCCCTGCTGCCTTTATGCAGTTAATGAATATTATATTTAGGACTTATTTGGATCAATTCGTGGTGGTCTTTATTGATGATATATTGATTTATTCCAAGACCAAGGAAGAGCATGAGGAACATTTGAGGATTGCATTACAAATATTAAGGACAAACCAATTATATGCAAAACTTAGCAAGTGTGAATTCTGGCTTGAAGAAGTGACTTTTCTCGGACATGTTATATCAAAGGATGGCTTGTCTGTAGACCCATCAAAGGTTGAAGCTGTAAGGAACTGGGAAAGACCGACCAATGCTAGCGAGATCCGAAGTTTATTAGGTCTTGCCGGCTATTACAGGCGATTCATCAAGGATTTCTCTAAAATCGCCGTGCCACTTACGAGGTTAACTCGCAAGGAGATTCGTTATGAATGGGATGAGGAATGTGAGAGAAGCTTCCAAACTCTCAAGGATCATCTTACTACAGCTCCTATCTTAGCATTGCCAATTGAAGGAGAAAAGTTCGAGGTATACACTGATGCTTCTGGCATTGGCCTCGGGTGTGTTCTAATGCAACAAGGGAAGGTTATAGCCTACTCTTCTCGTCAATTAAAGAAGCATGAAGAGAACTACCCCGTCCATGACTTAGAATTGACCGCGGTAGTATTTGCACTCAAAATATGGAGACATTATCTTTATGGAGTACAGTTTACTGTATACTCCGATCACAAGAGTCTCAAATATCTTTTCTCACAGAAGGAACTAAATATGAGGCAAAGACGATGGCTGGAATATCTCAAGGACTTCGACTTCAATATACAATATCATCCCGAAAAAGGTAATCATGTTGCGGATGCCCTTAGTCGAAAGCCGAGAGCACTGTTAGCCAATTGTCTGATTCAAGAATAGAGATTGTTGGAATAATTCTCTGAACTCAATATAAGCATGGACACGGACCCTAGATGTGTCACATTATCTCATGTAAGCATACAGTCAGATTTATTATATGAAATACAAGCACTTCAGAATGATGATCCTACATTAGTAGAAATCAAGGGCAGATTAGAAGGACAATCAGATTTCCAATTAGCTTCTGATGGAAGATTAATGTTCAAGAATAGAACTTGTATACCGGATTGCCCAGAATTGAAGAAGAAGGTCTTAGATGAAGCTCATAGGTCAAGGTATACGATTCATCCTTGATCTACCAAGATGTACCAAGATGTGAAAAGAAATTTTTGGTGGCCCAACATGAAAAGGGAAAGAGCAGACTATGTATCACGTTGTCTCACATGCCAACAAGTCAAGGCGGAACACCAAAAGCCTGCTGGAAAGCTACATCCTCTAGATATCCCTAAATGGAAGTGGGAGGATATTGGTATGGATTTCATCATGGGTTTATCTAAATCAAAAAGAGGACATGATGGAATATGGGTTATCATTGATCGATTGACTAAATCAGCGCATTTCTTGCCAATCAAGAGTCGATGGTCAGTTGATGTCTTAGATGCACTATACATCAAGGAAATAGTCAGATTACATGGTATTCCTGTTTCAATCGTGTCTGACAGAGATCTCCATTTTACTTCTCATTTTTGGAAAGGACTACAACATTCGTTGGGAATGAGACTTAACTTTAGTACAGCTTTTCATCCTCAAACGGATGGTCAGACCGAGAGAACCAATCAAGTAGTCGAGGATATGCTAAGAGCATGCATTACTGATTTTGATGGAAACTGGCATGATCACTTGCCTCTGGTGGAATTTGCATACAATAATAGCTACCAGGCAAGTATACAACTGGCACCTTTTGAAGCCTTATACGGAAGGAGTTACCGATCACCCTTATGCTGGGACGAAGTTGGAGAGAAACAACTGTTAGGTCCAGAAATGGTAAGGGACACTACCGAGAAGATACAATTGATCAAAGAAAGACTACAAGTTGCTCAGTCTAGACAAAAGGCTTATGCTGACACAAGAAGAAGAGATCTCGAATTCCAAGTTGGAGATCATGTATTTCTCAAGATATCGCCTGGACGTGGAATACGAAGATTTGGTGTTAAAGGCAAGCTTACACCAAGATTTATCGGACCTTTTGAGATACTAGAAAGAGTTGGCGAGGTTGCTTATCGCATCGCATTGCCACCTCAACTGTCCGAAGTACATAATGTGTTCCACATATCTATGTTGAAGAAGTACGTGCATGATCCATCACATATTATCGAACATGGAGACCTAGTAATCCAGAAGGATCTCACGTATGAACAGAAGCCTATGAAGATCTTAGATCGAGAAGCACGTACCCTAAGGAATAAGGTTATTCTCATGCTAAAAGTACAATGGAATAAGAATTCAGAACATGAAGCTACATGGGAGACCGAGGAATCTATGAGGAAACAATTTCCAGATTTATTTTAGAAGGTACATACTCTACACTCTCCATATGTAAATGTATGATATGGAATTTGGGGACCAAATTCTTTTTAAGTGGGGGAGGGTGTAGCAACCCTGATAAATAAAATAAATCAAAATAGATTAAAAGATTTAATAAATAAACGAAAGAGCTTGGAATAAAAATAATTAAAAACCTGATGAAAATAACGCCTCAGATATTGGCGCTACTTTAAAATAAAACGCCCTTACCTAAGGCGTGTTTTGAAGAAAGGACGCCCACACATCAAGGCGTCAAATTTCAAACAACCAAAATAAATAAAAAGGGCAAGTTAGCGTAACGTCCCTTGAGTGGACGCGTTTCAACAAGAAACAACGCTAGACAAGGCGTCAATTTAAATTCGACACCCTGACCTAGGTCGCTAATTCAGTTTGAGTTTCGTTCGACCCAAGAGTCTATCGAGGGTAAGATGATAACCATGAGAAAGAGTTCGAATGTAGTAATAACTCTATCATGGAAGTGTTACTTCCAATCGAACACTAACTCTATTAGGTTCACCTAAATCCTATAAATAACCTACTGCTTGAACCGAGAACGCTATTTGGCGTTCAGACTATTCTACGGTAGGTGAAGAACCAAGGTTCTTTCTTCTTCTTTTCTGTTTACGATGGTATGAAGAACATTAAAAGGTTCTTCGTCTTCTTCTCTTCTTACAGGTTAAGAAGATTCACGTTGTGAAGAACGAAAGGGTAAGTTCTTCTTTCCTCTACCTTCAGTAAGTATTATGAAGAAAAACTAATGTTTCTTCATCTTATTTTTCTGTAGGGGTCATCATAACCTACTGAAGAATTGAGGGTTCTTCATCTGCAACATATTACTACCCTTGCTGCTGCTATTAGGATCGAAAGCTTCAAAAAGACTCTGTTTATAAAATAGAGTATCGTTCAGAACCTACATCTGTTCATCCGTCAGTTTATCATCATCAAGGTAGGTTTTCTCAAGCACTGTAGCCCAAATCACCATAATAACTATATTAAACTATATATATTAGTTCATGCATATAGTTTTCACGAGTTTTAAAAGTTCTATTGTTGAAAAGAAACGCCCTTTCCAAGGGCGCTAATTTTATACGCGACCCAGACTAGGGCGCTATTTAAATAAACGACCCTGACAAGGTCGTCAATTCAAAAGATTTGACGCCCTGTACACAGACGTCAATTTAATTACCTGATAATTACCCATGTTAATTAGTCCAATATTCACTTAAACATGATTCTAAATCAGTGCATCCTGATATTATCCTGTCATGACCATATCTCGTTTTCTGGAAATTTCAATACTTGAAAAATTGTAAATTCTTGAAATACACGACCCTGTATAGGTCGTCTCTCACTTGACTAACGCCCCTGTTCAGGGCGTGAATTGAATAGTAATGCCCCTGTCCAGGGCGTGTTTCTGATAAATTACTGAAAATATATATTCTACAAAAATAGAGGTAATGAATGAACGACCATTGCATACGTCGTCAACTTTTAATTAAACGCCCCTTACAAGGGCGCGTTTTTGGTAGTATACGGAAATATTAAAATTTTGCAAAAATGTAAAATAGATAAACGCCCTTACTGAAGGCATTAATTACTTGAGTAGTGACTTTACTTAAGTCGTTATTTTCATGTAAAAATGTTTTTACCCTGTTTCTGATAACCGATGGTTTCAAGATAACTATATATATGTATATCGGCACTATATCTCCACTCCGTGAGTATAGTCCCACGTTTCATGATGTTTTATCGATCACCCTCAACTCTCATTGACATATAAGCTCTCCATTGAACATTCCGTTCCTTTGGACTAGCGAGTTAGTCATAGAGACCTCTGTAAGACTCCTCGAGCCTTGGATTCCCTCAAGGCCGACTGAGCTGGTTGTACCCTAAAAACCCATTACACTATTGAATGCTATGTCACTCTAAAGAAACATGGTATACCGGCCCTTATGATATGCAAAGAGTATATCATGAGAATTCTTAATGGGATGATGATATCATGCCATTTGTTGATGTTCTTGTGGACCTCAATTCTATAATAAGAATGAGTGTATCTTACCTTTGATGTACTGTTCATGTGGACCTCAATTCTATATAAAGAATGTCCATACTTGTTTGTCATGGTACTCGAGTTAAGGGAACCTAATTCCACCTAGTTTCATCGTTCATCGTGATTGTACCGTTGTTATCGCCTATCTTTGTCCAATGTCGTATTTTTGGACTCCATTCTCTCAAAGTTATCCTACGTGTCTACAAGCTTGAATTGTTGAAATTCCATATTGGCTATATATATATACAAGAGTGGATGTCAAATATACATGATAAATGTCTGCGCATATAGGGCCCGATCTGGTCCTGGGAGGAGCACCCGAAAGTACTTGTGCCCATGGGAGTTGAATGATAAGGTATCTGGCATTATACCGAGTGCATGACTAGTTTGATTGGACATTCCACACAAATCTTGTACTTGACTCGTACTTGACTTGACATGAATTGCCTGACCCGAGAAAGGGTAATTACTTGCTTGCTTGATACATGATAGCCAAAGTTCTTGACATGACTTGCTAAAAAGTACTTGCTTGAATATCTTGTCATCTTTTCTTGAAAGCTCGTGACTAGTTCATCTTGCTGTCTTATTGATAAATTCTCTCTCCATCTTGTCGTTTTATGCGAGCATGCATAGCTATAGTACATTCATGAAAAATGTAATTACTTAAACCCCTTGCTAGCGCTTGAGATATAATTTCCTACTGAGCGTTCGCTCACTCCGTGTGTTCCCTACTTTTCAGGTAATTCCGACGACGAGGGAAGTCAATCGGATGGGAATTGTCAAGAGTGAAAGTGATAGAACTTCTCCAAGTGTCATCTAGTCTTTTTCCTATTTTCTTGAGTCAACTATGTACTTTTCCTTTTTAATTGAATAGAGTATTGGATTTGTAATAGTCTATCTATTATGAAATAAAGGATTGGGTTATCTTTCTATTTTGTGCATCTCTGTTTTGGTGTCGAATACACTACTACTCTGATTGACATGATTGATATAAACTCGTCGCGCATATCCGAGTATCTTCCACGCTCGGGGCGTGACAAAAATTCTGCTAGATTCAGAAATATATCATATATGCATCATGCCTCTAACTATCATGGACCCAAGCTTGCTTGTTTACCAAAATCTCCATAAGCACTTTGGTTGAATTGCAGGTCTACTCGAGAGCTCAAGGGAACAAATGGTATTTGGACAGTGGTTGCTCTCGGTATATGACGGGAAACAAGGAATGGTTTGTGGACCTGCATGAAAAGGATGGTGGGACGATAGCATTCGGTGGTAAGGACAAAGGTAAAATCATCGGAGAAGGTAAGATAGGTAAGAATCAAAATCATACCATTGAAAATGTATTGCTTATGAAAGGTTTGCATCATAATCTCTTAAGCATAAGCCAACTTTGTGATAAAGGATGCAATGTGATTTTTGATTCTAACCACTGCACTATTTTGAATAGAAATACTCATGAGATAAAGTTTATTGGTTTCAGGAATAACAATGTCTATATGATTGACTTGAATGATGCCTCTCATGAGAATTTATGTTTAGTTGCAAGGAACAATGATGATGCTTGGCTCTGGCATCGCCGGCTTGGGCATGCTAGTTTCAATGTTTTGCTGAAATTATCCAGGAATGATTTGGTAATTGGACTGCCTAAGTTGAAGGTCGTCGATGATGAAGTGTGTGGGGCGTGTAGCATGGGGAAACAAACAAGGACATCATTCAAGAGCAAGAATGATGTGACCACATCGAGACCTCTTGAAATCATCCACATTGATCTCTTTGGACCGAGCAGAACACACAGCTTGGGTGGTAAATTATATGATTTTGTAATTGTGGATGATTACTCAAGATTCTGTTGGGTTTACTTCCTTTCTCATAAAAATGATGCCCTGGTGGAATTTGAAGCATTTTGCAGGGTGGTTCATAATGAAAAGGGGTTTTGCATCAAAACCGTGCGGAGTGATCACGGTAGGGAATTTGATAACCATGAGTTCAGAAATTTTTGCAGGGCTCAAGGCTACACTCAAGACTTCTCCGCACCAAGAACCCCCGAACAAAATGGCGTTGTTGAAAGGAAGAATAGAACACTGATCGAAATGGCAAGAACCATGCTAAATGAGAATAATCTACCGAGGTACTTTTGGGCTGAAGCAGTGAACACAGTATTGTTGAAGAAAACCCCCTATGAGCTGTACCGAGGTAAGAAGTCAAACATTTCATATCTTAGACCATTTGGCTCAACCTGTTACATTCATAACAATGGTAAGATAGACCTGGCAAAATTTGATCCCAAAAGTGACAAAGGTATACTTCTTGGGTACTCACTTAGCTCAAGAGCATATCGAGTGTACAACTTGATAACTCTTGTAGTTGAGGAAAGCCCCCATGTCATTATTGATGAATCATCTCAAAATAGAACTAATGAAAAATCTGTCTTGCAGGATGATGAGTTGGATGTTGGAGATATCGAGAAGAAAGAAAGAAAACCTAAGAAACAACAAGAAGAAGAACCACAAGAAGATGATGCTAATCAGGAAATTCAAGTTGAACAGCAACTACCAATGCAATGGACCTTTCCAAAGGACCATCCGCCGGACAATGTGATGGGCAATGTAGAAGAAGGAATACGGACACGAGCCTCTTTCAGGGAAGTTGAAAATCAGGATTACATAGCCTTGCTTTCTCAATTTGAACCCCACTCCATAGAAGAAGCCTTGAATGATGAGTCATGGATCATGGCCATGCAAGAGGAACTACATCAGTTCCAAAGGAACAAAGTATGGTTCCTTGTTCCATACCCTAAGAATCACTCCGTGATCGGAACGAAATGGGTTTTCCGAAACAAAACAAACGATCAAGGAGTGGTAACTAGGAACAAGGCCAGGCTAGTAGACAAAGGCTATAGCCAAGAGTTAGGAATTGATTTTGATGAGTCTTTTCCTCCAGTAGCAAGACTTGAGGCAGTGAGGGTTCTCTTAGCATTTGCATGTTGTCACAATATCAAATTATTTCAAATGGATGTTAAGAGTGCATTTTTGAATGGCTATATCTAGGAGGACGTGTATGTGGAGCAACCACCGGGGTTTGAAGACACAGAGCATATAGACCATGTGTACAAGCTGGACAAGGCACTTTACGGTCTGAAACAAGCACCCCGTGCATGGTATGAACGGTTAAGTAATTTCCTCATTCAAAATGAATTCAAACGAGGTAATGTTGATCAAACCCTCTTTACAAAATTGAATGGTAAGGAAATCTTAATTGTTCAAGTTTATGTTGATGATATTATTTTTGGCTCCACAAATGATACTCTCAGCAAAGACTTTGTAAAATATATGCAAAGTGAGTTTGAAATGAGTCTTATGGGAGAGCTAACATTTTTCTTGGGATTGCAGGTAAATCAAATGGTAGATGGGCTGTTTATACATCAAAAGAAGTATGCAATGGACTTGCTGAAAAAGTTCAATTTGACATCAACAAAATCACAACCGACTCCTATGTCCACCTCAATAAAAATTGATCAAGATGAGACAGGTAAATCAGTGGACCAAAAACTCTTTAGAAGCATGATAGGTTCACTATTGTATTTAACTGCCAGCAGGCCCGACATTCAGTTTGTTGTTTGCCTTTGTGCAAGATTTCAGTCAAATCCAAAGGAATCACATATGTCGGCTGTAAAACGGATTTTTAGATATGTTGCTAGTTCAGTTAACTTAGGATTGTGGTTTCCACGTAATTCGTGTTTTGAACTAGTTGCTTATTCTAACGCCGATTACGCGGGCTGTAAGATGGATCAGAAAAGCACCAGCGGGTATTGCCAGTTTCTTGGAGGATGCGTGGTTTCATGGGCCTCCAAGAAATAAAATTCAGTGGCATTATCAACAGCCGAAGCCGAGTATGTGGCTGTCGGTAGTTGTGTTGCCCAGGTGTTATGGATCCAACAGCAAATGATTGATTATGGCATATACTTTAAAAACACCACAATTCTTTGTGACAACACATCAGCCATAAACCTGTCCAAAAATCCAGTTCATCACTCTTGCACCAAGCATATTGAAATTAGACATCAGTTCATTAGAGATCATGTAAGCAATGGTGATATTAATATCAGCTTTATTGAGACAGATCGTCAAATTGCCGACATTTTCACCAAACCTCTTAGTGAAGACAAGTTCACATCATTCAGGAGAGAACTAGGGGTTTATAGGATAGACAAGTCTGAATAATAGTCATGTGCATCAATGTATAAATAGGTCACTGCATTCCATGTAATTGCAGCAAGTTCCATGCATATAGAACATCTCTTGTCATGCATGTGCATTATTATTGCTTGAAAAACAAACAAAAAATATTGTATGAAAAATCATTTTTGTGTGTTACTGCATTTCTTCTATGTATACTGTATACACATAATGCTCTTTGTAATTTCTATGGCCGAAATCATTCTTGAATTATTAAACTGCCCACAAAGGAGTTAAATAGTTCAAAGTCAGAAATCCGGATCAAAAGGACCTTACTCGTCTCATATATTCCAAAATTTTGACTAACAATACCCCAATTGCTAACACCCCAAATTATATCCAAAATTCCTTGATTTCATAAATTTTTTCAATTGGGGACTCGAGCCGGACATTCCTTGACATTCTTTTCGACTAATACTTTCATATTGCTGAAAACCAGTGAACGGGTCGACCCATATGGTCGACCCTCGTAAACCCAGCAAATGGGTCGACCCCAAGGGTTGACCCTCGCGAACCCGGTTCTGCCCGGGGGTAAGAGAACCATGGGACGACCCATTGGGTCGACCCAAACCGGCGGGGCGGCTCACCCGCACCCAAGCCGTTCCAACACCGGTTCCAACCCTAAGTTGGGACCCTCCCATGGCTATATAATATCTCGTGCCCCCCTCCTAGCCGAGCCACCACCCTTTGCAAGCCCTAAAAACCCTTCCTTGGCATCAAAGACATCAAGCCCTAGCCGCGGTTCTCCGGGTGGCATCCGCGCGCACTCTTCTCGTTGTGGCTTAAAGCGTCATCCTTTGATCTTCATTCCCTTGAGGTAAGCTTCTGATGTCTGTGGAGGATCATAGATTCACACTTCTCGCATTCCTCTTTGGTTGAACCATCAAGATCTATACCCCATCGGTGGGTTCTTTCGGTTTGTGTTTTAGATGGCCCCGAAGAGGCGTTCTTCTCGCAGCATGGGGGAGTCTAGTGCGGCCATGGCACGTCGTGGTAGGGCGGTCGCACATGGCAGAGAATCCGCGCCTTCAAGCAAGGTTTTGGATAGAAAGGTACTCCGACCTCGAGCGGTATCATTTGTCAATCATAACCGCCATCTTCCGAGTTTAGTGGATGTTCTCTGCAGTCAGCCAAATTTGGATTTCTTCATGTCTGAACATCGACATATTTATCCGAGTTTGGTGCATCAATTTTATAGAAACCTCACCATGTCCGGGGAACATCCGATTACTATGGTTAATGGCCAACGGGTTATACTCTCCACAGAATTTTTGGGAATGGCATTTAATCTCTCTCATGAAGGCTTTACATTTGGAGATATTGTGGTTCCTGAAGAGACTGTTTATCAAATGATGACATCTGAAGAAAAAGGTGCACATTCACTTGCTGGGTTAAACGCCAATTATTTTCCTCCAATGCAGCATATATTACACAGGATGATCACTACTATCCTGCTCCCAAGAGGAGGAGGACATGATAAAGTGACCGAGATCCATATGTTCTTATTTTACTGTCTCTTGGGTGGTATTCCGGTTAATTTCCCCGCTATGTTTTTAGCTCATATGTGTAACAGCATGAAGCACAAGAACAGAACTCTTCCTTATGCCGCCGCACTTTCTGCTATATTTGCACACCTGGACATCAACCTCTCAAAAGAATCTTCTCAAGACATTAGAGAGGCTGATATATTTACTGTTCATTCTATTTGTCATAATATGGGCTATGAACTGCGAGATGGTAACTTGGTCCGAACATTGAAAAGTACTGCACATGAAATCAGTTCTGAGGAGGAGGATGACGATGATGCACCGGCCGGTATGCAACAACCACATATTCCTGTTGAGGACATGCCTTCCGAGGCGGTTCAACTAATCATGGATCGATTGGATACTATTGATGATCGGTTAGACGAGTATGGGGAGACCATGGCAGCTATGCAACTTGAACTATCAGATCTGAAACTCTCTCACCAGGAGCACTCTCAATACGTCACTGACGCTTTGGCCAACCAAACCCACATGATGGAAGAAATATCGGCATATATTTGGCGTCAACAAAGTCCCTCCACTCCGGATGATAATGATGATTACACTATGATGCTCCTTCAATTTGGCACAGTTGTTATCCTTATTTCACCCCCTCCTTTTTGATGCTGCCAAAGGGGGAGAAAAGACTATTCGGCTACTTATATGTATTGTGTGATGTATGCTTGCCTGCATGTATGCTTTCCTCATTTTCCTAGTTCATTAGCCATGTTGCATTTTAGTCTTGTTGCATTTTAGTTTGCATTTGAGTCTCATGCATTGCATCTTGCTATTTGCATTTCAGACTTTGCTCCCCTTACAACTTGTTGTCGGCAAGACCTTGTGGAACTATGCAATGTTAATCAATCTTACATATTGTGTTGTTTTATATTGTGTTGTCTTTTATCGATCCAATATGTGAGATGGAATGATTCATGCTAATGTGGTTTCAACTGTTCATGGAATGAAGTTTTTATATAGAATTTTATCATCATCAAAAAGGGGGAGATTGTTGAACCCCCTCCTCATGTATTATGTCTTATGGATTTTGATGATGACCAAATGAATTTATATGAACTAAAAATGAGCTTTGGAAGTGATCACATCACATAAGGATTTGGCGTCTAGAAGGCTCAAGAACATCATCTCTAGGGTAAGTGTCCTGATTTGAATTTGGAAGAAGAATCTAATTCAGAAGTTGTTTTGACAGGACAATCTATATGGCCAAAGATTACCAACGTTCAAGGACGGTTGGTGAGATCAACTTCAACATATTGCCTTTTGAATGTGTGGTTTGAAGTTCTTTATTTTGATCTCAAGGATTAAATTGATTTAGGACTCATGTAAGTTTAAATGGTTTGAATTTCATTCCCTCTCATGCTTTAAAAATAATCTTGAACCCCTAGACTTGTTCTTGGACATAGTGGGTCTTTCACCAATCTTTTGGATGTTCTAAAGTAGGCCTTTCATCTCCAACTGAAAGGGTCGACCCATTGGGTCGACCCCCAGCTGCAAGGGTCGACCCCAAGGGTCGCCCCCTGGTGATTTATTTTGTGAACCCGGCGGGCTCCTTCACAAGACCTGCAAGGGTCGACCCCAAGGGTCGACCCATTCTCTCGAGGGTCGACCCCAAGGGTCGACCCCTGAAATCTCCAGATGCCAGTTTTGTTGAAACAGCAAGGGTTCCTGAGAGGGTCGACCCCAAGGGTCGACCCATGCCGTCTGGCCCTTCTGGCCCCTCACGAGGGTCGACCCCAAGGGTCGACCCTTTCTGGTCTGGGCGGCGCCGTGATTGTGGACTCTTGTCCATGCGAGCTTAATGTCAAACCACACTTGTGTGGCTATCCCTAAACAACTCCTTGATGAGTGGATCTTGTCCCCTAGACATCCCTTGACCGCCCTTAGCCTATATATCATCCTATTGAGATAAAAACCCTAAGAAATATTCGCATCCTCTGATTTTGGGTTTTTGCTCTAACCCTTGTGAGTGCAGGTCGCAACCAGCAGCCACAACTCTTCTTCCACCTTGTTGTGTACGTGAAAGTGAAGGAAAGAAGAGGGATTCAAGCCTCCAAATCGACATCCTGCTGGTTGGCTGCGTGGAGTTCAAGATCGTACCACATCCGAGCACAATCGTCAAGAACGATCATCAGGCTGCACTAGGTGTTCGACGAAATTCGCTGAAGTGATAGGGGGAGCACTGATCAGGATAAATCACTTTCTAAACTTCTCATTCTGAATCATTTTGCTTGATCTTGAATATTTGTGTAATCATAACTTTCGATACTTGTGTGTAGTGTTCGTGTTCGGAAACACGAACGCGCGTGTGTGTATGTGCACATGTGCGCGTTTGGCTACCAGATCGGAAGCCATGTGTGTGTGTGTGTGAGTGTGTGTGCTTGCTGTTCTACACAGCGTGTGTGTGTGATTCACTACATAGTGTAGCCTTAATCCTCCGTGTGAGGGGTGGACGTAGGGGACACGGCAGTGTACCCGAACCACCTAAGAATTCCGTGTGTCATTTGTGGTTTGCTACTTCATTTACTTGTCGAGTGGGCTTCACGGTGAGGTGAGCATTCACCATTTTCACTTTCAATCACACCCACTTCACACGCATCCACGAGTGTGATCTTGTTCGTGTAAGGCTAGAGCTTGTATGCATAATTAGTATAGAATTCACGCAAGTAGTTTATTTTAATTGGCCATCAATTCACCCCTCCCCTCTTGATTGCCACCCTCCGGGACTCAACAACCTACTTTTGACCCATGGCACCATCGGCAAGATCGGTCAACCTCCTTGTGACCTTTGTCATCATCGGCAAGATCGGTCGACCTACTTTTGACCCTTGTCACCATTGGCAAGATCGGTCAACCTCCTTGCGACCCTTGTCATTATCGACAAGATCGGTCGACCTACTTTTGACCCTTGTCATCATCGGCAAGATCGGTCAACCTCCTTGCGACCCTTGTCATCATCGGCAAGATCGATCGACCTACTTTTGACCCTTGTCATCATCGGCAAGATCGGTCAACATCCTTTTGACCCTTGTCATCATCGGCAAGATTGGTCCGCATCTATTGACCCTTGTCACCATCAGCAGGATCGGTCAACCTTTCCCATAACTTGGACCTTTCATCCTTGTTAAGTAGACAAACTTCTTTGCCACGGCATTCAGCCAATGTCGATGACCAAACTCACCACTTGACCCTTGTCACCATCGGTAGAACCGGTCAACATTTCCACTAACCTGGACCTTTCATCCTCGTTAACCAACAGCCTCCTTTGCCTCGGCATTTTACCCATGTCGATGAATAAACCCTACCCTCAGTTTCCGTCACCATCGACGAATCCTATTGACAGGTCTATTGACCTTATTCTTTGGTCTTGGGAGGCCTCTACACCCCCGTCCTTCAAACTTTTGGCCTACATTAGCCATGTTTTGGCCCCGAGAATAGTTACGCCATAGTGTAGTGAACACCTCACCCCTTTACTGAAGGCGTGAGCGCTCTCTTGCCTTAGTAACTTACATATTTGGACTAAGCTAACTGGCTAGAAAAAAAATAAAATAAGAAAATGTAGTCGCGATTTAACGGCAAATAAATATATTTCATTGCTATAAGGTAGCAAAATATATGATTACTCGAGGCATTCCCCGAGATACGTAAAGATCTACCAAAAAGGGGAACAACAAAAGGTGTTATTATAGTGGATGTCGGAAGATATCCTCTAGCTCCAAGATACCCAAGGAAGAGTGGTGGATCAGCTCCTGCAGTCGAGACTCGGCAACCTCCAGCTGTGATAGCTTCTCTTCGAGAGAAGTGGCTTGTCCTTTGGCCAATTCGGCTTCTTCCACGTTCTGGACTTCCAGACGCTCAATCTCTTGAAGCTTGGCCTCGGCCCTGAAAAGTTCACCATGTAGTTCTGCTATCCGAACTGTAAGGAAAGTTCGGTGCTGCGAAGAAGTGCTGGCTGCATCTCTCATTTGCTCCGCAGTCCCTCTCAAAGAGGCAAGAGCAGTTTGGCATTCAGCTCGCTCTAGTGTTATGGCCGTCAGTTGATCAGCTACTTCTCGGCCAAGAAATTCCCTTCTATTCACATACTTTAACAGCAATACTACCCATGGCGTCCAATCATCCATAGGGCAGCCAAAAGCCAACAGTGAACGGGAAAGGTGCTCCACTAGGCCCCTCAGCTGTACATAAGTTAAATCTTGGCTGGCTGCTATAGTCTGTTGGAGGGTTCCCAAGATACCACACTAGGTCGCTTGATGATTGCAGACCAAGTGGTGATGTCTCGGCAAGCTGGAAATCCACCTTGCTATCCATGGCAGCCCAGATATCGTCGCTCTTCTTAAAAGACGACGACGGCATGATTTGCAGGGAACCTACACTGGAACCAACTCCAGCAACTGATGTAACGGGCAAAGTCTCGATGATAGCAACCTCCCTGCCAACCTCTCGGGGTGAAGCTGCACCAGGAGCATCAATAGCTGAGGACACTTACTCCTCACACTCAGTCTGGCTGACCTCCACAGGGGCAGCTTCAGTAACAAGAGCCAAGGCCTTGGAAGCCCCGGCCTCTCCTTCAACAATTTCTCTCGCTTCTATGTCGGTGGGGCTACTTTTCTCCAGGGACGACTCTTTGTCAGCATCAAGTGGTTGAGGCTCTACGACTGCTGCCAATGCATCAACCCCCGCAATTTCCCTAGGTCCTTCCAGACCTGCTGCTATCGCACAATCTTTGAGATATCGTAGAGCGATAGGCCGCAAGACTGGCGGGAATGTTGGTTGACCCGTGCTTAAAGCCGGGAGGGGTATCTGCACCATTATGGTTGGAAGTGCCACCTCAATCTGCACCATAAATATATATATCAGGTAGCTGATATAAAAAGAAGGGAAGAGCGATAAAGTGAAAATGGTAGAGGACTTCTCAACTCAACCGGCACTAAGCTCAAATCTCCAAGGGCGGCCTCCGTTGCTCCAGCCCCTTCACCTACAAGTAAGCTCGACGGCCCAGGGCCGCTCCATGCCAACCGGAGTGGGTTGAAGGTTGTGTAATCACTTTCATAGGCTGAAGACACCTCGACATCCTCGGTCTCTGTATCAATAGGTGAAAACTCCTCGTCACTGGAGTCACCACCATAATCAACCTATTCGGAAGAGGAGGAGCCCTCTGCCCGTTCCTGGCGTTCCACCATCGGAGCGGATGTCTGGTCAACAGGGACATCACCCTCGGCAAGGACTTCCTAAGTCGGCTCTACACTGGGAGCGTCGGCTGAATGAATCTCGGGGGTAGGCACACCCCCTGAAATGGCTTGCTCCCAGCAACAGCTTCCCCCACAGCCCCGGCCTCAAGGAGTAATGTCGGTTGTATTTCAACTGAAATTTGAAGCAAGAAGCAGTCAAGCCGACTGAAGACATGATGGTTCGTGGAAGCCCCATGAACAAATGGCAAACTACCTTCCATTTCCTGCCTGGGCATCGGGGAAGGTAGATATCTCTCTACTGGAGCTATGGAGACTTTCCCTACCCTTTCTCGAGTCACGGCGCCTGTTACTGCCTCTAGTCCGATGATCGTAGCAACTGTGCCGGCAACTGTAAAGAAGAATTAGCCAAGGCGGCCAGAATAAGCAAATAAACCATGGAAGAATAAAGAGCCTACCTTCTACTTCAGGCCCCTGCGCACGAGAAGCCTCGAATTCTTTGAAAGATACAATCGGAGGAAGGATGATCATTGGTGCCTGTTCTGCAGCCTTCCTCTAACGTGCCCTTGCCACCCGGGTCACGGCCTCTTTGGCTTTGCCAACGACCTCTCTCAACCGGGACCTGGTTCGCTTTCGCGAGTCACCAGGAGGCAATGGTTTCGTGGTCGGGCCCGGCTCAGGAATCTCGAAATATGTCAGCTTCTGAGCCTTTATTATTAGCTCCCTGAAGTGTCGAGTCTCCTCCAAAGTGAGTCGGACTGCATACGCACAAAGGTGAGAATGATATGTACTACAACAAAGAAAAGAAGCCAGTCGAAGGGCCGAAATGAAGAAATGGAAGATACCTGCTGGCCCCATATAAAAGGGGAAAAGAGGCCAATAGAACAATGATGGCACTTTGTCTCTCGAAGCTGCCTCGCGAATGAGCTAACACACGTCTCCTATCTTCTCGCTCCGCTCGGCCAGCGACGCCAAGTCTGTGTGGCCGCGAGAAGACAAATGATAATATAAGCTTAAGTTATCCAGTCCCCATCCGTCAACATACTTGAAGGAGATAAGGAGGAGGGGCTGATCTATAATAGCTTTACATGGGCCACCCACTCAAAGCCCATGGGAGCGGAGCAGGGCGAACAACCAAGGGGTATTGCTAGATAAGGCATTCCGCCTATCTTCCCTTCGGATGAAGGTCCGATAAGGATGTAGTCTGTCAGTCTCGGGACGCCAATCAGCCACGGATGGGATAGGCTCTTCCACCGGTAGAGGGAGTTGCTGAAGAACCACCCGTTCGATGCTCACACGGCAGAATCCCCGAAGCGTCTTCACATAGTCATCCTTGCCAATTACAGGCAGCTTTGGATCGGCTTTAGATGAACGACCCTTCGCAGTCTTTCGGGCTTCCAGATAAGCACCTCTGCATTCGTCCAAGACTTTAGCTTCTTCAAATAAGAGGGTTCAATGTCAAGGACCGGCTCCGGTTGGGAGTCCAAAAATCTGTGCTCTGCAAGGGACCAACAGTCTCGACGAGAGCTTCTATAAAACCCCGTCCGCGCATTCCACCAATTGATATATTCAGGGGTGACGCAACGGAAATGAGAAGGCGCTGGCACCCTGAATGAAACATTCTCTCGGTGGTGGAAGTAATCCCACCATATCCGGCATCGTCATTGGATACCTGGCCAGCTCTATGTCTGTTTGGCAATGCAAATTGTGAAGTGGAATGAGGGATGTGCTGATCGTAGCCGAAATTCCGACTAAATCGAATGGCTAGTATGTATCCAGCCATAAAATGCCACTCTTCTGGAAAACAAGGACGCTTGATCTGATAGCCAGCGCTCAATCAACCAGCTCCTGCTCCAGAATGGGCCTCATGCACTTGGGACCAGAGATTGGATGAATATATTCTTCCGTCTCGAAAAGACGGCACTGCCTCGTCCTGTTCACCAACGGGCTTGAATGGGCGGCCAAGCTCCAGAAAGGAAGAACCCCGTGCGAATCCATGGGAACCCAGGTCAGCTTGCCCCGAATGGCAAAGAGCTATTCCGCTACTGATGCCGGTTCAGCAATCGCGAATTCTATCATCCTCGGAATAAGACAAGACGATTGCAGCGCCTGAGGAGCAGCCTCCGGGAACAGGGTGCAGACCCAAGCATTGAAAAAATGTAATGGACCTACCGTCCACAAATTTTTGGGGAGACACGACTTGTTCAAGTCTCCCAGCATTTTGAAGATAAGGCATAAAGCCACTGGGCAAAGGGACAGCTTCGTGCCCCAAGCCATCAGACAGGCGGGATAGATGGCCTCCGCTCTGATTACACTCTCGTCGCCCTGCGGGAGAGCGAGAGAACAAATTGATGGGGACATCGAAGCAAGACCGTCCACATTTTGTTTGCATTTATGTCCTTTTATATTTGTATGTATACCCTTATGTTATATGGGTACGCAATTGTAAGTCTTAGTAGGTTTATATGCAAAATTCCAGTAGGCCCAAGCAAGGGGGCCCCCAGCCCTTTCCCATTGGTCCACCTAGGCCATGTGGGGCTGGTCAAACCATCCTATGTGACCATCTAGAAGGTTGAATGTCAAATGACACATGGGTAGATAAGTGGGTTAAAAATTCAAAGGTAGGCTACCTACCTTTCCACCTTGTCCCCCCCTTGGTCAAGGGGGCGCCCCCCTCCCTATTTCCCATTTATTTTTTTTGTAAAATTTGATTAGAACAAATTAGTTCTAAACCCTAGATCTAGGGGCATTAGAGGTCTTTTTCCATTTATTATATATAGCATGTATTTCTCATTTTGTTGAATTAATGAATAGAAGAAAATTGTGAGAGCCAAGGGCCATTTGCGCACCCCCCCTCTTCCCCCTCTCGTTTCATCTTCCCCAACCCCATTTCTAGAGTGGTATCCCTTCTATCCCCTCCCCTCTACCTCAGGTTTTGATCTGTGCCGCCGCCGTTCGTGCCGCCATCGAGCCGCCACAAAGCCATCATCGGAGTTCTATCCACTCAGGATAGCAGCATCTTCCACGAATTTCTGCTCACACCTCTGAGATCTTCTGAATCTCTAATTTTTAGGGTGTGTTCCAGACGTTCCCCCCATCCTCCAGAAAAATTGGTTTGGCCTCTAGATCCCGTTTTATATTTTCCCATTTTCGTTCATCATCTCGTTCCAATTTTGTCAGCTTTCTGTTCACTGTTACAGCCAGCTGAAGAACACCTTCTTTGAACCCCTTTTGATTTTTCCAGGAGCCCCCAATTTTATTGGAGATTCTGTCCACCTTCCCCTATCACCACGAATTTTCGTGATGTTTTTTCAGCCCTCCACATATTTTCTGAAATTCTCTCAATTTCCCAAATCTGTTCTGTCTGCCTCAGTCTAGATCCGACCCTTCTCCAGTATAAACTCTCTAGAAAATCCAAACCTCCACAATTTCTAGATCTAAAAATATCCCTGGTTTCCTCTCTTGAGCCTCTACAACTTTTCTGAAGAACCAAACTTTAGATTCGGATATCTACTCACCGGTCAACGTAGATTTACAGGAAAATTAGTTTCTGCCTTAGCAGATCTGAAATGGGGGACAGCAGCCTTCAAAATTCGTCCACCAGAAATACAGAGCTGGTGATTTTTCTGGGATCCCATAGGGTCGAAGCCCTTCGAAGCAACTTTCCAACGGCGCCGGTTTCGTTGCATTCCGACATCGGTGTTTGTCGCAGCAAGCGATCTCGTCGGGTCGCGCGCCTGAAAACAGAACCTGCAGGTCCGTGGCCGTAAAGTCCGGCGAGTGACAATCCGAGCCGCCCGGTCTCCGACCGGCGGTTCAGCGTGCCGCCGTCCCAGGGAGCGTCCCTCCAGGCATCCCCACTACAGCGGTGCCACCCTGTCCCACACGGCCCCTCCGACCAGTATGTGGGCCCCACGATAGCGAGTACGTGTGCTGCCGAAACGTCGCAAGAAGTTGCCCGTCAATCCGGAATCGGTCCTCCCGGGCCCACTTGTGTAGCCCTTTACCTCCCTGCGTGGAGTGGGCAGTAGTTCTTTGCTGTAATATTTGTGTATTACTTGTCCTGGGAGTATGAGTTCGGACGGGTCCATCTTCCCCACGCCGAGAGCATGGAGGTATCGGGTTCGCTCCTACACTTGGCATTTGCTTTATTCATATATACTTGTTTATGCCGCTGCTAGATATCATGCTAGGATCGTAGCTCGCTATATATTGTGATATCACCGCTGCTGCGAGAGAGAGCGTGACCGTCCCGTGACCCGATCCGGCCACAAGAGAGAGCCGACCACCCTAGCTCACTGTCGGTTTCTCAACCGCGCACGTCCGACGCTTCCCTCGCTAAGGGACAATCACGAGCTCACCTAGAGTCCGAGGATCGCATATCCAATTGGTGTCGAGTCCGTGTCTCATCCCGCATCAGTTTGGTATCAGAGCAGGTTGAGTCTAGGGTAGTCAGTGCATCCGTCATTGCATAAGTATTGCACGGTCTAAGTCGAGTCTAGGATCATCATATTTTTTTAAAACAAAAAAAAAGAGTCTTTTTTTGGGTCGCATTGCATCCCAATAACCCGGTATACCAAAAGGTGTTGTCCAAACGATAAGTTACGCCTATCCAGAAAGGTCGCACACTTGTGCGAGTGATCTTCGGATCGATTATCTCCGCCAGGTACCGGCTATTGGTTAAGTCTAGGTGCATCCTCTTGTAGTGTGCTTTTGCATTAGTCGGTGTCTCCTAGTCCGTGTGTTTGCATGCCCACTCGTAGGTGTACACAGTACTCACCCCCACCACCACCTATGGCGGATCCACAGGTCACTAGTCTCGATGCGTCAGCTGTGGCCGAAATGTTCCGAACCTATATGGGAGAAGTGCAAGGATTGCATACACATCTCGATGGGTTAGATACACAAATGGGTGATTTAAGTACTCGAATGGATAGGATGGAAGGGATGAGTACACGAGTGAATGGCCTAGGCACCCGCCTAGAAGAGAGGATGAAGGCCGTAGAGGATAGGGCCGCTGGGTCGAACCAGTCCATTCAGGGATTGATCGGGAGAGTTGTCGCACTAGAGAGAGGCCCAGCCGAGGCACACCCGATTGCCCCAGTCCAGGCACACGTCCCACCTACACAAGGTCAACCGGAGCCGGTTCACCAACCCGCGACTCCAAGGGTTCAAGGGGTAGCTATTAGGAGGCACGAAGTCCCCGAGGTGCATGACTATGAGTCCGATAATGACCATCGGGGACATGGTCGTGATCGTCGCCCTACATGGCGTGCCCACGACCAAGATAGGGATGAACGGGCCCTTAGGACCGTTCGGGCAGACCCTCCCACCTTTGACGGGTCCTTAGACCCAAAGGTCTATCTTGATTGGGAGGCTGGCATGGATCGATATTTTGAGTGGTTCGAGATGTCGGACCAACAGAAGGTCAAGTTCGCCAGAATGAAACTTTTAGGCCAGAACAAATCTATTAGAGGAACATGGAGAACCTATTGTTTCATCGTCATGAACCCCCGATCGATACTTGGACTGAGATGAGGGAAAAGCTTAGGAAGAAGTACCTCCCTACCTCCTACCGCCAACGTCTCATAGAACGGTGGCAAAGTCTCACCCAAGGAGACCGGTCCGTCTCTGACTACATCACCGAGTTCGATGAATACTACTTGCGATGTGATGCCACGGAGGAAGACTCCCTTACTGTCTCTCGATTTCGGCGTGGTATACGACCGCACCTAAGGTATGAGCTTCTCCGCCGCAAGGTGGACAAGTTGGAGGATGCATACCAAGTTGCTCTCGAGATGGAGCAATTCGAGGGAGAGTTCGAGTCTATTCCCCAGTGGGGTTCCGCTCCTCCTCGTGGTGCTGATACACGTGGCTCCTTAGGCTCATACCCGAGGGGACCCATGGCTCATCCTCATAAGCCCGCCCGTCAGGAGTACTTTGCTCTTAGACCTCGACCTCCCCATTCCGGGATCCACCTCCACCCCAACCACCGACACCCGTTGCCCGTCCCCCGGCACCCATAGCCCATCCTCTGGCACCGGCATCTCCTCCCCTATTGCCCACAGCACCTACACCTCCACCCTTGTTGCCTACACCCCCTACCCGTCGGGAGGATAAGGGTAAGGACCCTCTTATCGGAGAGAGCAGTACTTAGGTCACGGCTGCAGTGTTTCCATTGTCATTGGTTTGGCCACATCGCCAGCCAATGTCCCACGCGTGCCACCCTAGCCCTAGGGGTTGTAGAGGCCTCGCCATCTGGGCTCGAGATTGTTTACTATGAGGCCGATCCGGAACTCGCCGATGAGCATGAAGCTCAGGAGCTTGCCACAGCTCATGATGCAGCCACTTAGTGGGCTTGATGTTACCGTCTTAAGTCTAGGGTCATATATGAGTCAGTGTGTTTTCTTTGTGTGGTTTGTTTGTTTGGTGTGTTTTGAGTCGATTGTTTGTGTGTTAGTGCATGGTGAGTCTGCATGTGTCTTGTGCAAGCTCGTTGTCGATCTCTTATGAGTAAGAGGCGAGTGGACTCGCTCGATGAGTATGGGATCGGTTCTATATGTATACCCGGATCTAGTCACCTACAGGGACTCAGCGGTGACTCCTAGTGAGACTTCGAGCCGCCTCCTTCCCCTTGAGAGTGACCCCACCTCGGAGTGTTCCACCACTAGCCTCTTCCCATAGTAGCATGCGCATATCGAGTATATACGGAATGAGCAGGTGACGATCACTTGGAGTGGAGCGTACCCGCACTACTTGATACGGTGACGGATCCGCCGGAGCTACTCGAGCAGTGACCCCTTTACTCGACGGGGTCGAGTTCTTCCCACCCGGGGAGAATTGATGGGGACATCGAAGCAAGACCATCCACATTTTGTTTGTATTTATGTCCTTTTATATTTGTATGTATACCCTTGTGTTATATGGGTACGCAATTGTAAGTCTTAGTGGGTTTATATGCAAAATTCCAGTAGGCCCAAGCAAGGGGGCCCCCAGCCCTTTCCCATTGATCCACCTAGGCCATGTGGGGCTGGTCAAACCATCCTAGGTGGCCATCTAGAAGGTTGAATGTCAAATGACACATGGGTAGATAAGTGGGTTAAAAATTCAAAGGTAGGCTACCTACCTTTCCACCTTGTCCCCCCCTTGGTCAAGGGGGCGCCCCCCTCCCTATTTCCCATTTATTTTTTTTGTAAAATTTGATTAGAACAAATTAGTTCTAAACCCTAGATCTAGGGGCATTAGAGGTCTTTTTCCATTTATTATATATAGCATGTATTTCTCATTTTGTTGAATTAATGAATAAAAGAAAATTGTGAGAGCCAAGGGCCATTTGCGCACCCCCCCTCTTCCCCCTCTGGTTTCATCTTCCCCAACCCCATTTCTAGAGTGGTATCCCTTCCATCCCCTCCCCTCTACCTCGGGTTTTGATCTGTGCCGCCGCTACCGCCGTTCGTGCCGCCATCGAGCCGCCACGAAGTCATTGCCGGAGTTCTGTCCACTCAGGACAGTAGCATCTTCCATGAATTTCTGCTCACACCTCCGAGATCATCTAAAGCCCTATTTTTTAGGGTGTGTTCCAGACGTTCCCCCCATTCTCCAGAAAAATTAGTTTGGCCTCTAGATCCCGTTTTATATTTTCCCATTTTCGTTCATCATCTCCTTCCATTTCTGTCAGCTTTCTGTTCACTGTTACAGCCAGCTGAAGAACACCTTCTTCGAACCCCTTTTGATTTTTTCAGGAGCCCCCAAATTTATTGGACATTCTGTCCACCTTCCCCTATCACCACGAATTTTCGTGATGTTTTGTCAGCCTTTCACATATTTTCTAAAATTCCCCCAAGTTCCCAAATCTGTTCTGTCTGCCTCAGTCCAGATCCGACCCTTCGCCAATATAAACTCTCTAGAAAATCCAAACCTCCATAATTTCCATATCTCAAAAAATCCCTGGTTTCCTCTCTTGAGACTCTACAATGTTTTTGAAGAACCCAAATTTAGATTCGGAGATCTACCCACCGGTCAACATAGATTTATAGGAAAATTAGTTTCTACCTGAGCAAATCTGAAACGGGGGACAGCAGCCTTCAAAATTTGTCCACGAGAAATACAGCGCTGGTGATTTTTCTGGGATCCCATAGGGTCGAAGCCCTTCGAAGCAGCTTTCCAACGGCGTCGGTTTCGTTGCATTCCGACATCGGTGCTGGTCGCAGCAAGTGATCTCGTTGGGTCGCATGCCTGAAAATAGAACCTGCAGGCCCGTGGCCGTAAAGTCCGGCGAGTGACGATCGGAGCCGCCCGGCCTCCGACTGGCGGTTCAGCGTGCCGCCGTCCCAGGGAACGTCCCTCCAGGCATCCCCACTACAGCGGTGTCGCCAGGTCCCACACGGCCCCTCCAACCAGTACGTGGGCCCCCGGTAGCGAGTACGCGTGCTGCCGAAACGTCGCAAGAAGCTGCCCGTCAATCCGGAATCGGTCCTCCCGAGCCCACTTGTGTAGCCCTTTACCTCCCTGCGTGGAGTGGGCAGTAGTTGTTTGCTGTAATATTTGTGTATTACTTGTCCCGGGAGTACGAGTTCGGCCGGGTCCGTCTTCCCCACGCCGAGAGCGTGGAGGTATCGTGTTCGCTCCTACACTTGGCATTTACTTTATCCATATATACTTGTTTATACCGCTGCTAGATATCATGCTAGGATCGTAGCTCGCTATATATTATGATATCACCGCTGCTGCGAGAGAGAGCGTGATCGTCCCGTGACCCGATCCGGGCACAAGAGAGAGCCGACCACCCTACCTCACTGCCGATTTCTCAACCGCGCACGTCCGACACTTCCCTCTCTAAGGGACAATCACGAGCTCACCTAGAGTTCGAGGATCGCATATCCAATTGGTGTCGACTCCATGTCTCGTCCGGTGGTTGGCGGAATGTGGGGCTCTTAGACATCCTAAGGTGGACCATGCATGCACATTGGACTTGGATGTGGGAGGGCCAGGAGTACCAAATGCATCTGCTTCCTTTCCCCTAGATGATGGTGTATCTCGCAAGTGAACGGGCTTGGTGGGTGTAGACGACCCGGCCCGTGGGGAAGGGGTGTGGTAGTGGGCTCCCTCGAAGAAGTGAAGTATATATGGTGGATCAAGGGGACCACTAGGGAATGGGTCAAAGGGATCAAAGAACGTATGACTCCTTGTGATAGGCTCCCACAAGTCACGGTCTCAGGTGTAGAAGTCTTGAAGGTGTGGATGGTCACCTTCATGCATCGTGGTAGGTGGGACGGTGATCATATGTAGGATGTATGGTTCCTCCCTTGGGCGAAAGGGTATGAAGTCGGGCTCGACCGGCATGGGGAGGAATAAGAGGAGCTCCGTGATGACATAACCCATGGTGCACATGGAGGTAATGGACCCTAAGGCCGGATGGGTGAAGCTAAGACTAGTGGGTTGGTCAAAGTCTCGGGCAAATGAGTGCGTCAACTTCCATTGTTAGTCTAATCCCATAACAAGGTCATCCAAGGTATCAACATGGTGACTAGACCGAAAGGTAGTGTGGTAGGAGTTGACGGGCAGTAATGGTAAGGTGGGGTCCATGGATGGGTAAGGAGATGGGACCAAGCCATCCTTGAGCCAGCTAAGAAGCGGCTCGGCTATGAAAAGCGTACCTGTTAGAAACACGGGTGGCTTTGGCTATGGTGGGTGAGGTCGTGGGGCAAGCTGTCCTATCGGCTCGGGAATCGGCTGAGAGGTAGATGCTTGTCGAAGGGCGGCATCTGCTCACCGAATGGCGGCATCAAACCTTGCCTCGAAAGGCTCAACCTCGAGAGTGACCTCATATGACTGCGCCAGAGAGAACGCGTCGCGGATAAGGCATTCATACCGGAAATGAAGCCGCAAACCTCTCCAGAACCGTGAGGCAGTCGTGGTACTCACCTCTCCAAATCCATCTCCAGACCGGTACACTTTGAAGTCCCTAATGTACTGGGACACAGACTTGTCGCCTTGGACGGGTCGGCATGGGTTGGACATAGTTGCCAAAAAGGTGGGAATGGATCCCTAGGAATGGACATGCAAGGCCATTTTCTTTTTTTAGTTTTTGTTTTACAAGCAAAATGTTATGCCAACTAATGCAAGCACCTAGACACGACTTAAAATGCGATGCAAATGCAAAGTTGAAATGAGACTCGACTACACACCTAGACATAACCAAGATCCGGTACAAGGCGGAGGTTCGATCCGAAGATCTCCTCACGCGAGTGAATCACCTCTCCGATAGGCGTAACCTAACTGTCAGGCGACACCTTTTTATATACCGAACAATGGTATGCAGATGCAACCTTCGACCGACTTAGACGATGACTAGAAGTAAATGACACTTTTTTTGTTCTTTCCACTAGACTACCCTAGACTGAAATCGGATGCTCTGATACCAAATTGATGCGGGACGGACACGCGACCTGGGACTCTAGCTCGCGATCGTCCCTATGCGAAGGAAGACGTGGGACCGTGTGCGGTTGAGAAACCGGTAGTGAGTCTCGGGTATCGGCTTTCCGCGTGTACTCGGATCGAGTCACAGGACGGGTCACTCACTCTCGCTCTCTCGCTGCGGTGATAACAATATATTGGGCTAAGAATCCTAACACTCGCAGCGGCATATACAAAAAGATACGAGTAAAGCAGATGCAAAAGAGAGAGAGAGCGAATTTACCTCCACGCTCCGGGTGTGGGGAAGGTGGTCCCGGCCAAGTGCGCTAACTCCTGGTAACAAAATATTATAATAATTACATCAGTGAATTACCGCCCACTCCACGCAGGGAGGTAACGGGCTACATAAGTGGGCCCGGGAGGACCGATCTTGGGTTGACGGGCAGCACTTTGATCACCCCGTCGGCGCGGTTCGGATGGCGCAAGCTGCTGGCTGTGGGGCCCATGTGCTGGTTGGCAGGTCCGAGTGGGCCCGGAGTGGTACCGCTGTGACGGTGGCTCCTGGAGAGACGCTCCCTAGTGCGATGGCACGCTGGTTTGCCTTGTGGAAGGCAAGTCGGCTCCGATCGGCACGTGTGGGAGTTGCTGTCCACGGATCTGGTGTTTTGTTTTTACAACGCACGACCCGACGAGATCAGCTGCTACGATCACTCCTGACGTCGGATCGACGCGAAAGTGGTACCGTTGGAAATCGGATCCGAAATCCTTCGACCATGGACTATGGAAAGAATTTCTGTATATCTGGATTTTTCGTGGTAGATTTTTCAATGGACTGACTGACAAACTCCGAAAACTCAGGACAGAAATAGAGTTTCCTAATAACTTGCGTTGACCGTGACTCAAACCTCAGAGTTGGAACTTGGACTCTTCACAAAAGTTGTAGAGGAAGAAACAAGGAAGACGGGGATAATTTTTTTAGATTTCCTAGAGGTTATTTGACAGGGGAAAATGATTTTACACTGGACAAGGGTCGGATCTGAACTGCACAGGACAGAACAGATTTGGGAAAAGACAATGATTTTTAAAAATAGTAAAAGGACTCCAGAAATTCCAATAAAATTCGTGGATGATGGGTGTGGTGGACAAGACTTTCAATAAAATTGGTGACTCAAACAAATAAAGAAAAAGGGGTCGAACTGAGGAAACACAGGGTTGCTATGACACAAAACGGAGTACAGATAGAACTTGAAGGGTGAAGAACACGAAAATGGAAAAATAGAAAATGAAGGTTAGAAAATAGGACAATTTTTTTGGGAGAGGGTATTGGCGTAGTGAACCTACCCTCAAAATTTGGACTCCAGAAGATCAGTAGATCTGGAGTTCAAAATCAAACATGGAACCCGTGTCCTGATTTGGACAGAACTCCGACGATGGTGGCGGCGGCGCGATGGCTGTGCGATGGCGGCGGCGGCAGAAACAGAATTCAGAGGATAAGAGGGAGAGATAGAATGGGTCTCACACCCTGGAATGGCAGAATTTCATCTGTAAGAGGGGGGAGGATAGAGGAGGAGAGCGCACCCTTCAATGGCTCAAGCCAATTTCACAATTTTATCTTCGTTAAACCTTACAAAACACTATACATGGATTTATATAGAAGGGGAGGAAGGGGGAGGGGTTGGAATTTCGTGGGGGAGAGAGGAGGGGTAACATTTTCTTCCCCCATGTGGTCAATTGGCCTAAAAAAAGGAAATACAAAATGTCATTTTAATGGGGGGGCACCCCCTTGACTTAAGGGGAGGCATCTTGGACATTTTTCACCCATTGTCCCCTGGACTTGTCCAAGAAGAAAAGAATCCTTCTAGAAGCCACCTTGGCATTTGACCAATCCCACATGGGACCTAGGGCTTAGGTGGACCAATAAGGAAGGAATGGGGGCCCCTTGCTGGTCATACTGGACTTTTGCACAAAAATCCAAAGAATCCTAAGGAATGACAAATTGGCTTATAAATCCTTACAATTGCATACATGTTTTCCCAAGGATATAAATGCAAATAAAAGGACTCAAATGCAAAATAAAAATTTGGTGGCCTTGCTCTGATGTCCCCATCACAAGCTCTACTAGGAGCCTCCCGGGGTCTGAAAGTTGGGATTCAAATCCCTAAATAGCAAAAACTCGCTCACCCACTCAAGGGACGCCCCTCTCAGCTCTCTCGACGCCGTGGGGAGGAGGGGAATGAAGAGAGAAGAAGTTTGTTTGCAAATGAGAAAGATTGAAGAAAAAATGAAGAAGAGAAGGCATATATAGGGGGAGCCTCCCCGTTGCTAATCCGACGCGCTCTTTAGCGCGCCGAATTAACCTCTTCTGCCAAATGGGCACGTCGGCTATGGCCGCGTCGAATTAACCCCCCCAAGCAAAGGGCGCGCCGGTTAAGGGCATGCGATATTAACCTCTAAGCCCTGGACGAGCCTGATTAAGAACTGCGCCAGATTAAAGGCCGTTTCAAGCCTTTACCGTCCAGACGAGAAATCTGCCCAGACGGAGCTCATCCGCTGGTCCTGCTTCGCTCGTGCCTCGCTCGTAACACCCACGGCTGGGGGGCATTTGTTGGCACTCAAAATATATCTAACGACGATCAAGCCTCAAAGACAAATGATGCGGCCGACTAAACCACAGTCGCCGAAAGGGATCAATACACTGAAGCCTTCTCAAGCTGCCAGAGCCTCAGGTCACCCAGTATGACCACCGGGGACTTCACCTCAGGAGGATCGAGAAGAATATACCACCAGCTGGCAGTGTCATCAGGACTGCCCAATGAACTGATATCGACTCGGTCGTACCGTGCAGACAATATCCGTCGTCCGACCAAGGATGAGCATGCATTCGTCATCTGACCAAGGACAAGGATGTACCTGTCATCCGACCAAGGACAAGCATGCATCCATTGTTCGACCAAGGACAAGGATGTACCCGTCGTCCGACCAAGGACGAGAATGTACCCGGTGGCCCACCACCTGAATGAAGGATCCTCCCAAGGTGAAAGAATGCCCTTGGCCCTTCAGAATAGGGGACCAAAGGCTCTGTCAATAGAAGATCCCGATGACCCGGCATGGGTACAGCTTCTCAGCATATTAGGTCCATTAGTGACCAAATGATCACCCAGTCAAGGCAAGAGCACTCTGGATGGTATTCCACCTCCCATGAGAGCTTCGAGCACAGGTCAAACCGAGCCGACAGCACGAACCATAGTGTAAAAATCCGCGTCAGTGAAAAACCCGTGTGTTCAAACTGAAGATGCACGAGGTTCCGAAGAAGGTTACACATCGACCGGGGGCTTCGCCAGGACTTCTCACCAAAGTTTTGCAAGACCACGGTGAGATGAATGGTCACGGTGACTCCCCGAACTGGCCCGAGACTCGCTGTCTAACCCGCGTTAAGCGAATGAGGCTTATCCGACGCGCCCCTTACCCGACGCGTCCCTATCCGGCGCCCTTCTGCCCGGCGCGCCATATGCAATTGAAGCTCCCCGGCGCGCATCTTTCACACCGGGAAAGCCTTTGCCTATATAACCCAATCTCATTCGATTGAGTAAAAAAAAAAGAGAAGAAGAGAAAGAAGAAAAAAAAGGGATCAAGGCATCAAGAGATAAAAGGGCGGAGAGAGAGGGGCAGGGTCGGAGAGCCAATCAGCGTCTGTTCATCTAAGGGAGAGATGGCCTTTGGGGAGAAATAGGGTTCATCCACTGAGAATATTCCGGCCGCCACCCTCTTCTGTCTGCTTGCCTGAAGCACATCGGAGCCGGAGGAGGAGAGAATCTGATACTCTGTTTTACTGGCGAAGTCTAGGTGGGTTTTGCCGATTGCTTCCCGACGATCCACTTCTGATTTTCTTTCCTGCTATTGTGTAAGTGAGGGGAAGGGGCGATGATATGAGCCCATCCCCCCCCCCCCTCACCATCTCTTTATTCCTTCCTCCTCTGTAATCCCTTCTCTACAATCAATGAAACGGCTACCGAGCGACAACGCCGGCACGCCGAATGCTTATAATATGTTATATCTTTCATCTCCCGTTGATGGAATGAATGATGTTGTACCGTATATGCTTTTCCTGTTCCGTTCTAGATTTGTGTATGCGAATGCTGAATTTTACTTCGTGAGACCGAACATGCCCGGGAGCCATACGGGCTATATTGATGTCACCCCCTCCCCGGGGCTCCTCCCTTCTAATGCAATGGCCATGCCTTGCCGTGTTTATGTTGAGGGTTTCGTGGTTAGAGACACACTCGTGTGTGCATCTCTGCCTGTTCCTGTTCTTGTTCTGAGGTCGACCCCATCGACATCCCTCTGCACTTCTTCATAGTCCAGAGTGAACAGGGTCATCTCTATAAACCCCCACATCCATCATATGCTAATGATCCTGACGGATGTTTCTTATATCTTAATTGTTGTAGTTCGCAACGCTAACCTAATAGCTCTGTGAACACTAACTTGCTAAGCCTGTGAGTGACGATTTGCCAACTCATCGAATGTCGCATTATGCCATTATACTTTCCCCCTTATTTTATATATGATTCATGACTGCCGAGCTTCGCCGTTCCTGAGAGCAGTAGCTTCAGTACTCCGGGGAGGGGGACATACCCCATTGATACCTAAGAACCACCATTTGGTCAAAGGGCTCCATCCGTGAGTGGTGAGTGTCCCTATGGGCCATAAGGCGAATATTGACAAGGCTTATCCCGATATCAAATCCACTATCGTCAGGGACATTATGGTGGCCACGGCTTGTATGCCCCTCGTAGGCTAGTCCTCGGGGCTTCCCTTCCTTATTGGCCGTCCCCCTCTCGGATTGTGATTTGACCATGGGTCGAATGCCCCTCGCAGGATAGCCCTCGGGGTTTCTCCTTCCCTCATTGGACGTCTCATCCGATCGCTTTCAACCCACGGAACCATGGCGCCCCGCGTAGGCTAGTCGTCGGGGTTTGGTATCCGCTTGGGGTCTGCTGGCCGCCGTTTTGCCGTCCGGCTTGTTAGGAGCTTGCTCCACACGTGAGTATGATCCCACTTCTCCCCTGTAATCCTTCAGGGATGAGAAGATGCTGCCCAATTTTCGTCAGGTTTGGACTTAATAAAACGTGAGTTTTTAAACAATGAACCTCCGTGCTTGAGTATGAACCTCGCACGAGCTTATGACTATGCCCCTGGAGAGCCTGGGGCTCCAACTCAATAAACAATCAACCTCAAAGTTCTCTAGAACATCTTAATAAACCTATAGATTCAAAAATACCTAAAAAAATCAACTTAACCGGCGCGGTCTTAACCCGGCGTGCCCTAATATGGCGCGGCACCCCCCGCGCCGGATTACCATTAGACTCAAAATCACATAGTTTTAAATGGCTTACACCCGACGCGCCCTAATCCGGTGCTCCCAAGGCCGTCGCACCGGGTAAGTAGCTTGCCATGGCCACGCCGGATTAGGGTGCTGTACCTATGCTTGGCCGTGCCGGGAACCCTTCTCCTACGCTCGATCACGTCGGTTTTGAATAAATATTCTCCCCTTCGCGCCGTTTTAATTCCCCACTCATCTTCGGGATGATTTTCGTCTCCCTCGGCGGAGATTAATAAACATGATTAATCACTGTTTGCCTTCATGATCTTGTTATCATGCTTTTGTATAATCATAAACGTCATGTTAGTGCATGAATGCTTGCATGGACCCTCGGTATATCAAATGGCACCGATGGAAGGCCAGGTTACGCTCGACTGGAAGTCTTTGCTATGTGCGACAATGGTCTTCAGACATGTGTCCTCCACCACGTATCGAGGGTTTCCAACTTAATAAACCATGCCTCTCTTGCATGATAGAAAAAAGCATTTCATGTGACCTCGTCATATGCATCCTTTTGCATCTTATTTCGGCCTCGGATGGCCCACTATCTCGGAAATTAATCAATGGTTTTCTCTCTTGTGGGGGATGTAATTAACGTCATAGCCTTTATGTTGTGGCGGACTGCTGGTCCCGACCCGAATCCCACTTTTGCCCAACACGGGTCAGAATGAGCGCATAATAAATTCGTCACTTATGTGACTGGCACGCCTGTGTGGTTAACTAATCAATTGATTATCGATTAATCAATTGGTTGGTCGACCCAAACAAAATGACCAAACAAATCCCATCCCAACAAGATTTCGATCGATCGACCTGTCTCTAGCACTATGGGTTGTTGTTGGCTGCCTTCTCCCTATTCTTCCTTATGCTCCAAAAATCTTCCGTCATCCTCCTCCTTTCCCTGTCAACAGCACATTTATCTGAATCATTAGATATTTCAACAAACACAACATGTGGAGTTTCCTCCACAGTTTGATTCTTCACATTAAAAGTCCTATATGCCCTTGATGTTTCAGAATACCCTAAGAATATTCCAATATCACTCTTGGCTTCAAATTTGTCCAAATCTGATTTGTCATTGTTATGCACATAGCATTTTGATCCAAATGCTCTAAAGTATGTCAAGTTGGGTTTCTTACCTTTCAACATCTCATAGAGAGTTTTCTTACTCTTTGGCCTTACCATGGCCCTATTAATTATGTAGCATGCGGTGTTTGCTGCTTCAGCCCAAAACTTTCTTGGGAGCTTACTTTCAATCAACATTGTCAGGACGATCTCCACAATTGTCTGATTCCTTCTCTCCACAATGCCGTTTTGCTCCGGGTCCTGGGAGAGGAAAATCTATGTGTTAGACCTTCTTGATTACGTAGTATAGAAAAGGATGAATTTTTGAATTCTCCTCCATTATCAGACAAGATGGTGGAAATTCTGAATTTACCTTCTTGTTTTACTTTTATGAAGAATCTCTGAAATTCATTGAAGGCATCATTCTTATTAGCAAGAAAGAGAATCCATGTGAAATGGGAGAAATCATCAACTATCACATATCCAAATCTTTTCCCATTAATGCTGGCTGTTCTAGTTGCGCCGAACAAGTCCATATGCAGAAATTCAAAGGGCATGGTTGACAAGGGCTCACTTCTAGATTTAAAAGTTTTTCGAGTTTGCTTACCTAGGGAGCATGCCTCATAAACCTGGTCGACCTTTGTAAAAGCCAGTTTTGGCAAACCCTTAACCATCCCATGCTTGGACAGTTTCTACAGTGTACCATAGCTAACATGACCTAGCCTCATATGCCATAGCCAAGCCTCATTGGGCTGACTGGCAGACAAGCACAAATTTTCAGAAATGGGAGTGTCAAGATGTACCATGTAGACATTATTAACTCTATGACCTATGAACATCACAGAATCAGAGTTTTTCTCAAAACTTTTACATTCATTGGCATCAAACAGTACCTTGTGGCTTTTGTCGCACAGCTGGCTTATGTTGAGCATATTGTGCTCAAGGCCTTCAACAAGCATGACATTCTTAATGAAATTGGAAGATTTCTTACCAATTGTTCCTGTGCCAATGACCTTCCCTTTATCTTTGCCTCCAAACCTCACTTGCCCTCCTTCCTTTTTGATCAGATGGCTAAACTTCTTTCCATCTCCCGTCATGTGCCATGAGCAGCCGCTGTCCAAGTACCATCAGTTGTGATGGGCTACTAGGCAATCCTGCATAGAAGACATTTAAGCAGAAGTTTTTAGAACCCAAACAAATTTGGGTCCACAATCATAATTCAAAGCATGCATCAAATTTTTAGGAATCCACACTTTCTTACATGGCCTTATTCTCTGGCCGGACCAGCACTGGTTGCTTGTGTGTCCAAGTCGGTTGCAAATATAACAAGCAGATTTCATGAAGTTCATGGAATGTGAATTAAATTGAGGTCTAGAGCTTGGGTTTCCAGGTGTATTGAATTGGGTATGGAATGTACCCAAGTTCGGCTGACTGTTAAACCCTCTTTGATTATTGAGCTAGTTTTTCTTTTTGAAATGATCAGATGAACTGCATCGATGCAAGTTTTCAGTGTGTCAACCCTGACACATAGCCGGCTCTGGCTGAGTGGGGTTGCGTCGACCTGTTTGGGAGATGCGTCGACCTTGCTGTCTAGCAGGTCTTGTTTGAGCTTGTGGCCTAGCAAAGGTGTGTCGACCCTGGGGGTCGATGCGTCGACCTGATTGAGTGGCAGGTTTCCTATGATACGTTTGAAAATTTCCTTTCTGCCTTTTGGTATTCTATCCTTGGGTTTGAAGGTTTTGAGTTTTGAGGGTTCTGGGCTCAGAGATGCTCTATCTTGTTGGCTCTTCAATGATTAGCTTACCCTTCCCTTTTTCAGGACAAAAAGAGATGGTTTTTAATTCAAAAGCCCTCTTCTCAGTGGGATTAAATCCTAGCCCTTCCTGTCTGAAATTCACCCGGGTACCTAATATAGCATCTAAGTTGGACTTACCCTGGGTCATTTTTTCTAGGACAAATTGCTTGTCCTTCAACTCTTTTTCAAACTTCTCATGATTCTTCTGCATTTCTTCATTGACAGCTTTAATAGCTTGATATTTTTCAAGGTTGAACTTATTTTCTTCTTCAAGTTGCTGACATTTCAGTTTGGCTTTTTCAAGTTGTTTCTCGAGATTTCCATTTTCCACTTTCATATCTTCAAATTCTGGGCTGTCAGATTCACATTCCTTAATCTTTCTTGTCAATCTCTCATTTTTAGCTTTTAATATTTCCAGATCCCGGTTAGCAGGATTATCATGAGCTAAAGCATCGACTTTCTTTTTTAAATGTTTGTTCTCCTTTTTATACATTTCATACTTCTCAAACAAGTCAGCATATGCATCTTCTCATTCCTCAACTGAAAAATTTTCAAACGGATTGCTTATTTGGTCTTCATCTGCCAGTAAACAGAGATCATCCTCATCGTCTAGTGTGGAGGAGCTTTCAGCTTCCTCCTCATCGTCGCTCCAAGTGCAAACCATTGCCTTGGGCTTCTTTCCCTTGGCTTTGGCCATCTTTTTTAACATCTTTGGGCATTCTGCTTTCATATGCCCTAGTTTCCTATATTGGTAGCAAATGATCTTGTCAGAATTTTTGGTGAGCAAATTTAGGATTGGAGACTTTCCTGATCTGACCCGTCCTCTTTTTCTTCTGGAATTTACCTCTATTCCTTAGGAACTTCTTAAACTGTCTAGTGAGTAGGGCATGGTTAGCTAAGCTTGACTCTGGAATGTCATCTTCATCATCCTCATCAGAACCATCTGTGCTCTCAGCAACTTTGAGAACCACAGTCCTCTTTTACCTGGTATCCTCCTCACTTCTCTTCAGGTTAAGCTTATATGTCATGAGCGACTCTATCAAACTGTCAACTATCATTACGAATAGGTCCTTTGAATCCTCAATAACAGTGGCCTTAGTGTGCCACACTAGGGTGAGATATCTAAGGATCTTCCTAATCAAATCACTGTCAGTGTATACTTTTCCAAGCGGTTTTAAACAGTTTGTTAATTGAGATAACCTTGCATACATCTCAGAGATAGATTCATCGGGTTTCATCCTGAACAATTCATATTCAGAAATTAACATGTTGGCCTTGGTGGTCCTAACTTCAGATGTCCCCTCATAGATTAGCTCAAGCCTATCCCACATTTCTTTTGTAGATTTGAAAGCGGATACTCTTGAGTACTCTGTGGGGTGGATAGTGCACTGCATCATGTTCATGGCGCTCCAATTGGTTGTGGATTTCTTAACTTGGTCCGGTGTCTAGGTGTCATCTACTTTTGGTAAAATAAAAGGACCTTTACTCACAACGCGCCACATCAAGTGATTCTAGGCACACAGAAAAACTTCCATTCAGTTCTTCCAATACAGATAATTTGTTCCATCGAAAAACGGAGGTCGATTGATGGCATGGCCCTCAGCTATGTAGCTACAAGGGATATTCCCATCGGATCTCCCTAGGTAGTTGGACCACATCTCTAGGGAACCTGCTCTAATACCAACTGCTGGATGGTGTAAGAGGATCTAGAGGGGGGGTGAATAGATCTGTCACATAATTTTTGAATGCAATGCAAAACCAACAAGAAATAGTCAGGCAGTGTAATAAAGTTTTAAACCCAGTTCTACTCTAGTGCAGGACATCTCAAAGACAATGCTGAAAGGAAGCTCAATAAAGACAAAGCACCTGTGAAGGAGACAGAAGAAATGGAGTGCACCCAAACAAACCACAACACTAGAGATTTTTAAGGTGGTTCGGCTACTACCTAGCACGCCTACGTCTACCCCTCACCAACCCGGTGCGGCTACCTGTTGACAAACAGCTTGAAACACTACTGATACATAGATTACATTGCTGATACATAGCTTAACTGCTGACTAACAGCTTGACACCGCTGATTCACAGCTTCATAATGGGGACAACACCCCACACACAAAGAAGTAGAAGTAAAAAGGAAAACTCAAAACAAAAACACAAACGCAAAGAAGGATAGAAAACTACTACTACAGAATAGAAGGTTCAGTAAGAGGAACAATGAGAATCACTCTTCCAGAGATATCGTGGTTCGCTGGCTGGCTTGGCCCTCTCTTCCTCCTCTCTTGTTCTCACGTTCTTGTGCAGGGAACTTAGGACCGGTGCTCCTTCTTTTCCTCTTTTCTTTCTCACTTTATGCTCTTCTCTCAAGCACCCTAGCAATATCAACGGTAGCAGCAACATAGCAGTAGCTTCAACATGGAAAGGAGGGGTGTCCAATTTATAGACTCAAGCAACAGATCTTTTCCCTCCAAGGTCCTGCCACTAGATTGGCTAGAGAAAATTAAGAGTTCTTCAAATAATTCAAACATGCAGTATCTTTTCCACATTGGTTGGCAGAAGGAATGACGTCCTTCTATCCTGGAAGATCTTCTAGACAGCACATCTGATTGGTTGGATGCAAAAAGTAGAGTGTCTTGAAAGGTGACCTTTCCCACATTTGTAAACTAACAGATCCATTGACCAAAAAGATGGTTATGGTAACCCAATGATGACAAGGACAATTGACTGCCCTAGGAATATTTTCCACACCTCAAAAGCTGTGTTTTTGGAGGTTTACGGTTTCTATTTTTGGTTCATGGATGGTCTTTGAAAAGTACAGTTCAGACAGAATAAATTAGAGGGACCTTGAGTGCGTCGATGCAGCATCACCCATGCATCGACGTGGCTGTTGAAAATGAGCCTTTAAATGGCTTCTAGAAGACCCCCTTGCGTCGACGCCCTGAAGAAGTATGGTCGACGCATCCTACGCTTTTAGCCTGTCAGCTTGTTACTGAAGCTCGTGAGGTTGACGCATCATAATGCCTGCGTCGACGCAGCTATGAAGACTTGCTTGAAGGCTTACTGGAGGTTCTTGTGGAGTGGACACCACTTTCACTACAAGAAAAATGGGAAATACCAACGTAATTTTTCGACGGCAATATATCCGTCAGAAAGACGTCGGAACTATTATAACTTTCCAATGGAAAATATTCTGTCACAAATTCATTGGTAAATACGGACTGATTTCTGACCTATTATTTCGGGCAGAAATCTGTCTCTAAAAAGAGACAACTTTCAGACAATTTAAATTTTCTCAGAATTATGTTGGTAATTAACCACTGATTTTTGACAACAAAATTTTCATCACTAATATTTACATATATTTATGTAATAATTACTAGAAATGAACATAAATATGTGTGTAAATTCTGACTTATTTTCGACTGAAGAAGATTCAGTCGGAAACACTTGGAATAGCTTATGTTTAACCGTAATACATATATGTAATAAATAACAAAAATAAATATAAATATATCAATAGTTTAGCTGGATAATATTCGAATTAGAATCCATATTAATTAGTGGATAATATTCGAAATCGTATTTATTTTTTTAGATACGGATAATATTCGAATTTGAATCGGAGCGGATACGGATATTATAATATTCATTTCATAAAATATCCATTCGTAATATTATATATCATATAATATATATATATATATATATATATGTAAATAAAATATAAAATATAAAAAATATGATAAGATGGAAGATTGTTACACTTCTCGAAACTATAATAACTACTCCATTTTAACTATTTGACTTCTAAAATTAAAACCAGCCGTAGTGAGACCCTTCGTCTTTAAAAACCTCAACTCACGAGTAGTTGGCAGAAGTTGGGAGAGACCCTTCATCTTCCACTGACTTTAGGTCTTCCACCGACTTTAGTAAATAAATACAAATACTTTAGCAGCAGCAGGAGTGGAGGACTGCAGGAGGGAGAGACGTGTTACACTTACCAAAACTATAATAACTGCCCCATTTTAACTATTTGACTTCTAAAATTAAAACCAGCCGTAGTGAGACCCTTCGTCTTTAAAAACCTCAACTCATGAGTAGTTGGCAGAAGTTGGGAGAGACCCTTCGTCTTCCACCGACTTTAGGTCTTCCACCGACTTTAGTAAACAAATACGAATACTTTAGCAGTAGCAGGAGTGCAAGACTCCAGGAGGGAGAGACGTGTGCCAAGAGCCACTATTTTTTCTATTTGTTAATGCCTCTCTCTCTCTCTCTCTCTCTCTCTCTCTCTCTTTCATTTGTCACCACTACAAGCTATTTTTCACGTTTAGACACCCATTTGTTACCCTTAGAAGCTATTTGTCACCCTTAGGACCTATTTGTTACCCTTAGAAGCATTTGTCACCCTTATGACCTATTTGTCACCCTTACGACAAATTTCTTACCCTTAGAAGTCATTTGTTTTTCCCCCATCCCTTTCTTTCCCCCCCTCGCCACAGACCATCGCCACCTTGTCACCGTGTGCCCACAGGTGCCCTACGCACCCTCCCTCTCCTCCGTGAACCAGCACCGCCGTGAGTGTCGGCCAGCCCACCATCGCGCTCCCCCTGGCAGCCACACCAGTAGAGCACCGCTACCCCTCCAGTGCCATGCCGTAGCAGCCGGCCGCTGTTCTAGCCGGACCCGCCCACCAGCTACTGTCCAGCACCGCTGCAGCCGCCGTCCTCGGTCGCCCATCGCCATTCCGCCACCGCCGCCCGCGCAGGGTCTCTATAACAACACATCCAAGGTGTGACTACCATGGTTTAATCTCTCATGTCATGATTCCTAATTTCATCTCTTAGTTCACATGTTGGTTGTATTTTTATTTTGTTTAATATATTTTTTCAGGATGTACAAAAGTGGAAAATAGTCAATTTTTAAGGGAGATGCTGTCAATTTTTTTTAGAATACTCGCTCCATTCAAACCACAATTTTGAAATAAGCTCTTTTCTGAAGTAGGTATCATGATCTCTCTCTTCAGGAGAATCAGTAGCGACCAGCCTGTATGTGTAAACCTTCTTGGTCTGTCCTGGTCTAAAAGCAAGACCAATGGCTTGGCGAGATAACAAAGCTATTGTTCATGCTTTTAGACCAGGACAGACGAGGAAGGTTTACACATACAGGCTGGTCGATCCTGATTCTCCAGAACAGAGAGATCATGATACCGGCTTCAGAAAAGAGCTTATTTCAAAATTGTGGTTTAAATAGAGCGAGTATTCTAAAAAATTACTGTCTTAGAGGATTCTAGTGCCGAAACTTTTCAATCAGACGAGGGTGACACTATAGAGTTGGTTGCTTCTAATCTTCGTCTGATCGAATCTGCTGAGCCACTTCGGTTGTGTATAGAGGATGAAGTGGAAGAAGTCGATCCAACTGAGCTAAATGAAGCAATTGTTGGGCAGGAGGAGTCATCTGAGAGAGGGGATTCTTCTGCAACTGGTGATGGTGGAAGATGATCCAATGGATATATGTTGATTTGTAATTGTAATTGTAAAAAATGACACATTTGAATTAATGTAATTATAATTTCTTTTATTCATTGAGTTATATGTTGTGTGGATTTTATCGAGGGATGTGTGTTTTATGTTGAGTTGTGTAGGTTGTGTGTATAATTATAGTTTTAAAGGGTGATAAATAGATAACAGAAGTAAAACATATGTTTTGAAGTGGAAACAAAGGCGACAGCTAGCGAGCGATAAGGGTGACAAATAGATGTTGTGAGTGACAAATAGCCGTTAGAAGTGACAAATAACTCTATAACGGTGACAAATATCTCATGGCAGTGAAACTTGAAGAAACTCAAGTTCGTTTGAAGGGTTTAACTGTGTTTGGGTTTCCTAACTCTACCAACACAGATCTGAAGCTTTCATAGTCATCAAGTGACACTAATTAAACACATGTAAGATCAAGAAATGAGATTTACCTCCAGTTCTACTAATTTACGGTGGGATCAAGCCAAGTCGTTGACAATGAGTAAAATGTCCAGTACATTATTTCCCCTACGCAGACAACAATAGTAATAACAAAGCAACTAATATGAAGAGGAGCAACACTACTAGAGTACATAATAGAACAACAACAATACAATGCACATTTGACATTTGTGTAGTCTGCTAGCATAGTGCCTAGTTCATTGAATCATAGTCAGGCCCGAGACTTGCATGATATGTAGGCATGGGCCTTTCCTGTAGTTGAGGATGATCAACATGCGATGGCTGCTATTGCCAACCCCATTTATAGCAGCATGTGCTTCCTCTACCGAGTGAAAACCCTTATAACGAGCTCCAGGGTATCCATTCACTTGGACGAAGCATTTGGGCCAACTATAATATACACCGGGTTCGCGACCAACCCACACTACATACCATTTATACCTTCCCATTTTCTGAATCTCAATTCCCTACATGGAAGGTGTTATAAAAGACAATAGATATGACAGACATAATAATTACAACAAATTCAATATGAAGTCTAATCCATAAGAGCAAGTTTGTAGATCAGAAAGCATGTAGGTTTAAGGTTACACTGCATGAAGCATGATATAGTGGGGTAGGGGATTTAAGTCTGCTAGTTCAAGTGCATGAACAAGGTTTATATCATGAGAATTAACACCCAATCAATCATGTCTTCTTCAGGCAGCTCCATGAATAGTTTTCTATTTATTGGATCTTTGAATAAATCCACTGCTTTAAGATACATGTCACGATCGAGATTTGGAGCTGACTTGAGTATGTCAATGCATGCACGCATGGAAGGAGTGTCATCGGCCATGTGGAGGGGAGTAGTACGCTAGCCTCGTAAGAGCCTCAACAATTCATTGCGTGGGATGTGAAGGGGAAATTACTAAGAAATGTAGTTAATACCACTAGAGGTAACAAAAGGTAGGTTGTAGAGCAGACTATAGGCGGAGATAATACACAGTCATAGTAGTAACTCATGGGATGAAACATGCATTTTTGGAATAAAATAATGACAATGTGGTTGGCATGATTAATAAAAATAGAATGTTCATTTTCATAACAACCTTACCCAGATCTCATTAAAAAAATCAATGTACATCAGACATTCCAATGTTTACACACTAAATAAGCATGCAGAGATCTTTTAACAATGTAGAAAATCGGTAATAATAAGCCAAACATGTAGTTCCATAATTTGCATTCTACAATGTCTAGTGCATATCCGAGGTTTGATACATATAAAACTTTTGTGATATATGGGAAAAAATGAAGATGGTAAAATTTACAACTTTTTTATTAAATTGTAAGCAATAGTATGCCATAATGTGGTGGAATAAAATTTGAACATATTTATATGCTTTCTGTCAAGTAATAACAATATGGAAGTCCATTTCATGTTCTCTTATCAAAGCAAGGTAGATGTTTGGTCCAATACAGTGTACAGAGCATACACAAAGCATGGTAGAGGTCCAACGAAAAATAATACATGTAAAGAGGTTAAGAACAAAACAACCACTACATCTGTTTAATATGAAACTACCCTGAGCATATCATATACGAACATATGAAAGGCCTATAAAATGTATAAACATGGAAGAGGATTAAAAAAAGGAAGAGGGAATTTACAGCAGGAACCAGTGACGACAAGGGACTGAGGAGGACGCAGAGGAGACAGGCTCTTCTGTTGGGGAAGCCACCGCTACACGCACTGATGAAGGGGATGAAATTACGGAGGAGCCTTAAGAACATAAAATAGAAGAGCGGGTGTCACTGTAGGGTCACGAGCGGGATCAGTGTGTCGATTTAACACATCACTGCAATGGAGGTGGTAACACAGCCCCGCGGGAGCAGAAAAAAGGGGAACGTCGGGAACCCTAGCCGAACGATCGTCGCTTGATCGGAGCGTATTGCAGAGGTGATTGGACAAGGGAGGGTGTAGGCGTAATTAGGTTCCGCAACCACCCTTCTGACGTTGCAATCTACCATGACAATTGCCGTTGACGTTGGCCCAGGGAACGCATACCCACTGTGACGGCGAAGGCAACAAGCTACACCAAGACTGGCGCAGTGAAGCGGCAGCGAGAGTGCGAGGGCAGAGCATGGCGTCGAGGGTTTCGCAAGTGGAGAAAAGAGGATAAGGGTGTTACGTAACCCACATGGGGTACCCCGGTTTATACCGTGATTTGACGACATGGCAGTGGCGACGGCGAGTATAAGGGTGACAAATAGTTGCCTAGTGCTGACAAATGCCCGATAGTAGTGACAAATAGCTGCCTAAGTCTGAAAAATAGCTTGCAGCGTTAAAATTGTGAAAACCTCATAACGTCGATGCATGAAGCAAAGGCAGTTGAGAAGGGTGAAAAATACCCTATCAGTGGCGACAACTAGATCTGTAGAGTAGAGAAATACACTGGTAAGGGTGAAAAATAGATTCTAGAGCGAACAAATAAAAAGCAAAAGGAGCTGAAAGAAGGAGTGAAGTTCACAGGAGGACAAAAATATGAACAGTGTATTAAGAGTTTCTACAGCAATCAGAAGAACAACGAAGGGACTTGGTCAATGCCAAGACAATCAATGTTGACTGGTCAAGGTCAACGCAAGTCAAAGAAGTCTCCAGCCAAGCTCAAGTTTTTGTTGAACAGTTATGAAGTCCCAGTCAAAGTCCAAGGTCAATGAATAGACTAGTCACCACTATGCTCCCCAGACAAAGCCAAGTAGGTAATGAAGAGAAGAGAAGGCAACGGCTGCTCATGTAGTCATGTGGTAAGAGTGATAAATATGCAGTAAGGGTGACAAATGCCACTTTAGTGGTAACAAATGCACAACTAGCGGTGACAAATGGTTAAGACGATGGCCAAGGTATTACGGTGACAAATGGGCTAAGGCAACGGCTATTGAAGCTAAGGGTGACAAATAGCTTGTATGACTGACAAATGGAAGATAACTGTGTAAAATAGCCAGTAAGGGTGACAAATGGGCTGAAAGGGTGAATCACAGGTTCGGTGTGTCTGGTACACGCTCATCATCTAAGGCCAACCTTTGCACGTGACCCAAGGCTACCCTGTCAGAGGTATATTCTCTCTCATGGGACATGGATATTTCGATATTTCAGCCTGAACATCTATTATTCAACCTTTGTCGCCTCTTTTACATCCGTAAGGTTCTTTTTCACCATTGGCCACCTATTTGTCACCCTTAAAGCCTAGCCAAAGCCCTTTTCATCCAGCGGGTGACTTGGGTTTTTCTTTTCAGCGGTCTGAACTAGAGTCGGCTCCAAGGTCGACTCTAGTCGACACTTGTGCAAGTAAAGCCTTCATCTTTTCACACTTTAGCCCAATTCTTTAACCAAACTTGAATCTGTCTTCAGAAAACTCATTGATATTCATGAATTAACATTATCAAGCACACATTAACAACATTAAAACATATGAAACTTTGAAGATCAAAATGTATGAAAAAAGAAATATCAATCAACACAGGTATGTCTCATTCTGAGGTTTGAGACGTGAAATTGTTTAAGATCTTCTATTTCCAAAGTTAATGAGTTGGGCCCCAAACCGGTCTCTAATCATATTACAATCACCCTCATTTAATGTCCATGATGCCTCCATCTTCCTTGATAATTCATCAACATATTTCAGTACATAATTGGCACAATCACTACAAGAAAAAGTGGGATTTGGGACGGAAATTTGGGACAGAAATTTGGGACGGAATTTCCGTCCCAAATTTGGGACGGAATATTTTCCGTCTGAAATTCTGTCCCAAATATGGAACTACACACGGAATTGGGGACGGAATTTGGGACGAAAAATATTCCGTCCCAAATTTGGGACGGCATTTGCGACGGATTTTTAGAACTGTCTGAAATTTATGATCAAGAAAATGTGACGGACCGACTCCGTCGGAAATCCGTCTCAAAATCCGTCGCAAAACACCTTTGCGACGTATTTCACAATGGCGGCCCTTGTGAAATCCGTCTCAAGGTGTTTTGTGACGGATTTTGAGACGGATTTCCGACGGAGTTGGTCCGTCACATTTTCTTGGTCATAAATTTCAGACTGCTCTAAAAATCCGTCACAAATTTCGTCCCAAATTTGGGACGGAATATTTTCCGTCCCAAATTCCGTCCTAAATTCCGTGTGTAGTTCCATATTTGGGACGGAATTTCATACAGAAAATATTCCGTCCCAAATTTGGGACGAAAATTCAGTCCTAAATTTCCGTCCCAAATTTTCGTCCCAAATCTCGCTTTTTCTTGTAGTGAATTGAGGGTTCCATCTGCCTGTTGGGGACATTCGTTGTCGAATACAAGATCCCATTTCTCAACTCCCTCGAATGTCCCATAGTCCTTCAGAAACCCCTGTACAACTGCAGCCTGCAAAAGAAATATTTGACATTATTAAGGAATAATTAAAAGACACATTATAAATATCTTTAATACAGGTACATGGATAAGAAAAAGTACCCAATTTCTTGTAGTGGCATCATGGATGGCCATGCCTCTCATGGAATTGTATGAGACAAAGCGACGATTCTCTGTGTCAATAGCAAGTAGATGCCAGTGATTTCTAGAGTGTAACACGAAGAATAAATATTTGTTCTTCTGCAGTTCTGATAATTCAACATTCTCGAAGGCGCACTGTAACAATTCGTTGGATTTTGCGGAGTTGGCCACTGTCCTGCCGTTGATGTGATTCATTAAAATGGTGGGAAAACAAACCCACTGATGAAAGATGTCAGATTCATTGCATGTTGATTGGAGGAGGTACATCATGGCGTCGATCACCTGCAAATTAACAATCACGATTCTATTAGCAGTAGAAACACAAGTTCAGGGTAGGGCAAGGCATAAAATTGCACAATTAATGGAAGGAAGTACCGTATCATCTATCATCTGGCCGTATAACAGATCAATGACATGACGACGTCTCAAAACAATCTCGTTCTGTAATTGAAATATGGGGCCACTATATTGGACAAAAATTTTCATGGTAGTCAGAGTAAGGCGGATAAGGATAATTACAAAAACTATAAGAGGATAACTTACTCAACATCCCCCGAGGCACAAGCATCAATGAATTCATTCACAATGTTGTTCTATGTCGCCTTCAGCCGGCCTTTGTAGATCCAATCACTCTATAGGAGCTTTTTGATCTGGTCGGCTTCATCTCCCTTCTACATTTATGCCAATATACCAATCTTAGATTCTATACTGTAAGAAGTAAGATAAAACTCATACTCACCTTCTTCTTCCCTATTACTATTTTCTTTGCAGGTGCCCTTGGTCTCCTCACTGGATTCTCGTCCCGTTGATGAAGGGACTGAGAAAAGACACCTGGACGACGGTCACCATGGCCATTGGTCGCCTCCACCTGAGCTTGGATATCGCCTTGCACATCCTCTTCAGGGGCTGCCTTACATGGCATAGTATCATCCGTAATTTGTTGAAGGGGCCTTGGAGTTGGGACATCGGCGGCAATGTCCACCAAAGTTTGACAGATATTTTCCTTAACATTTTTAGCCCCCTGCACTTCCTCTCTAGGGGGTGCCTACGATCGTATGGCATCATCTGTACTTTGTTGAAGGGGCCTTGGAGCTAGGACATCAGCGGAAATGTCCACCAAAGTTTGACAGATATTTTCCCCAACATTTTCAGCCCCCTGCACTTCCTCTTAAGGGGGTGCCTGCGGTCGCATGGCATCATCTGTCACCTATTTGATGGGGCTAGGAGGTGTTGCATCAGCGGCAATGTGAGCCCCTTGCACCCTAGTCAGAAAGAAGGCCCTCATTTCCTCAAGTTGCCGCTGCTGGATCTTCAATGTAGCGGCAATATCCTATAGCACAGGCATGTATGGAGCTGATGAGGACGTCTCCTCATCACTAGGTCGGGTCATCATCTGACCACCGTACACCATTACCCTTTCACTTGGCTCAACATGGAGCTCTTCGATCACCTGCATTTCAAACCACATCACTTCGATTATTCATTAATGTTGAATGACAAGGAAGAAGTTAATTTTAGTACTCATAATACCTGTTGGTCTTGCAGAGATCCAATGGAGAATTTTAATTTCCTATCTACAAATGGCCCCCACCTAAATAGTTGGGGATATGCCACCTACCTTAGTGGCTGCCGCACCCGCGTGTGCTCAAAAAACCAGACCTGTAATATGAAATATATCAAGTTATTTTACAATATAATAGAATTAATGATTGACACATTATTACACAACAAAAATAAAAAAACTTACAGTAAGTGCGGCAGAACGACCAAATATAAATGTATGGGCCTGGGATGCATTCCCGACTCTTCTCTTAGCATGGTCAATTATACCTGACAGTCATTTCTGGACCGCCGACACTAACTCCTCAAACTTGTGCATCGTTACCTGTTGCACGGTGACTACCCAATTGTAATCTAAAACTCTCTCAATGTCATCTAAGAATGACAACATCTGTTGTGGATAAGAATGCACTGACCGTGGGCAAAGGAAAGTGGACAGTAGGAGTACAATCCACAGCCGAATAGTGTCGGCCAAATCCTACTCTTCATCGGACCCAACAATTTGCTGGATGAGAGAGCACACTTTCTTCCGGTCAAATGTTGCTGCAAATCCAAATCGAAGCTACAACTTTGACATCTATTTTGCGGATCCAAAATGTTGAACCGGCTGACCGGAGTAAGGTAATCCTAAAATGATGCCCACATCTTCCACACTGAATGCGACCTCCTTACTACCCATACGGAAGTAATGTCCTCCACTATGGGCGCACATAATCTCCTCCAATAGTGTCATGGTGAAGGTGAGGGGAGAAGCATTGTCAACATATGGACCAAAGGGTGTGGTCCTTATCAATGACTTGTGGCATTCCCGAAATGCCATCTGATCCCTATCCTTCATGTAAATGTCCATAGAACACCGGGCCGAGATGACCTTTGTGTTCACTAGATTCAAAAAGATGTGTAAATAAGATATTCAGTTAATTGACTGATCAAGAAATAGAAAACATATTAACATTAAGACAAGGGTGACAAATGTATAGACAAGGGAGTTTAGGTGTGGCAAATAGGTGCTTAAGGGTGACAAATGTATGAAATTCGGTGATAGGTAGGTCTTTATGAGTGACAAATAGGTAGATAAGTGACGACAAATAAATCGGTCGATAAGGGGGGCAAATAGCTATGTAAGGGAGATAAGGAACCCCTCCTACCTTTAAGTTGTCGTCCTGAAGTGGAGCCCTTAGAAACCCTAGGTTCCTCAGACGTTTCTTCTTCGTCCGTAGGAACCGTAACTTCCTGAGATGCAGGTGGGAGATCCAGTTTACGACGGACGAAGCGTTGCACGGGTGTCTCCTTCGGCTCCATGGCTGTCAGTGATGAAAGAGCAGTGACAACTGAGGATGACCACACAACAAATGACGGATAGCTCACAAATTGCTTGTAGGGGAGACGAATAGCACCACGAGGAAGAGGAGATGCTGAGCACGATGGAGAGACAAACCACTTTTTGGTAGGTTTGTTACGAGCCAAGACATGGCGAGAAGGGTAAATAAGGAATTGGGAATTTTTAATTTCGAGGTCCAGTTCGGCGTCATCATTTCTGTTGATATGGACTGCGGGGTTGCATCGACGACAATACGTGAACACACCCCCGTGTGGCTAACGTGTCCCGTTTTCCTCGTGGACCAATTGGAGCTCAAGGGCGACAAATGTGTCTACACAGGTGACAAATGGGTTAGTAAGGGTAAAAAATACCCTGCGAATGGTGACAAATAGGGCTCAATAGAGATAAGGCCGACGCGCGGCTTTCAAGGCAGTGCGAGATTAAGCGCGACGGCTTCTGGACGTTAGTGGTGACAATTAGGTGAGTATAGGTGACAAATGCTCAACTGGAGTAACAAATAGCTTTACATTAGTAACAAATGAGAAGGAAGCTGAAGGTAAAGAAGAACAGAAGAAAGTGGAACTGGAGGAGAGAGAGACCAGCTCACTAGAAGACAAAGGACTTGCACTTCCTCACCAGAAGACAAATGTGAACAGTGATCCCAAGGCCTCTAAAGCAATCTGAAAAACAAGCGAGGGCTGACCACAGTCGTCAAAGTCAACGCCAGGACAAGGAAGGCTCTAGTCAACTTGTAATATGTTGACTCAAGTCACCATACTCCAGGCAAAGTGAATAGTCAAAGTCAACCCTTTGCAACTTCTGAAGTCTAGTCATATGAGTGTCAAGCTTCGGCCAGCGACAGTGGACACAGAAAACTAAAAAAGTTTGTTAAGAACAACAGAAGAAGACTAAAGGTAACAAATACTCTCGTAAGAGTGTCAAATGAAGCTTCAACAGTGAAAAAGTGATATATAAGGGTGACAAATAGATTTAGGGAGACGGTTCCAGCTTTGAGTGTGAAAAGAGTCGAAGGCGACGGCTTCAGAGAATAAGGCAAACAAATATCTTCATAGGACTGACAAATATAAGCGAAGGCCGATAAATAGAACATACAGGGTGAGAAATGTTCAACGGTAATGAAAGAAGCGCTCTTGTCCACAGTTCTCACACCAATGTGGAAACAACGTGGAAAATTTTCAAGGCAGCGGCGACAAATAAGTCGCTAAGGGTGAAAAATGAGTTAGTGCGACGGCTTCAATGTAACTGGGAAAATGCTAAGGCGACGACTATCAGCCGTAAGGGTGACAAATAGATGCCTAGCGGTGACAAATAGCCATGAAGGGTATAAATTGGGTTCACAATGGTGAATAATGGCTCAGCACATGAGACGTTCGAGCGGGGGACTTGACTAATTAAGTTCGTTAATAAGTGTATCGTTGTTAATCGTGAGGTGCTGGGTTCGAAACAATGTTCTGCCGTGTTTTCATTTAATTTTTGGAATAAGTTATATTAAAAAAAATTATGGAAAACTTAACGCTAAAGCTGAGATTCAAACTCGGAGAAACCCGTTCAAACGGCGGAACACTTAACCAAATGAGATAACATGTCATTTCAATTAATTTTTTCCATTATATATATATATATAATAGTTTTCCATATTGGTACACCATCATATCTCGAGTCAAGGCCAGGACGGCCGGTTCGGCAGGGACGGCCACACCTGCCCCGAATGATGTGCACGTGACTCAAGGAGGTTGGCACAAGATCCGAGTGATTCCACGTGACATTCCCCGTGAGGAGCCCTAGCTCCCGAAAAATCATTATAGATGCATCGGTAATTATTTCACAACACATGAGTTTGAGGGGGCACAGAACAGTAAGAAAATGGTCAACATGTGATCGATACGGCCCTGAATACCTTTTCGCACCCCTATGTGGGGCTTTCAAGGCTTTTCAACACGCTCTCTCTTCTTTTTATAGGAATCGACGTATTGGCCATGCAGCCCCATTGCTTGGTGATTAATCAAACATTTTCCCCTCTTATCGCTGTGATCGACCTTTATGGCACGACGGGTCCCCAGTCCCGACCCGATGCCCACCATCGTCTACTTAGTGATCAGAAGGAGCGCACCTTAGGTTAGTCCAGACCATCCCAATCTTGAAACCTAAACACTTTGTGACACAAGTGACTCACACACCCTCACACAGTAAAACCGATAAAAGATACAATGATATTTTACTAATTATTATTTTGAGTGCTTCCACGTGGCATTCCTCGCGAGGAGCCCTAGCTCCGGAAAAATCATTATAGAGGTGTCGGTAATTATTTCATAACACATGAGTTTGAGGGGGCACGGAACAATAAGGAAATGGTCAACATGTGATCGATACTTATCTGAATACCTTTTCACACCCCGATGTGGGGCTTTCAAGGCTTTTCAACACGCTCTCTCTTCTTTTTATAGGAATCGACGTATCGGCCATGTAGCCCCATTGCTTGGCAATTAATCAAACGTTTTCCCCTCTTATCGTCGTGATCGACCTTTATGGCACGACGGGTCTCCAGTCCTGACCTGATGCCCACCATCGTTTGCTTAATGATTAGAAGGAGCACACCTTGGGTTAGTCCAGACCATCCCAGTCTTGGAACCTAAACACTTTGTGACACAAGTGACTCGTACACCGCGAGGAGCCGTATCTCCCCATCGTCGGTGCCGCTACTCTCTCAGCTCCCACTCTAACATTCATGGGTTTTGGTTGGTTTCCATGCATGGGAATCATGTTTCGTTTCATAAAAAAAGTTGAAATTTTCTAAAGTACAGATCTTCGGATCTCTAAATAATAAATAATATTTTTCTTTTTATAGATGTAAAGATATTTTATATTGAGAGAGATTTTATCCTATTAGAAGAAATTAATGAATGACAAAAAATCACGAATGAATGAATGAAATCAATGGTGAAAATGAAAATAAATAGAGAAAAGAAGGAGTAGTGAATGGCACCAAATTAAATTATGGCGGCAAACATAAAGAGACAAGAATTAGAAAAAACGTCCCCTCTCCTCTCCTCCTTCCCCCTTCCTCCTCCTCCTGTCTCACGATCCCGCCATGCTCTCAATCTCTCACTAGTGAGTGGCGGAGTGTCGAGGGCGGGTGGTTGCGGCGGAGCTACCCAGGGATGCCAGTAACAAGCCAGCGGAGGCGGCACCAGCAGGGAGGGCGCAACGGCCGCGGTGAGCTCCGACAGCGGCGGCGATCAAATTCTTTCCGGCGGACACCCCCCACCACATGTATTCCCCTCTCTCCCTCTCCCGTTGGCCCCCCTCCCCCTCCCTGCTCCCGCCCTCTATCACTCTCACTCTAACACACAGACACACGCACGGCTCAGCTCTGTCACCCTCCCTCTCTCACTCTCACTCTCACGCACACAGACACAGGGGGGTAATATGTACTCAAGAGTTGCATAGACATTACTTTTAACAAAACCAACTGCTCATTTGACAATTTTAAATGTGGATATAAATGTGTGTGCTTAAATGTGGATGTGACCCTTTGTTTTTATTTTTGCCCGTTCAAGACTTTTGTTATGATATGTGATTAGTATGCTTGGATGTGAATTAAATTGTTAGACATGTGTGGATGCCGATATGAATGTGTATGTGAATACAAGTATGATAATAATTTTTTCCAGAATATGATGTCGATGTCAACGTGGGTCTGTGAATATGGAAGTGAAAGTGGGTGTGGATATGGATGTATATGTGACCAAACATGATGTACAAATGTGGAAAATAGTCAATATTTAGGGGACATGCTGTCGAAATTTTTGTATAAGTAGTGATAAGACATATTGATATGAAAATTTTAAATTGTTAGGTAAATATGGCTAGACTTGATCGTTCATGGATGAATCGCAGAGTAGTTGACGGAGTGGTGGCAGAGGAGTTTAAGGATGGAGTTGATAGTTTTATTCAGTTTGTATTGGGGCATCCAACAATAATGGACCAGTGTGGTATCATCCGATGTCCTTGTTTACTTTGTAAAAACAAGAGATATCTTTCGCTATGGGATGTGCAAGATCATTTATATAAGAAGGGGTTCATGAAAGGTTATACGAATTGGGTGTGTCATGCTGAGGACTTCTGGTCGTATGAGCCCGCCAATGTTGCAGGCACAAGTACTTATGCAGACATGGTAATCGATGCTGCTGGCCCTAACTTTAATGTACATTTTGAACACGTGTACAACGAAGAACCACCAAACAAGATGGATGAAAGATTTTATCAGTTACTTTGGGATGCTGATGAGCCACTGTGGGATGGTTGTGAAAATCACACTCGGTTGTCAGCTGTCTCACAGTTGTTGAATTTGAAATCCGAATTTCACCTTAGTGAGAGTTGTTTTGACCGTATGCTCCTCCTTATCAAGAGTATGCTTCCTCGAGATGAGAAGCTGCCTGAAAATTTTTACCGTGCAAAGAAGATGGTCAATGAGTTAGGGCTTGGATACCAAAAAATAGATACATGCCCTAATCACTGTATACTATATTATGAATAAAATGTAGATAAAAGATCATGTGATATTTATCAGCATGATAGATTTAAACCTAAGAGAGGGGACAATTCAAAGCAGAAGGATGTGCCTTACAAGTCACTGTGGTACTTCCCTCTCACGCCCAGATTGCAGCGGATGTATATGTCATCAAAGATAGCTCGGCATATGATATGGCACACGAAAAGAGCACGTCGTGCAGATGATATAATGAGTCATCCCGCCAATGGTGAAGCTTGGGCTCATTTCAATCGTACATATACTGCTTTTGCTCATGAGCCATGGAATGTTAGGTTGGGTTTATGTACAGACGGCTCCAACCCATTTGGAGGTTCAGTGGCGTCTTACTCATGTTGGCAAGTGTTCCTGTCGCCATACAACCTTCCACCAGGCATGTGCATGAAGCAAGAGAACCTTTTCTTGACTTTGGTGATTCTAGGACCAAAAAATCTAGGAAAAAATTTGGACATATATCTCAGGCCACTGATTGATGAGTTGAGAAAATTATGGAATGATGGAGTTGTTACTTATGATGCGTGTACAAAACAAAATTTCACTATGAAGGCTGCATTGATGTGGACAATAAGTGACTTCCCTGCATATGGAATGCTATCTGGCTGGAGCACACACCGGAGGTTGACCTGTCCTTACTGTATGGCTGATACCAAATCATTTGTCCTGAAATATGGTAAGAAATCATGCTGGTTCGATTGTCATCGACGGTTTCTACCAATTGACCATCTTTTCCGAAAGCAAAGGGACTCATTCATTAAGAACACGATTGAAATGGATGAAGTAGACTTGGAACAGATGCGTGGTCGACAAATGGTGGCACAGGTGTAAAACTTACCAGATATAGTGCAATTTTCGGGTAGTACACGACATCTTCGTGGATTTGGAGAGGATCAAAACTGCGTGAAGAAATGTATCTTCTGGGAATTACCTTACTGGTCAACCCTTTTGATACGACACAACCTGGATATCATGCATGTTGAGAAGAATGTCCTTGATAATGTGTTCAACACCATCATGAACGTGAAAACCAAAACAAAGGACAATGCCAAGGCACGAGCGGACTTGAAGATACTTTGCAAATGACCAGAGTTGGAATTGCGGCAGGTACGGGGCAAAGTTGTGCAACCTAAAGAAGCTTACGCGTTGAAAGACACACAGATCAATGAACTGTGCCAGTGGCTGAAGCAATTAAGATTCCCTGATGGATATGTGTCTAACATAGCCCGTTGTGTGAATGTCAATGAGGGAAAAATATATGGATTGAAAAGTCATGACTGCCATGTGTTCATGGAGAGACTTCTGCCCATTGCATTCCGTGACATATTGCCAAAGCCTATATGGGGAGCATTGACTGAGTTGAGTCAATTTTTTAGGATTCTATGTGCATCAGAACTCAAACTTGGGGACGTGCAAACTATGGAACAAAGTGTGGTCACGACGGTATGCAAGTTGGAGAAGATATTTCCCCCTGCGTTCTTCGATTCCATGGAGCACCTGATTATCTATTTGCCATACGAGGTCAAAGTTGGAGGACCGGTACAATTTCGATGGATGTATCTATTTGAGAGGTAATCCATATGTATTTACTGGTTATTTGACAGTAGTTACATGTGTATGACATTTTTTCATATGATTTGTTGCCATAGGTGTATGCATGACCTAAAAATGAAGGTTCGCAACAAGGCTAAATTAGAGGGTTCGATTACCGGGTTATATATTATTGAAGAAATTTTGAACTTCTGTTCGATGTACTTCGAACCTGAAATTCAAATTCGCCACCATCGACCTCCACGTAATGATGATGGAGGAGAGGTGGGTCCGTCCGACCGGTTGTCCATATTTAAGTATCCAGGACGTGCATTCGGACGTTGTTCGAATCGCATATTAGAGGACAGAGAGTTGTTGGCCGTAGAGATATATCTTCTCCTGAACTGTGTTGAGGTTGAGCCTTTCTTGACGTTCTTCGTCTCATTTACGATGATGTTGCATTAATCGATGCAGGCAATTTGATTCAGAATTAGTTACTCGATGTCCACGGAGGTTCAAAACGAATGAGAGAGATCTTTTGCCAGATGGCTTAAAGCTCAAGTAAGTGCGGAGGTTAAGGTCCACAAAGCTTGAGGTGTATGCCTAATTTTAAAGTAACGTGGTTTATATTCATAGGTTGAAGAAGGTTATGTTACTGATGAAAGAGTCCAGGTGATAAGTTATGGACCTTCGAAGGTCGCGCATGCCTATCCAGGTTTTTTTGTAAATGATTATAGATTTCACACTAGAGATTATGGACGAAATAAGTCTACGATGAATAGTGGCGTATGCGTGAAAGGTAGTACATGCAATGAAAATAATCTTGATTACTATGGCATTCTTGAGGAGATTATAGAATTACAGTATGTTGGACAAGACAACCATATATTCCTTTTTAAGTGTCATTGGTTTGATGCTAATTCAGTTCGAAACGACGCAATATATGGGATTGTCGATGTCAAACATAGATCCAAATTGAATACCTATGAGCCGTTGATTTTGGCCGCACATGTCCATCAAGTGTATTATTCAAGTTATTCATCGTCCAAAAATAGAGATTGGTGGGTAGTTTGTAGGGTAAACCCAAGGCTTCTACCTAATGATGAGTTAGATCTGATTGAAGTTGTCTCTGAGGATTCTAGTGTCAAATTTTTTCAATCAGACGAGGGTGGCACTGCAGAGTTGGTTGCTTCTCATCTTCATCTGATCGAATCTGACGATCCACTTTGGTTGTCTATAGAGGATGAAGTGGAAGAAGTCGATTCAACTGAGCTAAATTAAGTAATTGTTGGGCTGGAGGAGTCCTCTGAGGAGGAAGAGTATGAATGTAGTGAGAATGAGGAAGATGGCAAAGATGACAATGAGTTTGATATATCTTCAGCATTTGAAGATGAAATAGATATTGATTGAATATTTTGTAAGAAATTTAACATATATACACTTCTTATCATTATTACTTCCCACCTGTCCTCGTAATTAGTTGTGGACTAATATGAACTACTTTAATTGTTGTCAATAATTAGATGGTTCGAGGCCGTGCTGGGACTTCGAGGAGAGGTGGTTCGAGGAGGGGTTCTAGTGGTATGCTTATTTAAATTCTTAAATAAATGAGTAGTGAATATGCATTTTATTTTACACATGATATTTTATGTCTCTGCACCAGGTACACAGATTACACTGCCCCCACCACCTGCTGCGGGTATGTTTATTTAAATTCTTATATAAATGAGTAGTGAATATACACTTTATTTTGCTCATGATATTTTATGTCTCTGCACCAGGTACATAGATTACACCGCCCCATCACCTGTTGCGGGTATGTTTATTTAAATTCGTAGATAAATGAGTACTGAATATGCACTTTGTTTTGCTCATGATATTTTATGTCTCCGTACCAGCTACACAGAGTACACCGCCCCCACCACGTGCTGTGGGTATGTTTATTGAAATTCTTAGATAAATGGATAGTGAATATGCACTTTGTTTTGCTTACGATATTTTATGTCTCCGCACCAGCTACACAGAGTGCACCGCCCCCACCAACAACTGCGGGTATGTTTATTTAAATTCTTAGATAAATAAGTAGTGAATATACACTTTGTTTTGCTCATGATATTTTATGTCTTCGCACCAGCTACATAGAGTACACCGCCCCCACCACGTGCTGCGGGTATGTTTATTTAAATTCTTAGATAAATGGGTAGTGAATATGCACTTTGTTTTGCTCACGATATTTTATGTCTCCGCACCAGCTACGCAGAGTGCACCGCCCCCACCAACAACTGCGGGTATGTTTATTTAAATTCTTAGATAAATGAGTAGTGAATATGCACTTTGTTTAGCTCACGATATTTTATGTCTCCGCACTAGCTATAAAGAGTACACTGCCCCCACCACGTGCTGCGGGTATGTTTATTTAAATTCTTAGATAAATGGGTAGTGAATATGCACTTTATTTTGCTCATGATATTTTATGTCTGCACCAGCTACACAGAGTACACCGCCCCCACCACGTGCTACGAGTATGTTTATTTAAATTCTTAGATAAATGAGTAGTGAATATGCACTTTATTTTACTCATGATATTTTATGTATCTGCACCTGGTACACAAAGTACACCACCCCTACCACCTGCTGCGGATATATTTATTTAAATTCTTAGATAAATGAGTAGTGAATATGTATTTTGTTTTGCTCACAATAGTGTTGTGTCCATGTGTTTTGATGCTGTCAAAACCATGAGTCATGTATACTCTTCATGTGGATAGTCAATGTGTTTTGTTGATGTAGAATCATGCATGGAGCTAAGACAGTGGTCAACCCAAATCAATACAGTCAAAGTCTTATAGGGTGTTTGGGAGTAACTTTTTTCTTAAGACTATTTCTCCTTTAAAAAATATTTCACTGTGATTTTTTTCATAATTTTTATATTTATAAAATGTAGATTTTGACATGTTTGATAAAATCTAAATAATATTTAAGAGAGTATGCAGTTTCCTTCTTAAGAGGTGGTTGAAGAGGGAGAGATAAGTGGTTATAGGAGGAAGAGAAAGAGGGGTGACGTATGTGTGTGAGAGAGAAAGGTGGTTATGGGAGAAGGAGCTCTTTTGAAAAAAAAAAGGAAAGAGTTGTTTTTTATTTGGGGAAGTTTAATGAAGAGTTAACTCCCTCCCTAAAATTTAGAAAAGGAACACCAAATGTATAGACAAGAGAGTCTCTTACTCTTATTTTTAAATTTGAGAGAAAAAAGAGAGAGAAAATAGCAACCAAACACCCTATTAGTTCTTTAGAAATGGGTCACAAATCTATTAAGATTCATACAAGGGAATGTAGGAAGATAAGGCAGACAATGACTCATTAGTGGTGACAAATAGGCAAGTAAGGCTGACAAATTTGTCTCTACGAGTGAAAAATAGGTTGTAGCGCTGAATATGTGTGAAGTGTTGAAGCTGTATGTTAAGGTAGACAAGTGCACACATAAGGCTGACAAATAGACTTCTATGGGTTACATATACCCTCTTAAGGGTGAAAAATAGTAGAAGAAGCTAAGGCCTACAAATGCACACATAAGGCTGACAAATAGACTTCTATGGGTGACATATACACTCTTAAGGGTGAAAAATACCAAAAGAAGCTAAGGCCGACAAATGCACACATAAGGCTGACAAATAGACTTCTATGTGTCACATATACCCTCTTAAGGGTGAAAAATAGGTCTCAAGGGAGACATTTGTGACGGCTCTCAAGGCTATGTTAATTGTAACAGGGCGACGGCTTCTGGGTTTACAGTGGTGACAAATGGGTCTTCAAGGGAGAAAAATAAATGTTATCTATGATTAATAGCACGAGAAGTGTTATCTGATGAAGAAGGGAAACAGAGGCTGTGGCAACAAGGGTAAATGCGTGGAAAGAAACAAGGCAGAGCCGACGCATGAAGCTCTGGCGTCGATGCAGCAAGGAAGCAAGGCAGAGAAAGGAGCTGTGGCGATGACTAAAGGGAAGCTAAGGGTGACAAATAGCTCCCTAAGGAGAACAAATAGCTGGTTAAGGGTATAAAACAGCCGATAGGAGTAACAAATAGCTTGCCAGTGCAGAAAAGGGTCACACACGTGAGGAACACGTGGGATCTCTTCACAACTTCAACTATCACATGCCCCAAGGTTGACAAGGCAAATCATATGGCATGTGATCCAGTTTAAGCTTTTCTTTTATATCACTTTCAGATCTGTTCATCAGCAGAAGAGTCGCATGATGTTTATCTCACTTTCCTTTTGTGGGTATTGAGTGCTTGTTGTTTGACATTTGTTTTATGCAAAGCATTACTCTTATATTGTTGTTATATCTATCAGCAAGTGTGCTACTTAAATTTAATTTCATTTCCCTCTAGTGTGCGTTGAGTGCTTAAGTGTTCGACGTATGTTTTATGTAAACTCTTGTTAACATATTCTTCATTCTGTTTTAGGATTGGGTAGTGCCAAATTTGTTATTTTAATTTGGGCACAATTTTTAATCGGGGGATATATTCACCCCCCCTCTATATCCTATCCTTCCGCACATGACTTAGACAAATGAGTAGTGAATATGCACTTTGTTTTACTCATAATATTTTATGTCTCTACACCAGATACACAGAGTGCACCGCCCCCACCACCTGCTGCGGGTATGTTTATTTAAATTCTTAGATAAATGAGTAGTGAATATGCACTTTGTTTTGCTCACAATATTTTATGTTTACAGGTTATTGTGCCTCTGCATCAGGCATACAGATTACACGGCTTCCATCACATTCTACTACTATGTTTATTTAAATTATTAGTTAAATGATGAAAATTCTATATGTTTACTTGTTGAATAATTTTATTTTTAATAATGACCTAAAATTTTGATTAACTACTTCTATTTTACTTATAACAGATACGTCGGGCACACCACCTGCAATAGTTGGCTCGTCCGGCCACCCGGGCACACAATCGGTAGACGATGTGGTTAGCCATCATGAGGGCGAGCAGGTGGTGTTGCAAGAGGGACGCAAGCCATGTTGGGTCTCTGGGTAAATATTTAAACTCATGAATTATGTTCGTTATCTATCTATCAACTATATATATAATTGTTGGCTATCATTTTAACATATGTAATTGCAGGGATAAAGTAGAGCACAATGACGCTTCTCATTTTATTACCAACATTATTGAGCAACATGTGACCGGCCCATCTAAGTCATTTCGAAAGTTTCCTTAGGATATCCACGATCGATTGTATGATGAGTTCATGGTATACAATTTAATCTTTTAATTGACATATTTCCCAACTCTTCAATTTCAATGGACTAACTTATAAAATCTGAATTCTTGACAGCATGGATATCAGTTTGTGAGGCGAGCTGACGCCGGACGAGCTCGATGTGCATGAGAGGCCACAACAACTGTAAATTATAAGCATCAATTACATAACTGTCGGGACCGTGCCAAGGCTCTAGCCGGGGGGAGCGAGGACTGTGGCCTTTGGAAGGCACACGACCCCGCATGGATGAGGAGGAAGCACTGGGAGGACCTCTGTGATAGATGGGCCGAGCCTAATTGGATGGCCAAACCTGCAAAAGCCAAAGCCACACGTGCGTTACATCTAGACGTGCATCTCCATACTTCTGGATCTGTTTCCTTCGCGACCCAGAAGGAGAGATTGGTAAGTAATCATCTTAATTTTATTATATTTTATTTCTTATATGTCCCTATTTATTCTCTATAACATGTATAATAGGAAAAGAAGAGGGGTGGTACAGTCTCGTACCGCGATTTATTTGCTATAGTGAAGGGGACGGATCAGTATGTGAGCGAGAGAGCTCGCTCGATAGTGGTAAGATTATATACATACACATTTCTTTTTTATTTCTATTTTTAAATATGCTTGATTAATATGACATTTACAATATTTTTTATTCAATTTGTAGGAGTCATATGACAGGCATATGACTGAAAAGTATGGGGATGAGGAGACGCAGCTGCCGCAACTAGATCCTGAGGCATGGGTAGCAACAGCCGGCCCACCAAAGAAAGGACGAGTATATGGTTTTGGACAGAGCTTGGACACCAACCCGATTCTAGCATCTCATCCGGGATCAGCTTCGTTCTACCCCGGTAGCAGTTGCTTCTCTACTAGCTCCACCGGTGATTCTACGAGCCATATTACATCCATCGTCGATCGTCACGTACAGGGCATCAAGGAACGCATCGAGGCACGCATTACTCAGGCGGTTGCTACCCTCCTCTCCCAGGCGGGGATTTTGACTCAGGGAGCACCCTCGAGCACAGCACAGACCTCTCATGTGAGCATTTAATTCAACTTTTAATTTTGTAGACTTTAGAGTAATAACTTGAGAGTCAAAGAAATCATCTTCATGTTATCTACTTTCGAATTTAGAAAATTGAAAATATATTTATTTATATTTATTATTAATCATTTTTATTTAACTCTATTTAATATTAATTTTCTGTGATGTAGGATCCTCTTGCAGCTCATGATGATGGAGATGCTATGAATGACGAATGAGGATCATGTAGCTCCATCTTTTGATTTTTTTAATGATATTGTGAAAAAATGACACATTTGAACTAATGTAACTGTAACTTTATTTATACATTGAGTTATGTGTTGTGGACATTCTTTATTTTAATGTTGGATGGATTTTCTCCTATTGTGTGTTTTATGTTGAGTTGTGTAGATTATTTAATTGTACATTTAAATAGGTTTTTTAAATTTTAAGATATATATAAAAAATGTGGAGAAAGTTTTCGACAGTATTTCGACATACAAATACACGTCGTAAATTTTTGACGTATTTTTCACAAACAACCGTTTCGTCGGAACTAATTTCACCCACAGATTTGCACTGTAATTTATTTTTTGTCCCTAATACATCACAAATAAACGACGTATTTTGCGACTAACAATGCTTGGTCGGGACTACTTTCACCCACATTTTGTCGACGTACTAATACTATGTCTGTAATACGTCACAAATAAACGACGTAATTGGGACCAACATCCGCTTCGTCGAAATTTATCTGACCAACAGGTTCCCGACGTATTACTTATCCGTCGCAAATCCGTTGATCTATTCCAGCAGATTAAAGACGAAAATAACTTTTGTCGGAACTAATTTAACCCATAATTTTACTTCGAAGTCGAAATGTTTAGATATTTTTGCGACCACTTAAAATTACGTCACAACTATTAATTAATTTCCTTTTTATTAATTTTTGACATCGGTACCAATGAAAATTTTGACATCCAATTTCGTCAGAAATTGCTGATGAATTTGAGACGAAAAAAATATACGTGAGAAATTAGCGACCTAATGGTACCGACGTCCATATTCGGTCGGAAGTACGTCGAAAAACAACTTTGGGACGTCTTTCCAATGGATTAGCGATGGAATATGGACGTCGCAAAAATTGACTTTCCTTGTAGTGTTTCAGGGTGCATCGACGCATCTGTTTAGAGATGTGTTTATAACGCTCTCTGGAAGAGCCTTGCGTCGACGCCCTGAGTTGATGGGGTCGACGCAGCTGAAGACCCGATTGAATTTTTTCTTCTTCTTGAGATCAAATGCGTTGATGGATCCTATGGTGGGGTCGACGCAACCTTTAAGCTTTGTTAGACTTCTTCATACCTAGCCAATTAAAAGATGTTGCATGAGATACTAAATTAATTGGCCAATGACTTATAGTGAGACATCATCAAAACATCATTTATACAACAAGTGGTGGCGGAGATTGAAATGTTCTTCACTGATCACCCGGCACAGGCTTCTGCCAAGGGTAAATCCTCAAAAGATCGCCTGGCTAGCGGCAAGAAGGTAAATGATGTGGACTTCTCCCCGACGAATGGAGACGAAGGGGAAGGAAAGTCAAAGGGCAATGGCAAAAGGCCCGATACCAAGGCAAATGCGTCTCTCTTAGTAGAGCGTATGAAGATGCCATATTCCTTCAGGAAGGAGCATACCAAGATGCTCTTTGACCTGTGTATGAAAGAAAAGCTCATCACCCTACTGGATCCACGAAAGCCCTTAGAGATGGATAAAATAGATGATCCTATCTATTGTGTGTATCACCGAAGGTTGGGTCACACCATCGGGGACTGTTATGTTTTCAAGAACAAAGCAAAAGAGCTCATCCAAAAAGGTTTGATAAATATGTTGTAGCAACCCAGATAAATTCAAGGAATGAAAATTTCCTAAATAAATAAATTCCCTGATTTATAAGACAAGGGCCAAATCAAACAAATAATAAAAGCCCAACCCATAAACATCACTATTGGGCTTTAACTCAAACGCAATAAGGTCGTAATCCATAAAATGGGCCTTCAACTATATGCATTGAATAGGGCTTAATATATATATAGGCCTTGTACAAAGGAGGCCATACGAACCTGACCGAATTAACACAATTATGGGCCTCAACCCTTATGCAAAACCGTGACTATATATGGGCTTAATTTGGCAAAAGAAGGCCCATGGCCTTCCCACGTCTTAAGAAAAGATGGGATACAAATGAAAAAGCACACATGACATATCACGCTCGAACATGCATAGGATGAAGAATTAGGGTTTCTAACCCCAACTAGGATGGTGGCTGTAAACATAGAAAAAAGAAGATTTCATATGGGAATTTCTCACTCTTTAGGATTGCTACCTGGGAAACATAGTTCCCACTAGGATTCTAAAACCATCAAAGGTCCCTCTCCCTATAAATAAACAATCTTTTCTAATGAGCTCAGGCTATTGCAGCTGCTCATATTTTTCATTTGGCGTCGACGTCGTCTTCATCATCCTGCACCGTACGTGAAGAAGAACCTCCACTACTTCTTCTTCCTCCTCCGTCGTACTGCAGAGGTAGCTATCTTCTTCCTCGGTTGTTCGAAGAGCTGCAGTTACTGTCGCTGCTGCTCCCTTCTTTCTACGATTGGCCAGTTGTTGCTGCCTCATCGTCATCTTCTTGCTATCATACGAGAAGAAATGAAGCCTACTGTGCTTCTTCTTCCATCGTTTCCTTCAGTTGCCATTGCAGTTGCCGTACGTGCCTACTGCTGCTTATCCACCTCTATTATCTTCTCTGTCCGTCATCCAAAACAAGCCAAAAAGGTAGGTGTTCTCAAGATACGAAGCCCAACATGATAATTAAAGTAAATTCATGCATATAGGTTGTATAGCAGTGATTCCATGATTCCTGTTTAAGTTTTATGAACTGTTATTGAGTTTCAGTAAATAGCGACCAGGTCAAGGGCGCCTATTAAATGAACGCCCGCGCGAGCTGTCGCCAATTCTTCTGAAATAGCGACAATGGCCAGGGTGTAGTTTAATGAGCGACCCTTTGTCAATCCGCTAATTCTTTTAGTATTTAATAAATAGCACATGCTTAAAAATTAATATCTATGTAACCTGACGTTAAAATTATTGCATGAGCATGTTCTTGGAATCCTGATATTTTTATCTATCTATCCAGGTCTTTACTTTCCTGATTATGTGAACTCCTAGTCTGTCAACAGTGATATGTGTCTAAGATTGTATCTGCCCGATGCGTAGCATCAAATAAAGAATGGGCGACTGTCACCTAGTTGCTAATTAAAGAATGAACGCCCCTATACGGTGGCGCTATTTTGTAAAATCCAGTAAATAGAATTTATATTAAAATTCATGAATGAGCGACCTAAATCATGATGTCATTTAAAGAATGAACGCCATCGTATACAGTCGCTATTTATAATCATAAATGTTAATTTATGGGAAATTATAGAATTAACGCCCGTATACAGTGTCGTTAATTCTTATTATTTTCTTGGAAAATTTTGTTATAATAAAGATTGAGCGACCTTTCAGAAAGCCACTATTTCAGGATATAGCGACCTCTGATAAGGCGCCAATTCTTCTCTCAGTTTTATCGCGTTACTCAACCCATATTGTGGGTTTATTTGGCACTCTAATCTCACATTCGTAGATGGAGTCCTTGTTTTGATACTATCGATTACACATTAACTCTCGGTGATGTTTGAACCCTCCGCAGGATATTCCTTCCAATGGATTGGTGATTTCATCATAGAGATCTCCGTAAGTCAACGCTAGCCTTAGATTCCCTCAAGACAGCCTAGCAGGTTGTACCCTAAAAACCATAGAACCCTTACTTGTCACGTCACTCTGAAGAAACGTGATGCTTAACCCTCATGGAGCGCTATTTCTGGCCTCTAGTGAGAAGTTTGTTTTGTCAGCAATTAGTGACACTGACTTGGGCACCATAAGGAATTGGCGACCAGTCCTTTGGCATTATTTCCCTGATATATCGACCTGAGCCTGGGTGCTATTTCATCGAGCCTGTACTATTCACAAGAATTAACAACCAGACAATAGGTGCTATTTCTATAATTGATGGTGACTAAGTGAACGCCAATTACCCAATTTCATGACAGGTCACAGTTTTTTTTTCATACGGTTTATCGGTATGCCCTACTTGTTCAAAGTTCTACCCTTGAACTCCTTCATTCATGAAATCTACCTTATCATCCTACAATGGTTTTTGGAACTCTATATTGGCTATAACTATAGTGGATGTCTAAAATATACATGACTAAATGCTTGTGCATATAGGGATCGATCTGGTCCTGGGAGAAGCACCCGAAAGTACTTGTGCCCATGGGAGCTATATTGATCACGGTATGGTATTGCACCGAAGTGCATGACTAGCTTGATTTATGGCATTCCACAAATTCTATAGTACTTGACTTGACTTGACATGACTTGCATGGCCCGGAATGGGTATTTACTTGCTTGATATTATAATAGCTAATTCACGTGACATGACTTGATATATTTACATGCTTGACCATCTTGATACATTTCACACAGTTATCTTAAAATCTTAATAGTTCATCTATATTAACTCTTGATACACACACTCTCTCTCTCTCATCATTTTGATGTGTACATGCATAGCTAGACTTGCATTCATGTAACATGTAATTACTTAAAACAAAATTGTACTTGAGATATAATTCCTACTGAGCGTTCACTCACCTAGTGTTTTCCTATATTTTCAGGTAATTTCGATGATGAAAATCAATCGGATGGGAATGGGAATGAGTAAAGAGCATAGAGCTGTTCCGACTATCGATGTCGTTATCTAGTCATGTCCTTTCCTATTTCTTGAGTCGATCATTGTAATTTTCTTTTATTGAGTCTAGAATATCCTTTAGTACTTTTTTCAAAAAAGAGATTATGTAATGGATTTACCTTGATGGTTATTATGAATAAATTGGATTTGGTTATCTTGCAATTTATGCATCTCTATCTATAAGGTCGAATTCCATATGCTCTAATTGATATGAATGATATAAACTCATCACGCATACCGAGTTCGTTCCACGCTCGGGGCGTGACAATTTTTTGTGGCATTAGAGCCTACGATATTCAATTCCTAGGAAACCAAGTCCAAGGATGGGTTTATACCTTTACCCGGTGAGATGTGTAGAGCCATGGATTAAGTTAACTTAGGGACTTAGACTCTTGGTTAATCAAATATTAATATAGTTACTTAAAATCTTGTAGGATCATGGCCTCTGAATGTGCTCAATGGTGCGACATGCAATGTATTGTCCAAGGTCTTACCCAGGCACTACAACAAGTGGCACTGGGCGGAGCCAACCGTGGAGCGGGAGATCTCCCCCGGAGTTTTAGCAACATGAACCCACCAAGGTTCATTGGTTCGACCGACCCCGATGATGTCGAGCGCTGGATTAGAGAAATTGAACGTATATTCCGTGTCATGCAATGCACGGATGAAGAAAAGGTCCTACTAGCAACTTTTCAACTAGAGCGAGATGCCCGATTCTGGTGGGAGTCGGTAGAAGCTTCATTACCCCATGAACATATCACGTGCGGCGAGTTCGTTGAACACTTCAATAGCAAGTATTTCTCAAACTGGAAACAAGAGAAGAAGGCTGCGGAGTTTTCTGTGCTTAAGCAATGGGCTCTATCTGTGGCCGAGTACGAGGCCCAATTTTCCCGTCTGTCAAGGTATGCACCCCACTTGGTGTGTACCTAGAAAATGAAGGCAAGAAGATTTCTTAATGGGCTTCAACCCCAATACATTACTCAACTGGCGTCGATGGACATTCAAGTCTATTCGGAGATGATGAGGCGAGCCCAGCTACTAGAAGACGCCACGGAGTTGTCCGACCAGATCCATGGAAAGGATAAGAAGGAGCACGTCGCAAGCTCCGATACCTTCAAACCCTCGTTCAACAAGAAGAGGTCAAGCAATGGAGGAGATTCCTCCCAGGAAAAGAACCTCAAGAAGAATAACAAGCCCTTCTCTATCACTATCACACCTTCCAAAGAGGTGTGCAAACATTGTGACAAGGATGGCCATAAGGCCGAGGAATGCTGGAGGAGATTGTGAGCTTGTCTCCGTTGCGGGAGCCGTGATCATGGGATTCCCGACTGCCCCTTACTAAATGATCAAGCCGGAGACGAGAAGCGTTCGGTGAAGAAGCAAGCACGTCTTCAAGATCTTCAAGAAGCGGAGCAAGATGAAGGTGGACTGGTGGAAGGTACATTAAAGATTTGTTCCAAGTCAGCTCGTGTCTTGTTTGATACCGGCGCATCACATTCTTTTCTTTCCAAGAAGTTTGCCGATCCATTACCTATGGAACCGGAGTGTATAGATTTAGTTATTTCAACTCCCCTCGAAAATGAATCTGAGATTTCACACCATTATCTGAATTGTGAAGTTATGGTGAAAGTGAAAAATCTACCTGCCTATCTAATATGCCTAGACATGAAGGACTATGATGTTATACTAGGAGCCGATTGGCTATCCACACACAAGGCACTTGTAGATTGATGAAACAGCAAGGTAACTTTTAAAGAAATTTTGGAACTTGTCAACACTAGTCCTCAGAGTCGAAACAAGTCACCCCTTATTTTGGCCCTCCGAGCTAGTAAGCTTTTGAGGAAAGGATGTGTGGCTTTCATTGCATTTGTGACCGCCATGGAAGTGAAGGAGTCTAAGATAGAAGACATCCGAGTGGTTCGGGAGTTTCCCGATGTGTTCTCGGAAGATTTGCCTGGATTACCTCCACAAAGAGAAGTGGCCTTCACCATCGACCTTGTCCCTGGTGCTGGCCCAGTTTCTAAGACACCTTATAGGATGTCCCCCGCCGAGCTCAAGGAATTAAATGAGCAATTGATGGAACTCTTGAAGAAAGTATTTATCAGACCGAGCACTTCCCCATGGGGAGCGCCCGTGTTATTTGAAAGGAAGAAGGATGGATCGATGAGACTCTGCATCGATTATCGGCAGTTGAACCACCTTACCATCAAGAAAAAATATCCACTGTCAAGGATCGATGAATTATTTGATCAGATATCTGGATCCAAATATTTCTCAAAGATTGATCTCAGGTCAGGATACCACCAACTGAGGATCAAGGATGAGGACATTCATAAGACCGCATTTCGGAGCATGTATGGGCACTACGAATTTGTTATTATACCTTTTGGACTAACGAATGCCCCTGTAGCCTTTATGTAGTTGATGAATAGCATATTCAGGCCTCATCTGGATCAATTTGTAGTGGTCTTCATTGATGACATATTAATTTATTCAAAGACTGAAGAAGATCATGAAGAATACTTAAGGATGGCATTACAAATATTGAGGAATAATCAACTTTATGCCAAACTTAGCAAGTGCGACTTTTGGCTCGAGGAAGTGTCCTTCCAAGGGCATGTGATCTCGAAAGATGGGATTTCTGTTGACCCGTCGAAAGTCGAGGCTGTGAAGAATTGGGAAAGGCCAACCAATGCAACAGAGATCCAAAGCTTCTTAGGTCTAGCTGGCTATTACAGGCGATTCATCAAGGACTTCTCCAAGATTGTTGTCCCTCTTACTAGGCTGACCCGCAAGGAGATTCCTTATAGGTGGGATGAAGAATGCGAGAAGAGCATTCAAGCCTTGAAGGATCATCTAACAACTGCCCCGGTCTTGGCATTACCAACTAAACGGGAGAAATTCGAGGTATATACAGATGCGTCTGGCATTAGCCTCGGATGTGTGTTAATGCAACAAAGGAGAGTCATTGCTTACTCTTCCCGACAACTAAAGAAGCATTAGGAGAACTACCCAGTGCACGACCTAGAATTGGCCGCGGTGGTATTTGCTTTGAAGATCTAGAGACACTATCTCTATGGAGAACAATTCACTGTGTACTCCGATCACAAGAGTCTCAAGTATCTATTTTCTCAAAAAGAATTAAATATGAGACAAAGGCATTGGCTAGAATATCTCAAGGACTTCGACTTCACAATACAATACCATCCTGGAAAGAGTAATCCTGTAGCTGATGCCCTTAGTCGAAAGTTGAGAGCGCTATTGACCAACTGTATGATCCAAGAATGGAAGTTATTGGAACAATTCTTTAAGCTAGATATAAGCATGGACAAAGAGAAAGGGTGTATCACTCTATCACATATAAGGATACAACCAGATCTACTCTCCGAAATCAAAGAACTTCAAGACAATGACCCGGTGCTGGTAGAAATCAAGGACAAGATGGAAGAACGACCTGACTTCAAACTAGCATCAGATGGAAGGTTATTATTCCAAGAAAGGACTTGTGTGCCGAATTGTCCAGAATTGAAGAAGAAAATTTTAGAAGAAGCTCACAGATCAAGGTACACAATTTATCCTAGATCTACCAAGATGTACCAAGACTTGAAACGGACCTTTTGGTGGCCCAACATGAAAAGGGAGGTAGCGAACTTTGTGTCTTGCTATCTCACATGCCAACAAGTCAAGGCGAAACACCAAAATCCTGTCGGTAAGCAACATCCTCTAGATATTCCTAAGTGGAAGTGGTAGGATATCGGCATGGACTTTATTATGGGACTGTCTAAATCTAAAGGAGGACATGATAGAATATGGGTCATCATAGATTGATTAACCAAGTCGGCACACTTCTTGCCTATAAAGAGCCTATGGTCAGTCGATGTTCTAGCTGCATTGTACATCAAAGAAGTTGTCAGACTACATGGAGTTCCTGTTTCGATTGTGTCTGACCGAGACCCGTGCTTCACTTCTCATTTCTGGAAGGGTCTACAACATTCGTTGGGGACAAGACTCAACTTTAGTACAATTTTTCATCCTCAAACGGATGGTCAGACCGAGAGAACGAATCAATTCGTGGAAGACATGCTACGAGCTTATATCATTGATTTCGGTGGAAGCTGGCATAATCACTTGTCTCTGGTCGAGTTTGCATATAACAACAGTTACAAGGCAAGTATTCAAATGGCACCTTTGGAGGCATTGTATGGAAGGAGTTGCCGATCACCCTTATGCTGGGATGAAGTTGGAGAAAAGTAACTTCTAGGCCCGGACATGGTAAGAGATACCACTGAAAAGATTCAACTCATTAGAGAAAGACTCCAAATGGCTTAGTCTATACAAAAGGCTTACGCCGTTACTAGAAGGAGAGACGTCAAATTCCAAGTCAGAGATCATGTCTTTCTTAAGGTTTCCCCAAGGCGAGGCATTAGAAGATTTGGTGTTAAGGGAAAGCTTACACCAAGATATATTGGTCCCTTCGAAGTGCTAGAAAGAGTCGGCGAGGTTGCCTATCAGATCGCCTTGCCACCGCAACTATCTGAAGTCCACAATGTATTCCACATTTCTATGCTTAAGAAGTATGTTCATGATCCGACCCACGTCATAGATCATGACAACCTGGTGATACAAAAGGATCTCACGTACGAGCAAAAGCTTTTGAAGATCATTGATCGCGAGGTTCGCATACTAAGGAACAAAACTATTCCAATGGTCAAGGTACAAAGGAGTAAGTGCTCAGAACAAGAAGCCACATGGGAGACCAAAGAATCTATGAAGAAGAGATTCCCCTACTTATTTCAACATCGTAAGTATCTGCAGCCTCCATGTCTGTATGAAATTGAATTTGGGGATCAAATTCTTTTAACTGGGGGAGGGTGTTGCAACCCAGATAAATTCTAGGAATGAAAATTTCCTAAATAAATAAATTCCCCGATTTATATGACAAGAGCCAAATCAAACAAATAATAAAAGCCCAACCCATAAACATCACTATTGGGCTTTAACTCAAACGTAATAAGGCCGTAACCCATAAAATGGGCCTTCAACTATATGCATTCAATAGGGCTTAATATATATATAGGCCTTGTACGAAAGAGGCCATATGAACCTGACCGAATTAACACAATTATGGGCCTCAACCCTTATGCAAAACCTTGACTACATATGGGCTTGATTTGGCAAAAGAACGCCCATGGCCTTCCCACGTCTGAAGAAAAGATGGGATACAAATGCAAAAGCACATAGGACATATCACGTTCGAACATGCATAGGATGAAGAATTAGGGTTTCTGACCCCAACTAGGATGGTGGCTGTAAACATAGCAATAGAAAGATTTAATACAGGAATTTCTAACTCTTTAGGATTACTACCTGGGAAACATAGTTCCCACTAGGATTCTAAAGCCATCGAAGGTCCCTCTCCCTATAAATAAACACTCCTTTCTAACGAGCTCCGGCTACTGCTGCTACTCATATTTTTCATTTGGCATCGACGTCATCTTCATCATCCTGCACCGTACGTGAGAAGAACCTCTGCTACTTCTTCTTCCTCCTCCATCGTACTACAGAGGCAGATGTCTTCTTCCTCGGTTGTTCGAAGAGCTGCAGTTACTGTCGCTGCTGCTCCCTTCTTTCTACGATTGGCCAGCTGTTACTACCTCATCGTCATCTTCCTACTATCATACGAGAAGAAGTGAAGCCTGATGTACTTCTTCTTCCATCGTTTCCTTCAGTTGCCATTGCAGTTGCCATAGCTACCTACTACTACTTATCTACTTCTATTATCATCTCTGTCCGTCGTCCAGAACACGCCAAAAAGATAGGTGTTCTCAAGATATGAAGCCCAACATAATAATCAAAGTAAATTCATGCATATAGGTCATATACCAGTGATTCCATGGTTCCTGTTTAAGTTTTATGAAGTGTTACTGAGTTTCAATAAATAGCGGCCATGTCAAGGGCGCCTATTAAATGAACGCCCGCGCGAGCTGTCGCCAATTCTTCTGAAATAGCGACAGTGGCTAGGGCGTAGTTTAATGAGTGACCCTTTGTCAATCCGCTAATTCTTTTAGTATTTAATAAATAGCACATGCTTAAAAATTAATATCTATGTAACCTGACGTTACAATTATTACATGAGCATGTTCTTGGAATCCTGATATTTTTCTCTATCTATCCCGGTCTATACTTTCATGATTATGTGAACTCCTAGTCCGTGAATAGTGATATGTGTCTAAGATTGTATCTGCCTGATGCGTAGCATCAAACAAAGAATGGGTGATAGTCACCTAGTCGCTAATTAAAGAATGAACGCCCCTATATGGTGGCACTATTTTGTAAAATCCAATAAATATAATTTATATTGAAATTCTTGAATGAGCGACCTAAATCATGACGTCATTTAAAGAATGAACGCCATCATACACAGTCGCTATTTATAATCATAAATGTTAATTTATGGGAAATTCTACAAGTAACGCCCGTATACAGTGTCGTTAATTCTTATTATTTTCTTGGAAAATTTTGTTATAATAAAGATTGAGCGACCTTTCAGAAAGCCGCTATTTCTGGATATAGCGACCTTTGATAAGGCGCCAATTCTTCTCTCTATGTTTTATCGCGTTCCTCAACCCATATCGTCAGTTTATTTGGCACTCTCATCTCACATCCGTAGATGGAGTCCCTATTTTGATACTATCGATTACACACTAACTTTCGGTGATGTTTGAACACTCCGTAGGATATTCCTTCCTTCAAACTGGTGATTTCATCATAGAGATCTCCATAAGTCTACGCTAGCCTTAGATTCCCTCAGGACAGCCGAGCAGGTTGTACCCTAAAAACCCTGGAACCCTTACTTGTCACGTCACTCTGAAGAAACGTGATGCTTAACCCTCATGGAGCGCTATTTCTGGCCTCTAGTGAGAAGTTTGTTTTGTCAGCAATTAGTGACACTGACTTGGGCACCATAAGGAATTGGCGACCAGTCCATTGGCGTTATTTCCCTGATATATCGACCTGAGCATGAGCGCTATTTCATCGAGCCTGTACTATTCACAGGAATTAACGACCAGATAGTAGGTGCTATTTCTATAATTGATGGCGACTAAGCGAACGTCAATTATCCAATTTCATGACAGGTCACAGTTTTTTTTTCATACGGTTTATCGGTATGCCCTACTTGTTCAAAGTTCTACCCTTGAACTCCTTCATTCGTGAAATCTACCTTATCATCTTACAATGGTTTATTCTTGGAACTCTATATTGGCTATAACTATAGTGGATGTCTAAAATATACATGACTCAATGCTTGTTCATATAGGGCCCGATCTGGTCCTGGGAGCACCCGAAAGTACTTGTGCCCATGAGAGCTATATTGATCACGGTGTGGCATTGCACCGAAGTGCATGACTAGCTTGATTTATGGCATTCCACAAATTCTATAGTACTTGACTTGACTTGACATGACTTGCATAGCCCGGAATGGGTATTTACTTGCTTGTTATTATAATAGCCAATTCACGTGACATGACTTGATATATTTACATGCTTGACCATCTTGATACATTTCACATGGTTATCTTGAAATCTTGCTAGTTCATCTATATTAACTCTTAATACACTCTCTCTCTCTCGTCATTTTCATGCGTGCATACATAGCTAGACTTGCATTCATGTAACATGTAATTACTTAAAGCAAGCTTGTACTTGAGATATAATTCCTACTGAGCGTTCGCTCATCTAGTGTTTTCCCCTATTTTTAGGTAATTCCGATGACGAAAATCAATCGGATGGGAATGGGAACGGGTAAAGAGCGTAGAGCCGTTCCAACTATCGATGCCATTATCTAGTCATCTCTTTTCCTATTTCTTGAGTTGATCATTGTAATTTTTTTTTATTGAGTCTAGAATATACTTTAGTACTCTTTTCAAAAAGAAGATTATGTAATGGATTTACCTTGATGGTTATTATGAATAAATTGGATTTGGTTATCTTGCAATTTGTGTATCTCTGTCTATAAGGTCGAATTCCTTATGCTCTGATTGACATGAATGATATAAACTCGTCACGCATACCGAGTTCCTTCCGCGCTCAGGGTGTGCCATATGTTGGGTCATGCAGTCGACCCAACACAGCCTCATGCTTGGAGTTGATCAAACCGATCGGCTAATGTGGTTTACATGGTGGCCACAGCTTCGAGCTCCAATGCCCCTGAGGCTGGGCCATCAAATCCACAGCTCGATGTCGGTCGCAAAGCCCCTCCTTCCTCACTCCAAGAATGCTTGCCATTGCAGAGGACTATTCGGAAGATCCGAGGGGAGATCCGACAGTTGCAACTGGAACAAAGGCGCCTGTTGCAGTTATTAGAGAGCATTGATGAGTAGTTGGCCACTTTCCCCTTTGGCCCATTTCCTAGGGGGCAAGCTCCAACCCATATACGGGAGGCAAGTGTATCACCCACTGCCTGGGCTCCGCTTGGGGGTTGGCTCTCTGAGGAATCCTTGGATTCATCTGAAGGCGAGGAGGATTCACCTGAAGGTGAGCAGCCAGAGAAGTTATACTCATTCCCTTGCAAGAAGACCCTAAATATCTTCTTCGCGTGCCGATGAGCGGGCCTGATAAGCCCATTACTCAGTGAGCAGGCGCCAGGTGCCACATTACATCAGGGTTATTGCCCATACCATGAGATGGTAGGCCACATCATCCACAACTGTAAGACGTTTAAGGACCTTACCGAGGACTTAATCAGGCAAGGGGTGGTCAATATGGGTGGATTCCTGGTCAACCAGCCGCAATCGCATGTACAGGAGAGCTTTCGTTTCTCCATTAATGTCATACACGCCTCAGCTGCTTTCCAACTCCCAGAACCAAAGGAGGAAGGAGTCAGCTCCCAGCTACCCAAGTCCACATTATGGTATCCTGAGTGGCGGCCCTCCCATCAGTGTTCTTTCCCTAAGGAGGACACTGATAAGATTTTTGACAAGCTCCTCAAAGAAGGTCGGGTATTGATGCATGATCTGTAATCCTTCTACAACGAGACGGCCAAGAGTCATCCCCGCTACTGTAAGTATCATGCCAAGTTATCTCACCCCACTGGGGAGTGCCCGGAAGTTCAAGATTGCATTGAAGTCCCATCCAAAGAGGGGAAATCGATGCGTGGGGGAACTCTACGGCGAGGTGGCGTCTTAAAGAGGTTGCTACGAAGATTCTCCGATAAGATCACCAAGAGTAGACTAAGCCACAGGAGACTAAGCCCACCGCTCAGCAGGTCCTGTTGGGCAAGTCTACAGGCAGCGGCAATCCCAAGCCAAACTTGAAAGGTAAGGCCAGGTGCGAGGGGCATAAGGCCCAAAGCCCAAAAAGTCAAGCTGCGGGAGGAGGGTCCAAACACCTTTTCAGACTGAGTCAACCTGGCATTGTCATAGGGGGAAACCCTCCGCCAGATAATAAAGGGAAAGCCAAGGTGAGGGAGCCAGAAGTGAAGCCTCGTGTCGAGCCAACACGGTCGTCAATTGGAAAGACCTAAACAGCTCGAACAAGCAGAGTCGCCAGTCAAAACAAAATTGGTGGAATTGAAAAGCCCCCAAGGGCCCCACTACAGACTAGCAGAGTTCCAAGAGCTACCGCCTGAGATAATTACTCAGGCGATCAATTCCACCTTCCAGGTGCACTCGGAGGAGGCCAATTGGACAAAGGTCACTCCCAAAAAAAGCCGCGGAGCCAAGGCTTCTAAAGAGCCAGCTCGGAGCAGAAAGCAAAATTCAGGGGGCAAATCAGTCCCACCTCAAAATAGAGCTTACTTTCTTCTCAAGAGGCGGCACACCAAAAGAAGCAAGAGAAGAATCGCATAAAAAATTTGAAGAGGCGGCTGAAGAAGTAGGCTGAGCAGGCAGCAACTATGGAAGCTCCTAAGGAGCCAACTCCTTTGCAAAGACTACAAAAGCTCATAGATGAGCTAGAGGAGTACACTCCTCCTTGCCCCACCAGGGTTGTCACTCTAGACGAACATATTCCCTGGGATAAGCTTAGGCATAAAGTCTGTTGAACCCCGTGCATGGTGATTCTGAATTGAGAAGTTTTGATGATGACCAAATACCATGTGACAAAGTAATTCATGTGGATATGAATGGATTTACTTGACTCTTTTGGTTCAAGAATGTTTTGAATAGATGTTGGAACTATGGATAGAAATAAATTGAACTGAATAAGTTAATACATGGCTTTGCCACTCGAGTTTTTGGTTGTAAAGTTATGCATCTTTTTAGCTTGACTGGATATATGGTGGTATGTCAAGTGGTTTGGTTGATTCATAGTTTGATTGTATATGGTATTATGTGTGGGCTTATGCATTTGTTTTGTTCATACAAGAGTGGACAATTTCTGGATCAAAATCCTCCCGATAATGGTAATCATGTGTGGCAAGTTCACATTCATTTGTACTCATTGATAGGCAACTGATATGGCTGCTTCTGTAGGTTTGAAAGCAATGCCAACACCATATGCAAATGTGTCAAAAATCATGGTGAGAACGTGGCATTTTGCATGTGTGCATTTTGGGAAAACTAGTAAGCATTTGATATGTGGTTTGAGACTTGGCATTTTTATCTTGAAAAGTTAAATAGGGTAGAAGTGTCGACTCTCTGAGTCGACACACTTTTTCATGAGTTCTGTCCGTCGGATTGTTCAGAAGAACATGGAAGAAGAGTCGACTCTGAGAGTCGACTCTTCATCCTGGTTGTTCTATTTTTCTTGTGTTCTTGTGCAGCAGGCAGAAAGTTTTGACTCTTTTCGACGCCCACTTTTTCCTCCAGTTCACACCGGCTCGTGATCCTAAAACATCCCATCCTTTTTTGCCCTAAAATCAATGGCCCTAGGTTGGATATTCCTTCCACGTGTCCCTCTTTGACTTGGGTATAAATACCTATGATTAGGGCGACCAAAAAAGGTAGAGAGAAAAAGGCTTTACATGTTGTTTTCTTTGTGTGTGCATAGGGAAGAGGAGGATGCGCCATCGGCTCACTCCGGTGATTCAAAGCTCAAATATGACGATTCCAGCTTGTGCTCCACGTTTTTAGCAAGATCCACACATCGCAGTTCGTGAATCAAGCAAGGGAGCTCGTGGGGATCTTCATCGATTTCTCATTTCTTGAGTTCCATTCTATCGAAGTTGCAAGCAAGCTGTTCAAGGAAGAATGAAGCGTGGAAAGGGAGATTTCTACTCTTCTACATTCCATATGCGATGCTATGAATTTCTCTTTGATTTTCAATGAATATATTCTGTAAATCCGTAACTCTCTTACATCCATTTTCAAGTGTGTGTATGCCGCAATCTGAGCTGCGCGTGTGTGTGGTTGTGTGGCCAAGTTTGGCTGCGCGTATGTGTGCTGTGTTTATGGCACATGTGTGTGTGCCTCACTTCTAGTGGAGCTTAATCCTCATGCTATGAGGGGTTGACGTAGGGAACACGTTTGTGGACCCGAACAACCTACAAAATTCCGTGTTCATTTCTGTGGTTTGTCTTGCCATATCAATCTCGTGTGGGCTCAGCGGGAATACGAGTGAATCTTTCTTGTGTTCAAAAATTGATTGTTAACACATTCATAGCCTTCACGAGTGTGATTTTTATCGAGGTGAGTGAGACTTTGCTTGATCATCTACATCGTTTATAAAATCTGTGTTTAGAATTTTGAGGGGTATGAGAAAGTTTTTTTATATAGTCAAAAAGTTTATAGGCAATCAATTCACCCCTCCCCTCTTGATTGCTAGTCACCTGGGTACAACAATTGGTGTCAGAGCTTTGGTCTCTGTTCACATTAACCTAATGGTCTCAGAGTTAGATCCGTGCAAATGGCGAACAAGGGGATGTTACTCGAAGGGCACTCGATTAATAGGCCTCCATTTTTTGATGGTTCTAATTATCCATATTGGAAGAATTGGATGTATGTTTTTCTCCGTGCACAAGAATATGATGTCTGGCGTGTTATCAGTGAAGGTCATTATGTATTGCCTGACGATGAGGATGAATGGGAAGATGAACATATCAAGAATTGTGCAGCGAATTTTAAAGCAATGAATATAATTCTTTGTGCGATTCACCCCAATGAATACTCACGCATTTGTATGTGTGCTTCTGCGAAAGAGATGTGGAATAAGCTTCGATTGATATATGACAGGACATCTGAAGTCAAGGAGACTAAAGCAAATTTATAGGTACGCGATTATGAGTTATTCATGATGAAGCCGGATGAGTCTATTTCGAAGATGTTCGCGAGGCTGATGGAGATCACAAATGGGCTAAAGGCCCTCGACAAAGAATATACAAATCAAGAGCTTATAAAGAAGGTACTGAGATCACTATCATCACAGTGGCATACAAAAGCCACTGTAATTGAAGATTCGAAGGATCTCAACACGTTAACATTGGATGAGTTGATCGGCTCCTTGATGATGTACAAGATCAATATCAAGAGGAGCGAGGAAGATCACAAAAAGAAAAAAGTGGCTACAACACTGGCATTGAAGACAAACCCGCAAGAGTCAGATGAAAGTGAGGCAGACTCTACAACCAATAGTGAAGATGAGGACCTTGTTGCAATGATCACTAGAAGAGCGAGGAAGACTAGAAGGGCTGGCGGTCAATTCAAGAAGGCATAGAGGAAACCTATGTTTAAGAAAGGTGAAAACAACAAAAAGGATGAAGTCGTTTGTTATGAGTGTAGGGAGCGAGGACACATGCGTGGAGAGTGCCCCGAACTTCACAAGAAACTTAGGAAGGGAAAGTTGAAGAAACCTAAGGCAATGGTGGCAACATGGAGTGAAGAAGACGAATCTGATGACCAATCTGAAGATGAGCTAGATGAACTTGTGCAAAATCTGTGTCTAATGGCTAATGAGGAGGACTCCAATGAGGTATGTTCTAAAACTGAGGCTCTCTCATGTGAACAATGGGAAATAGCCTATGAAGCCTTGTATGAAAAATGTAAGAAGTTAAAAGTCTGAAAATAGGATGCTAAAGAAAAAGGTTGAACAGAACATGCTTAATGAAACTTCATGTGAAAAATGTGCTGAACTGACCACCAAGATTGAAACATTGTCCTATGAAAATGAATTACTTGCTTCTAAAGTTACTTTGTTTGAAGAACTAGTAGGCATGAAAGAAGAAGAACAAAACAATGAACAGTCCATGAAAGAAATTGTAGAAAATGAGAAGCTTAAGAAAGACATTGAGGAGGTGAATGCTAGAGTAAAAAGCTTGGAAAAGGACAAAATGGAAGTTGAAAAAGCTAATGAGGTTCTAAAAAGTGAAGTGCAAGATCTGAAAGAAACTCTAGCTAGATTTGTTAAAGGGAAACAAACTCTTGATACCATGCTAGGAATGAAAGTAAATTTCTGAAAGGAAGGCTTGAGATATGTTCCAAGTAACAAGAAAGCTTTTGAAAATAAGATTCATACTTCTTATATGCATGTGAATGCATCATCTTCATCATGCTCATTGCATAAAAAGAATGAAGAATACACTCCTGCTCATAGATTTTCCATGAATGAAAACAAGAAAAGGAATGTCAACAAGAAAGCTATTTCATGTTTCTATTGTGGCATGTATGGTCACACAATGTACACTTGCCGATTAATGTTGGCTGATGATGAAAGGTTTGCAAGAAAAATAAAATGGTCAACTAGATCGAGGATTTCTAACCATTATGGACCCAAGCAAGCTTGGGTACCAAAATTATAGAAGTTCCCTTGTCTTGATGGTTTTGCAGGTCTGCATGAAGGCACAATGGAACAAGTGGTACCTCGATAGCAGATGCTCATGACACATGACCGGGAATAAAAAGATTTTTGCAGACCTCAAGGAAAAAGATGGTGGTTTGGTTACTTTTGGTGGTAAGGACAAGGGAAAAATCATCGGCGAAGGTATGATAGGAAAAGACCCAACTCATAGCGTGGAAAATGTTTTGTTGGTCAAGGGACTCAATCACAATTTACTTAACATTAGTCTGTTATGTGATAAAGGGTGCAATGTGATTTTTGACTCCACACACTACACTGTTGTAAATAAAGATACTCATGAGATAAAATTCATAGGAATTAGACAGAACAATGCATATATGATAGACTTAGATGATACATCACACAATAATCTTTGCTTAGTTGTAAATAATTTAGATAATGCTTGGTTGTGGCATCACCGTCTCGAGCATACCAGTTTTAATGTTCTTACAAAACTGTCCAGAAATGATTTAGTTGTTGGAATGCCAAAGCTAAAGTTTAAAGCAGACAGAGTGTGTGAGGTGTGAAGTAAAGGTAAGCAAACCAAAACCTCTTTTAAAAGTATGAATGCTGTCACAACTACTAGGCCCCTTGAAGTACTTCATATTAGTTTATTCGGACCAAGTACAACTCACAGTCTCGGTGCAAAGCTATATGGGTTTGTCATTGTAGATGACTTCTCAAGATTTTGTTGGGTATACTTTTTGTCACATAAAAATGATGCATTGAAGGAGTTTGAAGGTTTTTGTAGGAAAGATCAGAATGAGAAAGGATACTTCATCAAAAGAATCCAAAGTGATCATGGTAAGGAGTTCGAAAATAATGAATTTGATGAGTTTTGTAGGAAACACGGGTACACGCATACATTTTCAGCACCAAGGACTCCAGAACAGAACGGCATTGTTGAAAGGAAAAATAGAACCCTTATTGAGATGGCTCGGGCGATGTTGAGCGAGAATAACCTTTCTAGGTACTTCTGGGCAGAAGCCGTTAACACGGCATGCTACATCATAAACCGAGCAATGGTAAGACCAATCCTGAGAAAAACACCTTATGAACTTTTCAAAGGTAAAAAGCCCAACATCTCTCATCTTAAACCATTTGGTTCTATTTGTTATATACTTACAATGGGAAATCTGATTTGGGCAAATTTGATGCTAAAAGTGATCGTGGAATATTTTTAGGGTACTCTCTTAGTTCAAGAGCCTATCGGGTGTACAATCTAAGAACTCTTGTATTGAAGGAAAGCCCACATGTGATTGTAGACGAGTCATTCAATCGAAATATTCACAAAGATTCAATTGTGCAGGATGAAGATGAAGAAATGATGAAGAAAATGCACAGAAGGCTTTACAAGAAAAAGACAATCAAGGAGAAAGATTGGAAAATGTGGACCAAGGAAATCAAGAAGAACAGTAGCTTCCAAGGCAATGGACAATCTCAGGAAACCATCCTATTGAGAATGTGATTGGCAATGTTGAAGAAGGAATCAGAACTAGATCCTCTTTCAGGGAAGTTGAAAATATGGATTATATTGTAGTGCTTTCTCAATTTGAACCTCACTCAATAGAGGATGCATTGAAAGATGATTCCTGGATCTTGGCTATGTAGGAAGAACTACACCAGTTCCAAAGGCACAAAGTGTGCTTCCTCGTGCCTCGCCCTAGAGATCACTCCGTGATCGGGAACCAAGTGAGTTTTTCGAAACAAACTAAATGATCAAGGAGTGATAACTTGGAATAAGGCCAGGCTAGTAGCCAAAGGCTATAGTCAGGAACTAGGGATTCACTTTGATGAGTCTTATGCCCCAGTGGCAAGACTCGAAGCTATGAGGATTCTTTTGGCATTTGCTTGTTTTAACGATATCAAATAGTTTCAGATGGATGTTAAAAGCGCGTTCTTGAATGGCTATATTCAAGAGGAAGTTTACGTGGAGCAGCCACCGGGGTTCGAGGATCAATGATGGGAATCAACACCGGGCACAAACTTTTTAGTTTACATTTGTGTCCTTTTATTTGCATTTATATCCTTTGGAAAATATGTTTGCCATTGTAAGGCTTTATAAGCCAATTTGTTAGTCCTAGAAGTCTTTGGGTTTCTTTGCAAAAGGCCATGTAGGCCCTGCAGGACCCTCCACCCCTTCCTCATTGGTCCAAGTGGCATCTTGTGGTCCATGTGGGGCTGGTCAAATGTCCTAGGTGGCTTTTACAAGGGCTTGACCATTCAAGGGGACAATTGGATTAAAAAGTTCAAGATCCCTCCTTAAAAGTCAAGGGGGTGCCCCCCCCCCACTTAAAGTATTTTAATTTTTATTTTTTGACCACATGGAATTAAATGTGATGTCCCTTGTATACCCCTCCCCTAACCTAGATCTGAGGATAGTTAGGGTCATTTGGTATTTCATATAAATAGCTTGTATTACCCATTTTAAAGGAATTAATGAAGAAAATTAAGTGAAATTGCCAAGAGCAAAGAAGGGTGCGCCCTTGTCTCTCTTCCCTCTCCCCCTTGCAGGTGGATTTATGCCCTTCTTCTGAGGTGTGAGGCCTCCCTTCCAACCCCCTTCCTGAGTGTGAAGCTCAGTGCCGCCGCCACCATCGAGCCGCCATCGTGCCGCCACTGCCATCGCTGGAGTTCTGTCCAAATCAGGACAGAATCTCAAAGCCATAATTTTATATTTTTCACCTGTTGTCTAATCGACCCCAAATTTTTAGGGTGTGTTCATCTTGTTATCCCCAGCCTCCAGTTTAATTTTTGTGTCATTCCGACACCGTTTGGTATTTTTCCCGTATTTTTATTCTTCCCCTCAGTAATCTACCAGTTTGCAGATCTGCGGGACAGTGTCCCCTTGTCGTATTTTACCCACCCCCTTAGCCCTCTTTAGAAAATCCCCAAAAATTACCAAGTCTTCCTCACGTACCCCCCTTTCACCATAATTTTTATGGAGTCTAGATATTTCATTTTCCCTTCGATTAAAAATCATTTTCAGGCAGCTCCCTTTCTGTCCTGATAGTCTTTAACTAGATCCATAGAAAAACATGTAGTTTGCAGAGCTTCCCATTTCTAATCCCTTCTCTGGATCGACGGAAAAACAATATATGTTGTAGATCTATGAGTCCTCTTTCCAATGGCACCAACCACGCCTCGATCCGCCCCCGGATGTGAACACAAAAATTCTGGTTGTGGAGGCGCGCAAATCTGTTCCGTGAACAGATCAGTAGAGGCAGCAGCAAAATAAATCTCAATTAATTATCTCTGCTGAGTTTCAGGAACCGCCGCTTTCGGGAGTCAACCAGGGACGTCCCACCATCGTCCTAGCCAAGTGCCACCTTCAGAAGACTCAAGGAGGATGACATCCCTTTGGAAGCCATTACTTTATGTCCTGTAACTCAGAATCGAGTCAGACCAGCAGCCCGGTTCCACCCAGAACACCCTTCCGGCTTGCTGCCCGTCAACCCAAGATCGGTCCTCCCGGGCCCACTTGTAGCCCTTTACCTCCCTGCGTGGAGTGGGCAATATAATTCACTGCTGTAATTAAATTTTACCATTGTATCGGGAGTGACCGTACTTGGCCGGTAAGCCTTCCCCACGCCCGGAGCGTGGAGGTACACTCGCCACCCTCCTCGTAGGCATCTGCTTTATTTCGTATGTGCTTTTATATGCCGCTGCATGAGTGATATGTTAACTTAGCTCGCCAAATATTTTATTCACCACTACGAGCGAGAGAGCGAACCCATCCCGTGACCCGATCCGGGAACGAGAGAGAGCCGACCACCCTAGATCACTGCCGGTTTCTCAACCACGCACGTCCGTATGCTTCCCTCGTTAAGGGACGATCGTGAACTTGTCTAGAGTCCAAGGGCTACATATCAACTTAGAGTCGAGTCCGCTATCTGTCCCGCATCAATCAAGAGTACCCGGACCATGTATTCAAGCTAGAGAAAGCTCTCTGTGGTCTGAATTAAGCACCCCGGGCATGATACGAGAGATTGAGTTTGTTCCTCATTCAAAATGGATTTAAACGAGGTAATATCGATCAAACGTTTTTCACAAAACTCAATGGTAAGAAAACTCTTATCATTAAAATCTATGTAGATGACATAATATTTGGCTCCACCAACAATGATCTCAGTGAGGACTTTGCAAAATTGATGCAAAGTGAGTTTGAAATGAGTCTTATGGGAGAGATGACTTTCTTTTTGGGATTGCAGGTCACACAAGCTACTGATGGACTCTTCATTAGCCAAAGAAAGTATGTTGTGGAACTCCTAAGAAAATTCAATCTGAGTTCAACAAAGCCACACCCAACCCCTATGTCCACATCATTAAGGTTAGATCAAGATGAGAAAGGTAAGCAGGTCAATCAAACTCTGTTTAGAAGTATGATAGGATCTTTATTGTATTTAACTACCAGTAGTCCCAACATACAATTTGTAGTGTGCTTATGTGCGAGATTTCAATCAAACCCTAAAGAATCCCATATGTCGGCTATAAAACACATTTTTCGATATGTTGCTGGAACATGTGATTTGGGGTTATGGTTTCCAGGTAATACATGTTTTGATTTAGTCGCTTATTCTAATGCGGATTACGTGGGATGTAGAGTTGATCGAAAGAGCACAAGTGGGTATTACCAGTTGCTCAGAGGTTGCATGGTTTCATGGGCCTCCAAGAAACAGAATTTTATGGCATTATCAACTGCCGAGGCAGAATATGTGGCCGTAGGTAGTTGTGTTGCCCAAGTGCTCTGGATCCAACAACAACTGGTTGATTTTGGCATCCAATTAAAAAACACTGTGATTTTGTGTGATAATACATCTGTAATAAATTTATCGAAAAATCTTGTGCATCATTCATGGACAAAGCATATTGAGATAAGACACCATTTTTTGAGAGATCATGTTAGCAAAGGTGATGTAGAAATAAAATTCATTGAAACGAACAGTCAAACTGTCGACATCTTCACAAAGCCACTTAATGAAGAGAAGTTCACATCCTTTAGAAGAGAGCTGAGCGTCTGTAGGTTTGAGAGTTAGTCAGTTTCCATGCATAATAATTTCCTACTCTTTTGTGCATAACTCGTCTTCTTTAGTCATGCATTAGCACTTTCTTGTATATATGCATTTGCATCCAGAAGCATATGATTGTGTGGTATATTAAATGGTGAGGTGCTGAAAGATGGACTAAGTTCATGTGGAAGCTCTCACTATGTGTCGAGCACATAACTCCGCCAAGTACTAACAATCAGACTTGCATTAGGTCTATTCCTTTTGCATGCATTTGCATCAATTTGGCTGCTATGCATAATTGATTGTTTGAATGAAGCCACCCTTGCATGGTGTATGCATTTCTAGCAATCTTATATATGAGCTCATGTGATATTCCTAAGACTAAATACCCTTGATAAATTAAGCATACCCACTAAGACATGAGGATGAATTTGAGTCATGGTATGTTGAAAAAGGAGCACTAGTTGAATATACTTCTCTATGTTTTTGAACTTATCCCCCAACTTGACAAACACTCCATATTCATGAATTATTGTTTCAATATATCATTCAAGTCATTGGGGGTGCAAGCCATATCCCTTGGAACTCAAAAACAATGTTCAAGTCGACTTCTGGTCACTTATAAACAAAATAGAATGCTTGAAGAGAGGAGTCGACTCATCGAGTTGACTCCTGTTTCCTTTGTGGTCAAGGACAGAACCTGGGTGCAAATGTGTCGACACCTAGTTTCGACACTTTCTGGGCCGCACCCCTTCGTCTGCGAACCGGTCCGCCGTGGGCTCACTTCCGTTCGAACCAAGTCGAGCCCCTCTTACAAAAATGACCTTCTATCCCCCTTCCTCACCCCGTGATGCCATTTCTTCAGCCCTAAAAACCCCTCTTTGCTCATCCCACAACTCCTTCAACCCCTAAATCAGCAGATCTTTGGGCAGCACTCGCGCTCCTCCTTTGTGCGAGCATCATAGGCAAGCTTCTTCGGCTCTTGTCTGCTGGAGATTGTGGTGATTTGTGGAGAGAATGTGGATCTAAGGTAGGGGCACCTCTGTTGAACAGATCGACCCTCCCTCTACTTCTTTCTTGGTTCCTACTCTAAGTGGGATTCGAAATGGCTCCAAAGAGACAGGCATTGGGTCGCAATCTGGAAGAAGACAAACGCAGGAAGAAGAAAATTCGAACCAAGGACAAGGAACTCCATGCTCTTAAAGCTAAGGCCACTCCCGCTCAGTTCAATATGATGGATCGCAAGGTTCTTAGGCCACGAGCAGTCGATTTCGATTATCTGAAGAAGGTACTTCCTGAGTTAGTCAGAATGATTCAAAAGCAACCAAATTTGGTTTCCTTCATGAGTGATTCTAAGAAGATTTATCATTCTCTAGTCCTTGAGTTTTATGGCAATATGGTAGTCAAAGACAATGAATAATTGACAGTGGTAAACGGACAAGTTATTCATCTATCACCACAGTTTATCGGTTCTGCATTCAATATGCCTTATAATACTATCTATACTTATGGGGATGTCATGTATGATGAAGAAGATGTGTATGAAGTCATGACTGGAAAAAGCATGAATGATAAATCAATCTGTCGGTTGAATGCAAATAATTTTCCTCCTCTGCAGCGCATACTTCATCATATGATGACTACAATTCTACTTCCAAGAGCAAGGGGAAGAGAAAGGGTCACTGATTCACAGATTTTCTTCTTCTACTACCTTTCGACTCATCAGTAAATTAATTTTCCTATCATTATACTTGATGAAATTCTGAGTTGCAAGAAACATAAACATCGGACTCTACCCTATGCTGCTGCACTTACTGTAGTTTTCCAAACGGTTGATATTCCACTGGAGAGTGAGCCCTCTCAAAATCTACGAGATGATGACATTTACACAGTTCACTCAATATGTAAAAATATGGGGTATGAGTTACACAACAATGGCACTCTAATTAGAACATTAAAGAGCATGAAAGCAAAGGCCACCACTGATGATTCAGATGATGATGAAGATGATGAAGGAGTTGAATTCACACCCACCGCCAGGCACCTAGTCCACCTCCACAGGAGCTAATGAGATGAACACTAGGATGGTTACCTTGGAGAATGAGGTTGGTCATATCAGGGAGACAGTGGATGTTCTTACCCAGGATGTTGCGGAGTTGAAGCTACATCATCACACATATCTCCAGTCTTTTCAGACTATCAATGATTCCCTTGGTTTGCTCAAGAGTGCCATAAATGCTCAATCCTTAAAGTTTGATGACATTGTTAATTATATTCGTAATCCTCCACCTCCACCATCCCCTGACTCTGACTGACTCCTATTTTGTCTAAATGGCAATGCTACTTCTACTCCCTTACCCCCTTATTTTTGATGATGCCAAAGGGGAAGATGGTTGATATATATGCTATTGTTATTTGTTATTTGTATGTTGCATGCTTGCATGTTCAATGCCTGAGTGAACATCAATGTTGTAAGTCCTTAAGTCATGGCATGGCATGCAAAGCTCTTAGTCTTTTTAGTTGTTAGTCTGTGCGTCTTGTTCTAGTTTGATGTGTAATGAAAAACATTCACTAAGTATGAATGTCGGCAAATTACAGTGATGCCTAATGATCAATCTACATTACCTGAATGAGCTTTCAAGTTATCTATGTTATCTACTGTAACAATTTTTTTTGGAATGGAATGATTTCATCTCTTTCATTGGTTCATATGTTGTTTTGAAATGATTGAATAAAATGTTGTGAATAGCAAATTTTTGGTTGATCCTTCTTTGTTCCGTTGCATATAATATTTTGTCATCATCAAAAAGGGGGAGAATGTTGAACCTCGTGCGTGGTGATTCTGAATTGAGAAGTTTTGATGATGACCAAATATCATGTGACAAAGTAATTCATGTGGATATGAATGGATTTACTTGACTCTTTTGGTTCAAGAATGTTTTGAATAGATGTTGGAACTATGGATAGAAATAAATTGAACTAAATAAGTTAATACATGGCTTTGCCACTCTAGTTTTTGGTTGTGAAGTTATGCATCTGTTTAGCTTGACTGGATATATGGTGGTATGTCAAGTGGTTTGGTTGATTCATAGTTTGATTGTATATGGTATTATGTGTGGGCTTATGCATTTGTTTTGTTCATACAAGAGTGGACAATTTCTAGATCAAAATCCTCCTAGTAATGGTAATCATGTGTGGCAAGTTCACATTCATTTGTACTCATTGATAGGTAACGGATATGGCTGCTTCTACAGGTTTGGAAAGCAATGCCAACACCATATGCAAATGTGTCAAAAATCATGGTGAGAACTTGGCATTTTGCATGTGTGCATTTTGGGAAAACTGGTAAGTATTTGATAAGTGGTTTGAGACTTGGCATTTTTATCTTGAAAACTTAAACATGGTAGAAGTGTCGACTCTCTGAGTCGACACATTTTTTCATGAGTTCTGTCCGTCGGATTGTTCAGATGAACATGGAAGAAGAGTCGACTCTGAGAGTCGACTCTTCATCCAGGTTGTTCTATTTTTCTTGTGTTCTTGTGCAGCAGGCAAAAAGTGTTGACTCTGAGAGTCGACTCTTTTCGTCGCACACTTTTTCCTCCAGTTCGCACCAGCTCATGATCCTAAAACATCCCATCCTTTTTTGCCCTAAAATCAATGGCCCTAGGTTGGATATTGCTTCCACGTGTCCCTCTTTCACTTGGGAATAAATACCTATGATTAGGGCGACCAAAAAAGGTAGAGAGAAAAAGGCTTTACGTGTTGTTTTCTTTGTGTGTGCGCAAGGAAGAGGAGGCTGTGCCATCGGCGCTCTCCGGTAATTCAAAGCTGAAATATGATGATTCCAACTTGTGCTCCACATTTTTAGAAAGATCCACACATCCCAGTTCATGAATCAAGCAAGGGAGCTCGTAGGGATCTTCATCGATTTCTCATTTCTCGAGTTCCATTCTGTCGAAGTTGGAAACAAGCTGTTCAAGGAAGAATGAAGCATGGAAAGGGAGATTTCTACTCTTCTACATTCCATATGTGATGCTACGAATTTCTCTTAGATTTTCACTGAATATATTCTATAAATCCGTAACTCTCTAACAGACATTTTCAAGTGTGTGTGTGTCACAATCTGAGCGGCGTGTGTGCGTGGTTGTGCGGTCAAGTTTGGCTGCGTGTGTGTGTGCCGTGTTTATGGCACATGTATGTATGTCACACTTCTAGTGGAGCTTAATCCTCACGCTGTGAGGGGTGGACGTAGGTAACACGTTTGTGGACCCGAACCGCCTAAAAAATTCCGTGTTCATTTATGTGGTTTGTCTTGCCATATCAATCTCGTGTAGGCTCAGCGGGAATACGAGTGAATCTTTCTTGTGCTCAGAAATTGATTGTTAACACATTCATAGCCTTCACGAGTGTGATTTGTATCGAGGTGAGTGAGAGTTTGCTTGATCATCTACATCGTTTATAAAATCTATGTTTAGAAAGTTTTTTATATAGTCAAAATTTTTATTGGCAATCAATTCACCCCTCCCCTCTTAATTGCCAGTCGCATGGGTACAACAAAGCCCGCCTTCTTTAGTTGCTCCGGGAGATAATTCACCGTCTCGAAGAAGGTGAGGATTTTCCAATCCCGGAGGAGCTCTCCTTATTTTACATGGATGTGGAGCTCACCATCGAAATGCTCGAGGAAATGCTGCAAGAGCTCTCCTGCAACAAGGTGGCGATCCCGCCGCCCGACAACATTAACTCTCCTTCGGCTGATAACATGTCACGCCCCGAGCGCGGAAGATACCCAGAGACGCGTGACGAGTTTATATCAATCATGTCAATCAGAGAAATAGTGTATTCGACACAAAGACAGAGATGCGCAAAATAGCAAGATAACCCAATCCTTTATTTCATAATGGATAGACTATTACAAATCCAATACTCTTGTTAATAAAAAGAAAAGTACATAGTTGACTCAAGAAAATAGGAAAAAGACTAATTGACACTTGGACAAGCTCTAGCTCTTTCACTCGGGACCATTCCCATCCGATTGACTTCCATCGTCGTCGGACTTACCTGAAAAGTAAGGGACAAACGGAATGAGCGAACGCTCAGTAGGAAATTATATCTCAAGTACTAGCAAGGGGTTTAAGTAATTACATCTTTCATGAATGCAATAAAGCTATGCATGCTCGCATAAAACGACAAGATAGAGCGAGGATGTAATATCAAGAATAAGATGAACTAATCATGAACTTTCAACAAGATACTCAAGATATTCAAGCAAGTACATTTAACAAGTCATGTCAAGAATTTTGGCTATCAGGTATCAAGCAAGCAAGTAATTACCCTTTCTCGGGCCACACATTTCATGTCAAGTCAAGTACGATTCAAGTACAAGATATGTGTGGAATGTCCAAATCAAGAAAGTAAAGTACTCGGTATAATGCCAGATACCTTATCATTTTAACTCCCATGGGCACAAGTACTTTCGGGTGCTCCTCCCAGGATCAGATCGGGCCCTATATGCGCAGACATTTATCATGTGTTTTGACATCCACTCTTATATATATAGCCAATTTTTGAATTTCAATAATCAAGCTTGTAGACATGTATGACAACTTTGACAGAATGGAGTCCAAAAATATGACGAAGGACATAAAATGGCGATAATAACGATATAATCACGATATCGATAAAACTAGGTAGAATATGGTTCCCTTAACTTGGGTACCATGACAAATCAATATGGACATTCTTTATATAGAATTGAGGTCCACATGAACAGTATATCAAAGGTAAGATACCCTCATTCTTATCATAGAATTGAGGTTTACAAGAACGACATGATATGGCATGATATCATCATCCCATTAAGAATTTCTTATGATATACTCTTCGTATAATCATAAGGGCCGGTATACCATGTTTCTTTAGATTGACATGGCAAAGATCGTGTAATGGGTTTTTAGGGTACAACCAGCTCAGTCGACCTTGAGGGAATCCAAGGTACGAGGAGTCTTACGGAGGTCTCTATGACTAACTCGCTACTCCAAAGGAACGGAATGTCCAATAGAGAGCTTGTATGTCAATGAGAATTGAGTGTGATCGATAAAACAATCGTGAAACGTGGGACTATACTCACGGAGTGGAGAATAGTGCTGATATATATATTATATAACATATGAAACCATCGGTTAACAGAAACAGTGGAAAATCAGTTTTACAGTAAAGTAACGACTTAAGTAGAGTCGTTTATCAAGTAATTAACGCCTAACAGAAGGGCGTTTACACAAGTTTCCATTTTTCAGAATTTCAATATTTCATTAATTTATCTAAAACGCGCCCTGGACAAGGGCGTTTCTTTGCAATGAGACGACTACAGTAGCAGGCGTCTTTTTATTTACAATATTTTACAGAACATATTTATTTCAGAAATTATCAAAAACGCGCCCTTGGCAGGGGCGTTAATCATTAAATTCTTATTTTTACAGAATATATTGTTCGGGATTTTAACAGAAAAGTGCCCTATGAAGGGGCGTTACTTTTCAATTCACGCCCTAGTATCGGGCGTTAGTCCAGTGAAAGACGACCAAGCCACGGTCGTGAATTCAAGAAATACCATGAATTTTCATGGGCAGTAATAATTTCAGGATAATAGAACTCATGGAGAACAAATGTATGGTCATGACAATAAAATTAACAGGTTGGAAGACATATGATCATGCATTATTGTAGAATCATGATTTCATAGATAATCAATTCTTAACATGGGTGATTAATGATTAAATGAAATTAACGCCTATGTATAGGGCGTCAAATCTAAAATTGACGACCTGATCAAGGTCGTTTCTTTACAAGTAGCGCCCTTGTTTGGGTCGCGTATTTCAAAATCACGCCCTTGGTAAGGACGTTCCTTTCAAAAATTCAACAGAAACGTTTAAAACTTAGGAAAACTATATGCAGGTGTATGCTCATATGATTTCACTACGATTCTTATATACTTTGGGCTACATACTTGAGAAAATCCTACCTGAAGACTTGAAGATTGATATGAAAGGGGGACGTTGTTGCTTCACAGCAACAATAACCACAGTAGGAGGAAGAGAAGGCTTTGGTGAAGAATCTTTGTTCTTCGGTTCTGTAACTCCTACAAGAACAGAAGAAGAAACATTAGTATTTCTTCATACTACCTGACCGAAAGTAAAAAGGGAAAAAGAACAATACCTTTGTTCTTCACGTACGCCGCCTTCTTAACCTATAACAGAAGAAGATGAAGAACTGTTAGTTCTTCATGTAACAGACGTAGAGAATTAAATCAGAGGAACTATTCCTCTCTCTCACGTACCTTGCAGATTCCGAACGCCCAAATAGGTTTAGGGTTTGGCTGTCAAGTGTCTTTATAGGATTTTGGGAAATCCTATTAGGGTTAGTGATTGTGTGGAAGTAATACTTCCATGATAGAGTCATTACCACCTTTTAACTCTTTCTAATACTTATCCATTACCCTGGATAAGCTCCTGGGTCGAACGGTTCACGAATGGAATTAACGACTTTGGTCAGGTCGTCGATTCTTGAATTGACGACCTGCTTCAGGTCGTTTCTTAATAAGCGCCTTGTGTAAGGGCGTTCTTTTCTTTAAAACACGCCCAAGATTGGGGCGTTTCTTGGCCTTACCTTTTTTTGACGTTGGAATTTGACGCCGTGTGGTGAGGGCGTCACTTCTTGAATAACGCCTTTGATAGAGGCGTTTATTATTAAATTAACGCCTTAATGAGAGGCGTTATTTGCATCTTGGGTTTTGTTCCTCCATTTAACCCTCTTCTTATTATCTGTATTATATATATTTTTTTTTAATTCATTTCAAATATTCATTTATCAGGGTTGCTACACCCTCCCCCACTTAAAAAGAATTTGGTCCCCAAATTTAATTGCATATTATGTATACACGCGGAGAGTGTAGAGTATATACCTCTTAGAACAACTCGGGAAATCGTTTCTTCATAGATTCCTCGGTCTCCCATGTCGCTTCATGTTCAGTATTCTTATTCCATTGCACCTTGAGCATGGGAATAACCTTATTCCTTAGAGCTCGTATTTCACGATCTAAGATCTTCATAGGCTTCTGTTCATATGTGAGATCTTTCTGGATCACCAGATCTCCATGTTCAATAATATGCGATGGATCGTGCACATACTTCTTCAACATAAATATATGAAATACATTATGTACCTCGGACAATTGAGGAGGCAATGCGATGCGATAAGCAACCTCGCCAACTCTTTCGAGTATCTCAAATGGTCCGATGAATCTTGGCGTAAGCTTACCCTTAATACCAAATCTTCGTATTCCGCGTCCAGGTGATATCTTAAGAAATACATGATCTCCGACTTGGAATTCAAGATCTCTCCTTCTTGTATCAGCATAAGCCTTTTGCCTGGTCTGAGTAACTTGCAATCTTTCTTTGATTACTTGTATCTTTTCAGTTGTATCCCTTACCATGTCTGGACCTATCAGTTGTTTCTCTCCAACTTCGTTCCAGCATAAGGGTGATCGGCAACTCCTTCCGTATAAGGCTTCAAAAGGTGCCATTTGGATACTAGCTTGGTAGCTATTATTATATGCAAACTAAATTAAAGGTAAATGATCATGCCAGCTTCTACCAAAATCAATGATGCAAGCTCTTAGCATATCTTCAACAACTTGATTAGTTCTCTCGGTCTGACCATCCATTTGTGGGTGGAAAGCTGTACTAAAGTTTAAGCCTTGTTCCCAACGAATGTTGTAATCCCTTCCAAAAATGAGAAGTGAAACGGGGATCTCTGTCAGACACGATCTAGACAGGTATACCATGCAACCTGACTATTTCTTTGATGTATAGTGCAGCTAGCACATCTACTGACCACCGGCTCTTTATTGGTAAGAAATGTGCCGATTTAGTCAAGCGGTCAATAATAACCCATATTCCATCATGTCCTCCTTTTGATTTAGATAAACCCATGATGAAATCCATACCAATATCCTCCCACTTCCACTTTGGAATATCTAGAGGATGTAGCTTTCCAGGATGATATTGTATATTGAAGTCGAAGTCCTTGAGATATTCCAGCCAGCGTCTTTGTCTCATGTTTAGCTCCTTTTGTGAAAATAGATATTTGAGACTTTTGTGATCGGAGTATACAGTAAACTGCACTCCATATAAGTAGTGTCTCCATATCTTTAGGGCAAATACCACCGCGGCCAGTTCTAAGTCATGGACGGGGTAATTCTCGGCAACTCTTTCGGAAACACGTCCGGGAATTCCTGCACTACTGGAATGTCTTCTAGCTTGGTTTCCTTAGCTTCTTTAATTGTGACAAAGGCAAGGAAAGCTGTACATCCTTTCCTGATGAGCTTGCTAGCTCGGAGGGCCGAAATAAGAGGAGAATTACTCCGACTCTTGGGACGAGTAAAGACTAATTCTGGAATATCTTTGAAAGCAATTTGGCTATTGCGGCAATCAACCGTTGCCTGGTATTTGGATAACCAGTCCGCTCCTAGTATAACATCATACTCCTTTAGATCGAGGCATATGAGATCTATAGGTAAATTCCTACCTTGAACCATTACCTCACAGTTTTGGTAGTGATGAGTAATATCATTTTCACTTCCAAGAGGAGTAGTTAGAACTATTTTTATCCATTCTGGTTCTAACGGTAACGGGTCGGCAAACTTCTTAGAAATAATGGAATGCGATGCACCCGTATCAAATAAGACATAAGCACTTTTGGAACAAACTGTTAATGTACCTTCTACCAGACCACCTTCTTCTTGCTCGGTCTCCTTTATTGCATGAAGTCGAGCGTTCTTTGTCACCGGGCGTTTACCATCACCGGCTTGATAATTCATTAATGGACAATCGGGAATCCGATGTTCGCGACTCTCACAACGGAGACAAGCTCCTAATTTCCTCCAGCATTCTTCTGTCTTGTGACCAGCCTTGTCACAATGCTTGCATACTGTATTAGAAGGGGTAGTTGTGATAGAGAAAGGCTTGGTCTTTTTGAACTTATGGTCTTGAGAGGAAGAACCTCCATTATTGGGCCTCTTCTTGAAATTGGGTTTGAAAGAACCCGAACCCGTGACTTGTTCCTTCTTGTCTTTCCCACGGATTTTATCAGATAGTTCCGTGACATCTTCAAGTAGTTGAGCTCGGCGCACGATTTCAGAATAAACTTGAATATCCATCGGCGCTAGCTGAGTAATATAGTGGGGTTTAAGCCCATTAAGAAATCTTCGGGCTTTCATCTTCTCCGTGCTAATCAAATGTTTAGCATATCTAGACAACCTGGAGAACTGAGCTTCATAATCTGCTAATGACAAAGTCCGTTGCTTTAATGCAGCGAATTCTGCAGCCTTCTTTTCTTGGACTCGGTCCGAGAAATATTTAGCATTGAAGTATTCCACAAATTCTTCCCATGTTACTTGAGTAGGATCGATGGTTGCTTCAATAGACTCCCACCAGCATCTAGCATCCTTTTCTAACTGGAAAGTAGCTAATAACACCTTATCTTGGTCCGTGCATTACATGACACGGAATATACGTTCAATCTCCCGGACCCAATGCTCGGCATCGTCCGGATCGGTTGATCCCATAAACTTCGGGGGATTCATGCTCTTAAAAGCTTGGTGTAGGCTTCCAGCTCGTGGAGCACCACCCTGTGCTACCTGTTGTAGCACTTGAGTCATCCCTTGAAGGGTACGCTGCATGTTGTGCCATTGAGCACGTTCGGCAGCCATTATCCTACAATTACAATAACTAGATTAATACGTGATCGTATTTAAAGACTCGTACACTATGTTAAATTTAACCCTTGGTTCTACCCAATCTCACTGGTAAAAGGTTTATACTTATCCTTGGACTTGGGTTTTTCCTAGGAATTGAATACCCTAGGCTCTGATACCACAAAAACTGTCACGCCCCGAGCGCGGAAGATACCCGGAGATGCGTGACGAGTTTATATCAATCATGTCAATCAGAGAAATAGTGTATTCGACACAAAGACAGAGATGCGCAAAATAGCAAGATAACCCAATCCTTTATTTCATAATGGATAGACTATTACAAATCCAATACTCTGGTTAATAAAAAGAAAAGTACATAGTTGACTCAAGAAAATAGGAAAAAGACTAATTGACACTTGGACAAGCTCTAGCTCTTTCACTCGGGACCATTCCCATCCGATTGACTTCCATCGTCGTCGGACTTACCTGAAAAGTAAGGGACAAACGGAATGAGCGAACGCTCAGTAGGAAATTATATCTCAAGTACTAGCAAGGGGTTTAAGTAATTGCATCTTTCATGAATGCAATAAAGCTATGCATGCTCGCATAAAACGACAAGATAGAGCGAGGATGTAATATCAAGAATAAGATGAACTAATCATGAACTTTCAACAAGATACTCAAGATATTCAAGCAAGTACATTTAACAAGTCATGTCAAGAATTTTGGCTATCAGGTATCAAGCAAGCAAGTAATTACCCTTTCTCGGGCCACACATTTCATGTCAAGTCAAGTACGATTCAAGTACAAGATATGTGTGGAATGTCCAAATCAAGAAAGTAAAGTACTCGGTATAATGCCAGATACCTTATCATTTTAACTCCCATGGGCACAAGTACTTTCGGGTGCTCCTCCCAGGACCAGATCGGGCCCTATATGCGCAGGCATTTATCATGTGTTTTGACATCCACTCTTATATATATAGCCAATTTTTGAATTTCAATAATCAAGCTTGTAGACATGTATGACAACTTTGACAGAATGGAGTCCAAAAATATGACGAAGGACATAAAATGGCGATAATAACGGTATAATCACGATATCGATAAAACTAGGTAGAATATGGTTCCCTTAACTTGGGTACCATGACAAATCAATATGGACATTCTTTATATAGAATTGAGGTCCACATGAACAGTATATCAAAGGTAAGATACCCTCATTCTTATCATAGAATTGAGGTTTACAAGAACGACATGATATGGCATGATATCATCATCCCATTAAGAATTTCTTATGATATACTCTTTGTATAATTATAAGGGTCGGTATACCATGTTTCTTTAGATTGACATGGCAAAGATCGTGTAATGGGTTTTTTATGGTACAACCAGCTCAGTCGACCTTGAGGGAATCCAAGGTACGAGGAGTCTTACGGAGGTCTCTATGACTAACTCGCTACTCCAAAGGAACGGAATGTCCAATAGAGAGCTTGTATGTCAATGAGAATTGAGTGTGATCGATAAAATAATCGTGAAACGTGGGATTATACTCACGGAGTGGAGAATAGTGCCGATATATATATTATATAACATATGAAACCATCGGTTAACAGAAACAGTGGAAAATCAGTTTTACAGTAAAGTAACGACTTAAGTAGAGTCGTTTATCAAGTAATTAACGCCTAACAGAAGGGCGTTTACACAAGTTTCCATTTTTCAGAATTTCAATATTTCATTAATTTATCTAAAACGCGCCCTAGACAGGGGCGTTTCTTTGCAATGAGACGACTATAGTAGCAGGCGTCTTTTTATTTACAATATTTTACAGAACATATTTATTTCAGAAATTATCAAAAACGCGCCCTTGGCAGGGGCGTTAATCATTAAATTCTTATTTTTACAGAATATATTGTTCGGGATTTTAACAGAAAAGTGCCCTATGAAGGGGCGTTACTTTTCAATTCACGCCCTAGTATCGGGCGTTAGTCCAGTGAAAGACGACCTAGCCACGGTCGTGAATTCAAGAAATACCATGAATTTTCATGGGCAGTAATAATTTCAGGATAATAGAATTCATGGAGAACGAATGTATGGTCATGACAATAAAATTAACAGGTTGGAAGACATATGATCATGCATTATTGTAGAATCATGATTTCATAGATAATCAATTCTTAACATGGGTGATTAATGATTAAATGAAATTAACGCCTATGTACAGGGCGTCAAATCTAAAATTGACGACCTGATCAAGGTCGTTTCTTTACAAGTAGCGCCCTTGTTTGGGTCGCGTATTTCAAAATCACGCCCTTGGTAAGGACGTTCCTTTCAAAAATTCAACAGAAACGTTTAGAACTTAGGAAAACTATATGCAGGTGTATGCTCATATGATTTCACTACGATTCTTATATACTTTGGGCTACATACTTGAGAAAATCCTACCTGAAGACTTGAAGATTGATATGAAAGGGGGACGTTGTTGCTTCACAGCAACAATAACCACAGTAGGAGGAAGAGAAGGCTTTGGTGAAGAATCTTTGTTCTTCGGTTCTGTAACTCCTACAAGAACAGAAGAAGAAACATTAGTATTTCTTCATACTACCTGACCGAAAGTAAAAAGGGAAAAAGAACAATACCTTTGTTCTTCACGTACGCCGCCTTCTTAACCTATAACAGAAGAAGATGAAGAACTGTTAGTTCTTCATGTAACAGACGTAGATAATTAAATCAGAGGAACTATTCCTCTCTCTCACGTACCTTGCAGATTCCGAACGCCCAAATAGGTTTAGGGTTCGGCTGTCAAGAGTCTTTATAGGATTTTGGGAAATCCTATTAGGGTTAGTGATTGTGTGGAAGTAATACTTCCATGATAGAGTCATTACCACCTTTTAACTCTTTCTAATACTTATCCATTACCCTGGATAAGCTCCTGGGTCGAACGGTTCACGAATGGAATTAACGACTTTGGTCAGGTCGTCGATTCTTGAATTGACGACCTGCTTCAGGTCGTTTCTTAATAAGCGCCTTGTGTAAGGGCGTTCTTTTCTTTAAAACACGCCCAAGATTGGGGCGTTTCTTGGCCTTACCTTTTTTTGACGTTGGAATTTGACGCCGTGTGGTGAGGGCGTCACTTCTTGAATAACGCCTTTGATAGAGGCGTTTATTATTAAATTAACGCCTTAATGAGAGGCGTTATCTGCATCTTGGGTTTTATTCCTCCATTTAACCCTCTTCTTATTATCTGTATTATATATATTTTTTTAATTCATTTCAAATATTCATTTATCAGGGTTGCTACATAACACCGGGGGGAAAACTCCCATGGTGACATATCAGCGTCGCCCGGTGAGAAATATCCAGGGTCGTGGCCGGGGACGAGGACGTGGGCACTAAGGTCACCTAACTCTTGATCGTGTTATACTGTTTAGAGGGGAGGAGCTGGGTCCTATCCCGGAAACCCAAGTTCGGGGGATCCTTTTTATCCTCAGCTCCTCAGAGGGTTCAAGCCCCGTCCCAGAAGCTAAATTGGGTGGTGTCCCTTTTATAATCACCTCTTCTGATGAAGAAGAGGAGCCAGCCAAGCCGCCAGTGCGCGAGGAGGCATCGAAGCAGACTAGGCCCTTCGACAGCGTCGAGCCTACGAGCCAGGCAGTCCCTTCTAACAAGGGCCAACATGATGAACCTTTGTCATCTCCGGAGGAGTCTCTGGCACCGCTGTTCCAAGAAAATGAGGAGGGCCAGAATGGGCAGGAGAGCCCTTCTAAACGGGAGAAGCCTCGCCAGGCTCCGAAGACTCTGGCAGAGATCATCCCGCCATTTGACAAGACCTGCGCTCAGGCGGATCGTAAAATCATTCATCATATGAAGCGGTTTCCAACAAATGTCACCATTTGGGAAGCCATCGCTTAGAGCAAAGATCTCAGGGAGGCTCTTGTCAAGATACTTCAAGATCCGGAGGCCTATGAAGCCCATGTTACATAATTGCAAGCCCAAGCATATGAGGCATTTGCAGTCAGCATCTCCTTCACAGACAAAGACAAGTTGCTATCCTCTCTGTGCCAAAATCGCCCCTGATAAATGCGGGGGACGATTAATGGGCATGATGTGAATCACATTTTGGTCGACGCTGGAGCGGCCATTAACATCATGCCACTGAAGACTTTCTAGTCTTTATACTTGGCACCTTACTTACAAAAGGAGAGTGCGGTCAAAATCTCAGGATTCAACTAGGATTCCGAGGAGGCGCTTGGTTGGGTTGAAGTCAAGTTTGCCTTGGGTGATTTAGTCACCCAAGTGACATTCTATATTATCAACGCCGACACATCTTATAAGGTGCTACTTGGGAGGCCTTGGCTCCATGAAAATTGGGTGTCCCATCAACTCTGCACCAGTGCATTAAATATGCCAAGGGAAGGGAGTAACATATTGTCTTCGCAGATCAGGCTCCATTCCACCCTAATAAGTGCAACTTGGCTGATGTATCCCTATATTTTGGGGAGCATACTCTAGCAATCCCCGAGCCTATAAAAGACAAGGGGAAGTAAAAGGTAGACTTTGAAGCTAAGGAAGGATAGTTATTTACTGTCAACCAAGACTTGGCAAGATTGTACAGGCTAAGCCTCAAGGCCACCTCCAAGCCGACTCTTCTGGAAAGGCGAAGCGTTGACTTTGAAGCCAACCTCATAAGCCGTGTCATTGATCGGAGTATCTCCTTACCGCCCAAATGTGTTCAACTCTCATTCCAATAGGAAGAGTAGTAGGTGGAGCAGCTGAAAACCTTCACACTCTCCTATCAACAGAGAAGGAGCAACAAGGGCAAGGGAGACAAGTCGATCATCTTCTACAAAGGTGATCTAGTCCCACCGAGCCCTCTTGAGGACGATTTCGGCTGGGATACTCCCGCCAACAATGCACCAGAGCTAGTCTAGGAGATGGACGATATGTCGGAGCACATCAGGGAAATGTGTAAAAAGTAGCATATCCCGTAGGCTCGGGACCCCGCACGAGCGGCATATTTCCACCAACTGTAGAATCCTCCATAAGTCTATGGACAACCTCCTTCTCCCGCAAAGATACAAGGGGACTCGGCTATGACCAGGAGAGAGACTTCAAGGTCCACTACGCAGTCAATACCATAGGACTGCTACCTCCTCCTCGAGGGCAAACTGAAGTTGACTAAGGGAGTCCGGTGAGACGTCGATAACACCATCACCTTATCAGGAATCAACATTGATTACCTCCATGAGGGAAGGACAGCTCATCTTGTTAATCATCAACAAGATGAAGCCAGTCCTTTGACATCAAGTCGGGAGTAAGAGAGCTTCGAAGAGTTTGAAGTCTATGAAGCAAACACTGATGATGAGGGAGCCTTTGTCGACCTCCAACCAGCTCCACCGGAGCTTGAAGATGGTGGTCAAGAAACTGTGGAAGAGTTGATCGAGATCAATCTTGGAAGCAAAGGAGACCATCGGCCAACCTTCATAAGTGCCCTCCTCAGCGAGAAAGAAAGGTAGTCTTATCGACAGCTCGTAGAAGAGTTCATGGATTATTTTGCCTAGACTTATAAAGAAATGCCTGGGCTCGACACTTCTGTGGCTGAACACGAGCTGGCAATACTTCTAATAGTAAAGCCAGTCGAGCAAGCCCAATGGCGTATATGCCACGAGCTAGAATTAAAAGTCAATACTGAGGTTGACAAGATGCTCAATGTGGACTTCATAGAGCCCTGCATGTACCCTGTGGGGCTCGCTAATATAGTCCTTGTCAAGAAGAAGAATGGCCAGGTCTGAGTCTGCATCGACTTCAGAGATTTGAACAAGGCATGCCCAAAGGATGACTTCCCTGTCCTAATCACTGAGACAATGGTTGACAAGACCACTGGTCACAAAGCCTTATCTTTCATGGATGGGTTGTTGGGCTATAATCAAATCCGCATGGCCATCAAAGACAAAGGCCATACAACCTTTCAATCTCATAAGGGGATCTTCAGGTACAAAAGGATGTTGTTCGGCCTGAAGAATGCTGGTGCAACCTATCAAAGGGCCATGACCAAGATTTTCGACGAGATGCTACATGACCTTGTTGAATGCTACGTCGATGATCTGGTCGTCAAGATGAAGAAGCGGGAGGATCACTTGACTGACTTGCGTCGAGTCTTCAAAAGGCTCCAGCAAAACCAGCTCAAGATGAATCTGATGAAATGTGACGTTGGCGTCTCTAGTGGCAAGTTCCTTGGATTCATTATCCGGTACCAAGACATAGAAATCGATCCTGAAAAAATCAAGGCCATAAGAGGATTACCCCCACCTATAAACTTGACAGAGCTCAGATCTTTGCAAGGAAGGCTCGCCTATATTTGGCGATTCATTTCTAACCTCTCAGGGAGATGCTTGCCTTTCGGCAAACTGATGAGGAGAGGAGCACCCTTCTTATGGGACGAGGACTGTTAGAAGGCCTTCGAGGAAATCAAGGAGTACCTATTGACTCCTCCAGTCTTAGGGGCACCTATCAGAGGGAAGCCCCTTATTCTTTATATTGTTGCCATAGATGCCTCCTTGGCGGCACTTTTAGCCAAGATCAATGACGAGGGCAAGGAGCAACCACTATGCTACCTTAGTCGAAAGCTGATCGGGCCTGAGCATCGGTATGCTCCTATGGAAAAGGTGTGCCTGGCTTTAGTATTTACTGTCAAGAAGCTAAGGCACTACCTTCTAGCTCACAGGGTGGAACTCATCTCAAAATGTGATCCACTCAAATTTCTACTCAGTCAACCCATCCTCTCTGGTAGGCTCGGCAAGTGGGCACTCATCCTCATGGAATTCGGTATCACCTTCGTCCCACACAAGGCGATCAAGGGACATGGAATGGCAGAGTTCATAGCTGTATACCCTGTGCCAGAAGATTCGCCACTTAACTTTGAGTTACCCGATGAAGAGGTGTTGGTGCCTTCTAAAAAAACCGGGGAGCATCTTGAAAACGTCCCACTATAGATGGAGCCGGGTGTCCTCACCCTCGACTTCCCATATTGGGAGTTGTACTTTGATGGTGCCTCTCGGATAGTCAAAAGGGCTGGTGGCCTCACAGACTTTGTCTCAGGCGCGGGGATAGTCTTTGTATCTCCACAAGGCGGCATTCTCCATAACTCTTGTGCTCTTATGATGTCATTGACTAATAATGAGGTAGAGTATGAAGCATTAATTATTGGGCTTCAACTGGCGCTGGAGATGGACATTAAGTGCATCTAAGTCTATGGGGATTATCAGCTCGTCATTCGACAAGTATTAGGCGACTATGACGTCCGAAAAAAGGAGCTCATTCCCTACCATGCATCCGTCATGAGGCTGAAGGAGAAATTCTACCTCTTTGAAATAGGCCACGTCCCAAGGGGCAGTAATTCCCAAGCTGACGCTTTGGCAAAATTGGCAGCAGCCTTAAAGCTCCCGCCTGAGGGAGAGTTGAATATTACTGTCAGACACCAAAGGCTCATGCCAAGTGTGTTCGATGAAGAATCTGACCTCATTGTCTATGAGGTCAATAACATTCAAGAGGAGAATGCTCCCGAAGAATAAGACTTGCGTGAGCCAATTATAAAGATAAAGAACGGCTGGCTTCCTCCGGATCAGGCTCAGAGGGTGCAAATTGCTACACATGGCGACATGCTACCATCTGATTAATGGTCTGCTCTTCAGGCTTGTCCATGAAAAGGACCGGTCGATCCTCCTACGGTGCCTTTCATCTAAGGAGGTGAAGACCGTGATGCACGAGGTCCACTCCATATTGTGCGGGGCTCGTCAAGCAGGAGCCAAAATGAAAAATAGTATTAAGTTCAAAGGGTTTTATTGGCCCACTATGTACGAAAATTTCAACCAATATGCATGTACATGTCACCAATGCCAAGCATTCGGGCCAGTGCCTCGGAGGCCGCCTAATCCACTCCATCCAATCGCGCCTACTTGGCCGTTTGTAGAGTGGGGCATGGACATTGTGGGACCATTCTCGCCATCATCTCAAGGCCACAAGTTTATATTGGCCGTCACTGATTACTTCTCTAGATGGGCAGAAGCCATCACGCTATGAGAAGTTACAGGAGAAATAGTTGCCCGCTTCGTAAGGCACTACATTATATACAGATTTGGCACCCCCAATCGGATTATATCGGACAATGGCACACCTTTTAGGAACAAGACTATTTATGCTTTGGCATCCAAATTCCATATTGACTGGAGGACATCGTCTGTCTACAACCCCCAAGCCAACGGGTTGGCTGAGGCCTTCAACAAAACCCTTTGTAAGCTACTATCCAAGATAGTAGGTGGCCACAAACGGGATTGGGGTGAGAAGGTCCACGAAGCCCTATGGGCCTACCGGACTATTTACAAAACCCATACTGGTTGCTCCCCATTCTCCTTGGTCTACGGAGCCGAGGCGGTCATCCCTGTGGAAATCGAGCTGGCATCTTATCGCGTTGCTGTTCACGCCAGACTATCGGGCCAGGACCAATCTGAAATAGAAAGAAGGCTTGAGGAACTATCCAACTTTGAAGGTGAAAGACTCAAAGCCCATAAACACTTACAAGTGTATGAAGCCCGAATGACACGTGCTTATGATAAGCTGGTCAAGCAAAGGGCATTCAAGAAAGGCAACCTCGTCATGGTCAAAGAAAAAGAGGTCCTAGTGAGAAGAACCAGCGGCAAACTCCAGCCCAATTGGCGTGGACCTTACGTCATCCAGAAGGTCTATGGAGGGGCCTATACGGTCGCCGACCATAAGGGAAACAATCCTTTCCCTCCTCTCAATGGCAAGCACAAGAAGCTCTACCATGTGTCACCACAAGAGTTTCTATAGCAGTCCTCACAGGACATACCTCTCCCCAGTGAAGGTTCAAGTTTTAAAAAAAATGGGGTTAAAAATATTGATACTCCGACAGACTTAGTCACCCTTCAAGGGTTGTCTAAGGGCAAAAAGGCCACAAACTCGACTAAGGTGAAAACTCGCAAGGGCATCTCGGCTAAAAATGGGAAACCCCTCGGTGTGAAAACCCACAAGGGCACACCGGAAAAAGTTAAAGGGGGGCAGTCTCGACAAAAACCTGAAAGGGCAGTGAGGTTGGTAATGTAAAAAAAGAAAGAGAGAGAGAATCATCTTTCAACATGCTTTACGGATGGCTCTAAGTCAAGAACTCCACCCTATAATGGTGAAGGTATTATAATGATGCTTTGGCCATATCTCCTATGTCGTCTTGCGACACCCAGTCCCACCAGGGCGTCCCGACATTGTTATACTCCGTCCCACCGGGATCACTAGCATTTGAACCCTTGGATTTGTTTCATATGCCCCATCTGGGCTGTCAAATCCATCTCTTTTTCTTACTGGGTTGACTCTCATGTCTCTTGGCTAGTCAACCTCACTCACATTTTCAATTCTGGATTTGACTCTTATGCCCCTACGGGCTGTCAAGTCTATCCATTTCCTTTCAAGAGTTGACTCATACGTCCCTCGGCATGTCTGCTCCACTCATATTTTGGACTTCCCGGGGTTTGGATCCTGTGTCTCTCCGGGCTATCCAATTCTCCCCTCTAGTCCCATCGCGCTCGGCCTATGCATGCCCCTTTCAGGCTGCCGACCCACCTCGCCTATCGGCATCCAGGTTTAACTTATACGTATCCTTCGTGTTGTTAAATCCACTGACTTTTTGTCCCACCGGGTCTTGCCTATGTATGTGCCCTCTCGGGCCACCGACCCATCTCTTGCCTATCGGCTTTTGAGTTTGACTCTCACTTCCCACTAGGGCTGTCAAACCCATCTTTTCCTTCTTCTGGGTCTGGCCTATGTATGTCCCCTCTCGGGCCACCGACTCATCTTTTGCCTATCGACTTTCAGGTTTGACTCTCACGTCCCACTAGGGCTGTCAAACCCATCTTTTCCTTCTTCTGGATCTATCCTATGCATGTCCCTTTCGGGCTGCCAACCCATCTCGCCTATCGGCTTTTGGGTTTGACGTCCACATCCCACTAGGGCTGTCAAATCCATTTGTATCTTTTTCTGGGTTTGGCCTGTGCATGTCCTTTTCGGGCTGCCAACCCCTCTCTCCTCTTGACCTCCAGCATGACTCATACACCCCACTGGGATTGTCAAGTTCATTCTTTTGTCTCCACAGGATTGGCCTGTGCATGTCCTTCTCAGGCTGCCAACCCTATTTGCCTATCGGCTTGCGAATTTGATTCATATGTCTCACCCGGGCTGTCAAATCCCCTCTTTTTCATCCCACTGGGCTTGGCCTATGTATGTCCCTTTCGGGCTACGAACCCACTTTACCTATCGGCTCTCAGGTTTAATCCACATGTTCCTTTTCAACTCTTAAACCTACTCCTTTGCTGTCCCAATCAGGCTTGGCCTATGCACACCCTCCTCAGGTTGCCAGCCCATTCGACCGATCAATTTTTAGATTTGACTAAGCACGTCCCACTAGGGCAGTCAAATCCACCCACTTGTCCCACTGGTGCGGCACACATGTCCCTCCAGGAATGCCAAACCCTCTCTGCCTTTTGGCATTATAGGTATTCAAAAAAAATGGGGCTAAAAATATTGGGCTCCAGCAGACTTGGTTGTTTCCGTTAGGGAAGCAATCAAGGGCAAAAAGGTTTTAACCCGGCTAAGGTGAAAACCCGAGAGGGTGCCTTAGGTAAAAATGGGTACCCCTCAGTGTAAAAACCCATGAGAGTGCACCGAAAAAAGCTAAAGGGGGCTAGTCTTGGCAAAAACCCGAAAGGGCGGTAGGGCTGGTAAAGTGACAAAAAAAATAAAAAAGTGACCAAAAAAATAAAACAAAAAAAATAAAAAAAAAGAGCATACATGCTAGAGGATAGAAGTAAAAGTTACTGAGCTCTGTCCTTTATTCATCAACATCATCAAAGAAAGGAACTCGAGACAAGCTCTTGGGATAGCTGAGATAAGAATGGGCAAAATACAAAAGCCCTACATACAAGAATGTACCAAAGTCCATCAATCACCAAACTCGCTCCTCCTCAGGTCCTGTAAGATGTAAATGTAATCTGATCTCCCGCCCCCAAACTATGAGCATACACATATAAACATGAACATGTAAATGTGAAACATGGACAATGAGAAGCAATGGGCAATAAAGAATAGAGAAACCTGACCGTGATCCCCACCAAAGTTCTACAGCACCAAAAGAATGAAGGAAGGACGAAGACGATGCCGTACACCTTGGAAAATGGGGAAGAAGATGCGGCCCGAAGATGAACCTCTACAACATGTGATCGCGCCTCAAAGGGAATTCGGGGAACCGATGTGGGTGCACCTCCTCACCTCCTAGCCGACTAGAAAGCAAGGGCCTCACATTCTATTGATAATCTCCTACAAAACAAAGCCACGAAAATAAGAGAAAACCCATTAGAATTTGAAGTGTAGCATATGCCCCGAAGTGGTAAAATAGCATGAAAGAAAGGGGGAGAACACACCGGGGGAGGGTTTTTAACCCCTATAAACGGGTGCAAACAAAAGGTGAGAGTGTTGTGCATGCATGGGGTTTAAAATCATGAAATTTGATGAGGGGAATAGGGATAAAAGTGCTATGAAAAATGGAGAAAAATGCAAAACGTGCAGAAACCGTGCAGAAACTAAGTGTAAAGGCTATGATGATTTGTGAAAAATGGGAGAAGGGAACTAAGCATAGGAGTGATGGAAAAGAGCCCAGGATAGTGGAAAACGAAGATGATACTCCCATCAACAGGTTGGAGTCGGAGCAGGAGGTAGACAACGTAGCATGGCTCCGCCCCGGACCAACAAAGAGCGTCCCGCCGCGGAGTTGTAGCAGGAAAATAGAACCTGTGATGATTTGTATGAAGTAGGGGCGAAGTTAGGAGGGCAAACGATGATGAAATCGAGTAAATAAGGGACCAAAATGAAGCCTATACTTCCCTCAATAACCTGGGGTCGAAGGGTAGAGTCAAAAATTTGGCATGGCTTCACCCCAGGTCGAAAAAGAGCCCCCCGTCGCGTAGGCCAACTGGGCATCTATTTATAGAAAAATCCTGGAACCCCAAACTTTCTGCTGCGATTGTGGAGGATAGAGTCCACCAAATCTCGAGATCTCTGGATCAATCTCGAGATAATAGTTAAGATAAGACTTAATAACAAATGTGACTCTTTTTGGTGGAAGGATCTGGAAGATATGGCTCTTGGAAGAAGGCCCTGGAACCTAATCTGGCAGAGTTTGTGTTATACGAAATGCATGAAACCTTGATATTACGGCCAAGATTCTAGGAGATATATCCCATTAAAATTCATGTTCTATATACCACACTCGAGACAATACAAAGGGCAAGAGATAGAAACAAATGGGGCTCAATTTTATGGAGTATTCTGGAAGATAGAGCCTTAACAGGGTGGCCTCGTTGAACAGAAGTCTGTCTTAGAGTCCAGCGGCGAAGAAGACGGAGTTCAGGGTCATCTGGACTCTCTATCATAGAGACGGTCTATCGCGCGGCCATGTTTGGTAAGAAACGGTCATGACTGGACCACATATATCATGAAGAACAGAGTCGTTGGCGAACACGGCACGTCAGGTAAAACTGGCTAAAAACGGTCTAGCAAATGACCACTTCTGGTTAAAAACGGTCTAGTGGGTGACCTCCTTCTGAAAACGGTCCTCTGGGTGACCTCCTTCTGGTTAAAAATGGTCCAGTGGGTGACCAGCTTCTGAAAATGGTCCTCTGGGTGACCTCCTTCTGAAAACGGTCCTCTCGGTGACCTCTTTCTGGGTAAAGACAGTAGAGTTTGAAAATTGGAGAATATCTCAAAAACGGTGTAGAACTAACAAAAGTGGTAGAAGAAGAAATTGTAGATAACTGAAAAATGAACAACTTTTATAAAGAAAGTATGATAGAAAGATGATCACAAGAGAGAGAAAATGGGGTAAGAATAGAGAGAAAAAAATTTGGGACACAGGTGAATAGCGCAGCACGTCGGAAAAATGTGAATAACTTGAAATCGGTGAAGAACTGGCTAATGCCGTAGAAGAATAAAATGTATAGCTTTAAAAAGTGAACAATGTTGGTGAAGGGCACTTAATGAATAGAGGAAGGGAAGGGGATGAAAAAAAGGGCCATTTTCAAGACTGCACAGCGAAAGGGTCTGAATGCTTGATGGAAGTTGACCTAAATGGGTCGTAAGTCGACTTGGAAAGTCGGAAGTTGATACAATAAGCTCCATGGCTCTAAGAAATCATGATATCCAAGGCTCAACGGGAATGGAACTATGAAATGAAGGCTCCAAAATAATGGGTAATTCAGGACATCAAAAATGATGAATAAGAGAAATGACGCAACTTGCGAGTTAAAAATGGGTGTCAATAGATGCCCCTCCTTGATGTTCGCTTTGCAAGGGAATAAGCGAAGGTGATGCGGAGGTGAAATGAAAAGGAGATGGAGCGAAAGCGACAACGGCGACAAATGGAGATGTCGCGGAGATGAAGCGGAGAGAACTGAAAAGCGGGCATCAAGGCAAAAGTCACCCGTCACAACCAACAAGTGATAGGAATTCTCCCGAAAATGCCGAACTAACCACCTGGAATGGATGACAAGGATGAAACATGTCTGGAAAGACTAATCTAAAAAGAAAAAAGGAAACCCGACCATCCTGATTGGGGACACAATCCACAGACAATGAGGGGGTCAGAAAGAGCACAACGTAAAATGTAGGAGAAATATAACTGAGATAAAATTCAGACAGGAATCACGCTGGCCAATCAGACCAAGCGGGCAGATCAGAGAAGACGTTCAAATTCAGAGTGGAAAGAAGATCTCTTATCCAAGAGAATTGAAGTGCAATTAACCGTTGTTGAGGAAAAACCTTGAACGAATCACGAGGCGTGAGTGCTCAAAAAATGACATGATGCATGTTGGGCAAAAAAAAAGAAATCATCAAAATGAATGCAAAGAAAGATAAAATAGAATGTATTAAAGGATAATATTGCTAGACTGAGCCAAGACAAGGTTAACAGTCTTCTTGCAACCACGGCGTGCGAGATAGAGTCCATCGTCCCCCACCCAACTCAACCGAGCGGCCTATCCAACGATTAACCGTATGGTCCTAGATCATCATCGTTTTTGTTAAAGGGGAACATCAGATCCCAGAACACATGGGCAACCAGCCAGTCCTTGAGAGGCTATAATAATGTAGATACCATATAGTAATGTAACAATGAGCAGGGATAGAGAGCCATACCGGACTTACCAGCCAAGTGAAGCGGCATTTTTTTAGAGTTTCTGATTTTATATGACACAAACACACAAAGAGATAAGCAAAACATAGTAATAACATAACCACAAAATGAACGAAGAATAAGACAACATAGTATAACAACATAACGAAGGATGAACTAACTTACGAATATATGCAAAGCACCACATTAACAAACAACAAGCATGAGAACGGAGAAAATGGTGGGGCATGACAACGCGCGGCGGGACAACGTACACAGTTTGGATCAGAACATAGCGGGACAACGCACCATGCGGAACGAAACCACATGTAGTGGGATAGAGATACGTTGGACAAGGACATCTAAGATAACCACAAGGGAGATGGCATAACACATGTGAAACAACCACATGGGACAAGGACACATGCAACACATGGTGGAACGAGACAACACGTGGAACTAGAATATGCATGAGATGACCATAGGTAGGACAAGGACACCTAGACGACGACCACATGGGGACAACACGGGATATGACAAATATGTTCTTCAATCAAGCCCAAGATCTGACGAAGTAGAACCGCCAGGTTCACGATCGTAAGGCAAAACCCTCTCTCACAAAGATATGATCAAAAGCTAAGCGAAGCAAAGCATGAGAAGGACATGGGCTTCGGAACAGATCGAGGGACAAGTTTGAAGAAAGAGAGAGCAGATCAGAAAAATAGGAACAAGAGGTAGAGCAAAAGATAGAGCCAGGAAGCTTGAAGACCTACGACCTGCACACTTAGCAAACAAATCATACCTGTCTTTAAAATAACAAATAAAAAGGAACAGAAGACAAACATTTTTGAATTTTTGACAATTTTTTTTGATTTTTTTTATTTTGAACAATATTTGATTTTTTTGTATTTTGAACAATATTTGATTTTTTTGTTTTTTTATCTGATTTTTTTGGATTTTAGAAATATCTAATTTTTTTTAGATTTTTTTTCAAAAAACTATCTGCAGCAACCAAGGACAGGTTCAAACTACTGGCCAAGGGTCGGTGTTCCTCCCCCTCTTGTTAAAGATTTCTCTTGAGCAGGGCGTGTATTTGAGAGTGGCTCACTATAATCAACCGCTTCCAAAGAACGGTGCCCCTACTAAGGCCATCCCGGGATTCATCCCAGCCTAAGAGGGAGGAATAGAAGAAAATCGAGAGACAAGCTTTGTGCAGGATAGAAGATATCAGGATTCGACTTCCTTCTAAGGCACCACCCCTCAAAGAGTAGGTCTGTTGCGCCGGAGCTTTGAGTCTTTAATCATAATTTTACATTGATTTTCATATAAAATTTTGACATAGCCCTTATTGGATAGATATTGAAATAAAGCTCACTTTTGATTTTGATACACACATGATGCGGCACTATCCTTCACCGTCTTACGCGAACCTCATCTCTTGCCTGAGGAAAAGCAGGCCCGGTTACTAGGATTAGGGGCATTTTTCATAGTGTTTTTCATTCATTTCTTTTTCTAGGACTGTCCCTATTTGAAACCTCTCTCGTATTGGGGAATGCCTAGGTTGTTTATTTCATCCGCTGATCTCTTGCCCCTGCACTTGGCCGAGTAAAGAAGAGAAAAGGCCCTCATGCATACCCATAGTATGGCCAAAGCAGCAACGGTGTTGCTTCAGAGGGATCGGCTATGACTCGCCGTGAAGTGTGTGAGAAATCCATGCAAAAAGGACATCCTCGACAACAGAGGAAAGAACTAGACTCCTAGTGCGAAGCTATCACCAGCCTAAGGTGCTGCAGAAGCGAACCCATTTGACTAAACTAAACCTTACTAAGCCACTCAAACGTGTGAAGGAACCGATATTATGACCATGCGCACGAATAATAAGAGTGATAATGATGATAACATATTCTTGCACAATATAAAGGATACCTTGTAAACATGGAGCGAAAATCAGTGTCCTGAAGAAATTTTGACCAGCGAACTTCGCGTAATGTGAACTTGATATTCCTTGCTTGATGGGACAAAAAATGGAGAGGATAGCAAGGACTTGAAGATTCGTCTACACGGAGGAGTGGCAGACATCAAACTAGACGAAGAGGAATGAAAGAAAGAGAGACGAGGGCTAGAACTCCCTCGTTAAAATATAGAGACCTTGATGACAAGGAACCAAATACAGAATAAACAGATATTAGCTGAGATCAATGTGGGCTAAAGTCTCGAAAACAACAAGAAAAAGGGTGAGAACCCCGAAAGGGTGAAGAGGAGGGAATAGATAAATCATGAGAAGATTGTGGCAAAGATAAGGGGGAAGAGGAGTGATCATCCGACGTGGTCAGAGAAAAGGAATTAGAATCACCAAACAAGGTCGGGGAAGAAAAACGATAAACACCCGACATGGTCGGGGAAAGAGAATGAGAAGTCGAACCCGGGGATACAAGGGGAGGAGAATCAGAGGAGGACACAGGCTGAGGCCAAGAATGGTGAGGAGATGGAAAGTCCGGAGGCTCCGGATAGGAAAAGGAAGAGCGGGGATTCGCGGACTCGAGATGTGAGGAGAGAATCGTGGAGAGAGAATTAGGAGAGGGAAGATACACCACCCAGGGGTGGGAACCGAGCAGAAGAAATGATGAGTAAAATGAAGAAGAAGTAAGAGAAGTGGACCCCTGAGTGCACAACTGACGGCCCTTAAATTTGTGCCGCCGCCTCTTCTTAGCAGAAATTTCCTTGTAATGGGCTTGCTTGGCACAGGCTTGGACCCTCGGGCTCCTCATCTTGAAATGTCTTCTCAAATAACGGGTCCATCTTGTAGACGGCCTTGCCTGATTATGAACATGCGTCTTCATTGGGGCGGTTGCCCCTAGACACCCGGTGCTAACATCATGTGGACATTCTTTAACAACTAACTCCTCAAATGAATAAATATCAGAAAACCTTGGAGTTTTGTCACTTGGCACTAGCAGCATGAGATTTGGCATCTTCACTCGGCAATCGGCCTTGAAGCATAACTCCCCTACCAGAAGAGCAGGACGAAGCTGAGGGAGATCAATGCGCGACATTGACATGGCCGGCTTACCAATAAACCAAGGGAGATTGCATAACAAGTGCATAACATCCTTAGAAAATCTTGAAAATACGGCCAATTGCCCCTTGAATATGGAATTCATCATTTCCTTGGCAGTCGTCTGAGTTAGCACAATCCGAGTAGAGAACCCCTCTTAGCCAGTGAACTGAACAGCAATGGAGCGAGGAGAAATAACAGCATTGATAGTGAATCCCCCGGCGAGCAATGAGATTGCCACCGGCCTCGCTTGTGAAGAAACTGGCACTAGTGCAAGGGAACTCTTCTCAGCAGCCGTCTCCATAAGAAATGCAGGCTCACTCTCCCCAAAATGGCTAGGGACAAAGACCTGGATCGGCATTCGGTAAATGAAATCTTGAATCTTGAAATGCATAACCGGCAACGAATTATCCTGATCCGGCTCATCATCTCCCTGGGGACTAGACCCGAGGGGCACCAGAGGTAGCGCGCACCCACTCTGTGGGGGTGGAAATAGGTGGAGAAAGGGGTGGAGAAGGCTTGGAAAGCGTGGGTGAAGGTTTATAAGGTGTAGAGACCTCGGGCGGTGGAGGGATAGCGGCGATAATAGGCTCGGGTGGAGTTAAAGGAAAAGGTGGAAGTGTAGAAGCGGGTAAAGGCGAAGGTGGAGGTCTAGGTGTAGGTATAGCCTGCTCAAGCTCGGGCAACGATGGCGAAGGGGATGGAAAAGGTGGTGGAGATGGTGGAGGTGATGAGATAGGGGAGGCGGTGAAGGCGGTGGTGATGGGTTAGGCAATGCTGACGGTGGTGGAGATGGTGATGCAGGCAATGAAGGTAGTGGAGGTAGTGAAGGGTTAGGCAATGGTAACAGTGGTGGAGATGGTGATGCAGGCAATGAAGGTAGTGGAGGTGGTGCCGGTGATGAAGAGGGTGAAGAGGAGGGTCACGGCGCCCACCGTCTACGTATCGGCATGACCCGCCGGGCGGCGTTTAGAGTGGAAGTGGTGGTAATGGAAATGGAGGAGGAAAGGGTGGCACTTGCCTGAGTAGAGGCTTGGGTTGGTGGAGGTTGTGGAGGTTGAGTAGCAGATGGTGAAGGTGAGGGGGTAGGTGGAGATGAAGAGGGTAGTGAGGTAGGCAAAAGCATAGGTGAGGGAACAGGTGATGGAGTAGGTGACAGAGCGGGTGCAATGCTAGAGAAAGAATCGCAGGGGTGCCCCTGGTCTTGTAGTGGAGACGACTGCCTAGGCGACGACTGCTGCTGCTGCTCGCTACGGAGATTTAAAATAACTTCATGCATGGTAGCCCAATCAACCATCTTCTTATCTTCCAAATCATAAACAAGTTCCTGAAACTCGGGGCAATCCTCAACCACATGCCCCTACTGGCGGTGAAATTCACAATATTGAAACATATTCCCTGCCGCGGGTCGTCAAGGCACAACCGGAGGGGCTGCAACGCGTGAGCGGCCATCAAAGCCCTGAAAATATCTATAAAAGACTACGGCAAATATGGAGAAGGAGCTCGCTTTGGGCACGGCAGATGCCGAGGGATATGGGAAGGTGATGGAGAAGGTTGCGGTGGTGGAAGCGGAGGTTGCGTAGGCAAAGGCGCATGGCAACTGGTGGAGGGACTAGGTGGAGGCACGTGTGGAGAGGGAATATAGTGGACGGCATCTACCTGCTAGGGGTGTGATGTTCCCTTGACTGGAGGGGAATAGACAGGCGGAGACACATATGTGGAGGTGGAGGGCTGACTCATGGAGGGTTGATGTGTGGGTTGACTCATGGAGAGTGTATAAGCGGGAGTAGAGGGCCGACTCATGGAAGGATATATGGTGCAGGGTTGACTCATGGGAGATGATGGACAGGAGGCATATGTGGGCGTAGAAGGTGAAGGAGACTCAGGGTCAAGGGAATTATGAAGTTGTTGGTGGATGAAGCGGGCTCGGCTATACAATTGTCGCCAAGAGGTGACATCATTCAAGGCTAAGATAAAGTGGTACTCGGGCGTTGCATTAGAAATGAGCATTTTGATCTGTTCTCCCTTCGAAATATGTCTTGGGACTTGCACGGCCAGGCGACGCCAGCGGTCGGTGAAGGTAGAGAACTCCTCGTCGGGCTTCATCTTCTCATGGGCCAGATCAACCATGGAATACTTGGGCCAACCTGGTCTTGAAACTGTTGAAGAAATTTCTCTTGAACGACTTGAAAATCCATAATCTGCTCTTGCAGAAGAGAAAAGAACCAATCCCGAGCCGGGCCTTCCAATGACAGACCGAATAGATAAGCCATCATGTGTTGGTCATGTCGAAACTGGGCCGACTCATAAATGAACTCCTTTAAGTTCACGTAGGGGTCACCAACTCCACCATAACGACGATACGCGGGAATTTGTGAATGCGGTGGGAGCTGAAGACCTTCAAATGCAAACGGGACACTCAAGGAGGATTTGGGATCAATTCGGTGTTGTAGCTCATCAAGCTGGCGTTGGGTTTGAGCAATCATCTCCTCAATGGGGAGATATCGGGAAGGATGCAAACCAGCATGAACAAGAGAGTGTGAATTTAGACCAGAATTATAGTATTGGGCCAAATGAGGGCATCCAGACTGAGAAGAAGAGAAGCCCATCCCAGGAGTGGAAGGATATGTGGGCCTAGAAGAATCATGAACATGAGAATATACCCATTGGGCCAGCAGCAACATGGGTAGAAGGAGTGGGCCCATTAAGAGAAGTAGGCCCATAAAGAGAATAAGAAGGCCCGTTAAGAGAAGTAGGCCCATGAGGATGATTTTCAACGAGACTTTGGGCTTGTGCCGGGTCCATTTGGAAAATGAGGCCTAATAAGTGGGCCATGGGATTGGCCTGCTCCTTGGACGGATCAGAGGGACCACAAGGAGATGGGCCGGCGTGGGAAGAGGAATCCACGCGGGAATAGGAGGATGAAGAAAGACGGTACAATGGATTAATGTGGCGCTCCATGAGGGCAAATGGAGACTAAATACAAGGAAAATTGGGAAAATACAATGAGGGAAGTAAGGGCTCGAGGGTCAAAGAGGGGGGTTGACTCAATAATGCAAAGGAAGAAAAAAGGGACCTACAGAATGGACTAGCCTAGATGGGCCTAATGATAAGACCTACATGGGCAGTGGGGGATGCAACACAAAATAACACAAATGGACTTGGACAAGCCCAAACACCATTAATAATATGAAGGATTTCACCCAAGTCAAACAAGTTAATATGATGGGAAATATTTTATTGTCCAAGTTTTGGGTGGGCCTTTTAATGATTTAAATTGAGATTAATTCCCTCAAGATAGGTATCCTATAGGGAATAAGGTCCAAACTTTGAGTTGACTAAGGTTAATTCCTTCACACGTTATGCAAATGCGAAACTATGGGGTGAAAAGGTACAATCGGCCCGGCTTCTGTGTGGGAATCCACGGCTCGCGGAGACTTACGGAGGTCCCGGATAAGATCACCTAGTCGAGCCCAAGGAATATGGGAGCGAGAGGATCACTTACCGAGGGGAATGCAACTGTAATATGCCAATATGCATGATCCTATGTGCACCGGAGTGCATGTAATTTCTAGCCTAAGTCTAGCACATCAAGACAATCACAAAATCACGTTAACATCACAAAATGCATGAAAAATGTAAGACAATATGAACGACAGCAATGCAATACCACAAACAGAGACAATTAGGCACTAAAAGATAGAAAAAATTATCAAAGAACAACGTACCATTGTGTTTGCCCCCAGACCTACAAGTGAGTTTTACGCATAAAATGCAAAAGCAATGCAATACCACAAACAGAGACAATTAGGCACTAAAAGATAGAAAAAATTATCAAAGAACAACGTACCATTGTGTTTGCCCCCAGACCTACAAGTGAGTTTTATGCATAAAATGCAAAAATGAGGGCAATATTTAACTATGCAAATGAAGTCCAATGCATGCAAACAGTGTATGGATGCAAAGATAATATAAAAGACTATGCAATGGAACCAAAAAATAGCCGAAACAGACCCTGGAAGGCAATTTAGATCAGCAAAGAAAACGGGCTTGTGAATCTGTCCCGAATCTGCCTACAGACCAGATGCAGAAAATGTAAAAATGAAGGCAATTTTTAAATATGCAAATGATGTCCAAATGATGCAAACTTTATATGTATGGAAAGACAATACAAAGGATAACACAATGCAATAAAAACCAGCCCAATCCGATGTCAGGAGACAAAGTTATGCATGAATAAACAAGGCCCCTGTGAGCAGTGCGCCTGTCCCGCCAGAACCAAGAAAAGGTCTACTAGATGACCATTTTTAACATAGTTGTGGTCTACTGGACTACCGCCATAGACTTGGGCGGCCCTGGGAGAGCCGCTACTAACCCCAGAGTGCCGAGGTGATCCTTGATTGGCCCCTCGCAAGGCTAGGCGGCCCTGCGATAGACAGCGACTCCCTGACAAATCCGAAACTGGACAAAACAGTGGAAAAATGATGGAAATGCTACCCATACATGCACAAACACCTGCCAAACTTTGCAAGACACTAAAAAAATATGATGGGCACTAGATGTCCCACTGTGATCGCCAAAAATGGTAAGATGTAAATGTAATATAATATCCCGCCCCCAAACTATGAGCATATACATATAAACATGAACATGTAAACGTGAAACATGGACAATGAGAAGCAATGGGCGATAAAGAATAGAGAAACCTGACCATGATCGCCACCAAAGTTCTACAGCACCAAAAGAATGAAGGAAGGATGAAGACGATGCAGTACACCTTGGAAAATGGGGAAGAAGATGCGGCACGAAGATGAACTGCTACAACATGTGATCGCGCCTCAAAGGGAATGCGGGGAACCGATGTGGGTGCACCTCCTCGCTGGCTAGAAAGCAAGGGCCTCACGTTCTATTGATAATCTTCTGCAAAACAAAGCCACGAAAAGAAGAGAAAACCCATTAGAATTTGAAGTGTAGCATATGCCTCGAAGTGGTAAAAAAAAAGGAAGAACGCACCGGGGGAGGGTTTTTAACCCCTATAAATGGGTGCAAACGAAAAGGTGGGAGTGTTGTGCATGCATGTGATTTAAAATCACGAAATTTGATGAGGGAAATAGGGAGAAAAGTGCTATGCAAAATGGAGAAAAATGCAAAATGTGCAGAAACCATGCAGAAACTAAGTGTAAAGGCTGTGATGATTTGTGAAAAGTGGGAGAAGGGAACTAAGCATAGGAGTGAAGGAAAAGAGCCCAGGGTAGTGGAAAATGAAGATGATACTCCCCTCAACAGGTTGGAGTCAGAGTAGGAGGTAGAAAACACAGCATTGCTCCGCCCCGGACCGACGAAGAGCATCCCGCCGCGGAGTTGTAGCAGGAAAATAGAACCTGTGATGATTTGCAAGAAGTAGGGGCGAAGTTAGGAGGGCAAACGATGATGAAATCGAGCAAATAAGAGACCAAAATGAAGCATATACTTCCCTCAATAACCTAGGGTCGAAGGGATGAGTCAACAATCCGGCATGGCTGCGCCCCAGGTCGAAAAAGAGCGCCCCGTTGCGCAGGCCAACTGGGCATCTATTTATAGAAAAATGCTGAAACCCCGAACTTTCTGCTGTGATTATGGAAGATAGAGTCCACCAAATCTTGAGATCTCTGGATCAATCTCGAGATAATAGTCAAGATAAGACTTAGGAATGAACGGGACTCTTTTTGGTGGAAGGATCTGGAAGATATGGCTCTTGGAAGAAGGCCATGGAACCTATTCTGGTAGAGTTTGTGTTATACGAAATGGATGAAACCCTGATATTGCGGACAAGATTCCAGGAGATATAGCCCATGAAAATTTATGTTCTATATACCACACTCGAGACAATACAAAGGGCAAGAGATAGAAACAAACGGGGCACAATTTCGTGGAGTATTCTGGAAGATAGAGCCCTAACAAGGAGGCCTCGTTGAACAGAAGTCTGTCTTAGAGTCCAGCGGCAAAGAAGACGGAGTTCAGGGTCATCTGGACTCTCTATCATAGAGACGGTCTATCGCGCGTCCATTTTTGGTAAGAAATGGTCATGACTGGAATGCATATATCATGAAGAACAGAGTCGTTGGCGAACACGGCACTTCGGGTAAAACTGGCTAAAAATGGTCTAGCAAATGACCACTTCTGGTTAAAAAACGGTCTAGTGGGTGACCTCCTTCTGAAAACGGTACTTTGGGTGACCTCCTTCTGGTTAAAAACGGTCCTCTGGGTGACCTCTTTCTGGGTAAAGGTAGTAGAGTTTGAAAATCAGAGAATATCTCAAAAACGTTGAAAAACTAGCGAAAGTGGTAGAAGAAGAAATTGTAGATAACTAAAAAATGAACAAGTTTCATGAAGAAAGTATGATGAAAAAATAATCAGAAGAGAGTGAAAATGGGGTGAGAATAGAGAGGAAAAATATTGGGACACAGGTGAACAGCGCAGCACGCCGAAAAAATATGAATAACTTGAAATTGATGGAGAACTGGCCAATGGCGTAGAAGAAGAAAATGTAGAGCTTTAAAAAATGAACAACTTTGATGGGCACTTAATGAATAGAGGAATGTTAGGGGATGAAAAAAAGGGCCTTTTTCAAGACTGCGCAGCGAAAGGGGCCGAATGCTTGATGGAAGTCAACCTAAATGGGCCATAAGTCGACTTGGAAAGCCAGAAGTTGATACAATAAGCTCCAGGGCTCTAAGAAATCATGATATCCAAGGCTCAACGGCAATGGAACAATGAAATGGGTTTGAAATCTATCCAAGGAAGGCTCCAAAATAATGGGTAATTCGGGACATCAAAAATGATGAATAAGAGAAATAACGCAACTTGCGGGTTAAAAACAGGTGTCAACATCAGCAAGGCAAGTCTCACTCTGAAGAGCTTCCTCTTAGAGCCCCTCAAGCCTACGGCAGAGAGGCTACATCGGCACGCACAAGACTTCGCTCCTCCTCAGTCTCCCGGACCTCTCGTGTTGAGTTATGGTTTTGATGATTGTTGCGTTATGGTTTTGATGATAACTAAACTTAATGTGTGATTCAGTGATGATAACTAAATTTATGGTTGATTACACATGTTCTTGATGACTGTGTACATTTATGTTTAAATATGATTGAGATGGCAAATGGCAATGGTACATGGCCTTGATCCTTGGTTGTTTGAATTTTTTTAAGAGGCAAGAGGTTTCATAACCTCACAAGAGGCAAGAGGTTTCATAATCTCTTTAATGTGAACAAGTCCTTGTGCAATTCATGATGTATTAACCTTGACTATCTTGCTTGTAGGATCAAACTCATGGCAGTCGCCTAGTAAACCTAACGTGTGGATAAGTACCTTACTTTTCTACAATTCAACACATATGGTATATGTCATTTACTATGAAGAACCATCGGTAAGATTCTTACCTTGTTATAGCATCAAACTCACCATAGATATTTCATATACCTCTCTTTTTATAGACTTCACTCATGGTATTTGAGGTTCGCGATGTTTGCATGAATTGATAGCTTACAAGGTTGAATGCATAAGTTCTTGAATGCAAAAGTTCTTTATTCTAATCAATGACAAATGCTCAAATGGTTTAATCTTTCCAAATGTATAATCTAAGTTAAACCAAACCCAAAATGCATGGAATTGATGAGGACATGAAGCTCTTGACTTATGGGCATGTTTCATTGGGCTGACTATTCATTTTTGTAGGTCTGGGCAACTTCGGTCGACCAACGAACCCTGGCCGGTCGACCAGAATTGACAGAACCTATAAAATCCCATTTCTGCAGGTTTCGGTCGACCGCCACCATCGGTTCGGTCGATCGGTTTTGCCAGAACCAAAATTGTTCTATCTGCAGACAGTTCCGTTCGACCGACCCAGTGCCGCCGGTCGACCGACAGTCCTGAAGCCCCCAATATTGACTTTGTGTTTCAAGCTCATGGTGAGGTCTTTCTTCCCATTTGTTTAATCCCAATGACCCAAATTACACCATGATGTGTGGATCTGGTCTGGGGCTTTTCCATGGACCATTCAAGGGCTGTAAAACATCTCATTGGAGCCATTAACCAAAACCATCTAAGAGATCAAAAGGGAGGCTATCAAAGGAGGAAGGAGAGGGTACTGTAGCTCCGTGAACAGTACTTCGTGCAGTAAGATCTTCATCTATCTCCCACCCATTCAAGGTACTTCTGAAGCCAACAAGCACTCATGAAGTGAAGAGGCAAGCAACCAACAAAGAGAGATCAAGGAGGAGGCTATCAAGAAGCAAGCAAGGGTTTCAAGAAGAGATTAAGGGAAGGTTGTCCAAGTGAAGAAGGAAGAGTATTGTAGCTGTGAACAGTACCCCGTGCAGCAAACTCTACATCTACTCCAAGGCCATTCAATCTTAATGTGAAGCCATTCAAGTGAAGAAGGAATCAACGTAAAGATCTGCAGCATACATCAGGGGGAGCCAAATCAGGAGCCTTCTAAACTATGGTTTATTCATTTGGTGTCTTGTGCTTTAAAGTTTCATATTTGTGTTTCTTATAAACTACAAACATCCGTGTGTGTGTGGATCAATTCAGATCTGTGGCCGTGTGTGGTCGTCGTGTTCCATTCATGTGTGCGTAGGTCTTCTTAGATATGCGTGCGTGTGTGTGGATTTATCTAGGTCTTAGTGTTTGTGTGGTTGGAGTGCTACATCTGTCGCAGCAAGTGTGTGTGTGGTTGATCTAGCTGTCGGATCGTGTTGGAGACCTCATCTCCGTGTGTGTGTGTGTGTGTGTGTGTGTATGTGTGTGTGTGTGTGTGTGTGTTGGGGTGCATACCCGTGTATGTGTGTGTGTGTGTGTGTGTGTGTGTGTGTGTGTGTGTGTGTGTGGGTGCATACCCGTGTATGTGTGTGTGTGTGTGTGTGTGTTGGGGTGCGTACCCGTGTATGTGTGCAAGCGTCGTCCCGTGTGTGTTTGGAGCATCGTCTCCGTTTGGGGATTTATCCCCGAGTGAAGTCTCACCGGGTTTGGTGAGGGGTGGACGTAGGATTACCGTCGTTGCATCTGAACCACCTTAAAAACCGCTGTGCATTATGATTTGAATTGTGTGGTTTGATCTTTTTCTTCTACCTCCATTCTACGTGAGTGCTAGTGTAAATCGTTGTTCCTATTTATCCATCTATATCTTACATAATCCATATCATCATCAAGTTAAGTTTGATTAATCCAACTTGTGAACAAATAGTTTTGAACCTCTTGATTAGCATTTTATCACATTCTTATCACATTCTTTAAAAAGGCCAAAAGTTTTCTTAAAATTTCTAAACACCCAATTCACCCCCCTCTTAAGTGTCATTGATCGCGAGACTTCAATTGGTATCAGAGCGAGGGCTCGATTCTTTATAGATATAACGATCTAGAGAGATCCAGATCAATGACTACCAATATGTACACCTTGAATTCTCCACCGGTGTTTGATGGTTGTAATTTTGATTTGTGGTTAGGAAGGATGTGCAGTCTAGTCAACTCATATGATCTTAAGCTATGGAAGCTTATCTCACATGTTCTGTCTGGACCGCAGATTGCAAGTTTAAACATGATCAAAACTGTTTGTCCTAAAATTGCTTATTGCTGCAATTGATTCTAATCATTTCCACTTTGTCTCCCATTGTAGATCCGCGAAGGAAATATTTGATGGATTAGCAGACTTCAAGGAAGAGCATGAAGATGAATGTATTGTGGCAGGCACGAGTGATCAAGGGAGTGATCAGTAAATTGAATCAAGCTCAAAGGTAAATTCTGATTCTGATAATGAAGATGAATTTAGCTATGAAGATTTGTTGATTGCATATGATGAGCTTGCTGATAAATACAAGAAGTTAAAATCGGAAATCAAAAATTTGAAAAAGAATGCCGAATAAAATAAGTGTAATTCCTTTTGTAAAAAATTCTCGCATCTAGAGGAATTGATTGAGTCTCATGTGTTCAATCTTGAATTCCATAAAGATCAAATTTCTTCCTTGAGAAATGAAAATAAAGAGCTGAGAGAGAGAGAATACGTTCTATGGACAATGGTCAGACTGAATTTGCTCATGATAAGAAACTTAAAAAAGAAAATGAGAAACTGAAGGAATTGAATAGAGTCATTTCTAAAAGATTGCTTGCTTTTGAAAAAGGAAAACCTGTGAATATTGATGAATCTGAAAAAGTGCATCCTTTGTTGCAAGAAATTGAAAGTCATAAAACCATCAATGCTACTTTACATGAACAAGTCAATTCGTGTGAAAATAAGATGGCTTCCTATGAACTGCACATTTCATCACTTGAAAAGGAAATCCTTGATTTGAATGATTCATTGTCTAGATTTGTGAATGGTCAATAAAATTTGGATAAATTGTTAGGGATGAAAGTGAACTTTCAAAGAGAAGGCCTGGGGTTTAATCCTGTGAACAAGAAAAAAAATGAAAGCAAGTTATACACTTCATTTGTTCATAGCACATGTACACCTAGCACCTCTAAATCTAACTCCCAGTAACCCATTATGCCAAGAACTCAAGCAAATCTGAAAAACAGTGTGAATGTTCAAAATGTGCACACTAAAAACTTTCATGCAAAATCCCATACATCCAACAAAAGAAACACGTTTTGTCTTTACTGTGAAAAACTTGGACACATGATGCATGATTATTTCATTCTGAAAAATGATGATTTAAGAGCATATAGAGACCAAGCTGTTTTTAATAATGCAAAGTAATCAATTACCACAAAACCTTCCATGCACTGTAATCATTGTGGTAAAAGGGGTCATACAACCTCACATTGCTGACTACTGTTAAACAAAAAGAACTCTCATTCAACACATCATGCTCACACACATAAACTGGCAGTCTCAATGAGAAGAAAGAATATGATGCCACGTGCCTTCAACCATCACTTTGGTAAATCTGGGAATGTTAAGCATGATTGTTTTCTAAAGAAAAGTGATGATTTGAATGTTGTCAATAATTGGAAACCACATGCCCATGTTGCTGCTAACCCACAAGGACCCAAAATGATTTGGGTACCTAAGAATGCAAATTGAGAAATCTATTTTGCAGGTGTGCCATGTGAATGTAAAGTATGAAATCTATTTTCGTCAAGTGGTATGTCACACAAGTCAATTGACTCAAGCAAGGTTAAAAGAAAAATCAAAACTGAAATTTGGAAACTCAGGTGATATCCCTCTTACTCTCTTCAGTAATTGTGTCATGATTTGATTCATATTGTGCTGAATAGTCTTGTGATAATACATATGTCTGTACATGCATTCCATCCATAGTTGTTTGGATATCTGTGTGTATATCACTTGTCATATGTCATCTTGTTGTAGGAGATCTTGAAGATTCTTTAAATCTTGATTTCAATACATATATTGAGTTTGCATATACCTTCACATGCTGCCATGCACAAAAGTTGAAGAATCCACTCTCCAACTAGAATGAATTCATGTCATAATGCATTGCATTTTCCTTGCCTTCATCACATCCATGATTGCGTATGGCATTAGAATTTCATTAAACATCTTGCATTCATGCACACACTAAGAGGGAGTAATCACATTCATCATATGGATTTAGTGTTTAGGTCTACACCTGAGTCATGCATCAAGTCTGATGATCTTAATGAGTTGTTGGTTGATAAGGGAACTTGTCATGTCATTGTTAATAAATTTGAATCGAAATTGACAAATCAAGTCTTTTTGCCCCTGGATGCAGATTATACTCCCAAAATTTAAATGATGATGGGCTATTCATAGTCAGACTTGAATCAATTGAAGGAATACCTTGCAAGGATGAAAAAAAATAAGAACCTTCTCAATTGCCACCAGGAGATGGGATACCAGAACTTAAACAACCTCCAGGATCGACTCAAGTACAAGCTGGTGAAAGTCCATGTACGTGCTAAAGTAAGTACCCAAGGCATGGTATGAAAGGCTCGTATTTTTTTGATTGAGAATGGGTTAAACAGGTAAGGTTGATCAAACACCTCTCACGAGACAAATCAGGTAAAAGATATTTTAGTGGTTGAAGTATATGTGAATGATATTTTTGTTGAAACTACTAATAATGCCTTATGTGATCAATTTGTAGGGATTGTGCAAGGAGATTTTAAAATAAGTTAACTGAATTCTATTCTTCTCTGGATTGCAGGTGGAAGACTTGGAAGATGATGGATGCTCAAGGCACAAGTATTGAGAATTGTCTTCTGAGCTCTATTTGAAAAACTCACACTTGCTTCAACCAAATCTCCATGAAAAATAAAATAAAATAAAACTATTTTTTCCATCAGAATGCAATTGCACTTTTCATGAACCATCATTACATACCTGCATTTCATGAATCTGATCTATTTGTTTATCATTGCATGACTACATGGTATATCAAATGGTGACTTGAGGAAGGGCAAGTCATTCTTGTCTGAAGACTATCACCATGCGTGAGAATGTGCCTCCGCCTGGTACCATGAGTTCCATGTTCATTTAGGTCATAAGTTGCATGATTTTCAAAAGACTTTCCAATGCCAGATAGCTGCCAAGAAGCACAAGCCGGAAAACACAATATGTGCACCTGCCACACCTTCGTAACTCCAAATACCCGGATTCGTTATAGTTCCCCCTGTAATACTCCAACCGCCCCATGAATTGGTTATTCCTAAACGAGTCATGAAGGGTATAACGAACATACCATGTCTCCACATTGGATCAAGAACAGGGTCAGAGGGATCAAAAACCGCTAATTCGTATAGAGCCATTGAGCCGGCCCAACAAGAAACCAAAGCTGTATGCATTATGTGGACAGAAAGCAACCGATCGGGATCATTCAATACAACGGTATGAACACGATACCAAGGCAAACCCATGGAAATACCCCTTTATCAAAGATAAATAAACACTATGTAACTTTATCGCATTGGACTAAAAAACTAAAATATATATATACTATGTACCCAACCTTTTTCAGTATATTATCTATGAACAAGGGTTCATATTTATTTATTCCGTTACATTGGAAATAATGAAAATTTTCTGTTCGTAGGAACAAAGAGAAGCAGATCTATTCTATACCCGATAAGTAACAATACGCAATGGGGAATTGATTTCATTTTTTGAAAACGAATGCATAAACACTTGTTGATTATTCGAACGATCCCCTCATAAGAATTTTTCTTTATTCATTCTGTATTTCTGTATGAACCCTCCAATCTATGTATAAAATAGGAGAAACAGAAATAAAAATTATGAGGACAATAAATTCATTGTTACGTTTCCACATCAAAGTAAAATATAGTACTTTAATTTCTTTTTTTTATTTAATGTCCCTTGGTGTTCCAAAAGTACCTTTTCGGAGTCCTGGAGAGGAAGATGCAGTTTGGGTTGACGTATAGTGTGACTTGTCAGACATATTGGGTCATATGAGATTTACCCGTTCTCTCTCCCGATCGAGATATCCTCTGTTTCGCCCAAGAAAGATTGATTGAACCTTCAAAAACTCGGAGCGCGAAGTACAATTAAATCCATTTTTTTTAGAGATCAATAATCTAAATTAGAAGAATTTATGGTTGGCTTGTATCAATAAAATGAAATATTTAGGCTCCGTTCAGAAAATACCAAATTAGTAATATAGGTCCCATTATCACTTGTATCATAAAGGATTTTTATACCCTAGGGGTTATCTCAAACTACCAATCAATGGAATAGTATAATAAAATATCAAATAGTTTGGCGGAAGGCATGAAAAGAATTAAAAAAATCGTAGCAAAAAAAAGTGGCACTGACAAAATTTGTCCTATATGTGAAAATAAAATTCGGATAGATATTTACCCGGAGTAGAATATGAACCTAAAAGAAATAAATGGGCCCATTTAAGAACAAGAAAATGACATCGTGATTTGAATCTCGATGAAACAATACATCAATGAGAGGTTAGTTCAATAAATTTTTTGAATTCTTTTTTTTATTATTGATAGGTAGATAGGGTTTTTCTAGGGAAGGAAGCAAAAACTTATGATGTTTTTTGAAGAATAGAATAATATAAGAAAAAGTCCCTTCGTTAGAGAAAAATAAAAAAACCTGTTAAAAAAAAGAAATAGGACTGGAATCGACACATTGATATTTTTTTCACTTTTTTGAACCGTATGCATCCAAAGGTGCATGTACGGTTACTAAAGGATACAATTTTGTCCTAATCAACCAACTTTATCGAGAAAGATTATTTTTTTTAGGCCAAGAGGTTGAGAGCGAGATCTCGAATCAAATTGTTGGTCTTATGGTATATCATAGTATAGAGGACAATACTAGGGATCTTTATTTGTTTATAAACTCCTCCGGTGGATGGGTAATACCATGAATAGCTATTTATGATACTATGCAATTTGTGCCACCCGACGTACATACCATATGCATGGGATTAGCCGTTTCAATGGGATCTTTCATTCTGGTCGGAGGAGAAATTACCAAACGTCTAGCATTCCCTCACGCTTGGCGCTAATGAGTTTTTTATTTGAAAAAAAAAGACTATGCCTTCGCCATATGGAACATGAATAATAAGTAATAATAGCATGGCATTTTAAGTTCGATATGAACAAACCCTTTTTATTTTTTCATAACATGAAATTATGTATCGAAATAGTAGTATGAAACAAAGGTTATTTCCGATTTGATCTTATACGTCGGAGGTCTGTTTCAGTGTCACAAATCATTTTTCTTACACACCAGAAGTGCCTTTCTGATATTAATGTTATAAAAAAGAAAAAAAGATATTTTTTCCTTACCTTATTTGATCGGGTCGGAAAAAACCTTGGGATTGCTAAATTAAAGATTAAAGACGAGATAAATAAAAAATATATAAAGCAACAGAACTATCATAGTATTTTTGACTTCTGCGAGGGGAAGGGTGGTAAATGGATCATTCAACGATCTGGATCGGATGGACCCTATTAGTTTCTAGTACCCTTGTCCCTTTCTTTGGCAGACGGAAGGGAAATGTCAATTCCATTGCGGAGCCGTATGAAATGTACAAAAGATGCCTGTACGGTTGTTCAATTCTATCTTTTTCTTATTGTTATTTTTATTCCTCCCCTTCGACCAATCGTGTGAGATAGAGGAGCCGCTCATGATGGATGTTATATAATCAGGGTTATGATTCACCAACCTGCTAGTTCTTTTTATGATGGACAGGCGGAGGAATTCATCCTGGAAGTGGAAGAACTACTGACACTTCGCGAAACCCTCACAAAGGTTTATGTACAAAGAACGAGCAACCCCTTATGGGTTGTATCCGAAGACATGGAAAGGGATATTTTTATGTCAGCAACAGTAGTCCAAGCTTATGGCATTATTGATCTTGTAGCAGTCTAAAATGCTGGGGATCCCGTGTAAATACATGATTCCATTTCAAACCGTAATTTCAATTTTCCATGATTGGATATTGAATATTTTTATTTTACCCAAGTCAAATATTCATTCAATTGAAGGGAAAAAATTCATAATCATCAGGTTAAGATCGATCTAAACCAGCCCATTATAATCCCATCATATATATACGATTCAACATGCCAACTATTAAATAACTTATTAGAAATGCAAGACAGTCAATCAGAAATGTCACGAAATCTCCCGCTCTTCGAGGATGCCCTCAGCGTCGAGGAACATGTACTAGGGTGTATGTGCGACTCGTTTAGATCATGAGCTCGAACAAATGATACAATTGTTCCAGTATCAATAACTAGTACC